>CM053785.1:262062239-263279739 GCA_028749045.1 Cupressus sempervirens | reverse complement strand
TTCTATGACATAGAGGATTTTCAAAAGAGAATAAAATCTAAGAAAATGCACCCCATCACTAAGAAACTCTAAGGATGTAGGTTAATCAAAGCTACTAATTTTCTAGTTGCAGTTTAGACTTGAAAAGCTAATCTACGAGTGCATACATCATTACAACCCAGAGACAAGGAAGATTATGCTACCTGTGTTAGGATTAAACCACAGATAGAAATAACAATTACATGCAAATATAACCAATAATAGAAAATAACAGATCACACAAAAAATAACACACAACACCAAGATTTAATGTAGTTCACCCAATCCTTGGGCTAAATCCACCGAACAACAAGTTCGATATTATTAGAATCCAGTGATTATAACGTGATTACAATCCATAATCCCTTACAACTCAATGCCACCACAAGAACCAATTTCACATCACAACTTAATGAAAATACCTAACCCTAAGCCCTTTTATACAAGTAATTTTATGTCACTTTAGGGTTACAACATGTCGACCATATGTTGGCCATGGCCCAAAAAAAAAAATTTTGGGCGATGCCTCGAACCCCAAAGAATTTGTGAAGTATGTACAATACTTTCATGATCAGTCACCACAAACTAACAATCTCCCACTCGGGGACTGATCAAACTCCATACTAGACAAAAATCTCCCACTTGGAGACTTATCCTATAGCAATTCCACTACCACATGGGGCTCCCATTAGATCAAACCACCCTGGACTCTGTTGTTATTTTAGTCATAGTAAGTCTAGAAAACCAACTGAAGTTGAAGAGGAGTTTAGCTTCTCCCTTGTTACTACCTTTGTCAACATATCTTTTGAATTTTCATTTGTATGTATCTTCTCTAGCTTTAATTGTCCATCCTCCAAAATTGATTGAATGAAATGATACCACAACTGAATGTGTTTAGTCTTTGAATGCAGAGCTAAATTCTTTGCAAGATGATTGGCACTTTGACTATATATGAACAAATAGTTATCCTTCTAAGGATGTCCCAATTCTTCAAAGAAGAACTGAAGCCATATCATCTCCTTGGCTACCTTTGTAGCAGCTACATACTCTACCTCTTTAGTGGAAAAAGCATTAACCTTTTGTAACCTAGAAACCTAGCTCATGGCTGCCCCACCAATAGTAAAGACATAACCTATAGTACTTTGCCTAGTATCAATATCCCCTGCCAAATCTGAGCCAACATAGCCTTGTAAATTAGTAGTAGAGCCCCCAAAATGTAAGCACTTTTTGAATGTTCCTCTCAAATATTTGAGAATCCATTTGACAACATTCCAATTCTCAATTCTTGGATGACTCATATATCTGCTAATTACTCCCACTGCATGTGCAATATCTTGCCTAGTACACACCATAGTATACATCAAGATCCCTATAGCTGAAGCATAGGATACCTTGGACATCTTATCCTCTTCTTCTTGTGTCTTGGGACACATCTCCTTAGTCAACTTCAAATGACCAGGTAATGGTGTGCTGACAGCTTTAGCATTCTCCATAGAGAAACATTGTAACACCTTCTCAACATAATCAGCCTGAGATAGCGTCAATGTTCTGTTCTTCCTATCTCTACAAATCTTCATACCAAGGATTTGTTTTATTGCCCCCAAATCTTCATAGCAAATGCATGTGCTAATTGGCATTTCAGCCCCTTAATGTGATCCATGTTAGACCCATCTACAAGAATATCGTCAACATATAAACATAAAATAATGTAGCTATCATCATCCAACCTCTTAAAGTAAACACAATGATCTGAATGACACCTATTCTAACCATGCTCATGCATAAAATTGTCAAATTTCAGATACCATTGCCGAGGTGCTTGCTTCAAGCCATATAAACTTTTCTTCAATTTGCACACTAAGTTCTCCTTACCTTTAACCTCAAATCCCCATGGCTGAGCCATATATATCTCTTCATCCAAATCACCATGAAGGAAGGTCATTTTAACATCAAGCTACTCCAAATGCAAATCTTTAGTAGCCACAAGACTTAAAATAGTATGGATAGAAGTCATCTTAACAACATGAGAAAATATCTCATCAAAATAAATGTCCTTTTTCTATATAAATCCTTTCACAACTAACCTAGGTTTAAATCTTTTCTTACCTCCTTCCTCTTATTTCAACCTGTAAATCCACTAATTCTGTAAAGCTCTTTTACCTGTAGGCAAATTGCATAAATCCCAATTTTTATTTTTCAGCAAAGAGTCTAGTTCATCTTTCATTGTAGACTCCCAATGAATCTTAGTATCCACCTATACAACTTCATCATAAATTTTAGGTTCACCAGCATCAGTAAGTAAAATAGAATACAAAGAGGGAAAAAATCTTTGTGGAGGTCTAATTTGCCTTGTTGACCATCTAACATTAACCGGTGTGTGTGGTATTTTTTGTTGCAATTGTTGCACATCATGAGGAATGGCAGGAACATCAACTTTTGGAGTATCATCCAACACTACATAATCATCTTCTTTCTTCTCATGTTGCTGCAACAAATCTTTGTACAACACTTTCTCATTGAATATGACATCCCTGCTTCTTACAAATTTCTGATTTTAAAAATCCCAAAGCCTATAACCAAATTCATTAATTTCATATCCAATAAATACACATTTCTTTGACTTAGCTTCTAGCTTGGTTCTATTTTGAGAATCTATGTGAGAAAATGTTTCGCAACCAAAGGTTTTGACAAAAGAATAACTCACCTTCTTACCATTATAGTCCTATTCATTTGTTTAGCTGCTCCATTTTCTTGTGGAGCCCTTCAAATAGTTTTTTTTCTATGAATACCATTATTAGAATAATAATCTTCAAATTCATCACTGCAATACTCACCACCATTATCAGATCTAAGACATTTTAATTTCTTACCAGTCTCATTTTCAACCAAGCATTTCCATTTGTTAAAAGTTTGAAATACATTAGATTTTTTGCTAAGGAAATAAACTCATACTTTCCTAGTTGCATCATCAATAAATGTAACATAATAATGAAAGCCACCAAGGGAAGATACCTGAGCTGGTCCCCATACATCAGTATGCACAAGCTCTAATTTTTCCTTTTTGTTTTCCTTCTTAGTCTTCACAAAACTCACTCTCTTTTGTTTTCCATACACACAACTTTCATAGAAATCCATATTAAAACATTTTAGACCTAGTAAAACTTTCTTTAAATGAAGTAATTTCATACCTTTCTCACTCATGTGCCCAAGTCTATTATGCCATCACTGTATCACAATTTATAGTAGCTATTTGTTCTCCTTGCTCAATAGCAACAATTGTTCCTAAACATTCATTTTTCTCTTAAACAATCAAAGTAGAAGGAGCAATATGACTTGTACAAAGATATAAGTTGCCTACTTTCATACCTTTTGCTACTACAAGGGAACCTTTTGAAACCTTCCAATTTTTATCATTAAAAGTAATTATACAACCCTCATCACCAAGCTGCCCTGCTAAAATTAAATTCCTACTCAGCCTTGGAACATGTCTTACCTTATGTAGTAGCCAATGATTCCCATTTTGCAACTTAATCTTAATTTTTCCCTTTCCAACAATCTGACAGGGTTCATTATCCCCCAAATAAACAAGTCCAAAATCCCCTTAGACATAATCAATAAAATAACCTCTATGACAGGTAGCATGAAATGAGGCACCAGAATCCAAAACCCATGAATCATCAACACTTTCTAAAGATAGAAGTAAAGCATCCTCTTCGGATTTATCACTTACCACATTTGCCTCCTTGTCTCCATATGGTTTATATCCTTCATTTTTCTTTGAATTCCAACAATCTTTCTTTTTGTGCCCTAGTTTCCCATAGTACTAGCAGTCGTTTGGTCATCTCAATTGAGACCACCTCCCCTTTAACTTTCCTCTTGATTTCCCAAGATTTCTAGAGTTACTTCCTCTCTCAGTTTTTTTGCCCCTACTTTGTGCATTCAAATCACTTCCAAATGTAGATCCACCTGAGGTTTTCCTATGAGTTTCCTCACTCAAAACAACACCAATCACATTTTCACATTTTAGGGTACTAGATCTAGGAATAGAATTACTCATAGCCATTCCAACTTTTAGACAAAGAACACAAAATCAAGAGAGCTCTAATTTATTTATCAAAATTGATACCCATAGAAGATAACTAACTAGTAATAGTATTAAACTCATTTAAATGATCTACAATAGATCCACCTTCTACCATTTTCATATTAAATAAACACTTCATGAGAAATACCTTGTTTGAAGTGGAGGGCTTTTCATATAGTTTCGCTAGGGTTTGCATCAATTCTTTTGTCATTTTCACTTTTGTAGTATTAAATGCCATTGATGGTGCTAGGCATAACCAATTACTTCCAAGTGTCTTTCTATTTAGAAGATCTCATTTGTCATTTGATATAGATCCCTAATTCTTGGTTTTGCCTTCTAACAACTTCCATAAATCCTTTTGATAAAGATAGTCTTCCATTTGCATCTTCCATAACTAAAAGTTCTTCCCATTAAATTTGTCAACCCTCAACTTACCCTCGTCTGCCATCGCTCCCACTCAATCGTGAGACTCCCACTTAACCATGAGACTTTCCTTCAAAGGATAACTAAAAAATAACCTCTCTCTGATACCACTTGTTGGGATTAAACCATGTAAATAAATAAAAATTACATACAAATATAGCCAATAACAAAAAATAATAGATCACACAAAAAAGAACACAAGACACGAAGATTTAATGTGGTTCACCCAATCCCTAGGCTATGTCCAGCAAATAGCTAGTCTGATATTATTATTATCCAATGATTATAACCTAATTACAATCTGTAATCCCTTACAACTCAATACCATCACAAGAACCAATTTCACATCACAACTTAATGAAAATACCTAACCCTAAGCCCTTTTATACAAGTAATTTTATGACACTTTAGGGTTACAACATGTCAGCCATATGTCGAAACAATATTGGCCATGGCCCAAAATTTTTTTTGGGGCAATGCCCTGAACCCCAAAGAATTTATGAAGTATGTATAGTACTTTCCTTATTAGTTGCCACAAACTAACAACTTGATGACACAGTGTTAATTTAAATTGATAGACAAATTGTGGTGAGTTACCTCCATGTACCAGAATAGGAAGAATTCTCAAACTTGACCTTTGGGGGAGTCATTTCTGAGTTCTCTATAAAGAAGATGATTTGGAGGAAAGAAATCATGCAGACATGGTTCCAAAAACCATGGAGTGATAAGAGTAAAGTTCCTAAAACCTTGTTTGGGACCAACCTCAAACTAGAGATTGTTGATATTTTAGTTCTCCTACATGGGTTGAAAGGTGAGGTAGAAGCTTAAATTTTGTTAAGTAGTATTTCTTTTTAGTGCAATTCATTTTCTTTAGCACTTAACATATTGTTTGGGTACATGAGGTAAGAATTTTTTTGCCCAATGCTCTCTATGTGGCCAAATTTGATAATACATTTTGTATGTCCTCTTTTCTCATTTATATGTTGGCCTCATTACAACTATTGCCAAGCCTCCCAAGAATAGAGAATTTTACTGATGGTGTACAATCTTATGAGTTTTATCCATGCTTATAGTTATAGAATAGTTATGTAGAGTATGTGAAAGTAAATGATGCACTTATTATGAGGATTTGCAAGGAACTATAGGGATTTCCAGAAAGGAGATTCAATCTTAAAGCCATGGCTTCCATCATCCAATTTGGGATTTATTTTATTCAATTATTATATTTCTCATATTTTCATCTTGCATCTTTTGATGGATTCCCCTTAAAGCTACCAAGGTACACCAGTGACATGCTCATTTTGATCAAGATTGTGTGGCAAGCCATTCAAGTAAACATATTGAGTGGGATCTTGAAGAAGAAAGGATACAAATTCCCCAAGAAGGTGGGTGTTTTTAGCTACAACACTCATTCCAATGCTAAGAACATGTTGAAAGTATTTGAGATGAAATATAACCTGGATATGTATAAAGGCTTGAGGCCAATTTTTTACCTAAATGGGTATGTTAGGGATATTTTAAAAATAGGAAGTGTGATAAAACATATCACCACCATTAAAGATTATTGGGTCATCTGCAAGGATGAGTTCAAGAGTCATGACCAAGCCTTCACTAGAATAATAATTGATTAGGTGAAGATATACAAAGTTAACATTGATGTAGAAGGGGTGGAGAATGACAGCCAAAATATGTATAGCAATACTTACTCAACCAAGCTCAGAAGTACTCCAATAAGCTCAGAGCCTTACAAAGATGCCAGGGAAGAGTTGAATACAATTATGGCTCGAATCTACAAGAGGACTTTAAAATGGGTCAAATGGACCATAGCTTGAAGAAGTCAAAGAAAAGGTACTTCTATTCAGGCTTCCCCAAAAGTAGGAGTGACTTTCTCTTCTTAGGTTGGTGCATCAAGTACACCCTTGTCTACTACTCAAGGGCCCACACAATCATCAGGTGGAGGTGATCAACCTCCTAACAAGAACATTCCTCTTGCCAAAACTTGTCAAGATGATTCTCTACCAAGAATTGGAAAAAATACAAAAGCTAAGAAGAAGGCAAAGGAATTGAAAGATAGCATAGTCATAGTGTCTCTCTCTCTCCATAGCAACCCAATCCCATCTGTGAGTGTTGTACCACTCCTACCAAGTAGTCCCCAAGTACAAGTCTTGGATCTTAGAGATGGTGGAAGCAGTAAAAGTGAGTCTACTAAGTCCAATAAAGACACAAAGAATACTAGAGAAGCAGAGAAAGGTCCTAAATCTTTAAAGCTCATTTCACAAGTCCTAAAGAATCCTTTCTCTTCAATGACAAAGACATTTACCCTAGTCAAAAAAAATATGTTTAGTATAGACACACTCAGGACTACATCCAAGATGATTATCACAAAATCATGGCTAGAGGATACCTTGGACAAAAAAGAAAGAGGAAAGAAGAGGGAGTTCCCAATAAAAAGACTTTAGCTCTTGCTATCCACTCTGGATCAGCATTGAGTGAAGTCAAGAAGTAGAAGACCCAATCAATTCTAGGGCAAGATCCTAACACAAGCATCTAACTATGGAGATTGGTAAGCCTACTATAGAGGGGAGGATTGATGACATGTCTTCAGATGATTTTAGCTTGTATTCTATGGATCTTGAAGAAGTTAGACATGACACTAGGGTGGGCCTATGGAAGTCAAAAAATGATGTGATAGAAGGGAAAATTTAAAATCCTAAGCTAGATAAAGTCAAAATGAAGGTGGAGATTCATGAACTTGATTATTTCATTAGGTAATTAGTCACGCCACTGGCAAGCATCTCAGGAATGTCAATCACTAGTAATCTTATAGCCATTGACATTTAGGCTATCATCTCCTAGTTGTAGGAAGATAAGCACTTCAAAAAAATTGGTAGGGAGTGGAGGGGAAAACTCAAGTCTAAGGGACTTGCAATCATAGAGAAAATTGGCTCGAAATTGAGAAGAATAATATCTTAGCTAATCAAGCTACCTTGGTAGAAGAGAAAGTAAAGAGTGAAGACTAAATTTCCTTACTCAAGATGATTATTCACATGAAAGGTAAGGAAGTTGTGGAGGAAAATATTTTACCCAGGGGAGATGAGCCCTTATTTGAATGGCTATAGAGCATCAGTTCAAAACTGAAATGATCCTAGCAGTAGAGGAAGGATTGAAGGAAATAGAAGCTAAAGTTAAAAAGAATCAAGATAGAGACTATGAATTATTAAGAGGTCTACATACAGATTCCTAGGCTAGTGAACAAGAAAAAGGGATAATTGGAGTGGATGTCATGCAAAACTATTTCTCCAATTATCTAGATAGTTTAATGGAGATATCTTCTAATCACTAGAAAAGAGTGTCTGAGCTCCAAAATATTGGTGGGTGTATACATGTAGTTGTGGAGTAAATATAGGAGCAGTTGAATGTCATCAAAGATCTAGCTAGAGAGCATTCCAAGTCTCTCTTGAGATACACTAACGTTCATGTCCATAGACATGAGGAGTTGATTCTAATCATTATTGTTGTCAAAGCATATAGGGTGAAGTTAGAAAAAGGAAAGAAGGTGAAGTGATTCATAGCCCACCCTTTCACATTTTGACGTAATGATTGTAACTGACAACTAGCTCCCTATCATTTGTCAATTTTGAGGAGATAAACCAATTTCAATTCCATTTTGTAATGGTCATCTTAGGATCCTATATGTATCTAATTGAAAGATTAATAGAAGGTTGAATAATTTTTGGTGTGAAATACTTGATGTTGCAGAGACAATTTGAGGCTATTTTGTGTCAATAATTTTCTATTCCATTCATTTTTGTATTGGTTTTATCATTTCTCTTTTGGTCTAAATTGAATCAAGGAATGAACAAAATTTTACTCCCCGATTTTGAAATAACAGGCCGAAGATAATAGTATTGTTACTAGAAGTTTAAGAGATATCCTTTTCCATGCTTTTTTTTCAAGTTAGTCTTTTCCATTCCTAGAACTAGAATCTTGTTGATATCATTTTATTTGTAGATAGCATTCATTGTGAAATTGTTAAACTTTGTGGGTCTATAAGATGTGTGAATCCTCAAATTTGACTAATCCTAAAATTCAAACCCTTGCCTAAGTTAGTTCTTGTTTAAGCCTAACTTGGTTCTCCTTTTTTGTTCTTTGGTTAAGAACATACCCCATTTTAGAGTTATAAATAAACATAATTCATTGCAAATTAAAATATAAAAGGGAGCTATGCCTAAGAATTTAGAGGGAAGTTAGTCACTTAGTAACAACTTTCCAACTATTGCAATCAATTTTTGTTCACATATATTGGGAAACCAAAGAGTAAAAGGAAACAAAAATAGTTAACAACACATCCTTAGGTAGTTCTTTTATGAAGATATCAACTATTTTCTCTTTTGTATTTACATTTTCCATCTACACCTCTTTTTCTTGAGCTAACTCTCTCAAGTAATGATACTTGATTGTAGTGTGCTTTGTGTTTGTATGCATCATAGGGTTCTTTGATATATTTATAGTAGTTGTGTGTTATCACAATAAACTATCAGAAGTTTAATGATTTCCTCCTTCATACTTTGAGTAGCCATTTGATCTTGTAAGAATTTTCCTAAGGGAAAAATTCACCCAGGAACTAAGAACTCAAACACAAGCACACAGTAGACCAAGATAGAGTATGATCAGAATAACAATGTATTCAACAATTGTCTCATCATAGTACACTAGGAGTGCCTGAATATAAAGGCCTCAGGAGAGCTTCTAGAATGCATAGAAGTTAGCATCATGATGTGTCATACAACCAAGCACATGTCCACCAGATATGGATTATCCTCCATTAAGCATGGAAGTAAGTGTGGTGATGAGAGGATAAGCCTACAAGGGTGGGACACACAAAACAATGTTGTAGACACCATGTGCTCAAATAGAGTTGCATACTCCTGTGTTGTCTACATGATAACTCAAAAGGTGTGCAAAATCCTAAGTGTCTCACAAATAAAAATAATAAAATAATGCAAAATAATTAAATAATGCATTAACCTAAGTAAACTTAAGTAAGTGTAAATAGTAAAGTACGTATTTACACCAACACCCCTCCTTAAGTGCAACTAGAGGAATGCCCTTAAAATTAAAAACTAGGATGAAGATTCAGAATGGGTCTCGGCTACTAGGCCATGTTAGGTACCCATGTACATAATGAAAATGCAAATCTCCCATAAAGCGGGGAAAGAGGGAAAACCTCATGGGAAAAACCCTCCCCCAAAAAGAGAGATAAATAAGGATGCATCAATGGATGGAGTAATCAAGACCCCCCCCATTATGACATACATCCATGTATATACAAGAAAGAAAGGAGAAGGACAAAACCTCCTATGAGGAAAAAGTCCCCCCCAAAAAAGAGAAGAAGGAGATGAGGTCGTCCCCCCCTTAAAAGTGGTGTGCCAATCAATGAAGAATGTTTCAATGTGGAAGCTAATCCATGACCTCTGTATGATGTTCCTCCCCTTTGGAAGAAACAAAAGCAAGGGTACCTGTGAGATACATCCCCTAGATGGAGAAGGAATCTCAATGATGAGTGGTATCTTTGAAACCTATTCAAAAATCTTTGTGTCAATACTAATGATGGCTTCCTCCAAAAATGCTAAAGAGAAGAGCAGATCAAACAAGGAAGGAGATAGAACCTATCTCAGGAAACCAACAGTCTTCTCAACTAATGACGAAACCTCCTGTAGATGATGTAAAGAAGAATCCACAATCATGCCAATCTGGAAGGATTGATCATGTAGAGCATGGAGTTGAGTGTCAAAGTGGGCCCTCACAACAACTGTAGAAGACTCCTCAGTAAAGAGAAGCGAGAACTCATCATAAAAGTCTCCCATATTTACTATGTGTGACTCCAAGAACATAGTTGAAATGTCTAGCAACAAATCATCACCTAGAAGACCATGTGTACCCTACACTACTGAAGTACATGAATCTATCATTGCGAAAAAGGATGAAGTATTCACCTCAAAAAGAAGATGAATGTCATCAAGAATATCTCCCACATCTTCAATGTGAGACTCCACAAACAACTGTGCAATGTCTGAAAGGAATTCTTTGCATGAAGATAGAGTAGGAAGACATAAAGTATCTTGCTGCACTGATTTTGAAGCATCTATACCTGAAATAGGATCAATAGGAGCAATAGGAGCTGGAGGTGTGATCTCATTTGAGGTTGAAGAAACCATAGCTAGAGTGACTAGATGTAGAAAGTCCACTAGAGATGGAGGATCACATGGATCTCCATATGCTTCCCAAATAGACCACCAAATATCACAAGGAAAATGTGCCAATCTAAAAGGACCAAAAGATTCCCTACTCATACTTTTACGCAGAAATTGATTAAGCTTGATAATATATGTCCAATCAAAATGTGGCAGCATTGAATAGAGATAAGGAAGCAATCTTGGATGTTCTCTTAGATTGTCAATTATCAAAGTCCTCCATTTGTAATAGTTCCTTGTTGTCAATTGTGGTCTAATACCAAACTGACAAATCTGACAAGACTCCATGAGATCAATCAATGAACCCCCAAAGAATCAAAGAACCCCCCTGAAAAAGATACTCTTGGCACTTGAAAGCCACTTGCCAATTTAGGGCCTATTTCTGAAAGTAGTATTTCTGTCTACAAAACCTATAATGTGATTGCAGATCTATAAAGTAGACAAAAAAAATGCACTTTAAAAAAAATGAAACCTAATTTGGAGTCTGGATGAGCCCGTACCAAGCATTTTAAGTGGAAAAATTTGAAATTTTGGAGTTGCAAAAAAATTTAGAAACAGAGATCTCAAACTACTTGCACCAATTTATAGATCATGAAATCCTACCCAAAAACAAAAAAAATTGCTCGCAAAAAGGAGTCCGTATGAAGAAGATATCGCTGTTTGAAAATCGTTGCTACTGTTATTTTTTCTGAATCACCGTCGTGCCTTCAAAAAACAAATCACTCTAGATTTTGCCTTAGATGTCCGATTTGGATGAAAAAAAATCTGATCTAGGGGTTTTTGGACCTTCTGAATGTGATGCAAATATCATATTTTCACCAAAAGGCTTTAATCTTCACCTGCAAAAATCTCTCCTATGGCCCTATGGCCAAAAATTTTCAAAAAATAATACAAATCCAAAAAAAATAGCAAAGATGCAGATGAAAAAAGATGTAGATCTGAAAATTAAATGTACAGATCTGAAATGATCATACCAATTTTGCAAATCAGTCCTTCGAGTGCCAGTTTGCAAAAAAAATTTGCCTCACAATTGACTTTGGCCTAGGGTAGGCAACTTTGTAGACAATTTTCACTGAATCAACATTTCAGATGCAATGGTGAGGTCAAATCTAATACTGGACACTCCCAATTTCTATAGCACTCCAAATTCGGGCTGAGGTGATGAAGCAAGCGTGGTCACAAATGGCTATGTGATGAGAAAATCTCCAAGTTGCTCTAATACCATGTAAGAATTTGCCTAAGGGCAAAATTCACCCAGGAACTAAGAACTCAAACACAAGCACACAGTAGACCAAGAGAGAGTATGATCAGAATGACAATGTATTCAATAATTGTCTCATCATAGTACACTAGGAGTGCCTAAATATAAAGGCCCTAGGAGAGCTTCTAGAATGCATAGAAGTTAGCATCATGATGTGTCATACAACCAAGCACATGTCCACCAAATAGCATAGTCAATTATAGATCTATTCCTCCTTTCAGCAATTCCATTAATCTATCAAATCTGAATCTTTCATTTATGGATTTTCATAATCTCTTCTAAGATTTTATAACTTAATAATTTCACCTTGCCTATACTTAGGTATATTGATTGCAAATTTATCATGTCTTCTTTGAACTTGTGGTAGTAGCTACCTTTGGAAATATTGATCCTTCCACTTTTTGTTGAATAAAAAATAATGCCTTAGCATTATTTTTCTTATTTTCTCTGAACAAATCCTTTTCATCTTGTGGAAGATCTTGATATGCCTAATGGTTAGGTGATTTAGAAAACCCATTTTTAATTAAATCCTGAATATCTTGAGAATGAATTTTTTTTTTTCATTTTGGTGCAAGCAATCATAAGTTTTTCCATTAAAAGATAGCATTTGAGGATATGAAATAGTTCCACTAGTTCTTGCCATGATTTTTAGAATGAAATTCTCTTTTAAAAAACCACAAACCCTTTGTCTCTTTCCTCACACAACCAACAAATTTCACTCTTTACAACTTTTTACCCAACTATTCAAACATATCTAAAGTATAACCATTGACCAGACCTATACATTCTCAATCCAATAATCAATCTTATCCAGTTCTCCCCTTGTATAACATCTAGCAACATTCACTATCTCTCACTTTTAAGCACAAATCCATGAAGTTTAATTTCTTGGGATCTCCTTGGAACTTAAAAGTCATGGGTTTGAGTATGATCATAGCTGATGTAGAAGATGAGGAACCCATGGTAATCTTGGGGACCTTTTGGACCTCTTGATGTTTTGGATATGTATATTAGTGTACCTTCATTCTTAGCTCACCTTCACACCTTTGCACCATTGGAGGTAAAATGATTTTTTGAAAAAATTCAAAAGTGCACCTTCACACTTAGCATGCATTCCCATATTTAAACGTGATTTTTTTCTTTTTCTCACATGAGGTCTAGGCCAAATCTTGTGTACTTATTCTTGATCTTCATAGTTCAACATTTTCATGAACTTGAACTCCTCCTTCTTCTATCTAAAATCCCAAAACATCTGTGTTGAACATACACATGCAATACCATGGTAATATTTGTTGATAAAGATAATAGGGATCCCATGATGACATTCACAATAGATAAACATTAGTATACTAGTGCTAGGGGTAAAAATGATGCTAAAATACAAGCTCCTAAACTTGAAGTACAATAGTTCTTCTTAATGAGGCACCTTAGAAGATACCTTATTCTGAGGAATAGACTTCTATTTCTCAAAAAAATGGGGGGTCACCATTTTCAAAGTAAAAAATGGGCCTTTTTTATAGAACCACAAAAGTAGTCATCACAAAAGGAAGAAAAGAGAAAGACATTTATTTATCAAAAAT
The DNA here is from genome assembly GCA_028749045.1 of Cupressus sempervirens. Classification (NCBI taxonomy): domain Eukaryota; kingdom Viridiplantae; phylum Streptophyta; class Pinopsida; order Cupressales; family Cupressaceae; genus Cupressus; species Cupressus sempervirens. The sequence goes on along the minus strand of CM053785.1, from coordinate 263,266,119 downwards.
AAAATTTTAAACTCATGTCAAGTCAACAACTTGATTCCAGATATCATAAGTGGCTTTCAGATACTTCAAAAACATAAACTCTAAAATTTCAACATTCATGCTCAATGTTTTGCTGGTGTTTGAACCCCTTTGACACTCCTAGGTGTCTACAACCATAAGTGTGCAACAACATAGAAATAATCTTTTGTTGACTGATGTGAGTTTGAGAAATCCACATCAACTAATTTCCTATCACTATATGACCAGATGTGAGCATCTATTTGAAGGGCTCTTAATAAATCATCAATTTCTTGTCTTTTATATTTCTAGTGATCCATTTTTCAACTTCCTAGAGCTCTCATGCTTCCACTTTATTCTTCCTTAAAAATTTCATTTGTTTGAAGTGAGCCAGCAATTATACTATGCTAGCTCCACTTGATCACCTTATTTTGTATAGACCTTTTCCAATTTGATGACTCTTTCATTAATTCTTTTAACAGGATTTGGGAAACTCACATGCCAAAAAGTTATTTTGATAACCTCTTAGGGAAATCCTATGTTCAAACTAGAAAGTTTTGGACTGTCCCTTAGAAACTATCCACCTAGGTTAAAAGAAACCCAGATGACTAATTCTTTAAATTTGTAAAGTATTGAGAGAAACTAATATAGAATTTGAGCTAGAGGTTGGAAGTCTTTTCTTTCCTACAAGTTACACCTATATTTAATTTTTACAAGAAACAAAGATATTCAAATGCTTTGATGAAGAAATACCTTTTCCAAAAGTCAAAACCAATTGAGATGGACCCCATGGCAGGAACAACCCTGACAAACTCATTGATTCCTTGACTCAAAGACTAAAAAAGAAATAGATGAAAAAAGATGTAAAATCCCAAACAAAATAGACTTTGAATAAAGAATACTAACACGTAACTAGAAAGATTAAATAAGAAGAACAAAAACTTATATATAGAAAACCTTGAACAATCAAAATATGGGTTGGTTATCACTAGATTTTTTATTATGTGCAATAGTGATAACCCAACCCATATACTTCTAAAAAAATGTTGACTTCTCTTTCTAATCAGAAAAATAAAATTTGGGCAATCTTGGTTCAAATTTTGGGTAGAAATCACACAAAATCAGAAGTTGTGGTAACTCTCCATGGTTATGATTAATCAAAAAAAACATTTTCTTACCTTTAGTATCATATTCAAACTGAAAATTATCAAATAGAGAGGGATAATGGAAAGATATCACCTGATTTAGCTAATCTACCACCATAGGGTTACACTCACATATTGTAATTTCTCCTTCAAGTGGTCTTATCTCATGGTATACAACTCCATGCACACATGGAAACATTAGTGTTGACGATATAATATAGCTATCAAAACAAGACCCAAAAGATAGAACATTATTTTTATGGTCCTTACTCTCACCATTGTTATCACCAAACCATGAATTGTCACATTTAGACTTCTTTAGACTAGAAAATCAATTATAAGCCTTCCTTTCAAATTAAAGGGATCACTAATATCATTAATAAAGGTGTTTTCTTCCTCATATCAAAAGGAAGCATGTTCAAAATCATACTTACCTTCCATTGCAATCTCCCAAGCTAACAAGAAATTAGGATAATGTACTTCACAATGGAACCCAAAAGGATGAAATTTGAATGATTTTTTTATTTCATAGTTTCATATATGTGTAGAATACCCATAAATAGAAATTTCCTCAATCAAATTTGAGACCAAATTAGCACTCCATCCCTCTCGTCTAATGACATATCTTATTCTAAGGGAGGCATCTTATCATTATCCAATTATGAATTAATATGATAGTAGGAAGAATTGGTATCTTCTTCTTGATGACTTCTTGATTCAAAAATCTCAGCATTCTCAAGATGTTCTACATTTCCATCATTTTTTGAAGCTTTAAAATTTTTTACAACTCCTCAGAGTTTTGGAACTTCAAATTTTTTTGTATCCTTTAAATTTTTTATCATTTCTACAACAACAAAATTTGTAGCAACTCCAATATTTTTAGAAATTTCAGCAAGTTCACCCATTTGTGCTAACACATTAGATATCACATCTTGGAAATTAGCACATTCCAACTCAAAATGACTCTCTTGATGGAGAAGACATTAGCTAGGAAGAAAAAGGATTTTTGGATCCTAATCTTCTCTGAGGTACTTCAAATTCCTCATTATGTTATTCTTAAATCCTTTCAAAACCTCATCTTTTACATGTGATTCCTTCTAAAATTTTGGGTAATGTTGGTTGGAGCCTCATAATGCATTGAAGTGTTAAAAAACCAAAGAGAGACATCATCCATTGGATTCTCTTCTTTATTTTGAAACTTTGGGTATTCTTATTATTGTTTTAATATACATGTATTCTAGAGTTTCCATGCTCTTTATCTTCATTTAATGGGAACACAAAATCCTCTTGATCATCTTCATCACTTTTTTCACCTACAAATTTATCATATGATTCAGACAACATTGTACTAAACTACAAAGGTTGTTCCTCCATGATTTGGGAATGATGATTTAAATCATCCTCATTCTTGTATCCATTTTCACTTGGACACACACCTATAGTTGTTGGAAATATAAGATGAGTAACTAAGAGGGGAGGGGTGAATCGGTTACTACAAAAATAAATCCCAAATCCCTTAGATGTCAGTAAAAAATGCAAATAGATAACTGAATATTGTTGAAGCTCAGTAAACACATAGAGAATGTTGTAGCTCAATAATAATTGAATTAGCTCGGTAAATGATTAAAAAATAAGCCTTTAAATTTTATGTGTGATTACCATTACTTTAACTTAGTTGTAAACACATAAAATAAATTGAACAAATTTGACACTAGGATTTAATGTGGAAACCCAATTTGGGAAAAACCACCAAATACAACTAGTTACTATTTTCCACTCTTCTAAAGTGAGCCCTATTAGGAGCTAACCCTATTAAAGGTTACAAAACACATTGTTAGGTGTGACCATGTTAAATTATTTTATCACCCTATTAGGATTGGCCTTGTTAGAGTTCTTAAGAACAATTCAATAGGATTGCCACCTTCTTAGAAGATTTGCAAATAGCTATTAAACCAACTTTATTAGGAGATTTAGACCACTACTACAATGGTTAGAGAGTAATAATGAGATGACCTAATTAGAATGCAATTGATTTGCTGATTATAGATCTCTATTTTGTCTTGTACTTGATCCTTCTTGATCGAATATAGCTTTGCTGCTCCACAAGGATATTTTGCTTTTCCTTCAAATTCACTTCCTCTTCTCATCATTAAATCTTCAATAACATCTTCATATTTGCACACTTTGAAATCACAACTTGACCTTATACTTATATCTTCCACTTTGTCAAGTTGTCTCAAATACAACTTAGAATAATCAATATTCATCACCTTAGTCGGTTGGAATCAATAGATAAATCAATTAAGCTTAATATGCCAAGATAAGAAAATCTTTTGTTAGCCAACCCAACTCAGTAGAAACTAACACAAAAATGATTTCCTTTTTTAACCAATAGAAGCTTGGTTAACACTAAAAACTTGAGAAAATCTTTTGGCAACTAAGTGAGCTCGATTAGCACTAGTTACATCTAACTTTCCTTCATTAACCGAGTGAGCTCGATTAACACTTTTTTTTTGCAACTGTTCTTTCAATGCCTAAATGAACTTGGTAGACATTTCCTTCTGAACTAGGGAAACATAAGAATGCTTGGTAGACATTGAGAATTGTCTTCGTTGTAATAGTGAGCTTGGCATATACTGACTAAAAATGATATGACATTTGTGTAACATCAAAGACAACACACATTTAGTCAATTGTATCCAATAAAAGTATCATTATTCTCATTGTTGATGTTTTTGTAGGGGCCATAATTTTTGCTCTAATTTTAAGCATAATTATTTTGGGCAGCAAGTTGTCTTGGATGATTTACTTGGTTTCTTGATGAATTCAACTTTATTCTAATGATTTCAATGGATATAATAGACAATGTCTTCCTAATGGCCTCAAACTCACTATCCATAATTCTCTAGTTTGGTAGGTGGAGAAGTCTTCTGCTCAAAGAATGCAATCTTTTGGGGCTCATAACCTGAATATGTAATTAAATGCATTGGAGTAGTAGTAACTTATTTTTTTAAGGGCACTAGATATAAAAGCGACATTTGATTAGGCTTAGTAGATATTCCTACAAGAAATAGTTGTATGGATACTTAATTAGTCAAAGTGGAAGAAGAAACAAAGTTCCCTCCACCATTGGGATCTTTCTCCTTCATGAATGTATTAGCCTTTTTGAAGGCCTTCTCAAGGGTGTCAATATCTCCAAGAGGGACCCTTCTTATAAAAATAGAAGTTAATGAATATGTTGTTCCCAAATAGATTTGGAAGGTATCCTCTTGTGGTACTGTGTAAGGAAAACTCATTCTTTGATATGTCCTATAGAAGCAATGATTAAACTTACAAATGGACTCATGGGGATCTCTGTTAATTGAGATGAATTGATGATGCAGGATAGTTAGATAATTTAGACCTTGAATTGTGCCATAAACTTTCTCTCAAAAGAGTTCTAATCTCTTATTGATGCTAGTGGTAGATTGAGGTACCAATTCAAAGTCATTTCCCTCAAAGTGTAAGGGAACATGAGGCAAACCACACCCATATGCTGAATCTAGTTCTGATTATAGATTTCCTTGAAAATTTTAATATGATCTTTTTTGTTCTTAATTATCTATTAATGAACTATGGGAAAAAATTTTCAATAGTTTTTGGCAAGTCATGTATTGGACTATTTAGGTTCAATGGTGAGGTTTGGACATTGAAGAAAGCCATGGTGCATGATGGTGGTAGTTGACTTTGTTGTTGTTGAGGGATGCTTTGTGAAATGGTGTGGAGAGAGGTAGTAGAGTTTAATGTAGATTATCATGATGAAATGTATGACATGAATGGATGAAGTTTGGGATTCCATTTATCAATGCAAGGCTTATGAAAATTGTTGAGCTCTAGGAACTTGAATTTGTTGGGTGAATGTAACATTAATTCTCACTGAAAGAGAGATGGTGGATCAAAATTTTCCAATTTGCACACCTTTGGAGAAGCACACTATGGATCTTGGTATACCTATGCAAAAAATTGCACCTTTTGAAAAGTGCACCTTCTGATAGGAGTACCTTATGACTATTAACAGATTGCAAAAACATAGCTACAAATTTTGCAGAACTATCAAACAAGGAATTTTTATTTGGGTAGAATGATTTGTAGGCCCTCATTCTAGTGCCACTCCTATTTGGGAGTCAATTCTACACAACTTTGATGAAATGTAACCACAAAACCAACTTACTTTTGTATTTCCATCATTTTATGATGAATATAATTTTTAATCAATGCAACTGTATGATTTCCTTTTTTACATGTTTTCAAAATAAAATGACAAAGATAGAGTGATGAGTGATTAAAAAAATTAATAAAAAGTAAAATTCTTAATAGACATAAGCCAAATCATCAACACATCTATGAATTAAGCTATCAAAAGGACTTGATAGGAAAATTTTATGAAATTACGAGCATCACTTCCCGAACTCCACTAATGCAATCATCGATGGGAACTTTAATGAAAACCAAAAGATGTTTCATGATTCATCAAATTATGTAGCCATGAAAACTACATGCACATGAGACAAAATTATATGTAAGAACAATAGTGATTCTTTCTCCAATTCATCACAATAGTGTAATTCATTAACATAATGAAAACACCATATCTAAAAGATCACACAATTATCATAAAAAAATAAAACCATTGGCTCCATTAATATTCATGAAATTGAATTCATAAAAAATAATGCACTCTAAGAAGATTTACTACACTCAAAATGAGAGCACTAATAGCATTTATTATTGCATTAAAATATTGGCCTGGAGTACATGTTACATCCATGTATTTATAAGAAAATGTCTCCTTATTTTTTTAGGAGTGAGAGCTCTTCTAATACAAACATTATGCTTAATAAAAAAACCTTATTATATAAAAAATAACTCTCTACAATATTCTAACTAGGTCTCCACTCTTGTTTATATCAATGAATGGGTGAAAGAGCCTTTACATGACTAAAAACAATAAAATACAAAAAAGGTAAGAGATAATCCATGAGATGATCCAAAAATCACTGGAGCTTCAAAAAATACAATCTTAGCCTTCTGTAGGTGTTTCTATGAGTTAAATTGTCATCAAAATGCACTCTTAGTGCATGGAATTCTAAAAAAATTAGAACTAGTAGTTAATTGTCGACATACCTCAAATGATCCAAAAATTGTTAGTGCACCTTTGTGTTTAGTGCACCTTGTTAGAATTTCACCTCAATGTTTGGTGCACCTTATGAAAAGTGTGCCTTTTTAAAAGGTGTGCCTCTGGGTGACATGAGAAAAGATGAAAAAAAAAAAAATTCAAAGTCAATAATTTTCCAAAAGTGTCGAAATTGTTCTAAGTCTACAATTTTTAGTTTCTAGTATCTGGGACTTTTTGACCTTCAACCAAATGACATTTGGATGTTCCTCTTTCAACTTTTGGATGGCAGATGTGATTTGTTGAGAACCTAATAAGTTAAAAGCTTCATACTCCTCCTTCACTTGCTCATGGAAATAATGAACATCTTGCCTTAGTTATCAAAAAATAACTAGCTTAGAGTCCAACTATCATTGTGTCTCCTTGGTTTTGAAAATACATCTAACATCATCCTTAGAGGAAACTACATCAAATGATCCTTGAATTTTTGTACAAATTTTTGCACTAAGAATAGTTGTATTTTGGAGTCATCATAAAAAATCTCTAAGTTATTTGCACTATAGTATTTTTCCACTTTTAATAGTTGGGAATATCTTAATGCATAGATAACATGACCTTATTATTGGCTTGTATATTCTCAATCCAATCATCGATCTTATCTAGTTCTTCTCTTATAGAACATCTAGCAACATTTGGTATCTCTCACTTTCAAGTGCAAATCCATGAACTGTGACTTCTTGGGAACTCCTTGGAACTTAAAAGTAATGGGTTTGAGTGTGATCTTATGTGTTTTAAAAGATGAGGGGGGCATGTTGATCTTGGGGACCTCGGAGACCTTTGGAAGTTTTAGCTATGTGCACTAGCACACCTTAAGACTTAGCACACCTTCACATTGTTGGAGGTAAAATTATTTTCTCATAAACTTAAAAAGTGCACCTTTGTACTTAGTTTTCCTTAGCACTCAACACACATTCACACTTAGTATTCCTTTACACTCAGTGAAAGGTGCTCAATTCACCAAAAAATCAAAGTTCCTAGATTTGAAAATGATTTTTAGTTTTTTCTCAAATGAGGTCTACGAAGACTCTTGTGTCCTTGTTCTTAATTTTTTTCATGATTTATGCCCACTTTATAGTCCAACATAGTCATAAACTTGAACTCCTTTTGGTTCTTCTATTTGAAATCCCAAGGTGTCTATGTTAAACATGCACATGCAATACCTAAGTAATATTTCCTATTACAAATGATGAGGATGCCATGATGACCTACACAAAATATAAATATCAATATACTAGTGCTAGGGGTAAAAATGATGCTTACTAGCTAGACTCTTAAAACTTGAACTACAAAACTTATACTCCTTGAGGCACCTTGTAATATACCCTATTATGAGGAATGAGCTTCCATTATTCAAAAAAAGGGGGGTACCAATTTTTGAAGTCAAAATTGGGGTGTGTGTTATGGAACAACAATAAGACATTTTAGCCCAAGTTTGTACCTTTTAAGGTGTTATGAAAAATTGTCACTGTTATCTTTCACATATCTCTTATCCCATGCATTTCAAAATTTTAATCCATACATTTTCGAACTCAAAATTCTACCAACTACTTGCCTACTATATTGAAAAACAGTGCCACTTCATATACTTCACTAACTATATCTATGAAATAAAAATATCAGAAAGTCCTTGTATAGTCTCTTAAAAAACTTAAAAAAATCATTATTTCACTTACTTTTGGTAGACCATCTAGGCAATAGAAAAAAAATCATATTTTTCTAGTTAATAATTTATTAAGTTTGAAATTATGAAGTTATTCTCAATATATCCTTGATAATGAAGATTAGGAAATTTTAGAGTCTCCATTAGATGGCTGATCAATATCTGAATTATTGGTTAACAATTTGTCTTCATAGGTTTGACTTATTCCTTGACTCTCTATTATGCCCAATGGAGGGAAGAAGAAGATAAAATCAATAGATTGGTTCACTATGTGTGTTATACCACTTCCCTTTGAATTGAAAGGTACAACTCCCTTGAGTGAAAATATTTTCAATAAATGTTTTCCATAGTAGATTGAGGATATGAGGGATATGCTCTTAACCAGAGAGCAATATAAACAATTACCTAGTTAACCAAAGCTTCATGAAACTTAGGAAAATTGATGATGATGATAGCCTACAATATTCACAACTATTGATGCATGTAAACCACTTGTAACTTGTTTAGTCTTACCCCTAAAATGTAATCTACTCTATATTTTATATGCAAAGCTATACTAATACATACAAACTGTAGAGGAGACAGGAAAATAATTAATGATATGACAACACACATATTGTCCAAATTATCAAGCCCATAGAAAAATTCAAATTTCTTTTAACCTAATAAACTTTCATTAAATATATCACAATTCCTCACACAGGGATGAAAATGCACATGAATCTAACCCATGAGAATAGCATAAATGAAATAACACTCCGCATGAGAGAAATAGTTTGTATTACCATTGTAAGGAAATTAATAACACATATTTTATTATTAATCTAATAGTTTTCATCAACAATCAAACTTTACACCCATGTACCACATAACTAAACTAACATGAATAATAAATAAAATTGGTGGAAATGCAGAGTCTCACTCAATAGGACCAACTACATGGGTTTGTCTACACCAAAATTTTCTAATCTTGTATTCATTTATCAAAGTTAGATTTATAGGCCCTCTTAGAGTTTTGACTAGTTACATTTCATCATTACATATCAAAGCATTTAGAGAGGCATTTCCCAAAATTAGGATTTATTGATAGTCATTCATTACAAAAATTATACATACAAGGACAAAGCCATCTATGGTTATAATAAACAAGACAAGTAGAGAGGGAAAGAGACATCTGTCAATATTTAGACTAAAACAGAATCATTAGAAGAATGTAATGCTTCTATTTATGTCAGATCTTCCTCTTCTGGGTAACCATCGTGGCCTTATGTGCTCTCAATGCATCAAATACCATTATGATCTTTTTGACATGATAGATGTACACATTGTCTTCTCTAACCAACCAGAATTCATTCTCTTCTATTATTTCTTCCACTATAGTAACCTTTGACTAGAGTTTGTTAGATACCCTCTTTAACGTCCCACCGATAATAATGAGCTAGGGAAGCTTTGAATCCTAGAAATTGGAATGGACAGTTGATTCCTCTATGAATTCTAAGAATTTTTATTTCATTCATACAATTTCTACTAATTTTTTATTTGTAGTCACATATGAATTTGTGTGAAAATCCTTGAGGTATGTTGGCTCCTCTTTGGGTCTCACTATTTCAAACTGATTTTGGAATTTTTTTAAATTTTCAATGGCTATGTCTTTCTTGTCTAGGGTGGGAGATTAAAATAAAACATAGGTGTAATGTAAAATGATTTGAAAACCCTTATATTACTTTAATCCTTTGTTAATCATTTTCCTTTGCTAGGTTATATTTTTCGAAGGGTGGGGTTAATTTCTTTTAATTCCTTGGTTTTACTTTACTCATGGTAATGTCCTAATTGGCGTGCATATTTGTTAGATTGAGTTTTCTTAACCCAAGGGACAAGCTATTTTACAACCTTTTTATTCATTTGAGATCTATAGCTCTCACTTCATCTTTATGCACAGGTATAGTTTCTTTATGTTCTATGACAAAGTGATCTTGTGACACCTATCAAGTGGGACCAAAGGAATGCCACAATTGTAGTTATCAATCTCAACCCTTAGATGCTAAAAGGATAAGTACTTATTAGTTCTTCATTATGAAAAATTTTGTGTACTTTAACAATTGTGACATAGTGAGTGTATGAAATGTGGATATGGTAGGCCCCTGAACTTTTGAAGGAAATCATGTCATTATAGGATAGTTGTCAAGATATGGTTGGTTCATTAATTAGGCTGAGCAATTTTCTGATGTCTTCCCAACCATTGAGCAAGATGAAAATCCACGGATGTCACGTTCTCACCATGGAAAAGTACCCAAGTTTTAAACAATGTGAGAATACAAGAAGTTGCCATGTGTTCTTGTGGATCCTGACAGGATGGTAAAATATGCAAAATCTTCAGTCATTGGTCATACCTGAGATCAGAAATAGTCATGTGATTGCAATTTCAAATTGAAAATTATTTAAATAATGTGACAAAACAACTACTTGACATGTGTACAGTCAGTCCACATGGGTGTAGTGATATTAATATGGAAAATCAATCATCAGATGCAAGCCAGATCTATGATAGTCACTAAATCACTAAAGGAAAGTTAAAGATATTTTAAAAAAGTTATCATGCAATAAGATGACACATGGACAAGGTGTGACTAGGTGTCTCACAAGTTTCAAAAGGTAATGATGTCATCAGAAAGCAAGAGGTGTCACATTATGGTTCAATCATGGTTCACTCTATGTAGTTATTTAGGAATTATTCCTAGCCATTGATTCAATGGGAGATAATGATCCTCATTTTTTTTACCTTAAGGAATAGCAAGGCCATTAACCAAAGTGACCATGTGACATAGAGACATGTGCTCTAGTGGATCATAGTGAAGAGACATAACTAAAAGGCTTCCAATATTAGCATTTGTTTCTTATAGCTATCATATCAAATGTAAATCTATGGTGGTCATTATGTCACTATTTAAAGTTGCAAGGATTTTATTCATAGCAAATACATGACATTGTGACACACGTCCTTAGTGGGCTTGCTCTCTAAAGAAATACTATAAGAATCACAAATGTCCTTGAGCATCTCATTATTTTTTGGTCAATGGTTGCCACTATCTCACTAACTCAATGTGTGTGATTCTTAAGTTTTGTGAAAAAGGGAGAGTTTTCCATGTGTCTAGCCAGTGGAAATGTGACTCAATATCACTCTTGACTCACAATCATCAAATTTTTTAAGATCAATGGCTAGTTTTTAAATCTTTTGTATTGCATGCACAATCCAAATATTGAAAAAATTAATGGTGAATTAAAATCATTCCTCATGTAAATGGATTTAGAATAAAGTATATTGACAATTCTTCATTCTACACAATGCATGATAGAGCAAGATAGAGTGGTCAAAGCTTGAAAATTTGAGTTTTAGACTATGAATTGTTGTGATTGAGGTGGTGTTCATTATGATTAGAGTTGTGCAAGTATCATTGATAAGTACTTGAATATTTGTGTAGAAAAAGTTTTGGTAAACATTTTAAGTTGGTAAAAATGCCACCCCAAGGAGATTTCTCTAGGAAAATAGACTATTACCACAAGAATGTCGATGATGATTTTCTCCAACAACTACCCACATCTGCAAATGAAATTGCTAAGGTGAGGGAATTGGTCCCAAAAATCCCTAGATTAAAAATTGAGGAAATTTTTTACAATGAAGGTAATTGGTTAAGAGATGTAGAGACATCTATTGGTGGATTATAATTTTTTAAAAGATGGTTTTCATAGAAGAACCATGATAAACCACTCAACAACATATGGGAGTTTGATGTTGGGAAATTGGTCATGGCTATTGACTGCAATGGCCAAGAGATATGACCCCATATTATGGATGGTGAAGAACCACTCTAGGGATAAAATTTTTAGGATCACAACAAGAGAGATCAGAGAAGTTTTTATGTTGAACTCCAACACCACTCTACATGAAAAGATTGACTTTGATTATTTATAGGCCAAGTATGATGTACAAAGGATATATCTACAAGGAGGGTTGCTATAAGATCATTTTTTTAAGGTAGGGCACCTAAAACTAGTGACACCTTCTACCCCAAAGCCTCTTTTGAAGAAGTATTTCAACCATAGGATACAGGCTCTATAAATTTTTTGGCATGGATGAGAAAGAACATGTTTTAGCACTCCTATTTTTCATGATGGCCCAAATATTGCAATGTGCAATGACTCCCCTAATTGATTTTTCTTCTCATTTAGTTGAGGAGGTACACAATTCTTTGATTGGAATTAGAAAGTGTAAAGTAGAAAAATCCTTCGACTGCTACTCTTTCCTCATGTACATGTGTTTTCTCGAAGGTATTTATGTCTTTGGAAAAGACATGAAATTGGAACAAGAGAGAGAAGGAGAAAAGTTGCCAATCCAATTATTAAGTCTGACTATGACTTGGGAAGTAACCAATGATAGATTTTTTTGATTTAACCAATATTTTGCATCCAAGATGAGGATGTTATTACTCCAAGCTAACCTTAGAATACCCAAACCTTTTCTGGAGCTGATCAGAATGAAAGATAATGCTAAAAGTTTGAAGATTAGTCATAACTAGGGAGATATCATCCCATGTTCTATCTATACTATTTTCAAAGTATATGGTTTCCAAGTGAACCCTTGTGTCCTTCATTACCAAGTACCTTTAAAGGCGGGAGTTTCTTTTGTTGCAAATTGGAGGGCTTGAAGAGAGAGAATTCATGGGAATATCCATAGTGATATTTTTTTGAGTTTCACAACTACCCACCATTTGTGATAACTGAGGGAGCATGGAGACAACTAATTAAGTTTTTAGATAAGTATTTGATGGCTCAATCTCATTCTTCCTTTATAGATCTAGAGGGATTTTATGAAATGTTCAAGGAAAGAAGTAAGGCTAAATCTTTGTTGAAAACATACAATAAAAACAATTATTGTTTTTCATTGATATCAAATCTACTGATTAGAAATATTTCTACCTAATATAAATGTCATATCTATTTGATTGATGAAGAGGATTTGAGATATTTCTCATAGTAATAGCACCTAGAGGAAAGGTTGAGTTATGGAAAGAAAGATATAATGGACATTTGATTAGTTAGACTTTGATAACACAAAGTGATTGTTTATATCAAGAATGTAAAGCTAAGTTGAGAAAAAGAGTAAAATTCTAAGGATTTCAAAACCCTATTAAAAGTGTTCCTTGTTAAAAGACTTCAACTCACAATAAAGTAAGCACCTTCTTAGAGGATTTCAATATAACTTGTTAGGACTACTTAGTTAAGAGATTTAACAGATTCACCTGTTACAATGTTTCAGCATTGATCCTACAATTAGCACTTTGTTACCTGATGATAGATCACCTCTAAACTGATGTATTCTTGATCTTTCTTGATAAGATGTCTTTCTATTGTTCACTACTTCCTTCCTCTATTCTCCTTTAATTGATTCTGCAATACAATTTTATTTCACAACTTCTTAACCACCATGAATACTCTATTTGTGCATGCAAACTTCTTTCTTTACTCTTTTCACACACATACAATGTTTAGGTTTTATCCTCCTTAAGAAGACCTAGGTAACTTAGGGTTAGGTATGACTCAAAGGTTTTGATTCATCCATTTTTCCACTTAAACCTTCCCTTTACCTAATAAGATGCATGTACTAAATTATATTCTATGACTTGGCATCTAAATGACTCATCATACACTACTTACTTGTCTCCTAAATCACTCGGCATATACTGTATACTTGGCACTTGAATAACTTGGCATATGAGTGACTTGTCACTCATTGTTGACTCAACATGCTCTAACTTTACATGTTTTGTTTGACATATACTGCTTGTTTAGCATGAACTAAGTAAATGAATTAAGTGTATAAACACTCACTTGTCAAAATCAATCTGAGATCAACAATCTCCCCCTTTTTCATGAGTATCAAAAACACTTGGTCATGCATTAATAATTTATTCTTACGAGCATAACATAACTCTTATTTGACTTCTGTACAAAATTTCAAAATATCAAAATTTTGCAGTAACTTATACCTCAAAATCTTATAACTCCCCCTGAGTTGTTTAATCTATTCTGTACTCAAAATCTTACTACTACTGAGTAGATGTGCCTCAACTGATACTCTTTCACTTGCTTATTTTTCTTTACTCCCATGCTTTCTCCCCCATTCTCTTACTCTTCCTTAACTTAGCTCTCTCTTTCTCCCCTATTGCTGATCTCTTTCTCCCCCTTTAGCTTAGCTCTATCTCCCCCTTTTTGACACTAATGTCAATGGGTTATACTCTAATAGTGTTTTTTTCCAAGAAATATTTATGGACCTCAAGAATGATCTTAAGAGAAATATCCCAATTGTCACAAGCTACCTCCAAAGATTTGATTTGGATGGCTAGCTCGGTAGCAACGTGAACTAGGCCATCTAATGTAGAAAAATTGGGGTCTTTCTTCATAAGAGTTTCTACATCACCTAACTCCTTGTGCAAAATATCCATGTAAGGATTTAATGTTGTTTGGATGCTTATCAATTTGGCACTTATGTTGGCTTCATCTACAAATAGTGTGGCTAATTGACTCCAGGTTTGTAATAAAGTCCTAAAATGCTTCTCACTTTGATCTAGAGTCATGAGCAATTTAGCTTCAGATGACTACATTTGACTTTCTAAGCTCAAGATGTGATTCCTTATTTCTTGTGTGAAGAGTGTGGGATTACAAAGTTTGGTGTATAGTGAGAAAATGTTCTCAAGTACCTTCTTCACACTATTTATCTTAGTTGCCAATGCAACTGTGTAAGTGCTATATCACTAGATATATTCTCATTTGCTTTATGTTGAAACTTTTTCATAGACCATTCTAATAATTTTACATTAGTATCAAGGTCTACATCACTTACCTTTTCTACTATGTTGGTCAATTGTTCAATAAGTGGCTTTGTTTCATCTATAGTAGGGAGATTGAATGCATCCAAGAAGAAGTCTTTAATATCAAGAAAAGCTTGCTTCTACCTATGCTCCCTTTTGAGCTATTCTTAATGTTTTTTTCTAGTCAGGACTTCTTGAAGTATACCCATATGCTCAATTGTTATTGTTGCAAGATCAAATTATGGAAAAATATTTTCTTCATCTTGGCTTACATCTCCATATGTTATTACCTCTTTTGCCTTTGATGAACTTGGACTCAGCACTGACAATCACAAATGTGTTGCATCTATGCTCGGCCTTTGAAGAGTGTGACTAGAAGGAGTGTTAGATGCTGGTAAAGTTACCAGTGCTTGAATTGTTGCATGCTCCTTCAGCTTGGGTGTCAACTCAATCTCTTCAAGATTGTCCTTCTTTGCATCATTTCTTTGAATTGCACCTTGAACTTATGTTGGAGGTGCAAATGAATCTATCTGGCCTATTTGACTTTTTGGTTCATTAGTGCCTTGTGTTTCCACTTTATCTTCTCCAATTTTCTCAAACTTTTTTGGTGGAACTACTGTTACATTATCTGAAGATTGTACACTAGGACTTGAGGGGTGATGATAGGTGGTTCTTGTGTTTTCACCTCCTCCCTTGTTGTCTTAGTCACATATTTCTAAATTTCATCTACACTCACCATTATAGGGTTATTACATAGTTTAGCCTGTAGTGTAGATTGATCAAGTATCTTTTTCAAGTCTTCCTTTGTTAAGGGATTGATGTTCTAAGTAGTGTGATTAGAAGCATCCTTTACTATGACCACTTCAGTATTTGTGGAGGGCTAACATTCAATATTTGTGTATCTTGTAAACTATGTTCCTATTGTTGCTCTTTCTTAGCTGTTGCCTGGTCAATTATATGCATTTTAGTACCTCCCTCAACTGTGCCTTCATTACTATCATCATCTTCATCAACTTTAACCTCAATATGCTCTTGTCTTCCTACTTTGACTATAGCTAACCCATGTGTGATCTTCCACATATGTAAAGTCTTCTTTACAACATCTTCAATATTATTTTGTAGCATGTTGAATACTCTATATTTTGGAACAAATCTAACAACATATTTCTTTATGGCATTAGCTATCTGTGCCTTGCTAATTTTAGGCATAACTTGAGCAATGGAAACCTCTCTAATTTGTCTTTCAACATCTAAAAAATAATGCCACTTTTTCTCAACTCTGTTATATAGGCTTTCAGGTATGGAGTTGGCAATCTCTAGAGGGGCTTTCTTAAAATTTTCCATCATGGCATATATTGCCTCCTCCACTTGATTCTTTTCAACATTTCCAAGACTTTCAAAATTATTGTGAGAAAATCCTAATAAATTTGCATTATTTCTAACATTCTCACATAGGTTTTCTAGATCTAAGGATGGATTATGAATCACCACTTTGAATTGGCTTTTGTCATCAGATTTAGTTCTCTCCTCATCAGTTTCAGCCTAGACAATATATTTTCTCCTTGGTCTTTTTTGTGCTCCACCTTCTTGCTCTATAGTCTTGGCTTTCTCCTTAGCCTTTTGTGTAGTGACATGTGTGCTAGCTCCTATAGTAAGTGTTTTAGGTTTTGGCTAGATTGGTTTAGCAACCTTCTTAGGTATTGTCTCTGTTTGTGCCTTAGCCTTACTCTTCTTCTGATTAGTAGGAATAGGTGCTTCCTTGGCTTCTTCTTCCTTGGCACCTTCTACAATCTTTACTTCTTCCTCTTGTTGATCTTGACCCTTTCCTTGTGTCAATGCAAGTGGTTCTTGAATCTAAGCGTCTTCTTCCTCTTCATCCTCTTCCAATTCATCCTCCTATTTGACACCTTCACCAAATTTAGTTTTCAATTTCATTACCAATTTCTCCTTCTTTTGGATGACAAAGTAGGTCTCTATATCCATAGAAATATTAGACTTGGCCATCTCATAGTTACCAAATACTTTGGCATATTTGTCTACTTCTTTAGCAAGTAATATTGTTATTACTATAGAGGCCTCATCAACATTAAT
The DNA here is from genome assembly GCA_028749045.1 of Cupressus sempervirens. Lineage (NCBI taxonomy): Eukaryota > Viridiplantae > Streptophyta > Pinopsida > Cupressales > Cupressaceae > Cupressus > Cupressus sempervirens. The sequence continues at coordinate 263,249,148 of CM053785.1, read as the reverse complement.
TTTATAGCCTACTGGCCTCAACCATCTTACTCTAGGAATTTTTGTCTTTACAAATGTGTGATCAACATCAACTAAGAAACAAACATCATCTTAATATATTTCAACTAATGATACTAGAATCCTCAATCTCCTCCTCATGGATTGTTTGAAATCCTCAAAGTAACTAGTCATTATTGACTTAAAATTTTCACCTAATTGTTCAATGAACTCTCCTATTTGAATTACAATAGACCTATTTGTATTCCATGCAATAGTACCAAATTTAGGAAATGTGTTCTAAACATAAAAGAAGATACATATCAAAATATTTCAAAATTTACATTGAGCACTCTTTGTTTTTCTTATTGCTCCTAGGTTTTCAATCAATTGTTGTAACTGTAGCTCAGAAAGATCATATGTATGATCCTTTTGCACAATCTTGTAACCCATATCTACTGCATTGTTGGGTACAATGTTCAATCTTCTTGATTGATAAAACTTTTTTGTAATTACCCTTACTAATTTTTTTATCAAAGTATCTATAATGGTGTCTATGGTCATTCCTCTCTTGTTCCACACAACTCATGTGTTCTTTTCAATGACTTCTTTTGACTCACTCCTCATAGTCTTTGGTTGACTAGGGTTGGATACCCTGCTACCCTATGGATTATTCTTTTTGTGATTTTGAATGGACCATTATGTAACCACACTGAACTATCATGAATTCTACTCAAAACAATCTTGATCCATTTAGTTTTGAAAATGTTGGGGAAATATAGGGCACAAGTTAACCCTTTCTTTCTAAAATCTTGAATTGTTCCCTTAACACACCATTTTCACATAGTTTTCCACATGCTTCTTTGTTTTCCATTCCACCAATACTACCAATCTTACAATTATAACATTTTCTGACATCTTGAATCATTAGGACATTTGGTGGTATCATAGGTAGTGCACTAGAGGGATCTTGTTTATATGCTATATCTAGAATGGCCTTGAAAATAGGTTGTTTAACTTCATTGCTAACTAACTGAACATTTAAAAATTCTTTACCTTTTGAATTGGATGCCAATTTGAAAAACTAGGGTTTAAAAAATTTGAAACAACATAGCTTGACACATGATAAATACGTTGCAAAATTTGATGAAATGATATTAAATAGCTATTGAAATCTCCTACAAATGCTTCAGATGAAATTTCCAGATTTCCTTTAGCTTTTCTTTCTCTCTTTCAATTTTGAATGAAGTTAAATGAGAAGAAATTGATAGAATGCCCCTTTAACATGTTGTAATTAATGCTGACTACTTACCCATCTGTGAGCTCAACATCAACTAATTGCTGGCTCATCAACATCCACTCATCTTTACATACATTTGGCAACCATTATGAGCTCAACAACAACTAGCCAATCTATTAGCTCGACATCCTCTAGCTTTTTACTTGGTATTTATAAGAAACTTTTCATGCTAAGTAGTAACATAAAAAACTTAAAGATTTTTCTTTGATTCCTCATAAAACCTTGCATCTTTATTCATTCTTATATAATATTTTTAGAACTAAATCCTTTGGAACTAATGTATGATATAACTTTTGAATATAAGTCCCACATACCTCAATTTTACTTAGTTTGATGAGGTGTGATCACTTGACCCATTGGGTGAAGTGATCCCTTCTTCACTTGATGTGTTGAAATCCTCTTTCTTCTTCCATGGCTTGTTCATTTCATTTCTTACATTTTCAATTTCTTCCTTTTGTTTTCCTTTATTGAACTCACAACTTCGTACCTTTGACCTAGCTAGAAAATATCATCTGATGTGACTAGTCTTCAAATGACTAAAATATGTGGTTTGACTCAACTACCTTTTATAGTCACTTTTGAAGTGTGTTCATATATAGTTTTTAGGAGTATGCTCATACTCTTGATAGTAGTGACAACTATACCTTGTAGTATAATCCCAATTATAAAAGTTTTCATTATTCTTTACCGTTGTTTTCCTATTTGATGACTACATGGGTTTGGATCTGCATTCAAAAGCTCTATCTCCATACTTTTGATAGTTATAACAATATCCTTCATATCTTTGAGTATGCATGGTCTTGGTTCTACATTCATGTGCCTAATGACCTTGTTTGTTGCAATTATGATAGTGACCCATGCTCTTTTTCTTATCATTTTGATTTAAAGTCTTGCCCCTACATATGTTAGCAGTATGTCCTTTCTTACCATAATTATGACAAGTAGGTTTAGAATTCTTCCCTTTTTTACTCCTTTCTTTAACACTTTTATATGACTCTCCCTCTTTAGTACTTGTGTATCCTAGTCCATATGTATCATTGTTGGATCTAGGGGGTCTCATTAATTGCTCAAAGTATTTGATGGCTTCAATTGGTTTATTGAAACTTTTAGCAAACTCTTTTTCCCTTTTTAGGTCATTGATCAATTGTTCGTTTTGTAGCTTTAGTGTTGCTATCTCAATGTCCTTGACATTCAATTCATAGTTGGCATTCATCATTTGACTTAAAGTATCCAATTGCATGTTAGCAATTCTAGTTACCTCTGATGATTTCTCTTCTAGTTTGTTGGTCAAAAATCTTTTGTTATCTTCAATCACAACTTTGTCTTCCATAGCTTTCTTTTTCTATTCAATCATCTCACATAGTAATATGCCTTGTGATTCTTGTTCTAACTTGAGATTTTCTATTTCTTCAGCTTGGGCTCTATTCCTTTCCATTAGAAATTGCTACATCAAATTCATTGGAGTATCCATTTGCAAATACCTTAGTAGTGTCTATCTCTTTGTATTATGTGTCATTCTCCTCAATGGCAATTTCCTTCCTTCTCTTTAAAGATTTCTTAAAATCTTCTCTTAATTCATCCAACTCATGTAGAATAAGATGCATTTTGATCCCTTGGTTCTCAATAATCTTTCCCAAATTGTAGACTTCCATTTTCAAGATCCTTCCTCAAACATGCAAATATTCTCTTTTATCAATTGTTGGAATTACAATAGGAAAGGACATCCATCTCAAATATTCAATAACTAAGCTGAAATACCATGTAAAGCATATACATCTCAAGCATATAAACAAGTAATCATTCACACATATATGACACTAGATATGATTACCCAGAAACCTTCCATTGAGAAGGTAAAACTAGGTAGGGATGATACCCACAAATCTTCACTACTAAAGTAAAAAAGTGTATCCAATAAAGGTTACAATGTTTGATCATGAAACATGATCTACCCTGTGAAAGGTCTACCCTATTAAAGGCTTACAAAAACTGTTAATTCTTACCCTATTAAAGGGTTTCAACACCCTATTAGAAATGTGCCTTGTTAAAGGACTTCAACTCACAGTTAAGCACTTTGTTAGAGGATTTCAATTTAGCCTATTAGGACTACTCTGTTAAGAGATTTAACTAATTCACCTGTTAGAATGTCTCAGCATTGATCTTGCAGTTAGCACTTTGTTTCTTGATGATAGATCACCTCTAAATTGATGTATTCATGATCCTTCTTGATTAGATGTCTTTTTGTTGTTCACTATTTCCTTCCTCTATTCCTTTAACTAATTCTATAATAGAATTTCAATTCACAACTCCTTAGCCACCATAAATACTCTGTTTGTGCATGCAAACTTCTTTCTTCTCTCTTTCCACATACATACAATGTTTAGGGTTTGTCCTCCTTAAGAAGAGCTAGGTGACTTAGGGTTAGGTATGAAATAATGGTTGTGATTCATCCATTTCATCACTTAAACCTTCCCTTTACCTGATTGGATGCATGTAATTTGTAGGGATTTTAACTTAAGATTCATCCTTATCACCAAAATATTGTAATTCAATCTATAAGTTGGCTCAAAAATGGTTTATATAGTACTTTGTGCCAATACAAACAACTATGAAAAAACTATTGTTGGTGTAAATAAGTATTTACTATTTACACTATACTTAAGTTTAATTAGGTTAATGCTTTAGCATATTAGTTGTCAAGTAAACACCTAGGAGTTTGCATATTCATATGAGTTGTCATGTAGACAACATAGCTTTTTGCACTCCAATTGAACACAAGTTGTCTACTACATCTCTCTATGAGGTACACCTTTATATCCTTATCCTCTCATTATTGCATGTATATTCTTGTACAATGGAGGATAATCCACTCTTGGTGGACATGTGCTTAGTTGTGATGATTATCTCTTTTTTGACTCTTAGTCATTCTAATTGCCTTTATATATAGACACTTCTAATGTAAATTCATCTAATATCCATAATCATTTTGATCATTATTGATATTCTCATTTGATCACTATTTGTGTCTCATGTGCTATCTACTAACCTTCTTGATCTTGGCATTGAATTATTGCCAGAGCCATAGGAGCTTCATTGTATAGCCATTGGAGAGCTTCATTTTACTTCATTTTGGAGGGTCATGATTCATATATGGTTATCAACAATAATTGGGAGCATTTTGAGAAAGATCTGACCTCACCATTGTGTCCGGGTAGCCATTTCCATAAATTTTGACTATAAATTTGCCTATATTGGAAAAAATTCAAAATTTAGGCAAATTTTTTTTGCCAATCCTACTTTAAAGACCAACTTTTCCTTTTGGAGGATTACATTTGATCTTCTTTGTGGTGATCTTCCTCATTGTGGTAACCCAAATCTTCACATTGGGTAACATTTTTGTGTTTTTCAAGCTTTTTTTTTTGGATTTGGTTAATTTTGTTTTAGCATATTACTCCTTGAGCATTTTGTCAAAAATATTTGGGTGGATATGTCTCGTATGCCTTAATGTTTGAGTAAGGTTACTATTAAGCACATTAAACAATTTTGCATTGCAAGAGCTTTGTCTCTATTGCTAATAGTGAGCTCGATCTGTTATTCACCTCAACAACACTGAGCCCATTCATCAGAGCATTAGAGATTTGGCACTCTTGATACAACATCTCAATTCCATTGAGTATCAAGAAGTATTGAAACATACACTCGCAATAATTGTACTTCAATCCCACTCTGAGATCCACATATGAAGCTCTCTCCATTCAAGCAACATTGCATTTTTCTCCTCTAGCTTGAATACCCCAAACATGTAGCTCATAGGTTGAGCCCTATGAATATTCATTATCAAATCCATGGGACATTTGAGGAAATAGAACCTGAGCTCATCTTTGACATTGGAATCATTGCACAAACATTTGGTTATTGATCAACTCAAAATTACATCAACTCGATCTACCAAACCATCATTTTATGCTTTCTTATCTAGTTGCCTAGTATCTTGCCCATGTACACAAAAGTGGTTCAAGCTCTGAGGCATGAATCTCAGTCCAGATCAAATATATAATGACATTTGAGGGTTCTAGCTTTGGTGACATTGGAGACTTTGGAAAGCTCAATTTGTATTTGTATCTACAAGCTCATCTACAGGGGCCATTACTCAATTCCATATGAGCACATAGGCATCATTCAATGTGATTTTAATCACATTTATCTCTGCACCATAGTCATATCCAGAGCCTACAATCCATGAGCCCAAGACATCTGCATTAAATATAACCACATGGCTCCTACGATATGATTCATAGTAGATCTAATTGTATTCAACATTGATTGCGCATTTCCTCCCTTCATTGTATCTATATCCAATGGATATTTGGAGATCTTTGATTGCACAATGATCTATGGCTTCCTACCAAGACAGAATTTGTAAATTTTATTTAAAATTGCATTTCTGTGGATTTATTTAAAGGAAAAATTTGACACCCATCTTAGGGTACTTGGTGGTTTCTTAAGTTTTTGATTTGAAAGGACCCAAACCATCAAATTTAGGCTCATCCATTTTGCTGATATTAGAAAGCATTTGAGAATTGGACCCCTCACCATATTGATTTTTAGTTTAGTAGTACGAATTCGCAGGGCCATAACTCACTCATCCAGACTCCAAATTAGGCAGATATTTTTTTTAAATTTTGGGTAGAATCTCCTTAATATTTTAATGGTGTATTTTTTTCTAGTTTTGGTGATCAAATTTTGCACTATAGGTAGATCTTGGTGACTGTACCTATTTAATCATGCATTTAACAACTTTAGAGGCTTTGTTCAAACTCATACAAAAATATTTTCAAGTGCCATTTTTTTTGAAAGTGCATATTTTTTCATCTACTTTCTAGATTTGTTATCAAAATGGAGCAACTATAAGTAGATATTTTACTTTTAGCATTTGGTCATTTTTGACCTACTTTAGCACTTGTACTTGTTTAGATCCTTGAGAGATCTGGTGTCTTATGTATTTGAGTCTACTATAGCTTCATCTTTTTTGTTATAACCATTAAAATCAAAAGTCTACTTTTTTCATTTTTGACAAGTGGCCAATTGTAAATGCACTACATATAAAGTGCCACAAGCATCATTTTTGGTGTGGGGGTTATTTGATTGAGCAAAAAGGAGAGGTGTGTCTTGTGTTCTTTTGTCTCCTTGATATTGTTCTCTTTCTTTTGCATTATGGGTTCTTTTTCTAAGTTAACACCACATAATTATACTACTTGGAAAAAAAAGATAACAGAACCATTAGTTGAAAAAGATTTACTATGTTATGTAACTGGTGCTGCAAAGAGACATGATGATGATGTTGATGAGTCTTGTAAAGAAGACTGAGCATCAAAACAAGAAATGGCCTTAGGAACCTTGCTAAAAAATATCTCAAATCTTGTCAAATATCACATCAAGAACATTACCAATCCAATAGAATTTTGGAATAAACTTGAAGCATTTTATGGGATAGTATGGGATAGTAGATGAAGATATGGCCTACACCATTGAGGACAATCTTCTCAAATTGGATCCTAGGAATTTTGACACCATAAAATATTGTCTTACCCAAGTAGACATGTATAGGGCACAACTTAAGGATTGTGGTGAACAAATTAAGGATGGAAAGTTGATCAAACATGTGATGACTCATCTTCCTTTTGAATATGCAACTTTCGTTTCAAGTTATAATACTCACAAGTTAACAATGGGAAGTGCCTTCACTAAGCCTTCATTCAAGTCATTTTCAAGAATGTTGGTCTCAAAACATGAAAAGTTAGTGAGTATAGGAATTCTCTAGTCTTCCAAGTCCAAAGCCTTGGTAGCTAATAAAGGGAATCAAGGTTGGTAGAAATTCCAACAAGAAGAAAAAGTAGTGGAAGGCTAAGCCACAAGATGACACACAACAATCTTCCTCTACACATCAATCTACCTCCTCACATCAATCTTCCTCCACACAATAATCTTCCTCACAATAAGGGAAGTCTTTTTCCAAAAATAATAAGAAGGGAAACAACTTCAACAAAATCGAGAAGAAAATGCCTATTGTAAGAATAATGGTCAGGATGAACATGAGTGTAAGGATAAAAAAATTTATGAGTTTCCAAACATAATGAGGAAGCATAAAATGGATGTGCCAAATGCATTTAAGGATAAGGGATCTTCATCCACTTCAAAAAGTAAGGGAAAAGCTTTGGTAGCAAGTACAAACAATTCTAAGGAATGGGTTCTTAATTTAGGAGCTATACATCATATGGATGCTTCAAGGGAGCATTTTTCCTCTTTGAAACCATCACATGTACCTTACATATATGTGGGAAATGACACACAAGTGGAAGTTGAAGGAAAAGGGAATGTTGAGTTGGACAATGGAGTTTTCAAGGATGTTCTTCATGTTCCCAACCTTAGCACCAACCTCCTTTTAGTCTACCAAATCACTCACTATGGATGTGGCAACAAAGTGGAGTTCCTTCCTAATTCAATTATGGTGAAAAATCTAAAGGATGATTCTATGGTAGAAATTGGAAAGGCTAATCATGATATAAGATTTATTCTTTTTCTCATTTTGTGCCTAAGTCCACTTCCCTTGCCTTGTTGACTCACTCAAATTAACAAAGTAAAATATGGCATGAGAGGTTTGGACATCTCAATTACCACTACCTTCAACAACTTAGAAACAAGGATATGTTCATAGGACTACCTTAAGTCAAGTATTAAGAGGGTGTATGTATAGGTTGTGAAGTAGAAAAGCATCCCAAAGAGAAGTTTGACAAGGGGAAGTCTTGGAGAGCTACTGTTGTTCTTGAATTGGTTCATAGTGATTTAGTTGGCCCATTTCTAGTGCCATCATTTGGAAAGGCTCACAATGTTCTCACCTTCATTGATGACTTTTTCACACTGCACTTGGGTCTTCTTTCTTTCTCATAAGAATGAAGTTCTTGATAAGTTTATCACCTTCAAAGCTCAAGTTGAGAAGCAATTAGGGAAAGCCATCAAAGTTTTTCAAACAGATAATGTTAGAAATAATAGGGGAGGGTGAATCAGTTATATAACAATCTAAAACATTTATCCTCTTAAACAATCTCAACCATTCAATCAAAGTAGATAAAAATCATAAAGAGATGCACATGCACAATTACACTAGATATGTTGATTAGGGAAACCCTTGATCAGAGGGAAAACCTCAATGGGAATGATGCCCACAAAATGATGTACTAATATGAATATTCTTTGTTAGAAGATGGACCCTATTAGGATTATATTACAACACTTAGTACAAAGAGTCATTATTAGGAGACTTTGAATCTCTATTTGGAGATTCCTAACCTATTCAAAGTTGTACAAGGAAGTTGAACCCACTGTCCAATTAATATTGGTACTATTCCTTTCAAAATAATAGATGTGTGAATTTCTTTTTCTTCTTCCTCTGTCTAGTATGTTAGACATCTTTACCTTTAGATCATGCAATCAGATCTGGACTCTGTAACCATCAACAATAATTGTTAAGGTCACTTACACACATTAACAAATCACTCTGCTCTGCTGCTTCACAATTTGCAACTCTACTTTACTCATCGATCTCAATCATGATGTCTAAAACTCAGAAAACATCTTTCCTTTACCACACTCAATATTAAATCCTGGAGTTAGTTTCACATTTTACCATATTTTAATTAAATGAAATATATATTTAATTAATGTTGTTGGCTCATAGTTATAACCAAACTTTCACACATGCGACTTCTGTACCTACACACTCATTGACATCATCAGTGGTTAGTGTACTACCTCCAAATAACTATGCAACCCTTCATTACAAATACAATGTACTGTATTGATCATACAAAAAGGACTATTTTCCTAATGCTCTATTTCCATTTGGTTCTCTATAAATCATTAATATCTTTTGTATGCTATCGATTCAGGTTCTATGCACTTGCCCATGTGTGCAATACATATTGTAGTATTTTTTGGTAACTATGCATAAGCAAATACATATTTTATTATCCTTAATACAAAGATCATAGTTTGCTACTTTTTCAATCTTTACAAACTCATTGCTATGTTGTCATCAATGAAAAACACAATCATAAAAATGTTCTGCAATGCTACCCCATAGCATTAGCATTCATGCTAACAATCTCCCCCTTTGGCATTGATGGCAACATACATGAAAAACATCTAGTTCCAAGAATATCAATAAGTCTCTTTATCAATTAGATCTTGCTTCATGAAAATCTTTTATTGCAACACTTCTCCCCCATAGTACAAACTCTCTCCAATATTTTTCATGTCACTCTCTCCCCCATTGACATCAATGTCAAAGATAGTACATAAATGGTTCAATTGTTTGAGCATACAATAATCTATCAACACAACCACAAGCCAATCTATTGCTTTAAAACTTTTGCATATATCTCTATAAACAATGTAACTATCTAAAGACACTATTGCATACCAATTACCTATTACCAAGAGTCCTTGACTGGCTCTATTCATCAAAAATACTCCCCGATTGAGGAAGCATCAACATTTAGTCTAGTCTAAAAATGGTGCTATATACCCTAGAGTGATGCACTTTTGCATCATCTATTCTAAACTAGGTAGGGGCATAACACCAAGTGTACCTCTCAAGTACTCAAATGTATCCTTTGACAAGGCCTTTGTAAAAATGTCTACAATCTGTTCCTTAATGTTAATGTATTCCAATCTGATTTCCTTCTCTACAAATTTCTCTCTCAACTCATGATACTTTATAGCTATGTGCTTAGTCTTAAAATGCAAAACAAGATTCTTAGACATGCTAACTATACTTGTGTTATCACAATAAGTGACAATAGGTTCTCTGAATGTAATTCCAATATCCTTCATCATCTGCTTCATCCATATGACTTGATTATAGTTGTTTGTTGCTGCAACATACTCTACCTCTGCAATACTTTGTGAGGTATAATCTTTCTTCTTTCTCATCCAAGAAACTAATCTTCCTCCAAGGAAGAATGCCTCTCCACTAGTGCTTTTTCTATCATCCCTATCTCTAGCCCAATTAGCATCTATATAAGTACAAAGAGTGAAATCATTGCTTCCATCATACCAAATGCCATAATCTAATGTCCCTTTCAAATATCTAAATATCCTCTTTATTGTTTCATAGTGATACTCTCTAGGATTAGCTTGAAATCTTGCCACAATTCCAACTACATTAGCTATATCTAGTCTACTATGAGTTAGATATGGCAATCCTCCAATCATAGATCTATACTTCTTTTTCTCAACAGTAGGTGTCTCATCTTTACTTGATAACTTGTGACTAGTGAACATAAGAGTTCCAATAGGTTTACAATTTTTTAGACCAAATATTTTCAGCAAATATTTCAAATACTTGGTCTGATAAACAAAGATACCTTCTTTTTTCTAAATGATTTGCAATCCTAAGAAAAATTTCATTTCTCCTATCATGCTCATTTCAAACTCATTCTTCAAGTCTTCTACAAATTTTTTACTAGCTTCATCATTTCCTCCAAAAATGATGTCATCAACAAACACAACGACTATCAACAAACCATCTTTTATTTCTTTTAAGTACAAGTTATTATCTACTATTCTTTTAGAAAATCCAAGTTTTGTTAAGTATTTATCCAACCTTGCATAATAGGTTCTAGGTGCTTGCTTCAATCCAAACAAGGCTTTCTTTAGTCTACAAACCATATCCTTCTCTTTTGTCAAAGGAAAACCTTTTGGTTGCTCAATATAAGCTTCTTCTTCAAGTTATCCATTCAAGAATGCTAACTTAACATCCATCTAATATACCTTAAAGTTCTTATTTGCTGCATATACCATGAACATTCTGACTACTTCAATTCTTGCTATAGGTGCATATGTTTCCTCATAATCAATTCCTTCTTGCTAAGAGTAACGTTTGCATACAAGTCTTTCTTTTTTCCTTATTACTTCTCCATGTTCATTCATTTTATTTTTTATTACCCATTTTGTACCAATCACATTTTTGTCCTTTGATCTAGGAACTAATTCCCATGTCTCATTTTTAATTATCTATTGATGTTCTTCCTCCATTTCTTTTATCCAATGATCATCTTTGATTTCTTCATTTGCACTCTTTGGTTCTACTTGAGATATTAGGCATAATTCTTCATTGATTTTGCTTCTTGTCATTACTTCTTTTCTTTTACTTCTTATTATCTGAACATCAAGATAATTTCTTATCAAATTCCTATTTGTGGTAGGAGTTTTTGCTTCAATTCTTATTTCCAGCACTATGCTCTATTCTTCTCTTACACCTTCAATTTGCACATTATTTTGTAAGTCATTTTTAGTCTTGAGAAATAGTTCATTGTATCTGTTGGTCATCCCTGAATAATCATCTCCATTAGAGTTATAATCCATCATCTTTTACTTAGCACCAAAATTTTCATCTATTTTAACATTTGTACATTCTACTATAGTTTTTGTTCTATAGTTGAAACATCTGTAAGATTTACTTTTCAATGAATAGCCAAGAAACATACCTTCACCACTCCTTAGATCAAACTTACAGATATCATCATCTTTTTTGATGTAACATTTGCTTCCAAATATCCTAAAGTATTTGACTGATGGTGAGTGACTAAACCATAACTCATAAGATGTTTTCTACATACCTTTTCTATTCTATACTCTATTTAGTGCATATACTACTGTATTGATTGATTCTCTCCAAAAGGTTTTTGGCACATCATTCTTGAATAAAATAGCTCTTGTTGCTTCAGCAATTGATCTATTACATCTTTTAGCAATCCTATTCTACTCTGATGTATGGGGTGAGTATATATGTCTCCTAATACTGTATTCTTCATAGTAGATATTGAATTCTCTAGTAGTGAATTCTCCTCCTCTATCTGATCTTAAGCTTTTGATTTTAATTCTAGATTCATTTTCTACTTTGTTCTTGAATATCTTGAATTTCTCAAATGCTTCTAATTTTTATTTAAGAAAAGCTACCCACATCATGTTGACATTTAGTCAAGTTTGTTATTAGTGACAACACTTATTCAAATTCTATATGGCTATTGAGCTCATTAAATAGTCTACAATTTTTGCCATGTAATTTAGTAGCCACCAAGCTCTACAATTCCTACTGAACATTTCAATGGTTACCAAAGGAATTCAGTTAGTGTGAAGTGCAATAGTTCAAACTAAGCAGAATCAGGTAGTGTGAAGTCCAACAGTTCAACCTGAGCATTTTAGTGGTTACCAAGCTTTGTAGTTTCTACTAAGCTAGTAGTTCATGTGAAGCAAAGTTGGTGTTAATAGAGCTATGTGATGATTAGTGTTTACCGATTATACTCATGGAAAATGAATAATTTAGTTTTTAACAAGTTACAAAGTCTCTACCAAGTCACCAGTATAGACCAAGTTCAAGACCACATTGAAGTGATTAGTATGGACTGAGCTTCTACTTCTACTGAGTGCATGATTATGCCAAGTAGTGACAGTGGACGCCAAGTATCAAAACTTCACCAAGTTAATCTTTAGAACTCGAGTATCTAAATATGGGCCAACTTTATAATATTGGTGCCAACTTGTATATTGGTCGACTTTGTAAATATGTAAATTGGATATATATATATATATATATATATATATATATATATAATAATGTGAAATAAAGGCATGTGAATGTAAATCAGGAGCAAACAAAGTGTATTGTAAGGCCATATTAGCAAAGGAGCAACAAAGTCATATCTATCACATAGAGGTGATCAACACATCAAAGAATTTCTATCTACAATCCAATTGTAAGCTAGAGATCTACTATTTCATCCTAATAGGTGAACTGGTCCAAATCCTTTAACAAGGTAGACTTAACAGTCTTTTCTCAAATCTCTTTATCGAGTGCATACTTCATTGTGTGTTTGTAAAACCTCTAACAAGGTGGACCTAGCAGTCCTAATTGCTCCTAATAGGGCATATCATTAGAAGTGATCATTGTACACCTTAATAGGCCAACTTTATGCTACAGTATTGAAGTTTTGTGAGTATCATCCCCAAACCATTTTTACTTTCTATTTGGAAGGTTTCTGGTCACCAAATTATTGTGTTCAAGTGTTATGAATGTTTTATGCTTTCAGTTTCTCATGCATGCAATTAGATCTGAGTTAATGAATTAAATGGTAATTGGATTATTGAAATTAAGATCTAAATTTGGTAAAGTTTTAAGGTTACTGATTCACCCATCCCCTCTCAATAACCTAGCATAGTTTGAATATTTCCAACAATTGGTATCAAAGCTTTGTGGTTCTCAGGATAAAGTCTCACAACTTGAGCAAAGATCAAGGACAATGGAGATATTTAGACTTGATAAGGCAATTGATAATGAAAAGCTAGTTCTAGAAATGACCATTGCACAACTCAATAAAGATAAGAAGAAAATTTTCCAATCCTTGAAAAGAAGGAAGGAACTTGGAAATCAAATGAATCATCATCGGTACATTGAAAAAAGATTGAATATTTTTTCCCTTGAAGTAGTTTAGATGAAGCAAATGATGTAATCCAAGAACTTTTAGAGAAGAATGGTTCCCTGCAAGAAGAAGTAAGAAAGCTCAAAAGAGAACACGAAATTCAGTCAGCAAGTCTATGTGAAATATTGGAACAAAGGAACAAGATAAAAGAAGAAGTAGATGGAAGGAACAATGACATCCAGAACCAATCCCTTCAGCATGTAGATCTTATGAATCAAATCTCCAATGCAAATGAGGAAATCATGAGCCAAAGACAAACCAATGAAAGATTAAGAAATGATCTAAATTTGGAAAGACAAATCAATGAAAGAATAAGAAGTGAGCTAAGATCTGAAAAGAAAATCAGAGAAAATTTGAAAAATGACCTAAACAGTGAAAAGAAAATTGATGAAAGAATGATGAAATCCCAAGTATACATGAATCAATTGAATCAATTGAATGATCAGAATCTCTATAGACAAAAAGGAAAAGCAGGAATTAGATACAAAGAAGAAGGTGAATCCTCCAAACAAGGTGCTCAAAGGAATCAAAGACCTACTTGCAATCACCATGGTAAGATAGGTCATACATCAAATAGATGTTGGAGTAATGGTAAAGAAAAATTCAATGGTAAATGCTACAATTGTGATCAGCATGGTCACAATGCTAATGAATGCATAGAGAAACCAAAATTTGAAGGCAAGTGTCACAAGTGCAAGAAATAAGGTCACAAGGCATCAAACTATAGAACCAAGTCATTCAATCCAGCAGAGAAAATTGTGAAAGAAATATTCAGTTGGGACTATAAACTTGGTGTAGATGTCATTACTATGGAGAATATGGACATATTTGCATGAACTATGTTAAAAATCACACAAAGATCCAAATCAATATTCAAGATACAAAAGGATCATCAAGGAAGATCAATATTAGTTATCACTGAGTTGCCTTCTCTATTGAGTAAGGTTGGGTCATGGAATCTATCGAGCAAAGTTTGTAGTAAGAAGAACATGTTTGATTATTGTGTTATGAAGCCTTTACCGAGCAATCCGAATAGATAGTGGATGACAACCTATCATGCATAATGGTGTCATCATAGCTACCTTCATACTGAGCATTAATGGAAAAGTTTTTTTTTTAATCAATGAACAACCAAGGCCTTGATTAATTTTATAGAAATTGAATAAGTTTTACAATATCTTAACTTCGTTCAAGTAGGCACTAGTAGGAAAGAACGGAGAAGAAAACCTCTAGTCTAGCCTAGGACATATGTCCTATATTATTACAAACTTAAAGGGGCATACCCCAGTGAACATAATAATCACAAAATATATCACATCTAAAAGTTATACATATACTAAGCTTGTCATATTGATAATGTTCATCTCCCTAGCTTGATAAATACTTCACCATTGAGTGGTCCTTTCTTCAAGATCGACTAGGGAAAAATCTTGTTAACAAATAAGAAAAACCACAAAAGAGTATTTTTTAACCGAATAGTATGTCTATAATCTCCATACCTTGGAAAATAAGTATTTCCAATCTATTAGATGCTATCTTGGAGTGTTTACCGAATGAGATCATAAAATAAAAACCAACTAACATGTCAAAATAATAAAAGCACTTTTCATTATAATAATCTAAAACTATGAAAATGATAGGTATAGACTTTAAGAAAGAAATAACAAGTGATCAATAAAAAATATACTTAATACTAACCTACCAATTTCATCAGTTTCTCTATCACAATGGATAGTAGCCACTTCATTTCGAAACCATCAAAAGAAAAAGCAATCAATATAAAATCTACCAAGATACACATACATTATGCTAGCTTAATAAAAATCGGTTAGCCATAGTTTCATCATCAAATATTCATATCTCTTGCTAATTGTTTCGATATGTTAATTCTCATTATTACCAAAAAGTGAGCTCTAATCTTCCTTTCCCACACACGAGACTAACAAAAATGTTCTCGTGACAGGAAGATATTGAGATTGATAATCTGATGATACAACTAAATCAAGATAAAAAAATTAGATATGTAGACCAGTCTATACATCCCTATAAATGAATAAGTGATTAACAACTTAGTCACAGTTGAAATACTAGATCATCATGAAATATAAAATATGGCCCCATAACTACATGCTGAAGTGAACCATAGAAACACATCTAAAATGGAAATTAATTACCTACCATGACTAATAAACAACTTAACTTTTTGTCATTCAATAATCTGAGTCTAAAGCTTTACAATGAATCAAGGAAAATGGGTAAACTAGATTAGGGATTGATTGGCTTATGGATCCCACATCCAAATACATATCAAAATAAGGGCCCCAATCTTACACTTCCATGCATATACTAACAAAGAAAAACATGCAATAGGGAGCCATGCAAATTGATAATATTTGGAGAAGGAATTGAATCAAGATAAAAATTACATATATAAACACCATAATAGGAAAAATTTATAGATTTTTTCCACATGAAGCTTTAATCATGTCTAGTAAAATATGAAAAGATCATGCATTAGTTAAAAGCCTCAAAACTGGATATCATTGAAACAAATATGAGAATGGAAATAAATTACCAACCAAAACTAATTAGCAAATAAACATCTACATTCATTACATGAGACAAATGCTCAAAGATGAAGCATGGGAGAAGGGTGAAAACCATATTAGGAAATGATAAAGATGGAACCCACATCCAAATAAGTGTACCTAGCTCTATATATTGAATATATAAGTTTTATACATAAATGATGATATCCAAATACAACCCAAAATATCTAATATACTTTAATACATATTATTGAAACTACTAATTGCAGGTAATACCCTAGTCAATATGTGGTAACCAAAGTCTTGATAACTATCTAGATACCAAAAAGGAATTGGGATCCTACCCATTTGCAAACCCTACCTCAAAAACAACATAATGACTTCAGATATGTCATTAGGGTTCTTCTCTTAGAAGTTTGGGGGAAGCTCAATTCCATCCTTCAATTTGCTTGTCTTATCTACAATGGGGGTGCAGAATATGAGGGCTTCCAAGTTGTGAAAAGAGGCTCTTGAGTGAATATATGCATGAAAGACATTGAGATACTCTGTCAACCAAGCCCTATCAGCTTCAACTACGATGCCCCTCCAATATAGTAGAAATGTAATAGCTACCTTAATTTTAGGCCACTGGGTACAGAATTTGAGACTTTCTCAAATAATCAAAGAGGGTCTATAGTACACCATATCTAGCTCAGAGGATCTTGGAAGGGAAGCCATGTATCGCTTAGGAAGCAGAATCCTCAATTTGCTATTGATGCTCCTTACTACATTTTCCAACCCATTGCACCATGTAGCTTGAAAAATGTCATTGCATAGTTGAATTATCAAATCATGGTCTAGCTTTTCTCTGGCTAAACAACTGATAAAGGATCCAATATTGTTGCTGTTAGTCTGCCAAGTGAAACTGTAGTAAAAAATGCCTTCACCGATCACCATTCCCATTGTAATCCTAGATATGTTGTCTAAAGGATTCAATATCCTATTCCAATGTTATAGTTTCATAGGACCACAAAAGGCCATTGTTCTAACTTCTTTGGTGTGAAAAAACATAATTTTTGAATCTATAGCCACTGAGAGGGAAGTAATTAATTAAAAAGAAAAACAAACCCATAAAACTTATCACACACAAGTCTAGAAGCTACTGGCTGTCTCATCATGACATAAACACCATCAAGCCAAGTCACACAAGAAACATAGGGAGAATGCTTAATACTACTCAATAATCCCATCATGAATTGTTATGATTAGGCAACAACACCCTGTTCTAGTTCCTAGTTCAATAATGCTTAAGTAAAAGAACTCATAAGCCTAACTAATTGCATATTTCAAAAGGGTAGCTAATAACCTATGTTATTAATGCAGTGCACTTATATTAATGGAATAATCTTCTCACAAATATTCTAAGAAAGGAACTAGATAAATAGGTCCTTAACAAGATGAATTTTATGACCATTAGCCCCTTTATTTGAAAGTTGATCCGCTTTCAGATTGCCTTCACGATATATATGAAAAATTTGGTAGTCCTCAAAATGATCAATAATCTCGAGGATAGAATCTAATCTAGAGTTGATGACCCAATTAGGGGCGGATCACTTCCTTATAGCATTCAAAATGATATGAGAATCACCTTGAATAACCATTTTGGTAATCCCAACCTCCAAACACAAATGCAATCTCGATTCCAATGCCTCAAGTTTAGCCAAGTTGTTGGAGGTGGGCTTAATAGCCATTGCCTTTTCTTCTATACATTGTCCTGAATCATTATTGATGATGTACCCAATTCCTGCTATACTAGGATTTCCATGAGCCACTCCATTGAAATTGAGTTTGGCTCATCCCATTGGGGGGGGGGGGGGGGGGTGACCATTTAAAATTAGCCCTATCATCTTTGGTTTTTTAAAAGTATACAAGAGGGGGTTAATCAAGTTGTCCCATTTCTTTTTCATAGGCTCATCCCAAAAAGAGAAGGATCCTTCTTTCTTCATACATTTTCTAAGATGTGAGTTAATAAATTCCACAATACTAGCTTCAAGTTTTAGGATTAGCTCCTTAGACTTCAATTCGAAACCCTAAAAAAATTGCTGGTTCATTTCCTTCCAAATTTCCCAAGAGATAATTAACAAAAAAATATTCCACAGTTTGCAATAAACACCTTTAACTAAGTTATTTGGCAAGCTAATAAGAAGATCCCTGTAGGTTTCGGGAAAAGGTGCAAACCAACCCAATTTAAGTCTTAGTCATTCCCAACAATTAAGTGAATAAGGGCACCTATAAAGCAAGTGATTGAGCTCCTCATGATTTTGTTTACATAGCATGCATCTAGAGGTACCATGTATCCTGAATTTGCTCAACCTTTTAGCAGTTAAGATCTTGTTTTGGAAAGCTAACCATAGGAAGAATCTAGCCTTCAGGAGATAGGCCCCATCTCAACATAGTTTGAGTGGGATATCAATGCTATCCCAACTTTGAGAGTAGAGTATAGCTTTATAACCATCTTTAACTCTATAATTACCATCATTGGTAGCTGCCCAAATGAGCTTATCCAATTTTTTTGACTACTTGACTACCGTGTCAAATATAATCTTGATGTAAGTTTCTACTTCTAGTTGTTCAACATCCAAGTCCTCCACCAATTTCCAAGCCCATCTATCCACACCATTGCTTGAGATCTTAGTTTTATATGTACCAACTTCATTACCTCATTGAGAGATTAACATGTCCTTTAAATGTTTTGGATAGGGCTTGGAAACAATAGGGGGGTGCCCATCCCATGAATCCTGCCAGAATAAGGTCTTATCACCTATGCCAACATCCCATTTAAGAAACTTATCTATAAGATTGTGACATTTCAGGATAAAATTCCAAATTTTAGATCCCCTAGGGTGATTGATCATTCTAAAAATAGACAAGGGGTCATCTACGTTGGGATATTTGTTGTATAATATCTTAGCCCATTTTGGTCACTTTCATTATATAGTCACCAAATCAATTTTGCACCCAAGGCTTCATTTTTCCATTCTAGGTTTTTAATATCAAGTCTACCCATTTCTTTAGGTTTGCAAATATTTTCCCATTTGATTAAAGCCACCTTTTTGTCTTCATCATAGTCCTTCTAGAGAAAATTCCTAAGTTTAAATTCCAATTTATTGCGGTAACTCTTAGAAAGAGGGAGACAAGAAAGGGGATAAATGAGAACAACAGTGAGAACTGAACTAATTTTAGTGACCTTACCTGCTTTAAAGAGCCATTTATGTTTCCATCTCCTGATCTAGGCATCCAATTTCTCAATTGTGTTATGCCAAACCTTGATGGATTTGAAGCCCTTTCCAAGTGCAATTTTAAAATATTTACAAGGGAATTGTCCTTTTCGATAGTCCATCAACTTAAAAATCCTATCTTTGGTTACTTTTTTAGTGTTTACAAAGAAAATCTCAAACTTATCCTCATTAACTTTTTGTCCTAAAGCCAACATATATGATTTTATGATAGATCTAATTTCAGAAGGTTCAACAACAATGCTCTTTCCAGGGGGAATCATATCATCAACGTATTGTTGATGAGTGATATTTGGTATATTTCTAGTGATAGTAATACTAGAAAGTAGCTAATTCTAATGAGTATTTGTCAAGGCTCTCCCAAAGGCTTCAACCATAATGATGAAGAGAGAAGGTGATAAAGGATCACCTTGCCTAATACCCCTAGAAATTTCAAAGAAACCTTCAAGCGTACCATTGATTACACTAGAGATTTTAGGCATAATCAATTTAAAAATGAGATTAATCCATTGATGAGAGAATTTGAAGGCTTCAAGAATCTTGCATAGAAATCTCCAATCTACCATATCATATGCTTTTTGAATGTTGAGTTTCATGAACATGCATGGTTCCTTACTTTTTCCGATAGAATGAATTGTTTCTTGAATCGTAATAATACCATCAAGAATAGATCTCCCATGAACAAAGCTTGTTTTCTCTTTAGAGATCAATTTTGGCAGGAAACCTTTAAGCCTGTTTGCTATAATCTTGGAATAGATCTTATAAATCATATTGCATAAGGCAATAGGCCTAAAATCCCTTATTGTCTTAGGATCATTATTTTTAGGAATCAAAGTGATAAAGGAAAAATTAAGTTTTGATAGAAAAGCACTTCCATTTCTTGAGGCTTCAATGGCTTTCCAAAGATCAAACCCAATGATATCTCAACATTTTTGGAAGAAGAAAGCTTGAAAACCATTAGGTCTTGGAGATTTATCAGGGTTCATATTAAACACTACTGATTTCACCTCATCCAAGGTAATGGGTTTATTTAAGAACTTATTATCTTCATCCGAGATAAGTTTAGGAATATATTTAAGCATCTTATCTTATGCCACCTTATTAGATCCCTCGTAATTGTTAAGTATATTTTTAAAATGAATTACAAAGGTATCTGCAATATCACTTGGCTTTTTGACCTAATAACCGAAGTGATTTTTGGTGCT
The DNA here is from genome assembly GCA_028749045.1 of Cupressus sempervirens. NCBI lineage: Eukaryota > Viridiplantae > Streptophyta > Pinopsida > Cupressales > Cupressaceae > Cupressus > Cupressus sempervirens. Next base: position 263,228,304 of record CM053785.1, on the reverse strand, counting down.
AGTAATTCTATTATTAGATCTATTATATAAAGTTGAGTTATGGAAAAATTTGGTGTTATGATCCCCTTCTTCCAACCATTTTTCCCTAGATTTCTGTCACCAGAAGGCTTCTTCTTTTGATAAAATTAACTCTTGTTTAGCCAATAATTCTTTATCCAAATGATAGCTTTCATTGTTCATACCATTCTTTATTATTTCTAGATTTAGATTTTTAAGTTTATTTTATATTTCTAACTTTTCTATTTCTCCTATTATTCCATGTAAAGTTCCCATTGCTGATAGGTACATCGATCATGTCATGTTTACTAACCCAAGTTTTGAAATCTAATGAAGATTACGAGAGGTGATGAAGTCCACCTATTTTTTTTGGTAGGTCTAAAATGGTGTTAAAATCTCCTCCTATCAAAAAGGCACTATCCATAAAGTTTAGGATAAAAACACTAATCTCATTCCATACCTATTTTTCATCCAAGTAATTGATAGAACCATACACATTGATAAGGATAAACTACAAGTCAGACTTGAGACTTTTAACACTAGAGCTAATCAAATTAGGACTAAGATGAAGACAGCTAAGAGAAACCTTCCTAGGATTCCAAAAAAATCCTATGCCACCCAAAGCTCCCATAGATTCTTGGTAGAATGAACCCCATAAGCCTAAAATTTTATCTAATTTAATTGCTTCATCCTTATTAAGCTTAGTTTCTTGAACTATAATTATATTTGATTCAAAGGATTTGAGATTTTGTTTTACTAACCTTTTCTTGCTAGGGACCTTTAGTTCCCTAGCATTCTACATTGTTATCTTCATGTCTCTTTGGGAAGGCACTTCCCCTTCCCAACATTGAAAGGTTGATCAATGTTCTACTACTCTCTACTGAGTCCTTCTGCTTCTCTTAGATCCTTTAAACATCTTCTATCTCTCTTACCCTTGATCTTGCCAAAGTTAGGAGAGCTTAAACTCTCTTGATTCTGCTGGATCCCAAGGTACTCTGTAGTTTTCTCGATCTTTATATCACTAGTCTTCTTATGAATATCCTTACTTTCTATATCTTTAGATTATAACTCATTGATGATCTTATTAATGATGCCCATCTAAGGATCTTCTTCAATTCCATTCCCTATCATATTATCAATTTTGTTCCCCATCTCTGCTACCTTCCTGGGAGTGCTCTAGTCTTGCCTTCTTGCTTTATCTGCTACCTCTATACTCATCAAATCTCTTCTAAGATCATTATAGGTATATTTACTGCCCCCTAGTTTGATGATTCTCTAGATTGGATCTACCTTTTGAGCATCCGAACTGGTGTTGATTTCTTTAAAACTAAAACCCTGAACTAGTTCATCTGTTAACTACTCCACATTTTCATCTCTTGAGCTTAGGTCATATAGATCTACCTCTAAATTCCCATCTTTGTTTAAGAATTCTTGAACCATTTTTGTCGAAGAGCCCTCACACTTATGATCCTTTTTGATGTAAGACTGCTCTATTGGGGTGAACAAAGAGCTTCTGATCTCTGATGAAGTCTGCCAAAATTTGGAGGCTTTACTATGGCTTTCTTTGATAGGGGTGATAACTAGCAGATCCATCATCTGACACTATCTCTCTTAGGAAATTTCTTTTGAGGGTACATCAAGCTCTTTTAAACCTGGAGATGCATCAAATAACATTAGATTTTCAATATATTCAATACTCACATCTTTTGAGACCCCTGAATCTTTGTTTTGCTGGTCAACATGAATCAAACTTGCTTTATCCATAGTGTCTATAATTTCAAATTGCCTATTCTTGACTTTTTCTATAGCCAAATTATTCACCATCTACTAATTTCCTCTGCTAATTTTCGACAAGCCTTGATTCTTTGTTCCAACTGAATGTTCTTGTACCTATATATCCTTCTATTTTCTACTGACTGACCGATCCTTAACCATGGGGGAGTCTGACTCCAATTTCTATATAATAATAGACATGAGTCTCCTCTAAGGTTTTGAATTTCCTTTGGTAGAAGCCTTACTTCTACTTTGGGGGTTTGTGTTCTTCTCGTCATGCTTATACTCCATATTAGAGGGATCTAGGCTATACAACTAGGCCCTCATTTTCCTTCTCTGTTCTTTGAGCCTTGGGAACAACTTTTGAAAGTTTGAGGTACATGGAATAATTTCAAATTTTTTTTTCTTACCCTTTTCCATCTTAATAATTTTTGAGATTTCTCTTTTGAAAAGGTGCATATGGTAGTTATATGAAGCTTTTTTTGTTACAACTTTCCTTAATCCTTGGGTTAACTGATTGAATTTTGTCTTAATAATCATTTTAACATTATTATCATACTGATATGAAGAATCTACACTTAAGAGATCTCCCTATCCAAACACTAGAGATTTAAGAATCTCTATGTGATTTAAATCCAGAGGCATGGACGTAATGTTAAACCAGAATAGGCACACAAAATCTAGACTTTCTAAATTGAGATTAGGATACCAAGAAATAAATTTAACAACATATCCATTAAAAAAACACTCAAAGGCTTTAATAAATTATTCTTTAACATCTTCATCACTACATTGTCAGTAAAGAACAATTTCTAAGAAATAAGAAATACTTATCTGAGATCCACAATTTTCTTCTAACCAATTAGATAGAAAAGAAAAATCTTCTTTTGGTCCACAACAAATTGCATAAATTTCACATCTTTGACATTCATTCTAGGCATCTTCTATGTCTTCCCAAAGGAGGGAGATGGAAGGAACCACATCCTTGGGAGAATTTGAGCCTGTAGGGTTTGAGGAAGCCCTAGAAGTTGAAATCTTTTGATGGTGATGCAGAGGAATATATGAACCGTGATCATTGGGACTACTTTTGTATAAATTGTTGACTTTCAGATGGGTAAGGAATACTGATGGATCTTCCCTAATAGGATATGCGAGTTTTGAAGTAGACTGACCATGATTGGATTGGGCATATTTGGTGAGATGGAAAAATCTAATTTACTCATCTAAATTGTCTACTATGAAAAACTCCAGAGAGCGATGGTGGATTGACTGATCAGAGACATGGCATGAAGAGTCTCTATGTGCCACTTTGAAGGGCCTCTGCATCTGATTTGAAACATTTTTTTGGTTGACAATTTGACACCTAAGTTTATCAGAGCCTTTTGCTTCCTCCAATGCCATGAATTTGTTTGAGGTTTTAACCTCAAAGTTTAGTCTAGGATTCTTCTGACATTTTTTTGTTGCTACTTTGTTCTTCCATTTCCTCTCATAAGCTAGAGATTGCCATTCTTTGCAATTTTTTTTCTCCTCTGCTCTATTCACACATTCACTATAGTTTTCCATTTTCATATTAATTAATTGACAACTACTTCTATTAATGGAATTTTTTTTAACAAAAAGTAGGAAATCAAATTTATTCTCACAAAGAATTCTAAGTGTTATTGTGATCAAGTAAATTGCAGAGCGATCAAGCGACTTTGAGTGAAATTTATAGCTAAAATCCTTCAAAGTTTTTAATAGCTTATTGAGTAGCCATGACAGCATCAAGAAATAGCAGCAAAGCAAGGAAAGAGTAAAAAATGTTGGTCCATGGAGTCAAATGGAAAGCACCTAATTTCAAACTTGTGTCAAGAATTGTTGAAACCCTTGATCCAAACATAGCACAATCATAGATCCCTCCTAAATGAATACTCATTAATGATATCTGAACTCGTTTTAAGTGTGCAATTTAGGAAATTATAACCCTAGAGATAGATGATACCCTAGGAGAATTATGTGAAAATGGTGTTCTTAAACCCGAAAATAAACATTTGGAAGACAAGGGTTTAATCCACATTCCCCACCTGCTCTGAAGTTTCCAAATCAAATGGATCAGATACATCCTAAGTCAAGTTCACAATAGTCAGTTATGGCTTGAGCAACTAGTTTTGATCACTAAGAAGATGATTCATCACATCATCGACCTTCCCATGCTCTCAAAGTCCAAAACCATTAAAACCCTAGGTCAGGTAGAGTTAGAAAAGAAAACCCTAGCCATGTGGGACAACTGAGGTATCAATATCAGTAGTGTAACTAATTTAGAATTGAAATTTGGGATACATGTGGTAGCTCACAAGATCTATAGTTCTAGTCATCTAAATAGTGTGTCATGTGAAGTAGTAGACTTGGCATACAAAGTTGTGAAAAATAATCTGTCATATGTTCTTGTAGATTTGTTGTTGAAGCAGTTTAACAAAAACATGGAAAGTATAAGGACTTCTAAAAAAACCCTTGCAAATTTGGTTCCTTGTTCACTTTTTTATTTTTCTATGTTCAAAGGTTTTCCCTTCAAAAGGCATAGTAGTATGGAGAATGGATGTGCCAGTGCTATATCAGATTAATGAGTATATTGTAGAAATGGGAGAAAATTTTGTTAGTATAATGGATAATTATTTTGATGTTTTCAAGGACAAAATGAATAATAGATTCAAGATACCCCAAAAATTGGTTGAAGATTGCAAAGATGATGTTTATTTCATGGTAGACTGTGACAAAGTCTACATTCAGGTAGAGAAACCTAGAGTTGTATGGGTAAAACCTCTTCCCTATGAGGTGAATATAGATGAAGCAAAGGACATAATTGAAGCCTTGATAAATGAACCTGTTTACCCAAAGGCACCACACTTTGGAATGTATGGTGAGGCCAATGCAAGAATAGAGCTTGAAATCAAGCTTCCACAAGTGGTTAACAAAGGAAAGAAGAGAATAGAAAAACTCAAAATAAGCACACCTCTTATGTTGACCAAGGTTAAGGGAAAAGATGTTGAAGAAATAGAGGATGAAAAGGAAGAAGAACCCATGAAGAAGAAAGGCAAGGTGATCATCACCAAGCCATCCAATATAGTTTTTACCAAAAGATCTAGGAAGAAAGGCAGTGAAGTTGTCTTTAGCAAACATCCTCCCACCTTCCAAGAAATATTGAAACAATTAGAAGAAGGTGTTGGCATAACCAACTTAAAATCATTGAAGTATGAAACCAGGATAGAGGCTAAGAAGTAACAGGTTGAAGAATTGGTGCTATCCAAGATGGGAAAATGGAAGTATTCCCCTGATCATATAGCCTCCCAGATATCTAATGAATTATTAGAGAAAATAAAGCCAAGATGGGACTTTTCTATGCAAATAGCTAAAGATATCTATGCACAAACCTTGAGGCAATTGGTACTGAGCATCATAGATGTTGAGGTAAAAGAGTCCATAAAGAAAGAAGATGATAAGATGACTCTTAGAGCATGTGGAAGAATGCCATAAGTATGTGGAAGATTTTTTATCACTTGCATAAACAAAGTGGCTTCCCAATAGAAGTCAAGGAAAATGATAGTGATGATGAGGACAAAGAAACATACACTGAGCCAACACATTTTAACAATGAAGAAGTTGAAGAAGATCAAGATGAAGAAGCTATTGAGGAAGACAATGAAGATGATGAGGAGACTGATCCTATGAAGGTAGTAGTCATAGTCATTTTCTCACTTCCTCACTCTCTAGCTAAGCTTATAGAATCATCAAGTTTGGAGACAACTTTGACAAGTTTGATTGTAACCACAGTAGATATATCAAATGTCCAATCACTCTTTGCTCCCTCATAGCTCAACACATCACTGATAGAAGTGTCTATCACTTCATCTATTGAGCTGCAATCTCCCTCTTCTTCAGCTCTTGAGTTAGCATCATCAGCAATGAGTACAACGACTTCCACAATTTTGAGCTCTTTAGTAGTAAGTACTTCAGTTTTGAGTTCTACAATTTTGGATTCTACACTTTTGTCTACTACAATTTTGAGTACTTTTGTAAGTACTTCAATTATGGATTCATCAAGCAGTCTAGTCAGTATTCCATCTATTGGCACTGTACCAATTTTCACTACTAGTCCTACTATCTCTACAATTGTTTCCATTCTAGATTGAAAGGCATTAAGTACAAGGATTGTTGAATCTAAGGCTCAACTAAGTACAAGATTTTTGAGTAGATGAAAGGAGATAGAGGAGGATATAGATCTAGATGAGGAGATTGAGATTCCCAAATGGGATTTTGATAATTTCACTATAGATCAAATGCATATAGCTGGTTAACTCCTCCAAAAGAAGGCAAAATAGAACAAATTGAGAGAGGAGATAGATAAAGAATATAAAATCATCTATGATGTCAAGAATATTTTGAATGAGGTGATAGGTGTTGAAGTTGATACTTCTCAACACATTCTATTTCAATTAGAAGAGGTAGTCTAGTGATTTAATGAGGACTCCAATGGTCAAAACAAATTAATTGAGAAAGTAGAAAAGAAATTTGATAATAAAGTGCTTGAGCACATTGCTCAACAAATTTCCATTTAGCAAGTGGAGCTTTCCTCAATTTTGACCAATCTTGAAAACTGCTTGCACCAATGTAACATCACTTTATGGAAAGTTGTGTAATGCTACCAATTTTACAAAGGAAATAAAGAGAAAACTAACAAATATTGATGAAGATTTGAAGGCCAATGCACAACACCTGCAACTTGATCCTAATTCAAGCTCTACACATCATATGAAAATCATATTCTTTTTAGATATGCAAGCAAAGTTGTTGAGAGAAGAAGCAAGGATCTATTCTACACTAATAGATATTCAAAATATGATCCTTCCCATCATGGATACAATGTAGAAGAATATTGCTTATTCCAAAATTTTGATCCAGGACAACAACTTCTCCATTGCAAACCACATGATAGAACTCTCTACAGAAGTGCAAATTTCTCTACATACGTGCAAAGTTTTGCAAGAAAATTAGGATAAGACTTCAGCACTTATTCTCAAGGTACATTTTTATTTTCTTTCTTATATTGGTGTCTCCATGTAAATAAGTTTTGAATAAATCTTTGGCATTATTGTCAAAAAGGGGGAGAGACACTTATTATGTATACTGAGATACTATGTATATTGTATGGGGGAGAATCATGAAAAGGAAAGAAAAGTGTATATAGCTAAGAATTTTTAGATATAGTATATTGTATATACTTACAAAGAAAAATTTTGAAAAATCTCAAAAACAAAAAAAAAAGTATACCATACTGAGCTAGTACCACACTATGATGTATATAAGTTTTGGCTGATAAGTGTTTTTTTCAGTAATGCCAATGGGGGAGATTGTTGACATTTAGTCAAGTTTGTTATTAGTGATAACACTTATTCAGATTCTGTATGGCTATCGAGCTCATTGAATAGTCTACAGTGTTTTCCATGTAATTCAGTAGTAATTGAGCTCTACAATTCCTACCAAACATTTCAGTGGTTACTAAAGGAATTTAGTTAGTGTGAAGTGCAACAGTTCAAACTAAGTAGAATCAGGCAGTGTGAAGTCCAACAACTCAACCTAAACATTTCAATGGTTACCAAGCTTTGCAATTTCTACTGAGCTAGCAGTTCATGTGAAGTGAAGTTAGTGTTAACCGAGCTATGTGATGATTAGTGTTTACCAAGTACAATCATGGTAAATGAATAATTTAGTTTCTACCAAGTTACATAGTATCTACTATGTCACTAGTGCAGACCAAGTTCAAGACTACATTGAAGTGATTAGCATGGATCGAGCTTCTACTTCTATCGATGTTGAGTAGTGACATGGGACACTGAGTATCAGAACTTCACCAAGTCAATCTTCAAAACCCGAGTATCTACATATGGGCTAACTTTATAATATTGGTGTTAACTTTTATATTGGCCAACTTTGTAATTATGTAAATTATATTGATATATATGTAATGTATTGTATCATATCCAAAGTAGTATGAATGTGTGAAAATAATGTGAAATAAAAGCATGTGAATGTGAATCAACAACAGATAAAGTGTATTGTAAGGCCATATCAGCAAAGGAGTAGCAGAGTCATATCTACACATAAAGGCGATTAGAACTTTAAAGAATCTCTATCAACAATCTAGTTGTAAGTTAGAGATCTACTATTTCATCCTAATAAGTGAACCAATCCAAATCCTTTAACAAGGTAGACTTAATAGTCTTTTCTCAAATCTCTTTACTAAATACGTACTTCATTGTGTGTTTGTAAAACCTCTGACAAGGTGGACCTAGCAGTCCTAATTACTCCTAATAGGGAAAATCATTAGAAGTGATTATTTTAAGCCTTTATAGGACAACATTATGCTATAGTATTTAGGTTTTGTGGGTATCATCCCCACCCTAGTTTTACTTTCTATTCAGAAGGTTTCTAGGTCATCAAATTATTATGTTCAAGTGTTATGAATGTTTTATGTAGTTAGATCTGATTTAATGAGTTAAATAGTAATTGAATTATTGTAATTAAGATATGAATTTGGTAAATTTTTAAGGTTACTAATTTGCCACTCCCCTCTCAGTAACCTAGCATAGTCTTAAATATTTCCAACACATCATTCTAGTAAAATCATCAACAAAAATAATAAAATACCTTTCTCCATAGAATTCTCTTGTTCTTGCAAGACCACTCAGATCTATATCAACCAATTCCAATTTTTGTGTGGTAAAAAATTTCTTGCTAGGACATGAAACTTTCTTCTACCTAGCCAAGATACATTCCTTACAAATAATGTCAGTGGTCTTAGTGATCTTAGGTAAATATCTCACAACAAGTGCATTACTAGCTTTCACAATGTTATCAAAGTTAATGTGACAAAATATTTTGTGACATAACCAACTATTATCAACTTTAGCTACCAAACATGTTGTTTCAGTGGAGTTTAACTAAAACACATTACCTCTTATTCTTGTGCTAGGACCACATAGTTTTCCTTCCTTGTTCTTGATAATGCACGTGTCATTACCAAATTGCAATTGGTGACTTTTGTCCATAAGTTGTCCAACACTTAACAAGTTATGTTTTAGTCCATCAACAAACTAAACATCATCAATATTTTTTTCACTATCTAATGTGATAGATCCAATTCTTGTAATGTGATAGGCTACATTATTTCCTGCTCCAAAAATTCCTCCATCATGGCTTCAGAATTTGACAAATTTTCTCATATCACCAGTCATGTAATGTGAACAACCACTATCAATGATCCAATCTTTTCTTTCAACTTGTGAGATTAGCACACTTTTTTCTCTAATTTCTCTATCAATAGCATCCTCCTTTATAGCTATGAATCCTAATTCATCTTCACTTTTTCTTTGATCAGATTCTTCCTCTTCTTCTTCATTAGCATATAAACAATTTCTAAGTTTTCTACATTTGAATCTTCCCTTATACTTTTTTTCTCTTTTAGGAAACTTAGATGCATAATGACCATATTAATTACATGTCCAACATTTAAATATATTCTTACCATCTTTTTCTCTTTCTACAAGAAGAGCCACTCCTTCCTCAATCTTTTCCTCAATAGACTTGTTGTTGCTAGCAATGTCTCCTTGCACTTTTGTGTTCCTTGCTAGACAAGGTTTAATGTTAAATGCACTAAATGCTATCTCAACTTTTGCTAATTCTCTAGATTATTTCAAATCAAATTCTTCAACTTCCAATCTACCAAGCAATCTTTCTTTGGTGAAATTAGTGGTGAAAGGTAACATTACCACAATCATCTATGTTATTGTCTTGAAGGGTGGTGTCAAACTTTTCAAGTTCTTCTATATTACTTAATCATCAGATTTATTTTCACCAAGAGATGTGATTCCTATAACAATCTTAGATATTCTGCCAATATAGGTTCTCAATGATTCATCTTCCATCATTTTAGCATCTTGGAATGTGAAATACAAATTTTTTAATCTAACCCTTTTTGCATGTGTATCACCCTCATAATTAGCTTCTAAGGTTTTCCAAATTTCATGAGATGTTTTGAGTTGTTTTACCTAGCTATACTTACTTTTAGGTAGACTTAACAATATTGCTTCTCTTGCCCTTATGTTGCACATTCTTTGTTCCTCAGTACAACTTTTAATATTCTCTTCTTCCGAATTTTTTATAGATATTTTGGTTACAAGCCAGTATCCTAGACCCATGCACAAAAGATGAGTCTTCATTTTATCCTTTTAGCTTTTGTGATTTGTGCCATCAAATCTCAGACTTTCCTTTCTGAACATGTTCACCATGGATCTCCCAAAGTTGTTAAACCTTTTCTTCAAGGACATGATGCTCTAATACCAATTGTTAGAAATAATATTTCACCAATATAACTAAGAGGTGGGGGGGAGAGTGAATCAATTATATAACAATCTAAAACATTTATCCTCTTAAACAATCTCAACCATTCAATCAAACTAAATAGTAACCATAAAGAGATGCACATACACAATTACACCAAATATGCTAACTAGGGAAACCCTTGATCAAAGGGAAAACCCCGATGGGAATGATGCCCAAAAAATGTTGTACTAATATGAATGTTCCTTGTTAGAAGATGGACCCTATTAGGAGTCTATTACAACACTTAGTACAAAGAGTCCCTGTTAGGAAACTTTTAATCCTTGTTAGGAGATTCTAACCCTGTTAGGAGTTGTAGAAGGTAGTTGAATCCACTATCCAAATAGCTTCAAGATCAAATCAACAAACCCATTGCCCAATTAATCTCAGTACTATTCCTTTTAGAATAATAGATGTGTGACAATCTTTTGCTTCTTCGTCTATCCAATACATTAGACTTCTTTACCTTCAGATCATGAAATTAGATTTGGAACTCTATAACCATCAATACTAATCCTTAAGGTCACTTACATGCATTAGCAAATCACTCTACTCTGCTACTTCACAATTGACAACTCTGCTCTACTCATTGATCTCAATCATGATGTCTAAAACTTACAAAACATCTTTCCTTTGTACTACACTCAATATTAAATCCTTGAGTCAACTTCACATTGTCCATACATTAATTAAATGAAATACATATTTAATTGATGTTGTTAGCTCACAAGTATACCCAAAATTTTACACGTGCAACTTCTGTACCTATGCATTTGCTAACATCATCAGTGGTCAGTGTACTACCTCTAGGTAATTTTGCAACCCTTCATTTCAAATGTAATGTGTTGTATCAATCATATAATAAGGAATGTTTTCCTAATGCTCTGTTTGTATGCAGTTCTCTGTATATCATTAATATCTTTCATATGTTATCGATTCAAGTTTTGCACACTTATCCATGTGTACAATACATACTATATTATGTGCTGGTAATTGTGCATAAGTAGATATGTAATGTATTTTCCTTAATACAAAGATCACAATTTTCTTCTCTATTAGTCTTTACAAACTCATTACTATGTCATCACCAATAAAAAATACAGTCATAACAATGTTCTACAATGCTCCTTAATAGCATTAGCATTCATGCTAATAGATAATGGAAGGGAGTATGTGAACTCAAGGCTTATATATTTTTGTACTCATGAGGGTATTGATCTTCAACATTTAGTTGTATACACTCAACAACAAAATGGTATTACTAAAAGGAAGAATAGAACCCTTAAGGAAATGACCACTTGTATGCTATGAGATAAGTCTCTAGATCAAGTTTTTTGGGTAGAAGCTATGTGTTGTGCCAATTACATCCAAAATAGAAGTCCCCATAAGGCCTTGGATGGAATTACACCTTTTGAGGCTTGGTGTGGTAGAAAACCAAGTGTAAAACACTTTAAAGATTTTGGTTGTCCAGCATGGGCAAGGATACCTCCACAAAAAAGGAAGGCATTAGAACCTCCAAGTAAAACCTTGTATACTTGTTGGATATCCTAACCATCTTAAGGCATACAAACTCATGGATCTAGAGACACATGAAATTTTTCTTTGAGAGGAGTGTTCACTTTGAAGAAACTTGTCCAAGTTTGGCTCCATCAACTCCTCCTTCCTCCTTCATGGAAAGTGATGATATTCCTTCAATTTTGACTCGTAGGACAAAGTGATGATAGTTACTTGGCTTCTAAAGTCTCTGATACTCAACATATACTAATTTTTATACTATGATTTGGCATCTAAATGACTTGGAATGCACTACTTACTCACCTACCCATCTCACATGTCAATTACCATTACCTTCAACAACATAGCAATAAGGATATGGTCATAGGACTACCTCAATTCAAGTATTTAGAAGGTGTATGTATAGGTTGTGAAGCAAACAAACATCCCAAAGAGAAGTTTGATAAGGGGAAGTCTTGGAGAGCTACCGTTGTTCTTGGATTGGTTCATAGTGATGTAGCTAGCCCATTTCTAGTGCCATCATTTAGAAAGGTTCGCTATGTTCTCACCTTCATTGTTGAATTTTCACACTACATTTTGGTCTTCTTTCTTGCTCATAAGAGTGAAGTGCTCGACAAGTTTATCACCTTCAAAGCTCAAGTTGAGAAGCAATTAGGGAAAGCCACCAACATTCTTCGAATAGATAATGGAAGGGAGTATGTGAACTCAAGGCTTATAGAATTTTGTACTCATGAGGGTATTGATCTTCAACATTCAGTTTCATACACTCAACAAAAAAATGGTGTTGCTAAAAGGAAAAATAGAACCCTTAAGGAAATGACCACTTGTATGCTACAACATAAGTCTTTAGATCAAGTTTTTTGGGTAGAATCTATGTGTTGTGCCAGTAACATCCAAAAAAAAAGTCCCCATAAGGCCTTGGATAGAATTACACCTTTTGAGGTTTGATGTGGTAGAAAACCAAGTGTAAAACACTTTAAAGTTTTTGGTTGTCCAACATGGACAAGGATACCTCCACAAAAAAGGAAGGCATTAAAACCTCAAAGTAAACCTTCTATATTTGTTGGATATCATGACCATCTTAAGGCATACAAACTCATGGATCCAGAGACAGATGAAATTTTCTTTGAGAGGATTGTTCACTTTGAAGAAACTTGTCTGAGTTTGGCTCCTTCAACTCCTCCTTCCACCTTAGTGGAAAGTGATGATAGTGATGATAGTGACTTGGAAGATGATATTCCTTCAACTCTAACTCGTAGGATAAAGTGATGATAGTTACTCAACATCTAATAGTAGTAAAGTTGGACCCAAATTTTGACCAATTTTGGTCAAAATTTCAATGTATTCATCAAAATTTTGACCAACCTACAATTTGGTCCAAACTTTGACGAGAAAATAGCAAGGAACCTGGGTCAAAATTTTGACCAAAATTGGTTGAAAATTGGGTCCAAATTTACTAGTGTATAAAATCTCTTATAGTCAGCATATAATAATTTCTATATTGTGATTTGGCATCTAAATGACTTGGAATGCACTACTTACCTAGCTCTTGAATCACTTGACATATACTATCTACTCGACACTTGAATAACTTAGCATATTAGTGACTCGACACTCACTATTGACTTGGCATGCTCTAACTTATACATGTTGTGCTTAGCATTTACTACTTGTTCAGCATGAACTAAGTAAATGACTTAAGTGTTTAGATACTCACTTGTCAAAACCAATCTAAGATCAACAAATCTATGGTGATCATGGAAAATGGCAAAGCAAGAATTACCTATTTAAGGAGTTATAGAGCTAAACTTAGATAATATGCACATAGAGAAAGGTAGAACAGAGATGCAAAAAGTTGAAAACAAGTGTGTAATAGTAGAAGTAAAGCAAAAGGATATTGCTTTAAAAAATGCTATTGATATTGATAGGTTAATCTAAGCAAATGGCTTAAGTTTTGGTGAGAATAGTGGATTGATATCTTGAAGAGTTGCCAAGAAAAATCAAAAATAGATATGACAATAGGAAGCCTATTAGTGAAAAACACATGAACTAAACAGTGATCTTAAACTACAAAGTGAGTTGCAATCATACATATCAAACCATACTATTTTTTTTCGAATCATTGTAAACAATTTGTATTGAATTTTTTTTAACAGAGGTTGACCAGCAATCATTTGAAAGACTTAATAGTCTATGTAAATCCTTTAGCAAGGTGACATTCTAAATGGAATGATAAAAGTTCTTTGACAAGGCCACTCCTAATAGGGTGATTAAATTCTCTAACTAGGTCACATTTAATAATATGTGTTGTAGCCTTTAACTAGCTTGGCTCCTAACAAAGCTCACTTCAAAAGAGTAAAAGAGTGTTGACATGTTGTTGGTGGTATTTTTCAAATTGGTTTCCACATACAATCCTAGTGTAAAATTTGTGTTGAATTCTTTATATGTTTTACATTTAGAAAAGTATGTTATGTTTAGGATAATAAATTTATTTATCAATACAGTAGAGACCAAAGATTATTTAAGTGGCGAATCTTTGCCATTTGGCAACCCTATCTCATCAATTGATCATCATTTGGTGAATAATGCATCTAACGTTGATCAATCATGTCCCTAGATATTTATAATATTTGTGTCCAACACCCATGCTAGTGGCCCATTAGTTTTGACATGATTGGTTGAAAATCTTGGTTGAATTGGCACTATAATATATGATTTGGATACAATTATTTAAAAAAAATTGCCATCCTTTGCATGTTGTTTTCTTATTGGACAATGTTCTTCTTACATTACTAAAACCATTAAATTTCCCTTGGGTTGGGCATCATGTACCATTTTTCTAATGTGTGTCGGCCACCAACCTCATTTAGCCAAATGTTTTTTTATTGTGGCCTTACATAGGAAGCTACATTTTGCCTACATTTGACATTCTCACTTGTTAATCCCATGGAATTCACCAACCTAGATTAGTAGTATATATACATTCATAAGATACTATTATTCTACACAATTCACTCTTTTTTGGTCTAGAGACTAGCATTTCTTATTGTTGCCAAAGTTTCAAAGTGGTGAGTGCATTTCAATTGACTCATAGATCATAGTTTTCAAAAAGAATAAGTGATTTTTAATTTATTTTTTATGTGGTACTAGTAGTGGTTATTTTTACTATCCATGGGACATCTCACATGCTTAGATAGGTTTTCAAATTTTATCAGGTAGTACCATAGACTGTAGTACCACCCTTTTTATGTGAATTAATTGTATTATTGTTACAATATGTAGTCTACATAGTTTACTGTTAGAATCTTTGACTCGTAATGCTTTGAGTCTTTTCTTAAACAAGTTGATTTATTTTTTTCTTCCTTTACTAGTTTTAAATGTCAAACAAGAGGGGTAATAGAGGTTCTGATAGGATCCATGAAAACCAAGAGAGGTGACCATTACTAAAACACAAAACCATATCTGCATATTTGGTCATGGAAATGTTGGCAACCTACAAGATTCACAACTTAGATCTCTAGTTCATTTTGAAAAAGGAGATTCATCACAAGTTGAAGACCATTTTGAAGAAGTTCAAGTTGGCAAACCTGATATCTTAGTCAAGTAAAAACTTGAACATGATTCATAGGCACTTCCCCTAAGCATGGAGTCACAAAATGTGATATAGACTTGGAGTTGGGTGAGAAAACCAAAAGTGATTCCATAAATGATGTCCATGCACAGAAGGGAAACACAAAATTGGAATCAAAAAATGAACTCGCTAGGATCTTTCCAAAAGGAATTTTCAATTAGAATGGGAGCAAAAGTTTTGGTTCGTTGAACTAGTGCCCAATCCAATTGATGGTGAGCCTCTTATAGAACATAGATGTAAGATTTGTACCAAGATAATGAACAAGGAGGATAGGTTGCAACTTAAACTTGATACCATAGAAAAGCATGTTGACAAAAAGGAAACTATAGTGTTAAGAAGGAGATTATTGAAAATAATTTGTTACAAGTATGATAAATGTGTTTCAAACATTGTTTAGTCACTGATGTAAAACCTGATTTTTTCTGGTAAAGCAATTGCTTATATGATTTATGTAATATCACCTATTTGATTGATGAATAAGATTTAATCAAAAGATGTAACAATAGCACCTAGAGGAAAGGTTGAGTTATGATATAAAAAAGAGTTACAAGAATCAACTAAGACAATGCTATCATAGTGCATTGATAATTTAGTCAAGGTTGCAAAAGTTGGCTACACTAAGAAAGTTCAAAAGAACAAGTTAAAAAAATCTTGTCTACCAAGCTTGACCAAATGGATAGTAGGTGCTGAGAAAAGTTAGTGCAAGCTGAGTAGAAAATCATTTGGACTTGAGTAAAAGTCTATTTTAGTGTATGTCGAGAAAAATAATAAATGCCAAGTAAAGTTTAGTTGATGGTGAGAACTAGTAAACTTTAGTTCATGTCAAGTGATTTTATAGAGGATGCCAAGAAACATAGTATGTGCTAAGCATCAGAAGCTAGTGCTAAGTGCTAGCATTATTAGAAAGATCATGAATTTGATAGATCTAAGCTAACAAGTTTTTTTTCTTGGATTGTGTGAATAAGGTGTAAGTTAAGACTGATGAGCTAGTGGCATAGAATTCATGGTAAACCATTTCAAGGTGAATTTAGAGAGGATTGAAAGAGAAGTTTCTAGAAGTGATATGAAATGAGGGGTAGATTCATTGAATCCTACCTAATATGTCCTAACCACAAATTATATGATGGAAAATAAATGACAACCTAAGGAAGACAAGGAGTCAAGGGTATTGCTTCATTTAGTGACCTAATTAACAGTCTACATTGGCATGTTAAGAAAGAAGGCTTAAGGGTATAGATGCTTGAAGGGTGAACAAGATATCAGAGCTAAAATGTGTGAAAGCCAAGCAGAATGGAGGACTGAAATAAAGATATGTAGTCTAAAAATGGAGTTGTAAGTTGTTATCAGATCAAGCCTTATTGTTACTCTCTAATAATTATATATCAGTCTAGGGTAAATCCTTTGGATTAAGGTTGACCTAAAAATCATTTGTAAATCATTTAACTAGGTGGCATTACAAGTGAATGGTCTAAAGTCCTCCAATAAGTTTCACTCTTAATAGGATAATTGATATCCTTTAATAGGGTCACGTTTAACTGTGTCTATTATAACCTTTAATAGGATTGGCCTTTCACAGGGCATCCCTTCAGAAGAGTGAAAAAGAGTAGCATGTTACTAGTGGTTTTTCCCAAATTGAGTTTCCACATAAATCATTGTGTTAGGTATGTTGCTGAATCTATTATGTTTCATGTTTACATTTTTGCAAATTGATTTGATAGTAACCTATGAGTTTTAAGTGACTGCATAATCTTATGGATGCATGCATGAAGATAAATATTTTATGGGTTCACTAAGCTATGAAAAGTTCTAATTATACATTTTGACTTTGGATAACTGATTCACCCCCTTCCCCCTAATTTATTCTAAAGAATTCCAACAATTGGTATCAAAGCCATCTGCTTAAGAGGACTAGTTTTAAGGTACTAGAAGCACAAAGATCAAGATGTCAAAAAGAGATGTACCCAAGCTTAATAGATATAAATTTCCTTCATGAAAATTTTTGATGAAGCTACACCTTGGATGACTTGGAGATCATGCATAATCTACCATTACTACTAAACATGTTGATCCTATTGGAGCCTTAACTGCTAAGGATCTAAGAAAGAACAAATAATAAAACCATTTAATGTTGGAGATTGCCTCTACCCTAGGCTATGCTAAATTTGTTGATATCAAAAGTCTTAATAGTGCAAAGAAAATGTGGGATGCTTTAGACACCATCTATGGAGGAGACAAGAATGTTTTAAGAGCCAAATCTGAGAGTCTTAAAGTTAAGTTTGATGATATGAGAATGTAAGAAGTTGAAAATATTGCTCAATATTTTTGAAGGATAAAAGATGTTGTTAATGCAATAAGAGTAGCTACTAGTACAATAGATGATAATATTGTACTAAGAAAAGTTGTAAGAATACTATAGCCTATATATGCTATTAGAGTCTCTATAATACAAGAATTGAGTTTTACCCCAGGGAATACTCTATCTCTTGAAGGTTAGGTAGGTAGACTCACTAAATTTGAGCTATCTAACTTTGATAATTACAAACCTAAAAAAATTTAATCTATGTTCAAAGATAAGCTATCGTTTAAAGTACCTAAAAAGAAAAAGAAAAGGAAAAGTATGTTTTCAATGACAATGATATAGATGAGGAGGATGTAGATCGAATTGAAGTGCTATTGGCAAGGAGATTTCATAGAGGTAAAGGAAAGTTTAAAGGTAAATTACCTATCATTTGTTTCAATTGCAATGAAGTTGGTCATATTGCTGCTAGATGTCTAGAGAAGAAGAACTATAGAGGTGGTGACAAGTATAAAAGGAGAAGAGATAAAGACAAAAAATATTACATAGAAAAAGGAAAGAAGTCTTGCTACATTGCTGAAGAGGAAACACAAGATGAATTTGATAAACATGATGTTGAAGTGGTGTATGTTGCAATGAAGGAAAAATTTGGTGATGATGAGGCAACTACACCTATGCCTTGTGTAAACAAGAATGATAGATGGATCATTGATAGTGGGAGTTCACATCATATGATTGGAGATAAAATTAAGTTCATTACCTTGAATTTTTATGATGGAAATAGTTTAAAATTTGATAATGATGCACCATGCTTAATAAAAGGAAAAGGTTCTATCAAACTCATAGAAAAGATTTTATGTAATAATGCGTACCATGTTGAAAGATTTAACTATAATTTGTTGAGTGTGTCACAATTGAATAATTTAGGATGTAAGGTTGAGTTTGAAAACAAGACTTTTAAGATATATGATATTGATAGAAAATTGATTGGAAAGGATGATCAAACTAAGAGTAATATATTCTACCTTGATATAGAGGATGGTACTTTTCTAGTTGTAAAATTTGATAATGTGCAACTATGACACAAAAAGATTATGTCATGTTAATGTTGATAAATTTGTCAGTATTAGTAACATGAGAAAAGTTATAGGTTTGCCTAAGTTGAAGAAGCCTAATAATATAATGTGCAAACAATGTTAGTTAGGAAAAATGACAATGTAAAGTTTTAATAGTATAACTCATACCTCTAAAGCAGTACTAGAGATTTTTTGTACTAACTTGTGTGGACCAATTGAAGAGCAAAGCTACAAAGGAGATAAGTACATTATGCTACTTGTTGATGATTATTCTAGAATGATGATAATTATTTTTTTGAAACAAAAATCTGATGCTTTCCAAATGTTTAAGTGGTACTTAGCATGAGTTGAGAAGGAAATAGGTAAAAGTATAAAATGTTTGATATCTGATAGAGGAGGAGAATTTACACCAAATGAGTTTGAGATGTTCTATAATGACAGAGGAATCAAAAGATGGACATGTACTCCTAGAACCACTCCACAAAATGGAATTACTAAAAAGGGGAATAGGTCTATAATGGGTTGTCCCAGGACACTCATGATGGAGAAAAATGTTGCTTTGAAATATTGGAGAGAAGTTGTAAGTATAACTATCTATACCCTAAACCATGTATAGGTCAACAAAGGTACTCATTCAACAACTTTTGAACTATGATATGGTTACTTAGCTAATGTAAAATATTTTAAGGTATTTGGAAGAAAATGCTTTATTCTCAAAGATTTCAGGAGTGGTAAACTGTATGCAAAAAGTGAAGAATGTATATTCCTAGGCCCTTCCACAAGAAGTAAAGCTTAAAAGTGTTTAAATATTAACACTAACAAAGTTGTGGAAAGTGCAAATGTGAAATTTGATAAATATATAGAAGTATATGAGGCTGAACCTATGAAGAAATCAAAAGAATAAAAAACATTTGTATATTTTTATGAAGGTATGTCTATTGAAGAAGATGTTGCAAATCAAGCTACAAATCCAAAACAAGTTCTAGGGACTATTGAGTCACATACTCTAAATGTTGAGTTGCATTCAGGTATTGACCTACATTTAGATGCAAAGTTATAGAATGAAGTTAAAGCACATTATAATTCTAAGATTAGTGTACATGAGAGAGATGTTGAACTACCTAATAGAGATGTACATAGTGACTCTAAAGTAGGTAGACCAAATGAAGAAACCAAAGTTGAACCAAGATTGTCCAAATATGTCAAGAGACATCACCCTACTAAATAAATCATTGGAGATAAAGATGCTAAACCAATGACAAGGAAAAAATTGAGAAATGATACATGTTTTCTAAGCATGAAAGAACCCAAAATAGTAAAAGATGCCTTAGATGATGTGGACTAGAGTGAAGCCATGGAAGAAGAGATTGAACAAATTGAGAAAAATAAGACATGGACTCTAGTTCCTAGACCAAAAGACAAAAATGTGATTGGCACCAAGTGGGTATATAGAAATAAGCTAGATGAAAATGGTGAAATCACAAGGAACAAGGCAAGATTAGGTTACAAAGGATATGCACAAGAAGAAGGAATTGACTTTAGAGAAATATTTTCTCCAGTTGCTAGAATGGGAGGAGTGAGAACTCTACTTTCTTATTCTACATACAAAGGTTTTAAAGTTTATCAAATGGATGTTAAATCTATATTTTTGAATGGCATATTAGAGGAAGAAGCTTATATGGAATAGTCAAAAGTGTTTGTTGATGTTAACAATAAGAACATGGTATGTAGATTACACAAAGCATTATATGGTTTGAAACAAATGCCAAGAGCATAGTATAAGAAACTTCATAATTATCTTCTAAAGATTGGATTTGAAAGGACTGATGATACCAGTAGTTTGTACATGAAGATAGAGAAAGGAAAAGGTATTTTGTTATCTAAAAGTTTTGTTGATGATATCATATTTTGAGGTGAAGATTGTTTATGTAAGGCTTTTGCAAATAAAATGAAGCAAGAATTTGAGATGTCTATGTCTGGAGAGATCAAGATCTTTGTGGGTTTGCAAGTACATCAGATGAAATACGGTATATACATCACTCAATCAAAGTATGTTAAGGAGATATTAAAAAAAATTTGATTGGAGAATTCCAAATCAGTAAGTACACCTATGGTGATAGGACATAAATTGTCAAAGAATGATAATTCAGCTAAGGTGACTCAAACATTATATAGGTCAATGATTGGGAAATTAAAATATGTAGTACATAGCAAACCTAATATTACATTCTCCGTAGGGATAGTTTCTAGATTCTTTGCTAATCCTAGAGATAATCATTTGATGGTTGTAAAGAGAGTAATGAGATATCTGAAAGGAACAAAGGAATATAGTCTGCACTACAAGAAAAATGAGAAATTTGAATTAAGAGCCTATAATGATGCTGAATGGACTGGAAACATTGATGACAGAAAAATTACTAGTGGATGAGCATTTTTCTTAGGCAAGAGGTTGGTTACATGGAATAGCAAGAAAAAAAACTACACTTCATAATCTACTAATGAAGCTCAATATGTTGTTGATGTTGTAAATTGTACAAACATTATATGGATCAAATAGCTGCTCAGAGGTATAAAGAAAGAGATCACTGAACCAGTAATACATTATTTTTATAATATAAGTTCTTTAAATATATCAAAGAATCCTATGATGCACAGAAATACTAAGCACATTGTAATCAAGTATCATTACTTGAGAGAATTAGTTAAGGATAGGGATGTGAAGATGGAATGTCTTAACACAAAAGAGCAAATTGCCAATATCTTCACAAAAGCATTACCTAAGGATACTCATGAGTATCTAAGAGGTGAACTAGGGGTGATATCCCTATCAAAGGCCATCTAAGAAAAAAAAGGAGTGCCCTGTATCAAATAAGTTGATTGACATATGTTGCACATTGATGTAGTGGATCTTACTTTAGGAGCTACCTAAAGTAATCATAGTGCTGAAACTATAAATTAGCCACAAGAAATGTGACTAAAGAGAAGTTGAATAGGTTCATATTTGTGTATTAAGGTGACAAGTCTTTGGCATTGTTGTCAAAGAGGGAGAAATCCTAACACATAGTATGAGGGAGAAATGTTGACTGCTCAGAAAGAAAGTGTATCTACTGA
This sequence comes from Cupressus sempervirens, assembly GCA_028749045.1. Lineage (NCBI taxonomy): Eukaryota > Viridiplantae > Streptophyta > Pinopsida > Cupressales > Cupressaceae > Cupressus > Cupressus sempervirens. Next base: position 263,206,493 of record CM053785.1, on the reverse strand, counting down.
TAACATTTATCTACATAGTAAGAGGGAGATATTATAGAAGGGAGAAAGAAGAAGTAATTTAGAGGGAGTCATAAGGATGAATTGATTGTTGATTATCTATTGATCAAAACATAATAGAATTTTGTAACCTATCTAGAAGATGAAAGTTGCTAATAGAGGGAGGGATTTCAATACAAGGAATAATTTTCATTTTGGTATTTTGTAGGTCTTACTATTTTAACCAAGTCAGTTTGGTTTTCCATCAATGCCAAAGAGGGAGATTGTTGAAACTAGATTATTACAAGTATGATAAATGTGTTTCAATCATTGTTTTTTTACTGATGTCAAACCTACATTTTTCTAGTAAGACAATTGCTTATATTATTTTTGTACTATCACCTATTTGATTGATAAACAAGATTTGATTAAAAGATGTGACAATAACACCTAGAGGAAAGGTTGAGTTATGATATAAAAAAGAGTAGAAGAATCAACTAAGATAGTGACATCATAGTGCATTAATCATCTACTTAAGGTTGCAAAGGTGAATTACACTAAGAAAGTTCAGAAGAACAAGTTAAACAAAGTTTTTCTACCAAGCTTGACCAAATGGATAGTAGGTGTTGTGCAAATTTAGTGCAAGTCGAGTAGAAAATTAGCTGGAGCTAAGTAAAAGTCTATTTTAGTGTATGCCAAGCAAAAAAGTGGATGTCAAGTAAAGTTTAGTAAAGGTTGAGCACCAGTAAACTTTAATTCATGCCAAGTGATTTTATAGAGGATGTCAAGCAATGTTGTGTGTGTGTGTGTGTGTGTGTGTGTGTGTGTGTGTGTGTGTGTGTGTGTTGAGCATCAAAAGTAAGTTAATTTCAAGTGCAAGCATTATTAGAAAGATAGTGAATTCGATGGATCTGAGCTGACAAGTTTGTTTTCTTGGATTGTGTGAACAAGTTGGAAGATAGGATTGATGAGCTGGTGGTACAAAATTCATGGTAAACCATTTTGAGGTGAATTCAAAGAGGATTGAAGAAGAAGTTTCTAAAAGCGATATGAAATGAGAGGTAGATTCATTGAGTCCTACCTAATTTGTCCTAACCCTAAAATTGACAATGGAAAATGAATGGAAAAAGATCATAATTCTTTATTTAAAGGGATGGTCAATTAGATGCAAGGGTTTTCATATGTGAGAACCTAAGGAAGATAAGGAGTAAAGGGCATTGCTTCATTCAGTGACCTAATTGAGAGTCTGCATTCTTATCTTTAGCAATAAGGCTTAAGGGTATGGATGCTTGAAGGGTGAACAAATTATCAAAGCTGAAATGTGTGAAAGTGAAGTAGAATGGAGGACTAAAATAGAGATTTTTAATCTGCAATTAAATTTGTAAGTTGTTATTAGATCAAGCCTTATTGTTAGTCTCTAATAATTATATCACTCTAGGGTAAATCATAATAGCCATTTATAAATCCTTTAACTAGGTGACATTACAAGTGAATGGTCTAAAGTCCTCTAACAAGGCTCACTCCTAACATGGTGATTTAAACCCTTTAATAGGGTCAAATTTAAAAGTGTGTATTGTAACCTTTAACAGGGTTGGCCTTTTATAGGACATCACTTTAGAAGAGAGAAAAAGAGTAGCACATGTTACTAGTGATTTTTCCCAAATTTGGTTTTCACATAAATCATTCTATCAAGTGTGTTCCTGAATCTATTATGTTTCATGTTTAAATTTTTGCAAATTGATTTGATAGTAACCTACAATTTTTAAGTGATTGCATAATTTTATGGATGCATGCATGAAGATAAATGTTTTATGGGTTCACTAAGTTGTGAAAAGTTTTATTTATACATCTGGACCTTGGATAACTAATTCACCCCCTCCCTCAGCCCTCTTAGTTATCCTAAAGAATTATAACATATATATGGAGTTGGAAAATCTTTGATAACGTTGAAAATGAAGGACAATTGGCTGGATATCAAGAATGCCAAATTATATGACTTACATGAGAAATTACAAGAGAAGCATTCTGTAGTAAAAGGTTTTGTTGAAGGTTTCCTTGGGAAAGAAGTGTTAAAATAGAAGATATGAAGGGAAAAATAAAACATTCAAATTTAATTGCATTATCTCTAGATGAAGTTACAACAATTTATAATACTTCATGGGTGTGCATGCATGTTTATACTGTAAATGATCATTGTCATTAACCCTTTCTACTATCTATTGCTAAATTAAATTGTAGTGTGACAACCAAAAAAATATATTATTTATTAAAGAGTACTATAATTGATTGTGGGGGTAGGGATAACATTGAGATTTCCAAAAAAATTGGTGTGTTGGAGCGAATGGAGCATCGATTAAGCAAGGTCATAAACGTGGTCTTTCTAAAAAGATACAAAATGATTTGGCACGCTATACTATTCCCATTCATTGTATGGTTCATCGAATGAATCTTTCTTTTGGAATTGTCAGCAATTTTGGTCATGTTCATAAAGTGTAATCTTCAATCAAAGATATTTACCAATACTTTTTTCAAAGTCCAAAATGAGTGTGGGAATTTGAACAATTTGTTCAGGGACTTATTGATGTTGGAAATATAAAAGGAGTAACTAAGAGGGGAGGGGTGAATTATTTTCCACAAAATAAATCTTAGATCCCTTAGATGCCAATAAAAATCAAAATCAAACTCTGTTGAAACTAATAATATTTTTGTAACTCAGTTAGCATTGAATTACTTGAAAAACACTAAGAATTACTGTAACTCGATAAGCATTGAAATATTACTTTTTTAGATGTTTAATGTGATTAACCATAATTAAATTAGTTGCAAAAATAGAAATCAAAAAACATGAACACATATGACACCATGATTTTATAAGAATTTGGTATAGCTATCATGCCATGAAGAATTTTCCTTAGGGAAAAATGAAGCCAAGATCAAGAAGCACAAGACTAGCACAACATGGACCAAATAATGTATGATCAGAATAACAATATGAGAATGAATAACTGATTATCTTTGGATATCAGATTATTCAATAATAGATAATTGATGTTATTAGATGTACATACACATTAGAAGTGCATGTATATAAAGGCCTCTAAACTGACTAAGAGTCAGCATAATGATAAGTCTCACAACTAAGCACATGTCCATTAATGTGGATTATCCTACATTGAGCACAAGAGTTAGTGTGATGATGAGAGGATAAGCTTAACATGATTATGTCACATAAAATTATGTTGTAGACACCATGTTCTTAATGAGAGTGCGAATAACTATGTTGTCTACATGACAACTCAGTTAATTATGTAAACACTAGTGTTGTAGACACCATGTGCTAAAATAGAGTTGCTAACTCTTGCATTGTCAAAATGAAAACTCATATGAGTATGCATACTCCTAGGTGTCTAAATTAATAAATAAAATAATGCATTTATCCTAAATAAACTTAAGTAAAGTGTAAATAATAATTATTTATACTAACAAATTTAACATGGAAACCCAATTTGGGAAAAATCACCAATTATAACTAGTTACTATTTTTCACTCTTTTAAAGTGAGCCCTAGTAGGATCCAACTCTATTTGATGTAGGAGCATCCTAGGTTGCACTACTAGCCTGCATGTTTTTAGTTTTTTACTTGCTACTAAAACTATGTCTTGCTGAAATCATGTTTTCTAGTTTCTGGGTGCCTATTTTAGTTCGTGTAAATAATTTTGTACAATGAATGAGAGGATGTTATTTTTAGGGATTAAAGAGGGCCTAAATTAATTCATTTTATCAAAGGAACAAGTTATAATTCCTCATAAGTTGGGAGATATGGCAATTCTCCCAAAGTATTAATTTTTGGTAGTTATGCACGATAGTTTTCTGTGCTTGACTTTTGGGATGGATGCACACTAGTTATCCATGGTGAATCATCCTTTACACACCTAAGGAGTTGTAGAGGACCTAAAATACTACACATAGTTTGAAGCACATGTTCTAATTTAATTAGAGCTAGGAGATATCACAATTTTTCTTGGATATTGATTTCTAGACATTTAATTGTTGATGTAGGCTAACCTGTGTATTTAATGTTTCTTGAGAGCCAACTTGTGGCTTCTCTACATTCTAGAATGATCTATTAGCCATTTTGGCTAGTATAAATAAAGTTTTTAGGCTAAGAACTTAGGTAGTTTTTAGAGACGACTAGAGAGTAGAACTGGAAAGTGCGAATTTGAAGTTGGATCTTAGATCATGAATGTATTTGTATCTGGTCATAACCCAGAAGGCCTTATAGCAAGGCAAGTGTGATGATATATTGATGAATCAATAAAGAATTATTTTTTCTATCTATGGTGTTGTTCTCTTTTGTGTTTTCTTCCATTGTATTAACTCTTGCATGGTGGTTTGGGTAGTTGACTATGCCTATTGGCCTTAGTTACTCTTGACCCACCATACATCAGGTGGTATCAAAACTTGAGGTTCATCTTTGTGGAGATTAGATTGTGTAGAAACCTGATTCAAATTTTCTTATAGGGTTATAGATCTATGGATTTGACCTATAACTTGTAGAGGGTTATGATCTTGTAGGAACCTAATTTGTAAAGATGGTTCATGGTAGAGGAAATGTTGATAATGCTATATTGGATCAATTGAGACAAATTGCAACCAGATTAGATGTTGTGGGGATAGCCTAGAGAAGACAAACACATCTTGATTATGTAAGTGATATTGAAGTAGTAGCACCAAACCCTAATCTAGAACTTGAAGAAGATCAAGAAGAGGCAAGGTTGTTAAGAGTGTTGTCTAGAGAAAATTCAAAGCCTACTATAGAAGTTGTTCCTTATGATGAAAAATTGGATACCAATACTATGTTAGATTATATCTTAGATATGGAGAAGTTCTTTGGGTATGAAAACACTCCTGATAATAAAAAGGTGAAGATTGCAATTACTAGGTTGAAAGGTCATGCTTCACTATGATGGGAGCATTTGTAGACAAAGGAGAGGAAAGGAGAATATTAGAACTTGGCCAAAGATGGTGAACAAGGTAAAGAAAAAATTCCTTTCTACTGATTACCAAGTTAGCTTGTTGAGAAATATGCAAAATTTGAGACAAAAGGACATGACTGTCAAAGAGCATACTGAGGAATTCTATAGATTGGACATTAGATTTGGACATGTGGATGATGATGTTGAAAAAATTGCAAGGTACATAAATGGATTGAAATCTAGAATTCAAGATGAAATAATTTTTCTAAAGTTGGAAAGTGTGGAAGAAGCATATCAATATGCCTTGAAAGCTAAGGAGATCTTGACAAAGAAGCATGAACAAAGATAGAGAGGTAGAGGTGGTAGATTCTAAAGACGTAGAGGTAGATCTTATGAAGAAGGTGGTAGATCTGATAGTTTTGTGCAAGATAAAGGTAAATTTGAATGGAAGAATGATGACAAAGACAAGACTGAGTGAAAAGGTGGCAGTTCATACTAAGGAGGTACTGAATATTATCGAGGAAGAGGTAATTCTTATTCTAGAGGTAGTTTTTGTGGTAATTTTTTCAAATTTAGTAAAGAAGGACATAGATATTTTGAATGTCGATCCTTTGAAAGTGGGCAGAATAATAGAAATGTTGTGATTCAAGGAGACATTGGGAGTTCATCAAGTTGACTTGAGGCTAGAGAAAATATGATGGTAAGAAGAACCTTATGTAATAAGGGAAGTGATAAGGAACCTATCCATAGAAGAAGTCTTTTCAAGACAAAATGTAAGATGGATGCAAAATGTTGCAAGGTGATCATTGATAGTGGAAGTTCAACAAATTTGGCATCAAAAGAGTTGGTTACAAAGTTGTAGTTGTAGAGGTTGAAACATACCAAACCTTATCATGTTTCATGGATCAAAGATGAGCATAAGATATTGGTAAGTGAGAAATGTACTATGAAGTTCAAAATTGGACATTACTTTGATGAAAATTTGTGTGATATTATGCCTATGGAGTGTTGTCATATTTTTTTGGGTAGACCTTGGTAATATGATAGATATGTTGTATGTGATAGAAGATTGAATGAATATACTCTTTGGGTAAATGGAAAGAAAAAAATATTGTTGCCTTTGATTGAAAGTCTAGAGGAGACTAGTTGTACTACAATAAAATTTTGCATGGTTAATAGAAAGCAATTTGAAAAGGAAGTAAAGAAGAACCAAGCTTTTTTTGCTATAGTTCCTAGAGGACCAAGTGATGGTAGTAATGATCAAGTAGCAAAAGTTTGTAATTATAGAGTGACAATAGAAATTATATAATTTTTGAATGAGTATAAACATATTTTTGCTGAGGATATTCTTGATGGTTTACCTCCAATAAGAAGAATAATTCATTGTATGGATCTAATTCTTGGAGCTAGTCTATTGAACGAAGCACCATATAGATTGACACCTATAGAGAATGAAGAACTTAATAGACAAGTGCATGAGTTGTTGCATAAATGTTTAATTATAGAAATTTTGAGCCATGTGTTGTACCTATTGCATTAGTACCTAAAAATAATGGAGAATGGAGAATGTGTACTGATTCTAGAGCTATTAACAAAATCATAGTGAAATATAGGTTTCCTATGTCTAGGATGGATGATATTATAGATTGTTTGAGTGGAGAAAAATATTTTACCAAGATTGATTTGAAGAGTGGCTATCGTCATATCAGAATCAAAGAGGGTGATGAATGGAATATTGCTTTCAAGACAAAAGATGGTTTGTATGAATGGTTGGTTATGCCTTTGGTTTGACTAATGCACCTAGTACTTTCATCAGGTTGATGAATGAAGTTCTAAAAAGATATTTGGGTAAGTATGTGATTATTTATTTGGATGATATTGTGATATTCAATATGACCAAGTAAGAACATCTTGAGCATATTAGACAAGTATTGCATAGGTTGAAAGAGGAAAAGTTGTTGATTAATCTAAAAAAGTGTTTTTTTATGCAAGAGGAGATTATGTATTAGGGATTTGTGATTTCAGCTCATGGATTGAAGATCGATCCTAAGAAGGTTAAAGCAATTTTGGAATGGCCTACATTTGAGAATATAGGTGAGGTAAGATCATTTCATGGTTCAAGGATAGTTTTAACAAAAAGTTTATAAAGAATTTTAGTGTTGTTTGTAATGCTATGATTGAGATAATGAGGGGAGATAAAAAGGAATTCAAGTGGACACATGGAGCTAATAAGAATTTTGAGACTTTGAAACAAAAGGTTGTTGAATTACCTATATTGGCTTTGCTTGATTTCAAAAAAGTATTTCAAGTTGAATGTGATGTAAGTGGTAATGCAATACAATCTATATTAAGTCAATAAGGTAAACATGTTGCTTTCTTTAGTGAAAAGTTGAATGATGCTAAAAGAAAGTATTCTGTGTATGATAAATAATTTTATGCTACTATCCAAGCATTGAAGAAGTGGAGACATTATTTGATTCCTAAGGAATTTGTGTCGTATATTGATCATAAAGCTTTACAATACTTGGGAACTCAACATAAATTGAATCAGAGACATATGAGGTGGGTTGATTATTTTCTAAATTTTACATTTGTAATTAAGTACAAGAGTGGAGTTACTAATAGAGTTACTAATTCATTGAGTAGAAGATGTTCTTTGTTGACTGAAATGAAGGTTGAATTTCTTGTTTTTAATGAAATGAAAGAGTTGTATGATGATGATCCTGATTTTTTTGAGGTGTGGAGAAAGTGTGGAGCACCAAATCTAACAAATCACATAAGTAAGTAAGATGAGTATTTCATTCAAGAAGGTATGTTTTTCAAAGCTATTCAGTTGTGTATTTCTAGAAGTTTTATGAGGTTGAATTAGATTAAGAAAAAGCATAGTGGTGGATTGGCTGGACATTTTGGAATTGATAAAACATTGAGTTTGTTGAAAGAGAAATATTATTGGCCACAAATGTATAAGGAAGTTCAAAAATTTGTAAATAGTTGTGGAGTTTATCAAATTGCAAAAGGAGTGTGTCTATAGACACCTAAATTTGTCCAAAACCCGTTCCTATCCAATTAAATAAATATTCATTATTTATTTAATTCCCATACCTTAATTAAATAAATTTTACATTTATTTAATTATGTTTGCCTTTCCTTGATTTAAATAAACTAAGGTTTATTTAAATCCTAGCCTTCCCACTTGCATCCTAACCGATTCACTTTAATTAAATACTTTATTTACTTAATTAATCCTTGCCTAAATCCCACTAGGAATTAAATATTACATTTAATCCTATTTGAGCACATGGCTCCTACATTTAACCCTCACCTAGCCTCACTATCTTAACTAACCCACCTTTCTAAACCTACCCACTTCCTTAATCATGCTTGCTTTGCATAATCACTTAGCTAATTAACTTTTAGTCCTAAGTGTGTGCTCACATGTGTGTGAGGAATCCTCACACATGTGTGAGAGATGTTCACACTTTCTTCACTCCTCATGTCTTGCATGCCTCTTGCACACTTGTCCTCTTGCATGAGAGTCAAGGTGTCTCACACATGTGTGAGAAGCCATGCCTTCTCACACCTCTTGCACACTTGTCCTCTTGCATGAGAATCAAGTTGCCTCACACATATGTGAGAAGCCATGCTTCTCACACCTCATTGATCATGTCATCATCAAAGGTTGCTCACACATGTGTGAGCATATTGCCCCCTTTGAAAGTTCAAAACCCTAATCCACTTGGAGTCTACTTTCCCTCCACCTCATGGACACCTCATCGATCTTGAGAGATCCTAGCCCTTCATCTTGCCTTTAATCTCAACCATCTGTTGCATCCATTTTCTTATAAAAGGAAAGCCCTCTCCTCATTTTCACAAGCACCTTTTACCTCATTGTTATGCTACTGCATTTGTGAGCAACCACATCCCATAATGTGAAATCATCAACCACTTGGTGATTTTTGAGGTTTTTATAGTGCTATTTTGATTTCATGTCATGCTTAGTTACATGTTTATCTTTCATATTTTGAGGTTTGCATAATCATGTATGAATAGATGTTAGTTTCTTAGATCAAGACATTCCATGTACCACAAATTCCATTCCATCTCAAGAGTTAGCCTACATAGCTCCTCCACTTCATGCCAAACTTCCTTCCACTCCATCCATTAATATTCCTCCATGTCAAGATCAAATCAATCCATCTCATGGTTCCATTCCCTCCACTCCATCTCCTAATCCTATTCCATCTCATGATCCATGCATTCCACTCCATGAACCTCTTCTAAGTCAAGATCAAAGCACCCCTTCATTTTCCTTTCATGATCCTCATCCTCCACATGATCCTACCACTCATGAACCCCATATACTTGGACTCGCATCTTGTGTTGAAAATAATAAGTATCCCATTATAGAAAACATGGCTCAAGATGTTGGTACACCTTCCACTTCTTCCAACCCCAAAATTCCTCCTTCCAAACCTAAAGCTTCCCATCATTCATCTTCCAAGTCCATTCTAGGTCCTTATCTTCCATCCATTCTAGGTCCCTATATTCCACCACCAAATCCTTCATTCCTTCCTTCCATTTTGGGTCCTTACATACATCCATCCACCATATTCATGTCTTCCACTTTATCCCCTCATGGTTCTAGTCAAGATCAACAAAGGCACACATCCTTGAATTCCTTCCAATGTTCACCATCCCTAAGCTCTCCATCTCATTTACCTTCATCCACCCATACCATAGCCAATGGCAGCAAATTGGATTCTAAATAAAAAGTGAATGAAGCCAAAAATCCACAAAATCCAAAGGATCAACATGTCCCCACTAAAATACATGTCCAAGAAAAGAAAAATCTGATCCAAAGCAAAATCAAAAGGCCACAAAGGCTGAAAATCAAAAATGCAAAAATTTTGTGGATACCAAAGCTACTTAATGTAGCAATGAATCTCAAAGAAAGATTCAAAATGACATCCAATTCTGCTAATCCAAAGGCTTCCCTCATTCATAATCCATCCACGCTTCCATCTTCCATCTCCATTTTGGGTCCTTATATACCCAAATCCACCATTCCAAATACATCATCTCCTTCATCCATTTTGGGTCCCTATATCCCAAAATTCAAACTCTCTCCCACATATCCCCCACAATTTCCTCCTTTTCATCACCCTTCAAGGTGTGTGCCAATGATGATCTTTCCACCTCCTTCATCCATTCACTCACAAGTCTCCCAACCTAGCATCCATCAACCATATCTTCCTCCCACCCATTCATAAGTCATTTTCCTCCATTTACTATCCTACCAACATCTATGAGCAAATAGTAAAAACTCCTTGAAAATTAAAAAAGAAAGAATAAAATCAAGGGATACCATCCACATAACTAGATGCTTGAGTCCTCCCTTCATTTCCCTATCGTGTATCCATTGCCTTCCACTTCCACTTATCCTTCCATCTATTCACTTTTCCTCTTCCACTTGCACTCTACACTGGGGGCAAGCTCTAGCCATACCATACTGCCTTAAATCTCTTCCATCCTTCGATTTACCATTCTTTATGCCCTTCCATCTTTGATCATGACTTTCACTTTCCTTTCATCTATCTGTATCCCTTGCACATTTTCCATCCATTCTCCTACATATGCCCATCATTCTTCCATATATTTGATCTTGACATGCTATCCCTCTCTTGCATCCCATAGTCCTTGTCATGTTCATTTAATCCATTTTCCATCCATACTCCTACATGCTTCCTTCCCCCTTTCATTTGTCTTTGATCTTGGTTATCCCATCCATCCCATCCCCTTCATATCATTATCCCTTTTTCATACCCTCCCTCCCATATCCCTTATTCATTCACTTTCATCCCCATGCTCATGATTACTATTAAAGGCATAAAAAAAATGTTCATACATGCTTTGGAAGAGCACATGCCTTCTCTTCCTCCATACACTAAGCCTTAACACCATTTTCCCATTTTCATGCCTCCTTTCCCACCATATCTCCTTCCATTTTCATGCATCCTTTCCCACCATATTTCCTTCCATTTTCCTATCCTTGGAATGGGGCATTTGGAATCCTTTGAAACATGGTCCTCGGTTCTGCATTTTTTGATACCATATCATTTGGCCCCTCATATCCTTTCACAATTCCTGTCATCCACAAAATCCCGTTGCTTTTCCTCCATTTACCATACCTTGAACCTCCCTTGTCATTGGTCCCAATCCATTCTATCCAATCTTCATTCAATCAATTCATTTCTATCCATTCTATTCGTTAATATCACATTCAATCTAGTTCTTCCACTCATTTCAATCAAATTCATACTTTAATCAAATTTCCCTTCTTCTAATCCTTTCACATCAAATCAATTTCAATTCTACTCTCATTGTTCTTCATCTTATCAATATCTATTCTTCCAATCTCATCCACATTCATTCTTCTATCCGTAATAAAATCAAAAAATCAAAAAACATATCAACTATGCAATCAATACTAACTCAATCAATCTAATCTTGTAATCTTGTACATCAATCTTTAATCAATTCATCAATTTGACCCAATCAGTTGATAATCTATTAACCATATTCAAACATCATTATCATGGGATGAATCCTTCCCAATCCTTGGATGTGCATTACGCTTATCATTAGCTTTTCCATCCTTAATCAATCACCATCAATCGATCCATTAATGGGTTTTCAGCTTGACTAGGGGCAAAATGGTGGTTTGCTTTTGGTCTTGTGTGCATGGTTGCTTGATTCCTTGTATGCATTAGCATTTTTTTCATGTATCATGGTCATTGCGTCCTATTGCCTCAGGAATCATGATCTTCCATATCATGGTTTCATAAGGCATATGGTTGTATTAGACCCCTTTTTATCATGTACTTGACACATTGTCATCTTGGTTCCTCATACCTTGGTGCATAGTGTTAAATACAATATCAAACTTGGGTTGTTCACGCCATTGCAGCATAACTCCCTTCCATCTTCCTTCCATTTTGAGAGAACATCCGTGTTCTCCTAACCCGCATGTCCTCTCAAGGGGGCATACCCTTCCACCCTCATCATCCTTCCTCATCCTTTCATAACTGGGGCATCACGCTACTAGTCTTATCCTCCTAGCCACTATATTTTATTCTTCTTTGATATAACATTACTAATGCTATATCAAATATGGGCAAAATGTAGACACCTAAATTTGGCCAAAACCCGTTCCTAGCCAATTAAATAAATATCCATTATTTATTTAATTCCCCTACCTTAATTAAATAAATTTTACATTTATTTAATTATGTTTTCATTTCCTTGATTTAAATAAACTAAGGTTTATTTAAATCCTAGCCTTCCCACTTGTATCCTAACCCATTCATTTTAATTAAGTACTTTTTTTACTTAATTAATCCTTGCCTAAATCCCACTAGGAATTAAATATTACATTTAATCCTATTTGAGCACATGGATCCTACATTTAACCCTCACCTAGCCTCACTATCTTAACTAACCCACCTTTATAAACCTACCCACTTCTTTAATCATGCTTTCTTTGCATAATCACTTAGCTAATTAACTTTTAATCCTAAGTGTGTGCTCACACATGTGTGAGGAATCCTCACACATGTGTGAGAGATGTTCACACTTTCCTCACCCCTCATGTCTTGCATGCCTCTTGCACACTTGTCCTCTTGCATGAGAGTCAAGGTTTCTCACACATGTGTGAGAAGCCATGCCTTCTCACACCTCTTGCACACTTGTCCTCTTGCATGAGAATCAAGTTGTCTCACACATGTGTGAGATTCCATGCTTCTCACACCTCATTGATCATGTCACCATCAAAGGTTGCTCACACATGTGTGAGCATATTTCCCCCTTTGAAAGGTCAAAACCCTAATCTACTTGGAGTCTACTTGGCCTCCACCTCATGGACACCTCATCGATCTTAAAAGATCCTAGCCCTTCATCTTGCCTTTAATCTCAACCGTCCGTTGCATCCATTTTCCTATAAAAGGAGAGCCCTCTCCTCATTTTCACAAGCACCATCTACCTCATTGTTATGCTGCTGCATTTGTGAGTAACCACATCCCATAATGTGAAATCATCTACACTTTGTGATTTGTGAGGTTTGCATAGTGCTACTTTGATGTTCATGTTATCTTTATTTTACATTGTTTTCTTTCATATTTTGAGGTTTTGCATGATAATGTAGGAATGTGCATTAGTTTCTTAGTGTTATTTACTTAGTTACATTTTTATGCAACACAGTGTCAAAATGTTGGTTTGTATATGCCTATTACTATTCCTAAGAAACCTTGGAGTGACAACAGTATGGATTTTGTTCTTGGATTACCTAAGATGGTAAAGGGGTATGATTCCATTTTTTTTTTTATGGATATATTTTCTAAGATGGCTCATTTCATACCATGTAAGAAGACATCAGATGTTGAGTATGTTGCTGAACTTTTCTTTATAGAGATTGTGAGATTAGATGGATTACCAAGAAGTATTATTTATGATAGAGATAGTAAGTTTGTTGGTTATTTTTGGAAGACTTTGTGGAAGAAGATGGGTACTGAGTTGAAGTTTAGTTCTACATTCCATCCATAAATAGATGGATAGAAAAAGGTTGTGAATAGCATCTTGGGCAATTTTTTATGATGTGTAGTTGTGAATAAGCCAAGTAATTGGGAGATGGTATTAGCACAAGCTGAATTTGCATATAATAATTCTATGAATAAGAGTACATGAAAGACACCTTTTGAGAGTGTTACTAGAATGAAGCCTAGAGGAGTATCAAATTTAAGAGATGTTGCTGGTTAAGAGAAGAAGTGTTGTAGGAGAAGAATTTGCTAATTTTATGAAATCTTTACATCAGGAAGTGAAGTTGAGGATAGAAAAAAATTAATTAGAAGTATAGGAGATATCATGATTTTCAAGTTGGTCATGAGGTGATGGTTCATCTAAAGAAAGAAAGATTTCCTATTGGAACATGTAGTAAGCATTTCAACCTTGTAAGGTCCTGAAGAAGTTTGACAATGGAAACACTTATGAAAATGAGTTACCTAATGACATGGATATATCTCCCATATCCAATGTTGCTAATTTATAAAAGTATCATGAGTTAGATGATGAATTCATTATATTAGAGGATTATCCTATGAATTATATTGAAGAAGTTAAATAGATATTAGATTAGATAGTTCATAAGAGCACAAGGGGGAAATATTATTATTTATATATGATGAAGTGGAAGAACATACCTATTGAGGATGCTTCATGAATTTCTCAATCTAATTTGGATTTAGCTTAGGTTGTGACATCTCAATAATTTAGGAGAATCATTTCTTTGAACCTTGGTTGTCTAATGCAAGAGCATCCTAGGTTGCACTGCTATCCTGCATGTTTTTAGTTATTTACTTCTTGTTGAAACTGTGTTTTGCTCAAACTATGTTTTCTAGTTTCTGGGTGCCTGTTGCAGATTGTGTAAATAATTTTGTGAAATGAATGTGAGGATGAAATTTTTAGATATTGAAGAGGGCCTAGAGTTATTTTTTTTTCAAAGGTTCAAGTTCTAATTCCTCATAAATTATGAGATATGGTGATTCTCCCGAAGTATCAATTTCTAGCAGTTATGTGCAATAGTTTTATGTGCTTAACTTTTGGGATGGACGCACACTTATCCTTGGTGAATCAATCTTTGCACACTTAAGGTGTTGTAGAGAACCTAAAATATTACCCATAGTTATAAGCATGAGTTCTAATTCAATCGGAGCTAGGAGATATCCCATTTTTTCTCAAATATCAATTTCTAGACATTTAATTATTGATGCAAGCTGATTTGTGTATTTAATGTTAGGTTTATTTCATGATGTGTATTTAATATTTGTTGAGAGCCAACTTGTGGCTTCTCTATGTACTAGAATGATCTGTAAGCCATTTTGGTTAATATAAATAGACTATTTAGGCTTAAAGCTAGGGCAATTTTTAGAGAGGATTGGAGAGCAGAACTAGAAAGTGCAAATTTGAAGCTAGATCTTAGATCATGAATGTATTTGTATCTGGTAGTAACCTAGATGGCCTTATAGCTAATCATGTATGATGATATCTTGATGAATCAATAAATAATATTGTTCCCTCTCTATGGTGTTGTTCTCTTTTGTGTTTTCTTCTATTGTGTAACCCTTGCATGGTGGTTTGGGTAGCTGAGTGTGCCTATTGGCCTTAGTTACTCCTGACCTACCTTGTGTCACTATTAAAGGTTTAAAAATGCATTTTTAGGTGTGACCCAATTAAAGGATTTAATCACCCTATTAGGAGTGGATTTTTTAGAGGTCTTTAGACAATTCAATCTAGAAATTCCACCTTGTTAATGGATTTGGCAAATAGTTGTTAAGCTAACTTTGTTAAGAGATTTGATAAACTACTACAAGTATTAGAGAGTAACAATGATATGACCTAATTATTGATAAAATTATATTGGTTATTTTAGATCTTTGTTCTAGCTTGAATCCTTGATCAAATAAAACTTTTCATACCTTAAGTGGACTAGACTTAATAAATAAATTCATCAAACTAAATATACTTAATGAAGAAAATCCTTTGTTAGCTGACACAACTCAGTCAATAGTAACTCAGAAAATATTTTCTTCAAACTTCCTTTGTTAAACATGTGAACTCAATAAAAACTACATCCTAAACTGAATTCCTTTGGAAATTGACTGAGCTCAATTAACATTGGTTCCATGACAACTTCTCTTTGGTGCCTGAGTGAACCTTGACACATATTGTTCTGTGAATTTGGTTTACTATAGCTTTCTCAGTAGACAAGTGAAACTATCTTCATCACTTGAGAAATCTTGATAGACACTAACTAGTAAAGACTTCATATTTTGTGTAACATCAAAGACAATATACAATTAAACAATTATTTTTAACAATCTCCCTCTTTTTTATTGATGGAAACACAACATACCATAATACAATGAATTTTTGGAGAAAAATAAAAGGAAGGATAATATCCTTAGTTTCATTTTGATTCTCATCCATGAGAACTCCCTTTGGAATGATTTTTTGATTAATCGGATCACAATGATTACAATATCAAACTCAATTTCATTCTCACTCTTTATCTAACTTGACAAAAAAACTTTAAAATCTCATGCAAAAACATAAATTTCATAGTAAACTCTTCTTATAAAATTTCATTGATGTATGACAAAACTCTCTGTCCTTGACATCTCATGCCAAAGATAGCATTCAATGAACTTCCATGTACCTATTGTGCTTATTCATATGTAATCTTCCCTTTACAATACTAAATTCAACTTTAATTATCTTCAACATGATTAGTTGATGCATCACTAAAATCTCATTACTAAGCTTCACATAGGGGAATGACCCCTAGCTTACCTTTTAGATTAAAAAAATGCATCCTTAGGTGATGGATTGGTGAATATGTCTACAATGTGTTCTTTTGTATTCATATATTCCAATCTTAATTCTTTATCTTGCACCAATTCTCTTAAGAAATGATAATTGCAATGTGCTTGGTTTCTGTATGCATCACAAGATTCTTGGAGATATTAATTGCACTCATATTATCATTGAAAACAACAATTGGATTCTTGATCTCTTCATTCATACCTATCAATAGTTGTTTGGACCAAACAATATTTGAATAATTGACTACTGTAGCAACACATTCTACTTCATTTATTAACTAAGAGACATAGTTTTTCTTCTTTCTTATCCAAGATACTAGCCTTTTTCCAAAAAAGAATGTTCCACCACTAATGCTCTTCATATCATCAATGCTTCCTACCCAGTTAGCATTAATGTCTTTCAATTCAAAGTTATCTCCTTTCTTGTACCACAAACCATAATCTTCAATACCTTTTAGATACCTCATGATACTTTTGAATGCCATCATATGATTTTCTTTTGGATTAGTAGATAATCTTGCCACCATTCTAATTACTAATGCTATATCAGGTCTTTTATGCACCACATATTGAAGTTTTCCAATCATTGATATGTATGTAGTCTAGTCTTCTTTTTTTGAACCATCATCTTTGGAAAGAATATGTCCAATACACATAAGTGTTATAACTGGTCTAGAATCCTCCATTCCAAACTTCTTTAGTATCTCCTTGATGTATTTTTATTGAGTAATATAGATATCATCATTCTTCTATCTAATTTACAAGCCAACAAAGAATTTGATCTCTCCAAACACTAACATCTCAAATTTCTTACTCATTTCCTCATAAAAAGATTTGCACAAATCATCACTTCCAATAAATAATCATCCACAAAGATTTCTGTGAGCATAATCTTCTTATCTGGTCCTTTGATGTATAGCCTATTGTTATCATTATTTCTTTGAAAACCAATCTTTATGATATACTTGTGTAATCTCTAATACCAGGATCTAGGGGCTTGTTTGAGACTATACACAGCTTTGTGTAGTCTAAAAACCATGTCCCTTTTTCTAGGATCAATAAAATCTTTAGGTTGCTCTATGTAGACTTCCTTTTCTAAAATTCCATTTGGGAATGCTGATTTCACATCCATTTGATACACTTTGAATCCTTTTTGTGTTGCATATGCAAAGAACTTTCTAACACCTTCAAGTCTAGTAACAATAGAAAATGTTTCTCCATAGTCAATACCTTCCTCTTGAGCATAACCCTAGCAAAGTAGCCTTGCCTTGTTTCTTCAAACTTATCCATTCTCATTCAACTTATTTACGAATACCCATTTTGTTCCAATTACATTATTATCATTGGGTCTTGGAACAAGAGTCCAAGTATTATTCCTTTTAATCTAATCAATTTCTTCATTCATAGCTTGAATCTAACTTTCATTCTCTAATGTATCTTTTACAAATCTAGGTTCAAATTCAGTAAGAAAACATGTATCTTTTAACTTGTTCCTTGTCATTGTACCAAATGACTAATCTCCAATGATTTACTCAGGTGCATAATGGTCTTATGACATATCTAGCAAGTCTAGGGTCCTTCTTTCTTAAATCTCTAGGTTCAACATGATTCTATGTTTCATGCTTGGGTCCCAATGTTTGTGATTTAGGTCCATAAGACTCTAACTCAATTTCCACTTGCTGAAACTTGAGTCCTTCTGATGACTTAGGTCCTTCTTGCTACAACTCGAGTTGAACTAGAGATTTTGGGGACTTGGGTGGTGAAGGTTGTTGATTCCCACTAGATTGAATATTAGGAATAGTATTAGGTTCATAGTAAACAAATGTTTTGTATTCTTCAAGTTCCTTACTTCTTTGTTCTCCACTCTTTTCTACAAAATTGTCAATCTTCACATATTCCCTTTCTATAACTTTATGAGTAGATATATTAAGACATTTTTATGCTTTTCTCTTATTTGAATATCCCAAAAATATGTCTTCATCAAATTTGACATCAATTTTTCCTTTTCTAGACTTCCTCAAAATATAATATTTACTATCAAATACTTTGAAGTAACACACATTAGGTTTATAACCATACCATAATTTAAAAGGTGTTTGATTTGAATCCTTCATCAACTGAACTTGGTACAAGGTATGAACTGCAGTATTGATTTCTTACTTCCAGTATTTGATAGAAATATCCTTTTCTATCATGAAGGTCCTTGCATAATCCATGATTGATCTATTCCTTTCAATAATGTCATTCTAGTGAGGTGTGTCAAGTGTAGACACATGTCTTTTGATTCCTTTCTCATTGTAGAATTCATTGAATTCATTAGAAATAAAATCTCCTCCTCTATCTGATCGTAAATATTTTAGTTTGTTTTTTGTTTCTTTCTCAACTCTAGTCAAATACCATTTGAACTTTTGAAAAGCTTCTAATTCATCCTTCAAATACATAATAGTCATCATTCTTGAATAATCATCAACAAATAAAATAATGTTGGAAATATAGGAGTAACTGAGAGGGGGGGTGAATCAGTTACCACTAAAATAAATCACAGATCCTTTAGATGTTAGCAATAGAGTTTAGACCAAGAAAACTAATAGTTGTTGTTACTCGGTAAACACTTAGAGAATGTTGTAACTTGGTATATGTAGAGTATGAATTACTTTTAGTAGATCTTAAAACATTAAAAATAATTAATTTGTAAGAATAAGAGAAATAGCATGAACACATGACACACTAGGAGTCAACGTGGAAACCCAATTTTGGAAAAAACTACCAGTGTAACTAATTACTATTTTTCACTATTCTAAAGTGAGCCCTGTTAGGAGCCAACCCCATTAAAGGTCACAAAGCACATTGTTAGTTGTGACATTGTTAGAGGATTTAATCAACCTATTAGAAATGGCCTTGAAAGAGGTCTTACAACAATTCAATGGAATTTTCATCTTGTTAGAGGATTTTCAACTAGCTATTAAACTAACTCTGTTAAGAGATTTTAGATCACTACTACAATGGTTAGAAAGTAACAATGAAATGACATGATTGTGCTGCAACTAAATTGCTAAGTCTAGATCTCTATTCTACTTATACTTAGATCCTTCCTAATCAAATATCACTTTTTTGCTCCATAAGGATACTTTTTTAATCTTTAAGTTCACTCCCTCTCTTCCTTTTTCAATTTAATCAACACACTTGCACACACAGACTTGAAAATCTCAACTTGACCTTTTATTTATACCTTCCAGATTGTCAATTCATGTCATTACAAATTAGATTAGCCAATAATCATTACCATAGTCAGCTAGAACCAATACTTGAAATAGTTAAGCTTCACATGCTAAAATAAAAAAATCCTTCATTAGCTAATCCTGCTCGGTAGAAATTGGTTTTGAGACAATTTCCTATGTTAACCAATAGAAGCTTAGTTAACACTAAAAACTTGAAAAAATCCTTTGGTAACTAAGTGAACTCGGTTAGCACTAACTCTGTCCAACTTTCCTTGATTAACCATGTGAACTCGGTAAACATTATTTTCTGCCATAATTTCCTTCGACGCCCAAGTGAGATCTATAGACACTATCTTCATAGAGTAAACTTCAAGAAAATCTTAGTAGACAAGGAAAATAGTCTTGCTGATCAGGTGAACTCAATAAGCATTAACTAACAACTGATATGACATTTGTGTGACATAAAAGACAACACACAATTAATCAATTCTATCCAACGATCTCCCTCTTTGGCATTGATGGCAATACAACATGTCATAGCATAATAAAATTTTGAGAATAAGACTCCCTCAACCAAAAAGTTTCTCTCTCTTTGATTTTGTACAAAAAGCTTCTTCTTTATGCTAAATTTTTCCTTTGCATAACTTCTTTTCAAACTTTTCCCTCTACAAAATTCAAACTTCTCCCTCCACAAAATTTTAAAAGGATGACAGTAAACTTCTCCTTCTTTGAAAACACATGCCAAATTTGTATCAATGTACCTTGAGTACTAATTCATATACAATATTCTCTTGACTATGCTACATTGACTAATTGATCTTCAAATTGGTTCCTGTTGTGTATCACCAAAACTTCATTCAGTGAGCTTCACATAGGGAAATGGCCCCTAGCTTACCTCTTAGATCTAGGAATGCATCCTTAGATAATGGCTTGGTGAATATGTCTGCAATTTATTCTTTTGTATGAACATATTCCAATCTAATTATTTTTTCCTGCATCAATTCTCTGGCAAAATGATATTTTATAGCAATGTGCTTAGTTTTGAGTGCATCACTAGGTTCTTTGATATGTTAATTACGTTGGTGTTATCACAATACATGACTATTGGTTCTTTGATTTCAACCTTCATTCCTTCTAGCAATTGTTTAAACCAAACAATGTTAGAACAATTCATTGCTACTGCTATATACTCTACTTTTGCTATAGATTGGGATGTGAAGTTTTGCTTCTTGCTTGTCCAAGATACCAATCTTTTACCAAGAAAGAAAGCTCCACCACTTGTTCTTTTTCTATCATCAAGATTTCCTTCTCAATCAACATCAATGGATACCTTTAGGTCTAATTTTCCTCCAAGTTTATAGGGGTACCAACTAGTTTAGAATCTTCCATACCAAACTTCTTGAATATTTCTTTTACATACTTGGATTGGGTGATATAGATACCATTTTTGTTCTATCATATCTATAATCCAACAAAAAAATTTATCTCACCAAATATGGACATTTCAAAATCTTTGTTCATTTTTTCTAAAAATGCTTTGCATAAATCATCATTTCATGTAAATAGAGTATCATCTAGAAATATCTCTATCAATACAATCTTGTTATTTGGTCTTCCTTGATATATAAACTACTTTTATCATTAGTTCTCTGAAAAAAAATCTATATAAGCTAGTTATGAAATGTTTCGTACCATGCTCTAGGAGCTTGTTTCAGACCATATGGTGCTTTGTGTAATTTCCAAACCATGTCCCTTTTGTCAAGATCAACAAAACCTTATAGTTGTTTGACATCTCTTGCTCTCTCATCCTAATGATGGATCACGTAGTGTGATTCGAAACATTGATGGTAAAAATCTCCACACAATCTAATCCAAAAATTGATTTACATAAACCTTATAGTTGTTTAATGTAGACTTCTTCATCAAGAATTTCATTCAGAAATGTAGATTTAACATCCTTTTGATACACTTTGAATCCTCTATGAGCAACATATGGAAGTAGGATCCTAACACCTTCTAGTCTTACAACAAGGGAAAAAGTCTCACCATAAGCAATTCCTTCTTCTTGAGAATACCCTTTACATACTAATTTGGCTTTGTTTCTTGATACTTGTCCATCTTCAATCAACTTATTTCTAAATACCCATTTTGTTCCAATCACATTTTTATCTTTAGGCCTAGGAACAAGAGTCCAAGTTTTGTTCTTTTCTATCTATTCTATTTCTATGTTCATTGCCTCAATCCAAATTTCATTTTCTATAGCATTCTTAACACTTCTAGGTTCAAAATCAGCAAGTAAACATGTACCTTTCAATTTTCTTCTTGTCATAGTACCTTCTAATTTATCTCCAATAATATGATCAAGTACACGATGCCTTCTAACATACTTGGCCAATACAAGTTCTTTTCCTTTTTAATGAATTTTATTATCTTCATTTTGAATTTCAATTTCAGGCTCAAGTTGTTCAGACTCAATAAGCATTGGCTCAGTAGCTTCCAAATGTGACCTGGGTCCCTATGACTTGGTTTAAACTTCTTGCAACTTGGTAGCTGACGAAGACTCAGGAGGTGAAGTCTCCTCATTTCTTAGACGTGCCTAGCAATGTAATCTTTTGTAATCTTCTAGTTCTCTTTTTCTTTCTTCTTCAGTCTTTTTCACAAACCCATCAATTCTCAGATGTGCACTTTCTATGATTTTTTGAGTAGACAAATTCAAGCATTTATATGCCTTACTTCTATAAGAATATCCTAAGAATATACCTACATCACTTTTCACGTCAACCTTGCCTTTTCTAGACTCTTTCAAAATATAATATTTACTACCAAATACTTTAAAGTAACTTACATTGGGTTTATAGCCATACCATAATTTATAAAAGTTTTTACATGTGTCCTTCTTCAACTAAACTCAGTTCAAAGTATGAATTGTAGTGTTGATGGCTTCCTTCTAGTATTTGATACCAACATTCTTTTCAATCATTAGAGTCCTTGTACAATCCATGATGGATCTGTTTCTTCTTTTAGCTATTCCATTCTACTTAGGAGTACCAGGGGCTGATACTTGGCTGATACTTGCCTTTTGATTCCTCTTTCAATTGAAATATTATTGAATTCATTGGAGATGAATTCACCACCTCTATCTAATCTTAACCATTTCAATCTTTTTCTAGTTTCTTTTTCTACTCTTCCTAGACACCATTTGAATTTTTGAAATGCTTCTGACTTTCCTCTAAGATACATATCAATCATCATTCTAGAGTAGTCATCAACAAAAAGAATAAAGAATTTTTCTCCACTATAACTTTCTATTCCAATGGGTACACATAGGTCAGTATGCACAATTTCCAAGACATCTTCAGATTGATAGTTTTGGCTCTTAAAAGTAGTCTTTCCCATTTTGCCAATCTGACAATTTTTGCATAATCCAACATTTGGTTTCTTCAAACTAGGGATACCTCTTACTTTTCTAAATTTTCTTATCTTGACCATATTATCAAAGTTTACATGACATAGTCTTATGTGTCGTAACCAACTTTCTTCCATTTGAGCAATAAAACATGAACAATCACCAAGATCAAGATAAAATAGGTTACCTCTTGTTTGTTTTCCTGATCCAATCATATTCCCTTCATCATCCAAAAATATTGCCTTGCCATACATGAATTTTACCTTAAATCCAATGCTGATTAGTTGTGCTACACTTGGTTATGTTTTAGCTTTTTAACTCAATAGACATTGTCACATACAAGTTCATTGGTTAATGATATTTAGCCTTTCCCTTTTATGAAACAATGTTCATTATTTCCAAACCTTACACTACCTCCATCATAGTTTTCAAAGTGTTCAAATTTTATTTTGGCTCTAGTCATTTGATGTGAACATCCACTATCTATGATCCATGTGTCATTTTTACTAACATGTGAGATAAGTGCCATCTTATCTTCTTCTTCATCAGATTCATGTTTTACAGTAATTTATACTATTTCATCTTGACTATTATAAGAATATTTAGCCATAAAACAAGTCTTTTTACCTTTTTCTTTGAAGGATTTGTGACTTTTGGATTCTTTCTTGCCTTTTTACTTGTGGCTCTTCTTCTCATCATTTCTTTCTCTGTTTGGGCACTTGGTAGCAATATGACCAATTTCTTCACATGAAAAGTAGATTAAAGGAACTTTACTTTTGTACTTTCCTCTACTTCTAGAATATTTCTTTGCAAGTAAAGCTTCAACAACTTCAGGATCACTGTCAGAAATTTCCTCTATTTCCTCTTTACTTTCTAACTAAATGGCCTTTATCTTCTTGCCTTTCTCTTTGAGTGAAAGTTTAGCTTCAAATGCAGACTCAAAATTTTTGTAAGCTAGAACATAATTGTCAAAGTTGTCTAGCTCAAAAGCTATCAATCTTCCTACTAAGGCATCCAAACTTAACTTGTGATTTGGAACACACCTCTTTTCTTGAATAGCAAAGACTCTAATTGCATAGATAGGAAGAAATGTTTTGAGAACTTTACTTACAATAGTTTCTTCCTTGATTTCTCCTCCAAAAGCTCTAATTGCACTAACACTAGATTGATTCTTTCCACATATTTGGCAACATTTTCATCTTCTCTCATTCTCATCTAATCAAACTATCCTCTAAGGCTTTCTACTTTGGCTCTCCTTACATTTTCATCACAACCATAGATGTCCTTTAGCTTATTCCACATATCAAAAGTGGTTTTAGAGTCTTTGATCTCATCAAATTCATCATAGTTGAGAGCAGATGCAATATCAATCATCATGATGTTATGGTTCTTTTTCTCAACAAGATCTCCAATAGATAATGTACCAGTCAAAGTTTGTATTCTTCGTCAAGGTATTTTTAGCCTAAATCACTAATGGTGGCCAAATAAAGTCTCATGAGTCCCTACCATGCTCAATTTTTTTCTCTTTTTAGCTTTGGAATCTCTCTTTTGTAAGACATCTCGATCTTTAGCTTAGCTCCTTGAAATCTTTCTTGCAAGCACCAAAAGCTCTGATACCAATTGTTGGAAATATAAAAGGAGTAACTGAGGGGGAGGTTAATCAATTACCACTAAAATAAATCTCAGATCTCTTAGTTATCAACAATTGAATTTATACTAAGAAAACTAATTGGTACTATCACTCAATAAACACTCAGAGAATGTTGTAACTCAGTATATTTAGAGTGTGAATTAATTTTAGTGGATCTTAAAAAATTAATAGTAATTAATTTTCAAGCATAAGAGAAATAAAATGAACACATGAGACACCAAGTTTAGCATGGAAACCCAATTTGGGAAAAACCACCAATGTAACTAGTTACTATTTTTTACTCTTCTGGAGTGAGCCCTGCTAGGAGCTGACCCTGTTAAAGGTTACAATGCACACTATTAGGTGTGACCTTGTTAGAGGATTTAATCATCCTATTAGGAGTGGCCTTGTAAGAGGTCTTAAAACAATTCAATGGAATTTCCACCTTGTTAGAGGATTTACAGCTGGCTATTAAACCAACTCTGTTAAGGGATTTTAGATCACTGCTGCAATGAAATGACCTAATTGTGATGCAATTTAATTATTGAATCTAGATCTTTGTTCTTCTTATACTTAGATCCTTCCTAATCGAATATTACTTTTATGCTTCACAAGGATACTTGCTTATCTTTAAGTTCACTCCCTCTCTTTCCTTTTTCAATTTAATCAACACACTTGCACGCACGCGCGCACACACACACACACACACACACACACACACACACACACACACACACACACACACACACACACACACACACACACACTTGAAAATATCAACTTGAACTTTTGTTTATACCTTCTAGATTGTCAAGTCATCTCATTAAAAACTAGAGTGACCAATAATCATTACCATAGTTGGCTAGAACCAATACTTGAAATAGTTAAGCTTCATATGCCAAAATAACAAAATCCTTCATTAGCCAACCCTACTTAGTAGAAATTGGTTCTAAGAAAATTTCTTGTGTTAACCAATAGAAGCTTAGTTAACACTGTGAACTTGCAAAAATCCTTTGGTAATCAAGTAAACTTGGTTAGCACTAACTCTATCCAACTTTCCTTTGTTAACCATGTCAACTCAGTTAACACTATTTTCTATCATAATTTCCTTCAATGCCTAAGTGAGCTCTATAGACACTCTCTTTGTAGAGTAAACTTCAGGAATGCTTGATAGACAAGGAAAAATATCTTGCTAACTAAGTGAGATCTATAAGAATTAACTGACAACTGATATGAAATTTGTGTGACATTAAAGACAACACACAATTAATTAATTGTATCCAACAATTAATGTACTTATCTCCTATACCGCTTTCTATGCTAATAGGTCCATAAAGGTCTATATGGACTAGCTCCAACACTTCTTCAGAATGATAGTTTTTTCTTTTAAAACTTGTCTTTCCCATCTTTCCAACTTGAAAATTCTTGCACATGCCCATGCCATTTTTCTTTAGGCTTGGAATGCCTCTAACCCTTTTGTTCTTCCTTATGTTTATCAAGTTATCAAAATTCACATGACATAACCTCTTATGCTGTAACCAGCTTTCTTCTACTTGAGCAATGAAACATGAACTTCCATTAAGATATGGGTAGAGTAGATTACCTTTTCTTTGCTTGCTAGTCCCAACTAGATTTCCTTTCCTATCTAGTAGATTGGTCTTTCTATTCATGAAGTATACCTTGAATCTAATGTTATTCAATTGAGCCACACTAAGTAGATTATGCTTCATTCCTTCAACCCAATAAGAATTATCACACTTGAGATCATTTGTTAGTACAATAGAACCTTTACCTTTCACATAACATGGTTCACTATCAGATTATCTTTCATATTGTGTAGCTTTATTCTTGATTAGTAGCTTGGATTGAAATGTAGACTCAAGGTTGCTAGTGTTTGGGACATAATTGTCATAGTTATCTAACTCAAATGTTGTCAATCTTTCCACTACTTCATCCAATGTTATATAATTCTTGGGATTGCATCTAATCTCTTGAATTTTTGACATTATAATTCCTTATAAAGTAAGAAGTGTTGTGAGAACCTTTCTTACCATTATCTCATCTCCAATATTTCCTCTAGAATCTTGAATTCCACACACATTGGCTTGTATTCTTTCATTGTATTTTGTAATATTCTCATCTTCTGTCATCCTCATTTGATAAAATTGACCTCTAACACTTTCTTCCTTGTCTCTTCTTACATTATCATCTTCTCCATAGATGTCTTTAAGCTTGATCCACATCTCATGAGTAGTACCACAATCTTTGACTTTATCAAATTCATCATAGTTGAGAGTTGAAGCAATATCAATCATCATAATGTTATGATTCTTCTTTTCTATAATTTCTTCAATAGTAATAGTTCTAGTAGTTGCAACATAATTGGCATCTAGGTACTTTAGGCCTAAGTCTCCAATGGTTTCCAAATGTAATCTCATAAATTCCTATCATGCATTGAAGTTATCTCTATTTAGCTTAGGAATCTCCCTTTTGTAAGACATCTTAATATTTAGCTTAGGTCCTTAAAACCTTCTCTAAAAGAACCAAAAACTCTGATACCAATTGTTAGAAATATAAGAGGAGTAACTGAGAGGGGAGGGATGAGTTAGTTATGAAAAAAAAAATTCCAAATCCCTTAGATGTTAATACAAATGAAAATCAAACTCTGTTAAACCTAAAAATATCATTGTAATTCAATTAGCAATGAATCACTTGGCAAAAACTAAGAATTATTGTAACTCATTAAGCACTGAAATATTACATCTTTACATGTTTAAAGTGATTAACCATAATTAACTTAGTTGTAGAAATAGAAATCAAATTACATACCAAGATTTAACGTGGAAACCCAATTTGGAAAAAAACCACCAGTTACAACTAGTTACTATTTTTTACTCTTTTGAAGTGAGCCATGTTAAGAGTCAACCATGTTAAAGGTTACAAAACACATTATTAAGGTAACCCTATTAAATGATTTAATCGCCCTATTAGGAGTGGCCTTGTTAGAGGTCTTTAGACACTTCAATCTAGAAATGCCACCTTGTTAGTCGATTTCACAAATAGTTGTTAAGCTAACTCTATTAAGAGATTTGATACACTACTACAATTATTAGAGAGTAACAATGATATGACCTGATTGCTGATGCAACTATATTCTTGATTTCATATCCCTATTCTAGCTTGAATACTTGATCCTCCTTGATCAGATAAAACTTATCAACTTGGTCAACTCAGGATACTGTACTATCCTTCCAATTTGTTTCCTTAGTTTATCTTTTTAATCTCATGCTTCTAATATTCAATTCCACAACTTGACCTTACACTTATATCTTTTCCTTATCAAGTTGGCTTGAATACACTTACAAATATTCAATATTTATCCCTTAAGTTAGCTAGACTTAACAAATAAATTCATCAAACTAAATATACTTATTCAATAAAATCCTTCATTAGCTAACCCATCTCGGTCAACACTAAATCTAAAAAGATTTTCTTTATAATTCATTTGTTAACCATGTGAACTTGGTTAACAATGCATCCTGAACTAAATTCCTTTTGTAATTGAGTGAGCTTGGTTAACACTAGTTCCATGCCAACTTCTATTTGGTTGCTAAATGAATCTCGATACATACTATTCTCTAAATTTGTATTACTCTGGAATGCTCGGTAGACATTAGAAACTCTCTTCATCACCTGAGTGAGCTTGGCAAACATTAATTGGTAAAGACTTGACATTTTGTGTAACATCAAATACAATATATAATTGAACAATTATTTTCAACTACTGATGGGAGGAAGCTTCTTAAAGACAATGATACTAGATGGATCTCTATGGATGGACCAATGCATCAAGTATTCTCTAATTATCCCTCATTTCTTGTATTAATCCACTCTATGTGAGATAGATTCCCTTTGCTATATTCAAGTCTAACTAATGTTAATACACTCTTAAATTTAGTAGCGATTTTCCCCATGCTACAGGACATGACAAATATTATGAAAAAGGTTCAACAAAGAGCTATGTACATTGCAAATTATAATAAGCTACATAAAATGATATCTAATAGCATGGATACTCTATATCAATTACAACCATTAGATGAATCAAAGTTTTCAAAGTGGCTAGAAATCATAGATTTGAACAATCTTGGGAAGTTTTTACATATTAGTGCAAATGATGAGGTATGTTTCAGGGTGAGTGTAGTTGAGATACCAATGCAGTACTATGCCTGCATCGACCCTAAGTCCAACCCCAACAAATTAGGAAGTGAAGTTGAATTAGAACCAGAAAAGGAACTTTCACATGTTAAAAGTAAAGACTTCAAAAAGATCATTAGCTTTGTCATAGGAATTTTCTACAATAGTTCATCACAAATTAGATATTGATTCCCTCTAGAGGAACTGCTCAAAGCAATGTCTGATTTTTCCTCAATATTGGTCTCTAAACTGTCCGAGTGATTTTCAAAGAAGGATGATGACTTTGATTAAGAATTTTTGCAAAACTAAAGTAATCAATGGAGTAACTATAAATAGAGTTTTAGATGATCTCAACTAAGAGATCAATCATATTCTTTTGCAAACATAATGAGGGAACAATATGATCTTATGGAGAATCCAAATGAAGAGGGAGTAGTAAAAAAGCTTTGGAAAAACCTTGGTTAGAGAAATTAGTTGAGAAAGTCAATACCAAAATATTTCAAGCTTAGCCATTTATGTTTGATAATGATATTGTGTTCAGTGAAGGATGAGAGATATTTCAATACTTTGGGCTTCTTGAAGGTAGGAAACAAATTAGATAAAAAATTTGATAATTGTTTGAGGCTCTAGAATTCTAGGTATGAGGTAGATGGTTTCCCTTATGATAGTGCTCTCAACATTTGGAGAAACAAATTTCAAAGAAGAGGGATGACCAACATTTCAAATTCAAGTGGCAATGATAGTGGTGGTGGCATTGGCACTAGCACTAGTGGTGACACAAGCAATGGCACTAGTGGTGGCATTAGCACTGGCACTGGCGGTGGGAGTGGTTCATGTCCTAATTTTCGAAGTAATGATGAGAAATTTTACTTTGGCATGCATATTGATAGTGAATTTGAAGAAAACACAATGAACAGTGAATTGTTATATTCAATAAATGAGGAGGATTTTGATGCTAGTGATGCTGAGTTAGTCCAGCTAGAGTGGCAACTATAATAGCTTCTCAATTTCAAGTTCTAACTTCTATGTTAGTCAACTATTAGGCTAGTAGCTCTAGTCTTACCAATTTCAATTCAAATTAATGAATGGTTTTTGCTCTTACCAATGTCTAAGACTCTATCTACCAATTAATTATGTTTGTAGAAGTTAATGTATACCCTTCATTCATGGTCCTATCATAGATGCTTAAATTATTTTTTAAATATGTTGATGTTACATGTTGAGATTTTTATTAATTCTAGTTTTAATACATATTGGTTCAGAGACTATCTTGATTTTCTAATTTTAGGTCAAATTCTAATGATTGAATATCTATTTGATGATATTTTCATGTTTTTTAGTTGTCATGGTGTCTGATTTTTGATGGCTTGATGTCTGATTGTTGATGCCTTGATGCCTTGATTGCCATTGATTTCACTGATTATGGTTGTGATGTTTTTACTTGGATACCCTAGTTTTTGTTTGATTTGATGTTTGAAATTTTGGCCAGGGCAGAACATTTTTTTTTTGGGTACTTTCTGGTATTTTTTATTTTTTTGGTATTTTTGGTGATGAGTGTTTCTCAAAGCTCTAGACATAGAAATTTTTGAGATGAATGTTGTTGATGGGTTCTATGAGGTCTGCATCATCATAATGTAAAAGTTTGTAAGTACCAATCACAAAAGACTTTGTGATAATGTAAGGACCAATCCAATTGGCCTCCCATTTTCCTTTCTTTTCCCTAGTAGCTTGGTTCTTAATTAGGGTTTTCTTGGAGGACTAAGTCACCAATCTAAAAAACATGGGTTTTAACCTTTTTTTTATAACATCTTGATAACCTATTCTAATACACTTTGAGGTGTTCATGTGATGCACACTAATGTTCTTCTAGCTTCCAGTTGCTCTAGATGGGCCACTCTATAGTCCTCATCTGATAGGATGTCACAAAGAGTAACTCTCAAAGATGGGATATTGACCTTTAAAGGAGGAATAGCTTTGGAACCATAAACTAAGGAGAAGGGTGTCATGCCTAGAGGTGTCCTAGCACTTTTCCTATAGGCCTAGAGGGTGGGGTTTAGTTGTAAATGCCAATCTCTACCAATATCATTAACAATTATTTTGAGAATGTTGATAATGGCCTTTTTGGTGGCCTCTTCTTGACCATTGTGTTGGGGATAATAAATTCACAAGGAGTGGTGTATAATGTGAAAATTTTCACACAATTTGTCAATTATTTAATTTTTAAAGTACAAGGCATTGTTCATGAGAATAGCACGAGGTATGCCAAATTAACAAATGATATGGTTTATAATGAAGGAAGAGATTTTTTTTCCCATAGAGTCAGAAAGGGGCATTGCTTCAACCCACTTGGTGAAGTATTCGATGGTGGTGATAATCCATTTATGTCTACTAGAGGAAGGTGGGTGGATGGCTCTAATAAAATAAAAACCCCACTGATAAAAAGGTCATGGTGTGGCCAAAGTGTTGAGCTCTTAGGTTGGCACATGAACAAGGTTACCATAGATTTGACATTTTTTCAAGTCTTGATATAGTTGATAGAATCC
Source organism: Cupressus sempervirens (assembly GCA_028749045.1). Lineage (NCBI taxonomy): Eukaryota > Viridiplantae > Streptophyta > Pinopsida > Cupressales > Cupressaceae > Cupressus > Cupressus sempervirens. The sequence continues at coordinate 263,175,116 of CM053785.1, read as the reverse complement.
TTTTCCATGGTTGGCCAAAACTAACCCATTCTAAGAATCTTCTCTCCTAGTGTAAACCCACTAGAGTGTGGACCACAAATCCTTGCATGGATTTCTTGCAGAGTGACTCTCAACTCATCCTTTTCAAGACATCTAAACAAAGTACCATTAAGACCCTTCCTATACAACGCATTAGCCACCAAATTGTAGCATGAGTTCTATCAAAAGAAATTATGTCTTTGGTTTTATTAGAGGTTGGGAAAATGGTGTTATCATAGAGGTAAGTGATGATGGGGTTATATAAGAGGAAATCAAGAGTGTCTAAATGACAAATGATCAGGGATTTAGGTTGAGAAAATGCAGGTTGAAGCACCTCTTCTACTAAGAACTCATACTATTCATGTTGCTATGGTAACTAGAGCAAGGAGGCCAAGGTGGCCATGGCATCTACTACTCTACTCTTATCTCTAGGAATTTTTTCAAAATTAATTTGAACAATACATGCCTTAAGTGTGTCAACCATATATTTGTAAGGAAATAACTTTTCATCCTTGGTCTAATATGTGTGAGTGACTTGATTGATGATCAACTAGGAATCTCCATAAACTTCTAGTGCTATTAGTTTCCATTCTAAAGCTAGTTTGAGGCCTAAGACCAAGGCTTCATATTCTTCCATGTTTTTGATGTAGGGGAAAATTAGTTTGTAAGATTTAGGGATGGTAACACCTAGTGGTGTCATGAAAAAAGTATCGACACTTTATCCATGGTGTGTGTAGGAACCATCAAAATAGAATTTCCAAGTTATCAGCTCTCTTTGACGAATGTGCATATCTAGAAAATTAGCTAAGACAGGATTTGAGCTCTCTATAGGCACATCTACCAATTGATTAGAAATGGTCTATCCTTTTATTGCTTTTATATCAACATACTTAATATCAAACTCACTTAGGATAATCAACCACTTGGCCAATTTGCTTGATAATGTTGTTTTGATGAGAAGATATTTGAGGGGATCAATCTTGGAGATGAGCTTGACCTTATGTGTCAAAAGGTAATGGAATAGCTTTTGGTAAGAAAAAACTAAAGCTAAATAGGCCTTTTCATAAAGGAGTAATTGAGCTCATAGTTGACTAGGGTGCAACTGATGTAATACATGGCCCTTTCTTTTCCTTGGTCATTTTCTCATGCTAAGAAGGCTTCGATTGATTTATCCTTTAGGGAAATGTATGAAAACAATGGTTTTTGTGATATTGGAGGTGTTGGTGTTTCAAACTATTGAACAACAAAATGCTCAATATCACAGTGAAAATACTCATACAATCTAAAGATTAGCCAAATCCTAATAGCAATTACATGACTAAACCACTATGACCCAACTTCAACAAAACCAAAGGAGGGTTTCCTACTCTTTTAGCTTTGCTAAACCAAGGTGGGTATACATAGGGATGATTCTAATGCAAACTACTGTGTAGAGATTCTTTTAGTTTCATTTTGATTCTCATCTATTACCCACTAACACATGAGCAATTTACTTCACTTCCTTTAATGTTCTTAAACTTGTATGCATCCCTTATTAGCATATCTATTTATAGTTCTCCTAGGATTTACAAATATTCCTAGAAATAGTAGCTACCTAAGACTTAGAGAATAGATATAAATGAGTAGTGACCAGCATTTATAACATAGAACAAAATGGAATGAAAAATGATTTTGATTTTATAATTGGTTTGATATGCAGTAGCAGAATTCATCCTTGTTCACTTCTGACTTATGTGACCAGTGCCTTATCCATTGGGTAGAAAATTGACTATTGGTGGGAGATCTAATTTAAATAACTTGTAAATTAATTAATCAATTGTAATCACCCCTTCCCATTCTTATGAAGTATCCTTTTCATAAATTCATAAACCCTACTAATTTACTGAAGCATTTATATAATTCCTTGAATTAAAAGAAACAATGAAATTAGTATACAACCCATCCAAATTGCATTCAGTCAATTTAAACCTTATTTAAATGACTTCAAAGTAGATAAACACATAAAATGGAGATAGGAATTAATGACACAGATATAGTGTAAACACCCTTTTGTATTATCCTTTTATATGACTAATACAATGACCAATAGGAATCAATTGAAAAGCCTAGAATAGATTACTTTTTATGTCATTTCAATATGTTATTAGAGAGTACTATTGGACCGACCGAATGTAATTTTCTTGAGAAACACAAAAATTCTACTAGTTTTAGACCCTCACATTGCCTTGAAAACTCATTTATATAGACATGAGTTGCAACAAGCAAAGGGAAAATGTTATTGACAAGAGTCGTTTAAAAAGTTTTACATACACCTATCACAACAAGACAAAACTATGAATAACAGAAAGACTAGTACATCAAACATTCCTTTGTGGGTCTACTTCTGTTATTCCCTTTGGAAAGACAAAAATATTATGATAGGATTTCTTTATCATTTTGGTTCTTCAGGATAGGTGGCCATCAAATGTGATAATGATGAGTCATCTCCTGCTACCTGAGGATCCTCTTTGTCTTTATCATTAGTGGCAAAAGTGGCTTCCACTTTTGTACTCTCTTCTTTATCATCATCCTCCACCTCATCACCTTCTTTTGTTTGTTCTATAGACATATACTCTTCCTTCCACTTATTGTAGGTAGTGTCCTTCGGCCAGTCAAAATTTAGAACTTCTCTTTGTATTGTTACTAAAGAATTTGCATTTGCCTCTGTATCAACAAAATCTTTTCTGATTGAGTTATAGAATATCTGTACTTTTACCAACTCCTCATTTGTCATTGCCCACAATAAATGGCCTGTTTCATTTATAACCTTATTTATTCTCTCACAGAAGGCTTCATCAAGCTCCCTCTTCCATTCTTCCTTTTCCTTTATTTTATCAACTATCTTTAGAGCACAAGGGAATAAATCAATTTTTTCCACAAAATACTTGGAAAAACAATTAGTTAATCTTCTATAGAAAGAATCTTGATTATCATCAAAACCTGGCAACTTATTTAGTAAATCAAAAATTTCCTCTATCTAATGATATGTTAGCTGAATAAAATATATACACATAGTAGTGATATCTAAATTTCTCTCTGTCCACTTCTATACAATGGGTCTAAATATAGCTTCATTTTGCTTCAATTTATCCCTGAGAGCTGAAATCCTCACTAATTGATCAAAAAATGTGGGCCATTCTATCTTATCTATTAAATACATGATACCTTGCCTCAATTTTTCCTCATATTGATTATTAAGTTCTACATGCATTGCGTATAACTTATTCTTCTCCTCTTCAAAATCAATTGTAGTATAGAACTGAGGCCTTTCTAGAGTATCAAGTATCTCAATAATTGGCATTGATTTAAAAGGCTCAATAGGTGGCCTTGGCGGGTATGCAATCCTAGGTTTACTAGTCTCTCCTAATTTTCTTTTCCCAAGAATCTTCTCCATTTGAGTTACTTTATTTTCTAATGATTGTAGTTGAATATTGCTTTCTTCATATGCTTTCAACACTTCTTCAAATCTAGATTTCAGTTGGGAAAATTTATCTTCCTCTTGGCTAGACACTATGCTACCAAATTTTAGCATCTCTGATCCCATTCAAATTATTTTTTTACTACCTACCTCACCAACCCTGAACACTGTCAATGCACTAATATGCTCTGTATTGGCAATCTTATGCATTCTAGTATTTTCCCTTTTTCCATGGACAATATAACAAGGGCTTGGTGGTCATCACTAAATTTGACTCCTCTATGAGCCTGTAGTATTTCTTCAGCAATCCTTAGTTGAACATCCCTCTATTTCCTTACTGAATAAAAAAAAATGGCATTTTCTATATCCCATTTTGGTAGAAGGACTCTTGACTATCTAACTATTTGCCTCCCAGGATTAGGAGTAAACTAGGTAAAGTCATTCAAAAATTTAGATTTCACCTCTTCCTTAATATCTGAATCAAGTTTGTTTGGTTGTTCTACTTTTATATTCTCACAGGTTTTCTCAAAATTGCCCATGTTTAATCTCCACAAAAACTGAGCAAAAGCCCTAGACTTTACAAAATTTTCATCATTAATAAACCTTTCAGAAGCTTGGGCAACTATCGGATCAATTTCCTTACCTTGGTAATCAGCAATGGTTAGGTCCAAGGAAGGTGTAGGAGGTTCTTGTGGCACTCCAACATCCAAATCTATAGAAGTAACAATCACATCCTCTTCTCCACCCATTTGTCTAAGCTACTCCCTTAAAGATTCTTCATCATTGATCAAGATTGGGGACTGGCTTGGGGAGTATTGTTCTACTTGAGAAGAAGAAGATCCCTATTCTAATTTCTATCTTTTTGGAGAGCTGGCTGCAAATGGACTTCTTGGTCTTGGCCTCTAATGAAGGGGTGCCTGTTGCACACTTTGAACCATTATATAACCTTCCCTTCTTTGCAAGGTATACTGGCTAGGAGCCATCACATTTCTACTGCTTATCCTTCTTTGTACCTCTATAGTCTTGTCTAGATGTGTCTCAACATATATGGATTTCTTCTCATTCATGGTTTGGATTATTATAGAAAAATTATTCATTAATGCTTGCATTTTAGCTCCCTAGTATTTCTTATCTTTCAATGGGTCATACTAGGGGTCAAAAGGATTAATGAATTCTAAAGCCTTACTAAATACTATCCACTTTTCTTTCCTCAATTCCTATTCTTGCAAAGTGAAAACATTTTTTATTATATCCTCTAGATAATAAACTTGTTGTACCATGCAAGAAGCTTTCACCCTCTCTCTTAAGAGGTCATAGAATCCTTTAGGATCAATAAATTTGGCATGGGATTCTGCCATGTTATATCTATCCAAAAACAAATTCAGGTATTTCCACCCTTACCTGACAAAAAAATAATCATGCACTATAGTAATAATTGGAAAGAAGGTACCCTTCTTAGACAATTCTCTCTCATCTATAGTACCTATCTGCCATAAGAGCTCAGCTATCCCTATCTTCAAGGGCACATGGAAAGGTAGAACATGAGGCTATCCCAAAAAACCATATACTCTTGTTACTGTTCAGACACTGTAAGGGATTATATCCCCACAGTTATGACTAACCAATAGCCCTTTTGCATGATCCATGGGCCTGACCAATTCTAGCAATGCTTGTGGAATTCTAGGGTTCTCCCCTTTCAAAAGAAACTTAAGCTTTGATGCAAAGTATCTATCAAATCTCACATAACTGGCATCTGTAGCTTCTGAAGTCATATCTACACTCCATAGCTGTACTAGATTCCTCTCTCCATTCTTGGTTATTTCTAGCTCCATACCCTTGGAGAAAAAAATGAATCCCTTGTACAAGCATACATACATAAGCAATGAATACCAACAGAATGGTTTGTCCACTTTTCCCCTTTCTATCCCTACTAGACCATTGTGAATTTCTTTCACAAGAAAAGTAGAAAAATCAAGAATAGTTCTCATCCCAAATTGAAGAGTTTGAGCCATGATAAGGACAATAGAGCTTGGGATTTGATCAGCTTCATCCATCCCAAAAATCTTGCAAAGAGAAAAATATAATGCTTGAGCTCTAAGGTTGAAATGCCTTCTTAGCAATGGCTCTAGGGTACTAGCTATAATCACAAGAAAAGTGCAAATTTTAGCAGCATGCTCTTACAGTGGCCCTATTCTCAAGTAAATCCTTTGTGCATCATACCTTGCTTGAAGGTCATCCATGTCAATAGTTTCATGTACATCATGGTTAGGATTGAGGTTGAAAACCTCACTAATTAATTTAGGGAAAACCCTAAAAAGATTCACTCCAGCATGGTTCTTTATCCACCCTGTAATTGGATCATATTTCTTTGCCAGATCCATCAATAAATCACTATCAAAGAAAATTGTGGGGACTGTTAATTTACCAATATCGAACTTCCATACATTGCTCATAGGAGTGTCTAGTTTTTGCTCTAAAAACCATTTCTTAAACAACTCCAAACCCCCCATGGAAACCTAGGCATCTCTTACCCAATTTTCTCTATTATAAAAACCCTCTGCTACAACTACTCTAAGATGTTTTGGAATGAGTTCCCTCCCCTTAGTTATTTCATGTACTGATAAAGGGAATTGTTCAGGAAAATCATCGTGCATAGAATGTTTCAAATAATCCATTTTCCTGGTGAATTCTTTTTGTTGGGGCATTTTGAATAAAACCCTAGAAATTTTATAATAGCAGATACTCAATTTATTTAAAAGGTCACAGAGTACTTACCTACTAGAATTCACAATTCTACACTATGTGATTTCTTTCGCAATTTTACTGGATCACTTAGCTAAAATTTATGTGCTCTGGTTCTGAGAATTTTGTATGCCCTGATGTTCTTTTTGCACTTTGGTGATTCATTAATGGCGAGACCATGAGTTCTTTTCATATATTGAAATCACACAAAGGAAATTTGTACCATATTTACTCTCAGTAACTGTTACCTCCAAATTGCAACCAAATTTGAATCCTATCCATAGATTTTCACCAGATCAGACTGCTTTGAGTTAAAAGGCAGCAAGCTTTATGGCTTTAAAAATAAGGCTACATGTTGCAATACTACTTGCTCGCATTTCTTAAATTCCTTGCTCCTTAGAATTGCAGGGAAGCAGCACTCATTGATCAAGACAAGATCAATGATCAGATCAATTCATATTTGAACAAAGTCCAGTCAGCTATACTAACCAATAGGAAACCTTCACATGATTTTGCACCTTCTGATAACATTCCATGCCAGTGGGTCCCATATCTTCTTTTGAGTGAGCAAGTTCTTGACATCATCTTTTCCATGTGTTAAGCTGGCACATTCCCACTTTTCTTATTTGACGAGCATCTTCAAATTGCAGGCTTGCACCAATTGTCAATCTTGAAAAGATCAATGGTGGTAATTTTGGGAATCTGCAAACTTTACATAATGGGAAAAGTGATGTTACCATGGACATGTGTCAGCATGGCGCATTCCCACTTTGTTTAAATTTCACTCAAGTTCTTTATGTGAGAAAGTGCCCTTCGTTGATCAAGATAGGATCAACGGTGTGAAACAAATCCTACATTTTATGCTTGTACCATCCACTTAGGCCAATGAAATGACTGCTTTCAATCCACATGTTCTAATTCACTTGACTATTGCATTAATTTTGTAAACTTTCCATGCACACGTCATAAGTATTTCTAGCTAAGCACGAGTGGTAGACCACATGGCATGACCCAGTGTTCTTCTATAGTTCGACCCCACTATGACACGTGTCACAAAGGTGCATACCCACATTCCTTAAATATCTAGCATCTTCATAATGCAGGATTTCACTAACCCTCGATCTTTGAAAGATCTACGACTAATGAGGCTTCACTTCCATTTGACAGACAAACTTCTTTAGTGGCACATCTAGCAGTACACATCAGCGATCATTTTACAACATGGCACACCCTAGCATATAGTTAAAATTTCTTGACCACACCTTTCCACATGTCCAAAAATTGCTTTCCCACATTATTTATCTCTCGTGTAGCTTTAAATTATGGGAATGCACTGGCCTTTGATACTTGACAAATCAATGGTTATAAAATCATGCGTTTCAAATAGCACGTTGGCTGAAGTGAAGAATAAAATATCTCCATTCATTCCAACTCATCTAACACTTGCCATGAAAGACATCTCAACATCATCCTTGAGAACAACAGGCCCATCTTGTCAGACTATGCCACTTGTCCAATTTTTGCTTCCCTGCATTATTTATCTGATGAGCATCTCCTTCTTGTGGGAAAGTGCTATCCCTTGATTCAAATGAACTCAATGGTTGATGCTTCTTGGTTATAAAGGCATATCTCTATTGGTAACTCAACCAATGATATTCTAGGAAATCCAAAATGTGCATGAAAAGTACTAACAAACTTGCAAAACTTTTTGACAACTTATGACTCCTTTTATGGTTCACTAGAATTTTAGAAAGGCAAGGGCTATGTGTCACCAAGTCACATGCCCGTATTATTAAAAAATCTTGCATCTCAAAATGGCGAGCATGTGATACCCATTGATCTAAAAAAGATCAATGATTATAAAAACTTTGTGTCATCAGAGGTATTTACTAATAGAATGATTAATGAATTTGCAAGTCAAGCATGACCACGTAAGGTTCAAATAAAATTATAATGAATTCATGCTTACGCAAGCCCTTCCTTAGGTGAAAATATAAACCATTAAAAAACATTTTTCTAAAAATATTTTGAGGGTTTTTAAAACAACGGCAATCTAAGGGTTTGAAAAAAGAAGAAGAAGAACAAAACCCTAATTTGCAAGATTTAAAGACTCAAATGATTTTTCACTAAATTTTTCCATAATTTTTACAATGTGAAAAATCAGACCAATAGGAGGTACCAACATGGGTAGATTCATCAAGTAGTTCTTAAGAAAATCAAAATTCTTTTGACACTAATAATCCCATTTAAAAATTATGTCTTTGTGTAATAAGTGGGTGAAAGGCACACACTTTTTTGCTAACTATGAGATGAAATGATAGGCTGATTGAATTCTACCTTGAAGAGAGCATAAATGACTTAGGTTCTTCATGGATTGCATGTTGGCTATGGCCTCTACCTTTTCAAGATCAACTTCTATCCCTTTGGCTGAGACAATTTATCTTAGAAGCTTGCCAATTTTGATGCTGAAAGCAGATTTATTTGAATTTAGCCTAACTTTGAATGTTTCTAGGCGATTATATATCTTGTCAAAGATGGGGAGATGTTCTTCTTGAGTATGGGATTTGGCAAGGATATCATGCTACATCAATCATCCACAAAAACATCAATATCTACCCCTATCATATCCATCAAATCATACCATCACATGCATACATGAGTCCATGATATAACAAGTGCACATGTCTGAACATCAAAAAGCTCAAATATCTCATAAAGCAAAGGATTTAACAATATATCAAAAGGATCAAATCAACATGAATATAAGATGGAGTACATCAATAGATACATCCAAATGATCACATAACATGAACATCAAAAGATCACCAAGTACATTAGCATGGATATCAAATGGATAATAAAACATATGATAAGTAATGCCATAACAAAAGATATACACTTATCCATGCATATGTGGCTGACCTGAAGGTCCCTACTCGCTAGGGGCACTCCTATCCTCTTCTAGAGCCTACTTGGTTGCATCTGTCATCACTGAAATGTGTACATCTATGGCCATCTAGCTGGTTGAAGCCCCATCTATTCCCAGTGGTGGTGGTGGTGGTGGTGGTGGCCTCAGTGTCATTAATGTTATAAAAGCCTATAGTGTACTCATCAACTCGCCTATCTAAGCCTCCATGGCACTCATCCAAGCCTCTAAGTCAATGGATCCTCCTAGCCTATCTGGTAGTGGTTGTGCATCCGATGGCACTTGCCACTACTCTTGTGGCTGTACATCTTATGGACCCCTGATAGGAACCTGTACGTATAGCCTCTATCACCAAATAAATTGTACATCATTAGGTAACCTAGCCCTTACCTACTCTATCATGCCCTACCCGACACCACTATCCTACTAAACCAATCCCTCACCACTACCCATCCCTCCTCTCACTCTCACACCTTTGTAGCCCTGGGTCCCTCCAAACCTCGTTGCACCAACATCTTTTGGCCTCTACACTAGACCTTGTGCAAGAACCCTTTGTGGTAGTACCATTGCTACTCGACCTTGCCATCCGTATCTCTCCCATGCTCTAACCATGACTCTAGCTCTCCCTCTAGCCTACCACTTCCCTCTACCTCTCCCCAAACCACCCTCATCATCCCCATCCTATCCTTCACTTGAATACTCATCAATGCTAGGAATAGGATCTATTGAATCTATGTATATTAGGAATGGATGCTCATAGAACCATCATGCATAGTCTCCCTCCATCCCTACATCTTCTTCTCCATCTCTCAATGCCCATGGCTATGGTGTATCTATCATCTAGAGAAATCCTTCAAGCAAGCATCATACTCCAAGGTCAACCCCCATGCTGCTCTCTTTACTTGAACTTAAGTATAATGTGCTAACCCCTATGGCATGCCCTGTCACCACCCAACCTATCTCAAAACCTGCTTGAAATAAAATCTCTCTATTACCATGGGCACCTAACCAAGAAAATATCTTTGGCCAAAGAAATACACCATCTCATCATTTTCCTTAGCCCATGACTCTATAAAACTATATGGTCTCCATACGATTTCATCAATGTCATCCAAAATCTATTGTCAATACTCTATCTTGCCCAGATGGGGATGCATGATTGCACTAGAATAAGTATATATAAGGCATATCCTAAGGATATTGTTGCACACATATCAGATGAGTAATGGGTAGATGCTCCCATGTCCATAGCTATATCAATATCACCCCTACTGACAATGACGAGGCTCCAAAATATACAAGTTGATGCAAATCATGATATAAGTGGGCTAATATGCATCTACCCCATAAAAATCTTTGTGATTGACCATCATGTCCTGTATAAACTAGACCCATCCAACTAGACATCCCTACCCTTGTCTATATAGAAAAAAAAGCCTCCTACCAACCCATCTAACATTGCTAGCAATGGCTTATACTGCAATAGCTAAAACCATGATACACTATCATTACCAATACTGTCATCTCCAAACAAGTCTTTGAATGTAGTTCCATATACCATTTGGTCATAGTACACCAGATCTCCCATTGTTAGGATCCACAATAATTGATATACATCATTTGGCATCATAGTCATCTCACCCATGGGAAAATGAAAGGTGTTGTGGTCCAAGTACCATCGCTCAGCCATAGCTCTCAATATCCCTCTATCCACTTGAAACTAGGGCATCTATAGTAAATAGGTGAACCCACATCTATTAATCACCTAGAGATCCCCAATTGATGATCTTTTTATAGACTTTAAGGGCCATGGATACAATCCTTGCACCATGAACCTTCACCCATGTACCTATTTTTCATCAAACAACAAAACAAAAACGTCAATTTTTATCCCAAGTGATCATCATACGTCAATCTACTATCCATATCTAGTAAATCAACTATTGGTTCTATCTTGGACCTAGTACTTGTCCTTCTCTATCCTGAGCTAGACATGTTTGTTTTCCTTACTCTCTATCATGAGCTAGGGCATCATTTTTTATCTATCTATCATTAGATTGATCCTAAGACATCACTTCATGACTACCTAATTGCTATTATTTACTTCTTATGATGAATCCCTACCTAACAAACCTAGAATCTAGGCTTTTTCATTATCTTAGGCTCAATTAGGGTTTTACAATCTATTTCTGATCTCAAGTCCCCATTAGCACTATTTTTTACACAATATAATTATGTATTCATGAGACTTTAATGTAGAGTGCAGATATAATTATAGTGAATTAAACTAAACCCAAGAAATCATTGTCAAAATCTACGCTCTATGAACTTCCCATGTTTCCCTAACTATTGCCACTAGGAAAGCTCTCAAACCAGCATCTCGGTGATAGTTCTAGAATGGGAATATGTTTAAAATGCAATTCTACAATAATGCATGCAAGATCTATGACTAAATGTGGATTATGTGTATGACAACTCTAGAATGCTATCAAATGAACATGCAATAAGCTAATCATATACTAAAATGATACTAAATAACATGAAAAGAATGCTAAAATGCTATGAACTTTCTATAATGATAGTGCTAAAATGATAGCTCAAAATGTCTCTATAGTGCAAATGCCTATAACTTGGGTCCCTTAGCTCTTGAATTTCCCTCCTATTTATAGTATTTCGAAAGGGGTTGGAGTAAGAATCATGAATTTAATCTTTGACCAGTGGATGGAGGTGAAATTGAAAATATCTCATAAGAGACTAGGGGGAAGAGTCCAACAGACTTAGTTTTGAGGATAAATGAGGATTCTTCCAATTCTTTTAAATGTAAAAGGGGCATTTTCACTTTTGTAAGGATAAAAGGCTTTATTTATTTAATAACTGTTCTATTTATTTTCAAAAGTTTGTCTTTTGCGTTCTCCCTTTTTGAATTTCATTTTATGATTTTGAATTATTTGTCTCCTCTTTTTAAAGTTGATTTAGGTCTTATTGATTTGATAGATGATTAATGACCTGATGTGCTCCTTGATTTGAAAGTCTATTGTGTTCCTCTGATTTCCTCCTTAATTTGTGTTGATTGATTGAAATTGCATAGTTTAGGTCCTTGCCAATGTTTGGGTATCTATACTAGTTTTTGGACATGTTGATATTTTCATTGATTGTTTTTCTTGAACATTTTGAGATTTTCATTAATTCTAGTTTTAATACATGTTTAACTTGAGATTTTCATTCATTCTAGTTTTTAGATATTTTTAGATTTGCATTAATTCTAGTTTATTTAAGAAATTATGTTAGTTTAAATAATAATTTTGACAACCGAGTGTCAATATACTTAACCATTTTTCCACTAAACAATGCCGAACAAAGAGTATGTGATAAGTGTTAACAAGTGCCAAGTAACAGTAGGTGTCGAGTGTTAACAAGTGTCAAGTAACAGTAGGTGCCGAGTGTTAACAAGTGTCAAATAATAGTAGGTGCCGAGTGATACAGTTTTGTTTAGGTGCCAAGCTATCCTAGAAATAGCATGTGTCGAGCATCAGCAATGCCTTAGGAGCCGAGTAACTCAGGATATCAGCATAAGAGTTTGTGATTGCACAAACTATGATGTAAACTATTTTTTTAGCCAACATAAGATAAATCTCAAAAGATATAGAGATAAGAACGAATCTTTTACATTTCCTATTCAATTTGCATGCAGCCAATTGGAAAACTTGGAAAGGCATGCAACCAATCAGAAAAAGACAAGTATTGAGCAAAAAATTGAGATTCAATGTGGATTGTAGATCTATATCTAACCCTAAGTCTTTGAAGTATTTTTAAGGAAGATGAAAGGTTCATTAAAAAAGAATCAAAGGAGTAGAGTAGAATTAAAAAAGGAAAAAGGGAATGGTATTTGGTGAGAGGAGACTTAGAAAGTAAGAGCAAAAATTCACTAATCAGTTGATCAGAACAAAACAAGGTAGACAAATAGAAATCAGATCTCAGAGGATTGAAATAAGAGAAAGATCCAGAACAAGTTCCTGCATTCAGTAATCAAGGATTGCAAATAATCAGGTTTATAATACCTAATACTCTCTTACCATTGTATTAGAAAGAAAATCCTATGTAGATAGGTTGGCTTAATAGCTAGTTGAAGATCCTTATCAAAAGGTGATTAAATCCTTTAACAGGGTGACACTTCATGTTAAGTGTTTGAAATCCTTTAACTAGGTCACTATTGACACAGTGTAAAGCCTTTAACAGGGTAGGCCTTTAATAGGGAAGACCATCAGAAGTGGTTGAACAATATTGCTGTAGTAATTTTTGTGGGTATCATCCCCACCCCAGTTTTACCTTCTTATTCCTGGAGAGTTTCTGGGTTACCAAATTCCAATGTTATGTGTTGTTGATGCATGTGTTTAGTTTCATGTTTACTTGATGTATTTACATGTATGCAATTTACTTCCACCTAAAAGTTTTATTGGCTAAAGTGTGATACTTCTGATTCACCCCCCCCCCCCCTCTCATAAGTACTCTTTCCATATTTGAATATTCCAACAATTGGTATCAGAGCGAATCTAGGTTCTCAGAAGGAAAAGCCTAACAGCTTGGAGGAAAAGATCTAAAGATGGAAGCTTTCAAACTTGGAAAGATCATTGAAAATTAGGTGATAGGTGTGTAACTTGCTCTACATAGCTTGGAGGAATTTAGAAACAAGTTGAGAAATTCATTAAAAAAAGGAAGGATCTAGCCATAGCCGAAAATGAGATAAACTACAAGAAGATTGATACCACCAACATATTTTCCAACAGAGACACTAAAGAGTTTGATGTAGCAATAGCAGAACTTATGGAGAAAAATAAAGTTCAAACAGAGGATATAAGATCTCTCAAGATGGAACATGAATCACAGGCCATAATGATATGTGAAATTACTAAACAAAAGAATAGAGCAGTTGATGATAAGGTCATGATGGAAAATGACAAAAGAAATCTTGCAAATAGACTTGAAGAAAAATGTACTGAATTGACAAGGATCTCAAACATGCAGATGGATACACTTGCCCAAATGATGAACCTTCATCATGAACTCAATGTGAAAGATATTGAGATCTCTACTTTGAAGATGCAAAATGAACAAATGTAGAATGAATTGAACAGAGAAAAAGAGGTGGCAGAGAATCTCAACAAGTCAACTGAAGCCATCAAATATTTTGAACAATTACTAAAATCCCCAAGATCAACCCATGATACATCAGGACTTGGATACAACAGCACTGAAGTTGGAGAATCATCAAAGAGTGCAAAACAAAGAAGTGATAAAGGTAAAGATGTTAAACCTACATGTCATTTCTGTGGAAAGAAAGGACATACATCTAATGTATGTAAAAGCAAGAATACCCATCAGCATGATAAACCTAAAAGTATAAACCATTGTCATAAATGCAAGAAGCAAGGTCATCAAGCATATGAATGCAGAACCAAAACTACTAAGACATCAAGATTTTAGGGTCACTATCATAATTGTAAAAAATATGGACATAGAGCTTTTGAATGTAGATCAAAGCCTATGTGGACATTAAATCAACCAGCAAAGACATCAAACCATGAATTTTGGGATTACAACACCAGGTACAGTTGTCACTATTGTCAAGAATATGGACATACACCCCAGAATTGCATAAGAACGCATTTCAAGGGAAACTATAAAAGATGGTTGAGTCAAACTACATGTTTCAGTTGCTTAAAAATTGGTCATGTCAGCAAGAATTGCCCAACAAGGTCAAAGGCATCAAGTTCTGAGTTCAGCAATGGAAAGGCAAAGATAGATGTTGAACATATCAGAAGTAAAATGAATAAGACATGGAAGAAGAAAAATGAGTATAGCACATCAAGTGTAGAGATCACTTCACCTAATAGGTCAAGTGATCACACTTCATCAAATTCAGCAAGAATAAGTGTGTGGGATTGATAAACCAAGTTACATCATACATCAGTTCCAAGACATAGAAGAACTACAAAGAAGAAATCAGCATAAGCAAAGATGCTAAGTCAAAATTGAGAGTTTTGCAAGATCTATCAAAATTGTCTTCAGGTGCTGAGTTACTAATAGCGACCGAGTTGATGGATGATGCTGAGCTATGAAATATCAATAGGAGCTCAGCAAAGTGAAACACAATGGGTGCCGAGTCATGTTAAAACCCTTCAGGTGCCGAGTAGATAGTTGTCAACGTACTAAGCATTAATTACTTTATTTTGAAGGGTACATAAATTTGATTTTTGATCATTTTCCCACCATTCAAATGAGAAGAAAAGCCAAGAAGAGTGGAGAAGATCAAGGTCAGCTCAGAAGCCATTTGTGAAGATTTCAACATCGATTCAGGACAAGTTTCATCGATTTGAGGTATTTTACTTAAGTGTCAAGCTACATAGAATTTATAAACTTGTTTAAATTGTAAACCCTAGTTTGGAAAACAATGGCATCTAGGTCAAGAACCACTAAGGGTAGAGAGAGTCATGAAATACAGCTGGTCAGCATTGAAGTTAAACAACCTGAATTCAAGCCCATTCCAGAAGTAGCATACAAGAATGATCCTGCAGGTGCATTATTAGTTATTCCTAATAAAGTTGTTATGGTCCAAGATGTTCGCAGATGTTATAACTGCAAAATTGGAACCATAGGAGATTTAGAGATCTACAATGCATATGACAAGCTATGTGAGAACAAAAGACTGAAAGATGAGTTCTCAATAATAGAAAGAAAAGGATTAACCAAAACCCTAGAATTTTTTATTGTTTTCAAAATTGAATGGGTACAGATAGTTTTGAGCGGAATACATGATGGAGCCTTTTGGTTAGAGTCAGGGCCAGTAAAATTCACCAAGAAAACTGTTCATAGGGTTACTAGTATTCCAACCCTAGATCGGCCAAAGACCCTACGAAGTGACAAAAGGGAAGTAATAGAGAAAAACATAGGTGCTAAATGGAATAATAAAGGAATGAATATTGACACAGTCACAGATCCCCTCCTAGATTTTGCTATGAGAATCATTTCACACAAATTCTATCAATCAAGCAGGTTAAACAATGTACCTTGTATAGTAGTTGATGTTGCATACAAGATAATTAAAAAGGATCACACTTATGATCTAGCAGAGCTCATGTTTCAACAGATTAATGAGAATCTAGGAGCTATAAGGAATAGCAAGGGAGCTCAGTGCAAATTTGGATCAGTTTTGGTGTGCATATTTTCCTATCTGATGAAAGAGTTCCTTTCTGTGGGTAAGGTAAGATGGAGTCCAGACAAAACAATTGTTGAACAAATCAATGGATAAATTGAACAGATGGGTGAAAATTTTGATGCCCAAATGACTAGTTACTTTGAGGACTTCAAAAATTCCATGAAACAAAGAACGAGGATTCCAGTTTCATTGACTGAGAAATATGAAAAGGACATTTTTTTTCTTGTAGATATAGATTATACCTATATACAAGCAGTTATACCTAGAGTAAGATGGCTTAGGCCACTAGGTTATGAACTTGATATTGATCAAGCTTCTGCAACAATAATAGACCTCCTTGTAGAAGAAGTTGATAAAAATGTAAAAGCTTTTGGAACCTATGATGTTGTTAAATCAAGGGTGATAATAGATTTGAAGACTGCTTTTGCAGTAAACAAGAAAGAAAAAATGGTAAGACAAATCAAGAGAAAATTTTCTGTTGAAAAAGAAGGAACATCAGAAGAGGAAGGAGAAGACATTGAAGAAGAGGGAGATAAACCTCAAGCTCTGACTCAAGGGTTAGGAGAAGATAAAGAGGAAAGTGTTGAGGAAGAAGAAGCTGAGGAAGCACAAGTTAAAAGAAAGGCCACAACTCCTCCTGCTCCTCAATCCAAGGGAAAGAAAGTAGCTGCTCCTACACCAAAGAGACCTACCACAAGGTCTGCAGCACAAAAAGCCCAAGAGGAAGCAAAAGGAAAAAAGAAAGACTCAAAGAAGACTGTTGCCGAGTCTAAGAAAAGAAATTTTTTTTCCTAGCCTGAAACAGATGAGGAGAAGATAGAGTCAGAGGACAATAGTCAATTTCAAGTGGTAAGACACAAACCTCAAACTATTGTTGATAGATTATGTTCAAAAATTAGGAATGATGATTTGGAAGGTTTAAAGAACCTGAATTTTTCTAAGCTCACTAAAGAAGAGAAAAATAAATTAGAGGAATCTGTGTATGCTATGATGGCTAAATATAAGCACACACCTCTAGAATTAGATGAATCAATGCCTAAAGAATTGTACAAAATTGTAGAGGATAAATGACATTTTTGTTTACAAATGGAAAGGGAGATAAGGGAGTCAACATTAGCTAGATTTTTGCCTGATTTGTCTAGAGATCAAGTAACAAATGTAGTAAAAAAGAATAATAGTAGATTCACTCCCAAGCATAGAGCATTCAGCATATTACAAAATAAAATTGAAGAGGTAGTTACAAAATCCACAAGATTGTGGAAAATAGTTTACAAGAAAATAGAAGATGTGTATAATGAAGAATATAAGGCAGAGGCAAGTGCCAAGATAAGAGAAAAGAAGGTGTCAGGAACCAAGGAAAAAGAGAAGGAACAAGTGGAGAAGAAGAGTGAAGAAGAAAAGGAAGAAAAGGCACATACAGAGGAGAAAGAGGAAGAGAAAGATACAACTGAGCCATAAGATCAAAGTGTACAAGACACACAGGTATCTCCTCCTAGTCCTCCTCATGCCACCATCACACCTGCAGATATTATAAAAATAAAAGATGTTACAGACACTTCAAATCCAAACATCAATCCATTAACTGCAGAGGATTTAGAAATCCTTAACCAATCATCATTAGTAGCAAAATTAAGTTCAAATCCTATATTTGTCAGTGTTGATGAATTACAGAATCCATAAGTTAAAACAAAGATAGTCAAGGTAAAAGCACAAGTGCCACCCTCAACCATACAAACTACTGGTATTCTATTTCTTCCACCACCACCTCCACCAAGTGTAGTCACTTATACACTTCAAATGCCGAGTACAACAGCAGGGGAAATAAAAGAAACATCTGAACAACCAACAAGTTCAACCCCACCTAGCGATCATAAAAGGGATACTCAAGCTGAAGAAAAAGATGAGTCAAAGAAGAAGGAGGAGTCTGCAATACAAACATTGGTTGCATTACCAAAATCTGGTACTCCAACACAGGGTCTTTAGTAGCCGAGCACTGATGGGTTACAACTACAAATTATGACACCAGGCTCGATCTCATCAAAGGCAGTCAGGAAACTTCACTATGGAGTTCCTGAGCTTGATGAAGAAATAAAGATCCCATATTATGAATCTAGCACTCTCATTGAAGAGAAGATCAATGAAATTCAGAGTGCATTGGATAGAAGAAGGAGACAAGAAGCACTAAGAAAAGAACACAAGAATAAGCTTACCTTGAATGAAATCAAAGACATATTCATAGAAGATTTCTGCTTATAGTCTCCAGATGAGTCAAGACCAATTATAGAGCAACTATCTGATGTAGTTGACTAGGTGACTAGTGAAGACCAGGAAAAAAATGCCAAATTGCTCGAATGGTCAGAAAGGAAGTTCCAAGGCAAGTTAAATAATAAAATATCCTGTGATATAGCACTGTCATAAGTAGAATTGGCAAAGAAAATTTAAATAGTTAAAACTGTACTAGGAAACATCTTTTCCCTATACAACAAGTTGTGTGATTTTCCCACATTCAGACAGGACACTAGCCAAAAAATACTGAGCTTGGAGAATAATCTGAAGATTTCTAGCATGCAACTCCCCACAAATCCAGCTCAGAGTGAGAAGCATTTTGCCCAATCGCTTCACACACACAGAGAGTTAGTTGTCTTAGCAGTAGAGAAGGCAACCACAAAAGCTAAATTGATGCAAATTCAATCCTCAATAACTCCTCATTTGGAACTACTTTACAAGGAGCAGATAAATGTAGATACAATCCTCAAGAAAGACCCCAATCTTTCTTCATATGATGGACTTGAACACCTAGCAGCAGAGATTGCCATCCAGCATAAGTCATTGGATGTCGCACTAGCAAATTGGGATGCAACTTTGAAGGTACTCCTTGAAGTAAATAGTACATTTTTGGCCAAGTATGGCATTTCCTTGTAAGACCCTTGACATAAGTGTCAAAAAGGGGGAGAATAAGTATCAAGGAGTGATAAGAAGAGATTAAGTATGGGGGAGTTAAGTACATGAATGAAATGATAAGTAGGATAAAAGGGGGAGATAGAAAATTTTGGGAGACTTATAAAAAGGAGTCATAAGGATCTTAGTTAAGTGTTTTTTCCACTCATGTCAAAGGGGGAGATTGTTAGTTTAAATAATAATTTTGACAACTGAGTGTCAATACACTTAACCATTTTTCCACTAAATAATGCCGAACAAAGAGTAGGTGCCGAGTGTTAACAAGTGCCAAGTAACAGTAGGTGCCAAGTAGGTGTTGAGTGTTAACAAGTGTCAAGTAATAGTAGGTGCCGAGTAACAGTAGGTGCTGAGTGATACAATTTTGTTTAGGTGTCGAGCTATCCTAGAAATAGCATGTGCCGAGCATCAGCAATGCCTTAGGAGCCGAGTAACCCAGGATATCAGCATAAGATTTTGTGGTTGCACAAACTATGATGTAAACTATTTTTGTAGCCGACATAAGATAAATCTCAAAAGATATAGAGATAAGAATGAATCTTTTACATTTCCTATGCAATTTGCATGAAGCCAATTGTAAAACTTGGAAAGGCATGCAACCAATCAGAAAAAGACAAGTATTGAGTGGAAAATTGAGATTCAATCTGGATCATAGATCCATATCTAACCCTAAGTCTTTTAAGTCTTTTTAAGGAAGTCAAAAGGTTCATTAAAAAAGAATGAGAGGAGTAGAGCAGAATTTAAAAAGGAAAAACAGAATGGTATTTGGCGAGAAGAGACTTAGAAAGTAAGAGCAGCAATTCATTAATTAGTTGATCAGAACAAAGCAAGGTAGACAAATAGAAATCAGATCTCAGAGGATCAAAATTAGAGAAAGAGCCAGAACAAGTTCCTGCATTCAGTAATCAAGGATTGCAAACAATCAGGTTTATAATACCTAATACTCTCTTACCATTGTATTAGAAAGAAAATCCTATGTAGATAGGTTGGCTTAATAGCTAGTTGAAGATCCTTATCAAAAGGTGATTAAATCCTTTAATAGGGTGACACTTCATGTTAAGTGTTTGAAATCCTTTAACCAGGTCACTATTGACATAGTGTAAAGCCTTTAATAGGGAAGACCATCAGAAGTGGTTGAACAATATTGCTGCAGTAATTTTTGTGGGTATCATCCCCACCCCAGATTTACCTTCTTATTCTTGGAGGGTTTCTGGGTTACCAAATTCTAGTGTTATGTGTTGTTGATGCATGTGTTTAGTTTCACGTTTACTTGATGTATTTGCATGTATGCAATTTACTTCCACCTAAAAGTTTTATTGGCTAAAGTGTGATACTTCTCATTCACGCCCCCCCCCCCCCCCCTCTCATAAGTACTCTTTCCATATTTGAATATTCCAACAAATTATACATAATGTATTTTATAGAATATGCGTTCTTTAAAAAAATTGTACTATAATTTAAAAATCAACAGGTAACATAATACATTTAACAATTATACAAATATAAAGCATAGAGAAGTAGAATATTAAAACCCTTTGCAAATGAGTCAATGTTAAATGACCCTGATTCCCTTTTATAGATACAAGGGAGCCACAATAGCTATAGGTCAGTTTCTAATTATATATATAATCATATTAGTATTACATTACGTGTGTACAATCACATTTCCACATTGCCAATCATACATTTTTTTCAAGTAGGAGTAGTAGACTTGGTTGTCTAGCTATCCCAATATGTTGGCTCTAGATTCTTGTAACAATTAACATTAAAAAAAGTTGAAATTTAATCCAAAATTTGGAATCAAAGATCAACAAGTAACAAAAAAATTATTGGTGTAGGAGAACCTAAAGTACAAGAACATGAGAAAGTTAAGATTCCTTTTTTGAGATATTTAAATCCATTTGAGTCATTTATATTAAATATTTTGGTCAATTTTTAAAGGCTATGAAGCCATTTTGTCAAAAATGTAAAAGTTGCATAAAAAGTTGTAAATGCACCATTGACAAAGTTGCTAACAATACAAAAATGATGTAAAAAGGTCTATGGTTGCTCTTTGGGGTAGTTATGAAGGTTTATAACTATAAAATAGGTATAAATACCATTTTATGGTTCCACCAAATCAATTTGGAGAAGAAGAAATACTTTGATATATTTTTAGTGCATTCTATTGTTGTGATTTTGATTTTTTTGTTTTAGGGTTGTTTCCGGGCCTTGTATAGCCTTGTATCTCCTAGAAACCATGTAATATAGTAATGTATAGATAGAATGCTGAATCTTCCTTCTCATTCTTTTGGTTTGGTTGAATTTTATAAAGAAATGAATAAGTTATGAGCATTTTAATGAAAATGGGTATTTGTAGATTTGAGACTCCCTGAATACAATCATGTTGTAGTATGTGGTATGGAAAATTTTTGGAGATTCAAGATCTCTAATAACATGAATTGGAAATATATGTGATCTAAATTTCATTTTCAATTGGTTTGAATCATTTTCATCTAGATTTTTGAAAGTTATAAAGATTTGAGTGAAAATTGGTATTTAAATGCCTTCAATAGTGTTGTAGACAAAGATTTGATCTTATACAATGATTTATGAATAGAAAAAATAAATGAATTATAGATCATGAAATTAGTATCATGAGGATGAATTATAAATTTATTTGGTTTCATCTGGATTTTTTTTGAGAAAGATATGGGATGCCCTATGCATGGTTAGATGTTTTACTTGTGGTTTATGACAGAGAAAATGGATCTTGGTGTAGATAGTATAACATGTAATTGGTTTGTTATAGTGGGCTCATATTTGGATATATTTTAGAAGGACTAAAGCTAAATAAATCCTCTAAAGGGTTTGGCAAGAAATTATCAAAAATGAAAGTTATGAATGATATTCTATGGAATAGAAATCATATTATGTAAATGGTGAAATATTAATGAATATTGTGTTTACCTTATGAGATGCCTCTAATACTAGAATTATTAAATGATTTTTGAAGGAATCAGGATGGATCCCACTGATTTTTTTTTTTTTTATGCTTCAATACATCAATTATACTACTATCACTTACTAAGTTGTTACTTCTTAGTGCTATGACTAACACTAACCGATTGAGTAGTTGACCCAACTCCAATGATATTTTTTAGGGCACTTCATTTTGCATCATTTGGAAGCTCTATTTTTTTGAGGTTGTATATAAATAGTTGTAACCTCATCAATTTTTGAAAGATATTTTTATATGAATTGAGGAATTTATCTATAACTGCATTTATTGTTGATAGTGGTTTGATGCAACTTGCAATTCTTTCTAGAGTGGTTTCCTTAAGCAAGTTGCCTAAATCAAAGGTCATGATGTTGTGCAAAAATTTCATGTAATCTTCTTTTCTACTTAATTTTTCATCTAAGTAAGTTGGATTTGGGAGTCCAACATTTAAGAAGTGAAATATGATGTGATTCATCTTCATCAAGTCTCTAGAAGCATATTTTAGAACTTCATCTATTTCTATTAATTTTCACAATTTTTACAGACACCTAAGGCCATTACATAAGCATTGTAGTGGTTGTTTATCCCTTGGTTTTCCAAATCCCTCTCATTGGATCTCTATACTTTATTCAAAATTTGTTTTTCAATATTTTCTAAGTGGTAAAGATACTTTTTTTATATTCAACATTTTTTAAAAAAAATTTCAAAGGCATCTATGATATTTCTATTTAAATCAAGCCATTAAAAAAAGCTATCACCATTATGCATTAGTTTCTCCCTATTTTCTTATTTGATAAGCTTAATCCTATTTATTACAATATCCTTGACATGATGGTCTTCAGAAGATATAGTTATATTTTGTGCAATTGCATTCTCCATATTTTTCTTCATTTCAAACATCTCTATTTAACTCTTTTTATGTATTTTCTCTACTTTACCTTGCCAATTAGTTGTTGTCAACCTCTCATCCTCCAATTCCTTCCTCAAATCTTGGATTGCCTTTGCAGTAGTTTCCTCTTTTTTCTTCTCATCCTTGAGCTCCCATTTCAAATCATGGAAATTTTCTTTACAATAGACTTCTTCTTTTTCTGCACATTGTCCAATTCCTTCCTCAAATTATGGAGAGTTTTTGCAGTATGAGTAGACTCCCCTTTCTTCATGTTCTCTAATTCCTTCTTCAAATCAAGGATTTTTGTTACAGTTGACTCCACTTTTTTCTTTGCATTCTCCAAGTCCTTCTTCATATGGTGGATTGTGTTACTCTTTGTAGTTGTACTAGACTTTTTTTTCTTTGTATTCTCCAATTCCTTCTTCAAATCAAGGATTGTCTTTGCAGTTGACTCCTCTTTTTTATTCATGTTCTCTAATTGCTTCTTCAAATTGTGGATTGTGTTTGCACTAGACTCCTCTTTTTTCTTCTCATTCGCCAATTCCTTATACAAATTATTAATTATCCTTGCATTGGACTCCTCATTTTTCTTTTCATTCTCCAATGCCATCTTCAAATTATGGATTGTCTTTTCAATAGAGGAGTAATTTCTCCTTTCATTCTCCAATTCAATCATCAAATTATTATTTTCATTGACAACAGAGTCTGGGTTAGTTTTCAATTTAATGTTTACCTATGCACTACTTTCTATAGACTTGAATAACTATGTAGTAGAGGTTTTCATTGTGAAATCTTTTTTTGCACTCATCCAATGATTTAGTCAAATTTTTTAGTTGTTCATTCATCTTTTCTTGTTGGACAATTGCCTCTAGAGAAGAAGAATTATTTCTCATATTTTTCAATTCTTTAAACCTATTGTCTGTTGTTTTCTCCTTGTCCTTCACATTATCAAGGTCTGCTTGTAACCTTTCTATTTTCTTTGCAAGCCTTTTTTTTGCCTCTATGCTTTCATAAGTGTAGAAAAGACCATTTTCTTTCTCTATTCTGATATATTGATTTTGTCAATATTTTTCACTTTTGAGAAATCCATTTTAAGACTAGTAACTTGTACATCGTTATGATTTATAAGATTTTCTGGTGGATTATTATCTCTACCTAGGGGCATAACAATCATGAATTTCATGATTTTGGTGTTTGGATCATATGTTGGAAATATACTATTACTAGATCCCTGATGTTTAGCAACTACATCAATTTTTAGAGTCTTTATAATTTGCCTACTTCATTTTCTTATCTAATCAAACTTTGTCACAAATCCATTTAAACTAAAATATGGGTTTGCTAACACAATTAATTGTTTGAAAGGTGAATTATCAATTATATTACTGTATTCTCCTCCAACTCTAGTTACAATTACTCCACCTACAATTGTATTTTGAGCATTGCAACATACTAAAGATGACCCATTCCAAATCTGGGTGTTTTAGGACTATTTTTAGGGTTTTACCCTTAAGCTATTAGTGCATACATTGGTGAAGTAACCATTGAAATTGCTTGTATTGTAATTTTCATAACTTTTTTCTTTTTTGCACAAGGTTCACCCATGCTACTGCTAGTGCCAATGTCAATGAGGTAAACTATAACTAGATTTGAAGATTTAAAAAAATTTGTCTTGGGATGACCTTCAAAAGTAGAAGTATAATGTTTTTATACCTTTCTAGATGAATCATCTTCAATCTCATCGAAGAGTCCAATGACTGGTTTGTTGAAATTCTAGTCTTTTTTGTTATTAGTGACATACACTTATTCAAATTGTAAGTATCTACCAAGCATATTGTGCAGTTAACAATGTTAACCAAGAATTTTAGTTGTTACCGAGTTCTACAGATACTACCAAGTCCTTTGGATAGATTTCAGTTTGCACCGAGTAGTTAGTACTATGGTGATGATCAACAGTGTAAACTAAGCATCTCAGTGTATACCGAGTTTACTAGTGCAAACTGAGTCATGGAGTGCTTATCAAGTTCGTATTTGAGGTGATGCGAGTCTAGTGTTAACTAAGCTACACAGTGTTAACCAAGTGATTCAATTTATACTGAGCTTGAAGTGATAGCATTAACCAAGATATGCAGTGTGAATCAAATGATTTAGTTTATATGCTAAATTTCATAGTATTTGTCGAGTCACTAGTGTAGACCAAGTTCAAGACTACTTGGAAGTGATCAGTATAGACTGAGCTTCTATGTCTACTAAGTGCATGATGATGTTGAGCATTAATAGTGGATGTCAAGTATCATAACCTCATTGAGTTAGTCATCAGAACCCAAGTTTCAACACTTTAGTCGGCATTGTAATATTTGTCTAAACTTATATTGTGATCAACTTTGTAATTATGTAATTGGATTGGTATATATGTAATGTATTGTATCACATCCAAAAGAATGAATGGAAGTAATGTCATAAACAAAGAAGAGTGAATTACAAAGTCTATAGCAAGCTGATTTGTATCTCTTTATTGAGTGCATACTTCATTGTATGTTTGTAAATCTTTTTCCAAGGTGGACCTAGTAGTCCTTATTGCTCCTAATAGGGTAGATCATCAGTTAATGATCATTGTAAGCCTTAACAGAACAACTTTATACTGTAGTACTAAAGCTTGTGGGTATCATCCCCACCCTAGTTTTACTTTCTATTTGGAAGGTTAAAGGGTCACCAAATTGTGTGTCAAAAGTGTTATGTATTCTTTAATGTTTATAGTTTCTCATGCATGCAATTAGATGAGAATTCACATAAAGGATTAATTGCAAATCAAGGATTAAGTTTTATTGATTACTAATTCACCCCTCCCCTCTTAGTAACTTAGCCTATAATAATATTTCCAACAATTGCTATCAGTGCTTTGTGGTTCTCAAAAAAAAGTTTAACAACTTGAGAAAATATCAAAGGCTATGGAGGTATTCAAACTTGACAAGGCTATTGACAATGAGAAGATAGATTTGGAATTGGCTATTGGACAACTCAAGAAAGCAAAAGAGAAAATCTCTCAATCCCTAAAAAGAAGAAAAGATCTTGCAATCTAGATGAATAATCCACTCTACATTGAAGAAAGAATTGAAGACATCCACTCAAACAGTTTAGATGAAGTTGATGAAGAAATCAAAGAACTATTGGAAAAGAATAGTACTCTTAAAGAAGAAGGAAGAAAACTAAGAAGAGATCAAGAAATTTAGTCAGTAAGATTGTGTGAAGTCATTGAAGAGACAAACAAGAAATAAGAGATAAATTGTCAAAAATTGATGAGGATCTAAAGGTAAGTGTGCAGCAATTGCAACTTGACCAAAGTTCAAGCTCTATCCACTTCAATAAGATCAGATTTTTGATAGATATGCAAGCAAAATTTCTTAGAGAAGAGGCAAGAATTAGATCAACATTGATAGATATGTAGAACATGATTCTCCCAAACATGGGTGCACTACAGAAGCACATTGTACATTCAAAAATGCTCATCCATGACAACAAATTCTCCATTGCAAACCATATGATAGAATTATCAGCAGAAGTGTAGATTGCACTGCACACATGCAAGGTCTTGCAAGAAAATTGGGACAAGACTTTGGTGCTTATCTTGAAGGTAAATTAAGAATTCTTGTCACATTTTGGCATTACTATATAAACATATATTACATAAATCTTTGGCATTAATGTCAAAAAGGTGGTGAAAATGAAAGGAAAAAGGGGGAGAAGATGTGAGAAGATGTAAGGAGAAAAGGGGGAGAAAAATGAAATAAGATTGAAAGATTGTAAAGAAAATGTATATTGTATAAAGAAGGAGAAGATGTATATAATACATGTATAAAATACTATATATTATGTATGGGGGAGCATTACCATGTACAAAAATACATCTCTTACAAAACCAATTTTGAAAAATTTCAAAAATAGTATACTCTACCAAGTTGGAGACATAAGGTGATGGATAAAAGATGTTCTTGAACATCCTTGAATTCAATTTTGATTGATAAGTTTTTTTGTCACTAATGCCAAAGGGGGAGATTGTTAACATTCTAGTCATGTTTTTTATTAGTGACATACACTTATTTAGATTGTAAGTATTTACTAAGCATATTGTATAATTAACAGTGTTAACCAAGCATTTCATTTGTTACCGAGTCCTTTGGATAGATTTTAGTTTGCACTAAGCAAGTACTACGATGGCAATGATTAGCAATGTAAACTGACCATCTTAGTGTATGTCGAGTTTAAAAATGAAAACTAACTTGTGTAGTGCTTATCGAGTTCACAGTTGAAGTGATGCGAGTATAGTATTCACTGAGCTATTTAGTGTTAACCAAGTGACCCAATTTATACTCAGCTCATAGTGATAGCATTGACTAAGCTATGTAGTGTGAATTAAGTGATTCAATTTATATGTCAAGTTTCATAGTATTCGTCAAGTTACTAGTGTAGAACAAGTTCAAGACTACTTGGAAGTGATCAGTATGGATCAAGCTTCTACATCTACCAAGTGCATGATGATGTCAAGCATTGACAATGGGTGTCAAGTATCAGAACCTAACCAAGTCAGTCTTCATAACCCAAGTTTCTACACTTTGGTCGACTTTGTAATATTTGTGTAAACTTGTATTGTGGCCAACTTTGTAATTATGAATTTGGATTGGTACATATGTAATTTATTTTATCACATCCAAAAGAATGACTAAAAGTAATGTAACAAGTAGAGAAGAGCCAACTATAAAGGCTATAATAGTATAAGGAACAGCAAAGATTTATCTATCATAGAAGGGTGATTTGCAAACTCAGAGGAATCTCATTCAACAAAGCAAGTTGTAGATCAAAGATCGGCTACTACCTCATCCTAATAGGTGGATCATAAAAATCTTTTAACAAGGTAGACTTAACAGTCTTGTATAAATCTCTTTACCTAGTGCATACTTCATTGTATGTTTGTAAATCCTTTTGCAAGGTGGACCTAGCCGTCCTTATTACTCTTAACATAGCAGATCATTAGAAGTGATCATTGTAAGCCTTAATAGGCCAACTTTATACTATACTACTAAAGCTTGTGAGTACCATCCCCACCCTAGTTTTAATTTCTATTTGGAAGGTTTCTAGGTCACCAAATTGTGTGTCAAAAGTGTTATGTATGCATCCAATTAGATCAGAATTCACATAAAGGATTAATTGCTAATCAAGGATTAGGTTTTATTGGTTACTGATTCACCCCTCCCCTCTTAGTAACTTATCCTATCATAATATTTCCAACATGGTTTACTTCTACTTTTAGGTGGGTCTGGTACTACAATTGGATTCCAAATCCCTTCACCACTTGCACCAATTGGCCCTATACCTACATAATCTAATTTTTGTATCATAGTTTCCCCTTTACTATACATTTTTTAATATAATCATTCATTTGAAGATTAACAATATACTTGGTTGACCCAGGATTCTGAGTACCTTGAATGTCTTCATCAAAGTTGAGGTCCTTATGTCTTTTATCACTATCACTGCAAGTGCCAAATTGATATACTAGAAATAGATGCTCTTTATTAAAATAATTTCTAAAAATTTCATCCTCCTCAATTTCCCCAAAACTTAGTGAGGTCTTTGGTTCACCCAAATTTTACCTCATTTCCCAAAAATTAGTCATCTTGGTTTGACACCATAATTTAGATTTGCATGACTCTTTAATTTATTTTGGCATAGAACTCTTAGAAGGTTGAGATGATTTCTTGTAGAAATTTAAGCATACTAGAGGCTTTGATTTGTGTGACTCTAATGTGTGCAATGTCATAATTTTGGATGACAATTCTTGCATTGAAATATTATTCTTTGTAGCATGTTTCTCTATCTCTTTCTTAACCTCATCCCATGAATCCATATTTTTTAACTTTTCCACCAATGGAATTTTTGAATGTTGATATTTTCTTGCAGAGTTCCCATTGGCAATAAGTATTGTTTTTATTATGTTCAAGTGATCATAATTCTAGTGATTGACAAAATCAAAGATAAACAAAATACCAATACATTTTCCACTTTGAAAGCCATTCTCTCAAATGTGAGGCCTCCAATTGTGGAAGGAAAGAAAGGAAATATCATTTTCTTTTGTTGTCCATTGAAAAGTTCATCTGTGCTCTCCATTTTCCTTGCATATTCCAGTACAAAAACCATTTCTCTAACATGCATTATAAGTTTGCATGGTTCAACTGCTAAACAATAAAACCTTAACACAGTGTAGTCCTCCATGAAGAACCAGTCAGCCAATTGAATTTGACTTCCTAGTTGACTGTAGTCTTTACAAGACATAGGAAATATATGCATCAAAGTGCCTATGATTTTTTGGAAAATAGGTTCCAACAAGAGGTCTAAAAATTGGTCGTAGTTATTATTGTTACCATTCATTCTCATCTTATGTATCCACTCATATATTGGACTTGGAGTCTCTAATTTCTTTAGGATTTTCTCATCAAACTTATAGAGCTCTGTATCAAGCTTTTCATTCTTAGTCTCAAATATTGGGTGATTCTTCATTAAAAGAAGGTAGCAAAAATAACTTGTGAACCTGAATGATTCACCTTATATGTAGTTGTACTTTGTTTAATCACTAGTAATTGTTCTTACATAGATTCAATAATGTGTTGAACATAATTATATCTTACTTCTACCTTCTCAACTGACTGACCTTGATAATGGATATTATAAATCATTTCAAGAACATTGGCCCCCACTTCCTGTTATAGTTGAATCCAAGACAAAATGATAACAAAGAAATAGTATTCTAAACCCATGGCATAAAAATATCATACTGATAAGGAGGCTTGTGGTCCATATCCAATGTAATAGTAACACTAGTATGATTAGTAGATGACTTTGAGTTTATTAAACCCTTAATATATGTGATGCAGGAGCATCCTGGGTGCAAGCACAATGTTACATCACCTAAAAATATTTTATTTTCAGTCTTTTCTATTTTAATAAGGACTAGTAGATAGGGTGGTTACTATTTATGGGAACTTACTATTTTTAATAAGTTTTTCATATGAGCTTGGAATGTTCTCATTTTCTATAGGAAGGTTCATTTTAAATTTGTAAGCCTACCATAAAATTCTCATTGCTCAAGCATTAGTATCAAAGAAATTATTACAAATTTTCAGTGGGAAAATTTGCAGAAAAATCTTTAGGTTCACTGTTGGAGGCCTTAGAGTGCCTGGATGAGGCTGAAAACTGGATGGAAGAGTGCTAATGTGATTTTGAGCCTACAGATCAGGAGTTGGCATTTCCAAAAAGTAGTTATAATAACCAATCAGAGTAATGGTTCATGAGTTATGGTCTTCAGAAGTTGGGCCATCAAAATTTCTAAAATAATTTGTCAAAGATGCTTTTGGCAGACTCTATGTGTATTGTTATGGTTTTTCAGCCCTAGATATTAAGTTTGAGCATCCAAAACCTTCTTGGGCAGCATAAAATTGCCTATTTAAGAAAGGCACAAACATTGTCTAGGACAGCTCTGGGTGATGGTGTGCAACTTGTCTAGCAAGTTACTATACCGAAGGCGCCCATGTGGGTTAGCATATTTTACTTATGAATTATGTAATTTTGCATTTGCAATGAAAATAAGAAGTCCATATTTTTTTTTCACATTTTATGTTGTTTCTATGTTTCTATTATCAGTTTATGGTATTAAGGGAAGTACCCTACATTAATTGGTATCAAAGCTAGAGTTCTTGAGCGTGTAGATAGATCATCGATTCTGAGGTAGTTTACACTAGGCCCGTGGTTTGGGCTAAGTGTGGCCAAACTGAGAACTTCTTTACTCAGCTACTATCCTTTTGGCCAATCCAAGGCAATGTTGTTACCAGATAGACATGGACTTTCATTCTTTGAACCAACAGGAACCACCCCTATAATTTTATGGCACACTCCTGGGCCTCGAGTCTCCATCCCACGGTGCTTGCTAAAACAAGTGATATGACATGAGTATACGTGATGTGAAAGCCTAGATTCTATACATGGAGTAGAAACAAACTATCTATCTACCCTTGACTAAAAGTATGGATGAAGTGAAGAACCTCGACTAGAGTAGAGATTAGATAACTTGCTATATGGTGGGCAATGTGGGACCCATATCCCTATCCTGTCTATGGATTGAACAAAGGCCACCAAGCAGGGTGTTCATGATGTGGGGGGAGATAGTTGGCATGTTACGTATAGAATCTAGAAAAGATTGAACACTGGTAGAACTAATGGATATGGGGAAAATTGGCGCATGCACTATAAAGAAAAGAAATCGTGCATAAAGATCGATCCGACTAGTTTTATTGCAATATCGATGATATTCCCTATTGCATGCCTATTAAATTGTAGGGTAGGGGGCTTGGCTACTAGTATGGTTGTGGGTTTTGGTGCAGAGGTAGATTAGTTGTTGAAGTAGGGTGGTGGGTGGTGCAGATAGATGGCCAATTGTAAGGTAGTTTGTACTAGGGTTTCAGTGGAGGTCCGAAAATGCCTCCATGAAGAGAGCATGGTGGAAGAGTTGTTAGTGTTACACTCAAGGGTTTTTTAGCCCTCCAAAGGAAAATGCAAGCATTGGAAGAAAAAATGCAAAGAGGAATAAATCTACCTATAAGAGATGAAAGTGAGGATGAGGACGAAGTAGAAGAAAATGTCGAAGTAGAGGCAGTTCTAAATCCAGAGGAAAAGAGGCTTTTAGGGTCATCTCCAAGATTGGAAAAAGACCTAAGTTTGAGGTTCCTTTATTTTCAAGAAATCTTAACCCAAAGGAGCTGATCGATTGGATCAATGAACTAGAGGATTACTTTGAGTATGAAGATATTGATGATCTTGATAGGGTCAAGTTTGCAAAGGAAAAACTAAAGGAACATGCGAAGATCTAGTGGCAGGAGGTTCAGTTGGAGCAAAATAGAAAGGGAAAGGAAAAAATCACCAGATGGGATTGAATGAAAGATAAACTAAAGTGATAATTCATTCCCATGGATTAAGAGCTTGATCCATTGAAGAAGATGTAAGGGTTGAAGCAAGAAAAAAAATCTATTCAAGAGTATACCAAAGAGTTCTACTGAGTTCTCATTAGAACTGCCCATGCATAAATTGAAAAGGAGAAAGTCACCTGTTATCTTAATCGATTAAGGCCCAACATTCAAGATGAGATAAGTCTAGTTTAAATGAGTAGTATTGAGGAGGCATACCATTTTTCCCTAAGATTTGAGGAGAAATTGAGCAAGAAGTTTGACAATAAGACTAGTGGAAGAGATCACGGTAGAAGATCTAGTGGATGATCTTATGGAGGTCATAATGATGATCAAAAAAAATAGGATGAGGCTAGAAGTAGTAGTCAAAACCAAAGGGGAAACAATTTCAATCATTTCCATGATCAGAACAATAGAGATCAGAGAGGAAGAATTGAGAACAAGGATTTGGAAGACGAGGCTTTCATGAAAAATGTTTTCACTACGGAGAAGAAAGGCATAGAGCATTTTAATGTACCCAATGCCAAGGAAGGATAATCAAAGAATAAAAGGTTAGGCACGAGTTGTACATGTTGATGAAGATGCCAAATCTTCACATTTTGAAGATGTTGAAAGAGAAAAAGTCTTAGTTAACCAAAGAGTCTTGTTGAGTGGTGAGAATGAGCCTAAGCAAAGGAGGAGCTTGTTTTGCACAAGGTGTAGATGTGAAGATAAGTATTGTGATGTGATCATTGATGGTGGAAGTACTGACAATCTAGTGTTAGAAATGATGGTCACCAGCTAAAGAGGCAGAAACACTCACATCCATAGCACATTGCTTTGGTGCAAGATGACTACAAGGTCAATGTCAATGAGAAATGCTCAGTGAAGTTCAAGATTGGAAGCTACTAGGATGAGGTACTATGTAATATCATACCTATAGACATTTGTCATATGTTGTTGGGTAGGTTGTGGCAGTTTGACAGACATGTTGTATATGATGGGCAAGAAAATACCTACACTTTAACTAAGTATGGAGTGAAACATAAGTTGAAGTCATTGAAGAATAAAGAAGAAAAGGTATGTAGTGCTACCAAAATATGTTTTGTTGATTAAAAGAGTTTCTTAAAAGTACAAAACATGAGCATATATGTTTTGCTATAATTCCTAAAGATAGTAGAGAAGAAGTAGAGGAGATACCTGTATAAGTTACAGATATTTTGGAAGAGTTTTTTGATATCGTATCAGATAATATACATGATGAATTGCCCCCAATGAGGATGATTAGTCACTAGATGGATTTGGTTCTAGGAGCCAGTTTTCCAAACAAGGCAGCACACAGAATGACACTAACAAAAAGTGAAGAGTTGAACAGGCAAGTTCATGAGTTGTTGTCGAAGAGGTTGATTTGAGAATCTAAGTCCATGTCTTGTACCAGCAATATTAGCACCAAAGAAGAATAGAGAATAGAGGATGTACACATATTCTCATATTATCAACTAGATCACAATAAAGTATAGATTTCCATTGCCAAGGATGGATGATATTATGGATTATTTGAGTGGAGCTAAGTATTTCACAAAGATAGATCTGAAGAGTGGTACCATAAAATTCATATCAAAGAAGGTGACGGGTGGAAGACTATTTTCAAGACAAAGGAAAGACTATATGTGTGATTAGTCATGCCTTTTGGGATAACCAATGCACTAAGCACTTTCATGAGGCTCATGAATGAGGTATTGAAGCAGTTTCTAGGTAAGTTTTTCATTGTTTACCTAGATTATATATTGATCTTTAGTAAGACATTGGAGGAGAATTTGATTCATATTCACAAGGTGTTTGATAACTTGAGGGAAGAAAAGTTGTTGATAAACCTAAAGAAGTGTAGTTTTGTAAAGAAAGAGTTGGTGTATCTAGGATTTGTAGTCTCAGGAGAAGGTCTAAAAATGGACCTAGAGAAAGTGAAGGCCATCCTTAAGAGAGGTCATTCAAGACACCTTATTGTAGTACTAGTTAAGGGAAAGGCCATATTTAACTTTCCTATGGAGTCTGCAATTAAGGGAGGTCTGTTAAGACACCTTATTGTAGTACTAGTTAAGGGAAAGACTATAAGGGCATCTATCCTTCCTATGGACTCTACAATCGGGAAAGAGCTACTATGATACCCTATTGCAGTATTAGTTAAGGGGAAGATAGTAGGGGAAACCTACCACTTTCCTATGGAGTCTAAAATCAGGGGAGAACATCCTATTGTAGTACTAGTTAAAGGGAAGATAGTAGGGGCACCCTACCAACTCTCTTATGGAGTTTGCAACCAAGGGAGAGTAGTTAGGACACCCTATTGTAGTGCTAGTTAAGGGAAAGATAACAATGGCTCCATTTTCACAAGAACCTTTCTAGCCAAACAAGCAATCCACTAAGTAGACCACCTTGTGTGGATGCCTAACACTTGCCACCAGGGTCAATGGGGCCAAAGTTCACTCCTGGGCTTAGTATGGAATTGGCTTGGATTAACTTATTATTATTCAAATTTCTTTGAAGTGTATATCTATTTACATGCATGTACTAATGCTTATTTTGTGGGTCCAGGGTTCATAAGCCTAATGAAGAGGTATAGTCATTGCGCATTGTTAATTTTAGGATCTAATCAAGGTTATGTATGATGTGTCTTTGCCGTGTTTGCTTCGTGCCTTCATCTATCTGCATCATGTCTACTTTGTGTTTTTCATAAATCTCTCTTGTCCTTGAATGCAAATGTGTTTTATGTCTATGACAAAGTTTGTGTATGAATACTTTTTGATTGAGGACTAGCAAATTCAAGAGGGGAGGACTGTGATGTCCCCATTTTGACAAGTAATTTAAATAATAATAAATAATTTATCTATATAAAGTAATATTAATAAATAATATTAAAATATTATTATTATGCTATAAGTAATATTATAATAATTATATTATGTATGTCATATTATAATAGTAATACGAATGAAATAATAAATAATGATAAAGATATGTTTAATATAGCAATACTATATTAATAAAGTATTATAATATAATATAATATATATAGTTGATATATTATAATGATGTATAAGATATCTTATGATATTAATCAATATAATCAAAGCTTATTTAAATAAATTATATATATCTCAATACTATGATATACTCGATTAATGAATAAATTATATTTATAACAAGTAATATTATTAATAATGATAAATATAATATATGTTATATGTTTAATCTATGGTATATTTTTAATATAAATATATATAATTAATATGATATAATTATTATTAACAAAAAGACATGACTCTATGAAACATGCATATATATACAAAATCAAAACATTGAGAGGAACATCACATCACATCACATATTGTCAAAATAATAAAAATAGAAAGGAAATCAGAAAATGTCCCAAAAGGGGACATTGCAAGCCTACTCCAAGGAGTACAAAAGAGGTAAAATCTTTTCATGGATTGGCTACATTTTACAGAAATTTCATAAGAAGTTTTAGCAGTATTTGTGGACCCTTTACTGAAACAATGAGAGGGGATAGGAAAGAGTTTAAGTGGACTATAGGAGTAGATAAGAGTTTTAATCTATTGAAATGGAAAGTTATTGAACAGCTTGTTTTAGAACTTCTTGATTTTAACAAGGTGTTTCAAGTAGACTGTGATGCTAGTGGTACTACAATAGGAGCTATTTTGAGTCAAGAAGGTAGACCTGTTGCTTATTTTAGTGAGAAGTTGAATCATGAAAAAAGAAAATATTTTATTTATGATCAATAATTTTATGCTATAGTTCAAGCATTGAACAAGTGTAGACACTATCTTCTTCCCAAGGAGTTTGTTTTGTATATTGATCATCAAGCTTTGCAATATTTGAATACTCAAGGAAAATTGAACCAACAACATTTAAAGTGGGTTGAGTTTTTGCAGAGTCATACATTTTTTTTGAAATACAAGAGTGGGAAGTTTTAAAAAGTTGTAGATGCTCTTAGTAGAAGACAACTTTTTCTGATAGAAATATAGATAGAGGTTGTTGGGTTCAAGGAACTCAGTACCTTGTATCCAAAAGATCTTGATTTTGGTGAAGTGTGGAAGGCTTGTACATAAATTATTAGACTTGATAGGACAAAGTGGTTGGATTTTATGATTTAGGATAGTATGTTGTTCAAAGGAAGCTAGTTGTGCATTCCCAGGAGTTCAATGAGAGAGAACCTCATCAAGGAGAAGCATAGTGGAGGATTGGCTGGACATTTTGGCAAAGATAAAACTATAGCTTTGGTTGATGAAAATTATTACTGGCCACAATTACAGCAAGATGTGATGAATTTTGTACAAAGTTGTCACATTTGTCAAATGGAAAAAAGAGTGAAGTAGAATACAAGGTTATATCAGCCATTACCTATACTAGAGAAGCTATGGGGGGATGTCAGCATGGATTTTGTTCTTGGATTACCAAGGACACAATGTGGGCATGATTCTATTTTTGTGGTGGTTGATAGCTTTTCAAAGATGGCACATTTTACTCCTTGCAAGATGACTAGTGATGATGTTCATGTAGTAGAGTTGTTTTTTAGAGAAATGGTGAGATTACATGGTTTTCCAAAGAGTATAGTTTCAAATTGAGATACCAAATTTGTTGGGTATTTCTAGCATACATTGTGGAAGAAGTTGAAGACAGATTTGAAGTTTAGTTCATCACACCATCCATAGACTAATGGACAGACAAAATTTTTGAATCACAAATTGGGAAACTTGCTGAGATGTTTGGTTGGAGATAAACCAAAAAGACGGGATATGATTTTACCATAGAAAAAATGTGCATATAATAATTCTATTAATAGGCATATTGGTAAATCACCATTCCAAATTGTATATGGGAGTAGTCCCAAAAATACTTTTGAATTGTGGCAATTGTATAATGGAGAGATAAGTAGTGTTGAAGCAGAAGATTTTGTTGAACATTTGAAGCACATCACAAAGATGAATACATAGTATAAGGCTAAGGTAGATATGAAAAGGAGATATAAGGAATTTTAGATTGGAGATGAATTCATGGTTTATTTGAGAAAGAAGCATTTTCCAGTGGGTACATATAATAAGCTTAAGATGAAGAAGTTTGGACTATGCAAGATAGTGAAAAGGCATGATTCTAGAAATGCATATGAAGTGAAGTTGCCTATGGAATTGAATATTTCACTAGCATTTAATATTTTAGATTTGATAGAGTATTATGAAGGAGGTGATGGAGATGAAGTTGTAGAAGTGCAATAGAGCATTTTAGCAGCTAGTGTGGCTGCAAAGGAGATTGAGGAGATACTAGACAGTCATGTTGGAAAAAGTACTAGAAATAGAATTTATGATGAATATCTGGTCAAATGGAAAGGGAGACTAGTTGACGATTAATCATGGCTAACAAAGGAGGAGATTAACCATCTTATTTTTCCTCTAAACACCTAAGACATGACAGGGTCACTTCTCAAATTACCTCAGATGTCTAATGTAGGAGGATCCTAGGTGCAAGGGCAATCCAAAAATATTTTATTTTCAGCCTTTCCTATTTTAATAAAGACTAGTAGACAGGGTGATTACTATTTATGGGAACTTACTAATTTTAGTAAGTTTATCATATGAGCTCAAAATATTCTCATTTTCTATAGGAAGGTTAATTTTAGAGTTGTAAGCCTACCATAAAATCCTCACTCCTAAAGCTCACCGTTGGAGGCCTTAGAGCACCTAAATGAGGTTTGAAAACTCGATGGAAACGCACTAGCACGGTTTAAGCCTATAGAAGAGGAGCTAGAGTTTCTTAAAAGTGGTTTTAATAGCCAATTGGAGAAATGGTTCATGAGTTATGGCCTTCAAAAGTTGGGCTACCAAAATTTCTAAAATAATTTGTCAAAGATGTATTTGGCTAACTCTATGTGTATTGTTAGGGTCTGTCAACCCTAAGTATTAAGTTTGAGCATCTAGAACCTTTCTAGGTAGCATAAAACTGCCTATTTAAGAAAGGCCTAAACATTTTTTAGGACAGCTATGGGTGATAGTCTCCAGCTTGTCTTGCAAATTATTGTGCTAAAGGCACCCATTTGGGTTAGCATATTGTACTTCTAAATCCTATAATTCCACATTTTTGGTGCAAATAAGAAGTCCATATTTTGTTCTCACATTTGTTGTTGTTTCTATATTTTTGTTATGAGTTTATGGTATTAAGAGAAGCACCCTACATTAATATGAGTCATGAAAAACTCTATATAGTTTTTCATAAGACTATGCTAGTTTATCCAACTTAGTATGCTCGTTACAACGTTCTAGTTTAAACCCTATCCTTGGGTCTAGCAGAGTGAAAAATTCACTCATAGTTATGGATAAAATTTCCTCCAGGGTGATTTAGTTTATAATTCCCTTTCTATTTTCATCATAATCCTTAGCACATAGCATTACAATTTTAGGGAAAGGGACTACCTTTGGTATAACAAGGTTTTTGTATCCACTAACCAAAGTAGCTAGTTTAGTTGTATGTGCACCAATTTTTTTGTTATATTTGAAATAATTTCTCCCCTTTTGTGGATTTTCCACTTATTAAACAATAAATTTCTAATTCCCATGATTCCCAAATCTCCATGGATAATAGGATCAAATATGTCATGACATTCATTGGTGAAACCTGGGGTTTGTAGCATTTACCTGAGTTCTATAATTTCTTTCTTTTCCTTTATGATTGCACTTGTACTAGAGGTTTTTGACATTATTTTTCCCATGCCTACTATTGGTTAGTACATAAAATTCTTCTTCAATCCCTATTTTAAAAAATTGTAAAGTGTAAATCTAAGACAATAAGGTTTCTATTGTACAATTCCACTCTTTTGCCCATGTTTTAGTCTATATCATTTCTTTACAATTTTTGAGTCAAGTCAAAAATTAAAGTCTTGAGTCTAACTCTATATTTCCCTTAGAATGGTATTTCTTCTCATCTCCCTTTGAGTTAACCTAATATGGGAAATTATATAACAAATACATTATTTCTTGGCCAGGTGATTAGGTTTCGGGAGGGTTTGTTATGCATTTTCTTGATGAGAAGAAGGTCTCAATATCTCTAATGATTCATAGTCTTTGTTCCTAATCATGTTGAATACAAGATTCATGTTGAGGAGTAGTTATTTATGGAAGCATTTCTTCATCTATAAGAGTTTATAATTCTATGGTCAAGGATCTATATCTAGAGAAGGATACATTTTCACTGATGTTATAGAGCAAATGTAGAAGAGAACACTGAAGATTGAAGTTGAATGTCTAATCAATATAACACCTTTTTAGTTGCAAGATTGGACATCCCTTACTACCAAAGTACTATGCTGATTTTTATTAAATCTCAATCTGGGAGCGTGAACTTGAGATGATGTCTGCAAAGTATATGCTCTAGTTTTCACTAAAAGTCACTACTACCTTGAATGCAATAATCATTAAGGAAATTTAGTTTATCTAAAGGAAAGACAACTATCAAATACTTGGAAGGAAATTCTAATTATTTAACCATACATCTATCCACCTACTACTGCAAGAATAGTGACTAGTTCTATTTCTAGTGGCCGCAAGAACAAAAGTTCTAATCTTAACTTAGAAAATTGAGTCTAACTCCTAATTACTAAAGTAAACTCCACCTTCCGCGTGGGCCCCCATGAAAGAATGAAGGAAAGATAAGCTCAGATAAAAGTGTAGAAACTCAGCAAAGGCATGTATTCATTCAAATATGAAGTATTACAATAACTTGGAAAAAACAACAAGATGTCTATCAACTCTTTCTATCTACTCACTACTTAACCTCATAGATATAGACGAGGTCTTATTTAAATGGAAGGAAAAATAACAAACTCCTATAACTACGACTTCCTCATGAAGGAAAGTTAGTTACAACTTAATACTACAAGCATACAATTGTAAAGACATTAATTATCCCTTAAATTCCCCACAAATATAGATCATAGCAAATGCTAGATCTGCTCTTTTATCTGACTTTAAGCAGCTTCTAGGAATCCAAGTATTGTGTGTTGCATGTTTAACTAATTGCTTTGATGCTTGCTTCCTTTCTCAGCCGCTTTATTAAGTCTGGCTTTGTTATTCATTAAAATGGGTCCCTTCTGACTTTGTCGCCAAGTCTTCCAGCTACAATGGTGTCATAACGCTTCTCTTTAATACCATCAATGCCTTAGTGCTATTCCTTCATAGTTTATTTTTTATTAACTCCCGCTCAGCTTGTATTCCTATGATCAACATTTAATACACACAAGACTTCCTAAAAACATTTATTTTCATTTATTAGTTTATAAAAAAGGCCTTAATTATTCAACTAACAATTTTTGCAATCTCTTCAGCTATAGGAAGATCTACCCATATCAAACATTCATGAAGAAATATTTTTACCATGAAATGAACCCCTTTTAAGATATAATTTTGATTATCATTTTTATGCCCTATGTCCATACTTTATACATCAAAAGTTCAAAACATTTATACTAAAAGATGATAAAGTTTAGTATTTTATAGACAAATGTTCACAAAAAGGGCCAATAAGACTTCTATTTCTTCATGTCATCATTTTTCCCCCCAACCATCCTAAATTTGGTCCCTTTAGCATCTATAGGTTTCTGATACTCATCTATAGAATGAGATCATTGGTGATTTTCTCCCCTGATTCATGAGCTCTGTAATTAAAATATCCATGATTTTGTTTCAACCTTTCCCATTTTTGTTCTTCAGAAATCATGTTATATTTAGCAAATGAATCATACTTTCCAAGCATAGGATGCAAGAGTATTGGCAGTTGGAAATGAAGAGGTACCCAATAATTTTTTTTGACTTCTACCTAACATCATATACTTGGGTATCCTTTTGATGGCCAACTCTAGATTTTGGGGAGAGTGTAACTCCCTTGTTTTCAGATCTTCTGGCAATCAGATCCATCTTTGAGGGGAGGCTTGTATAGCATCAGGGGCATTTGCAGAACAATGTTGCTCCCAGTCCAAAAATGC
Organism: Cupressus sempervirens; assembly: GCA_028749045.1. Classification (NCBI taxonomy): domain Eukaryota; kingdom Viridiplantae; phylum Streptophyta; class Pinopsida; order Cupressales; family Cupressaceae; genus Cupressus; species Cupressus sempervirens. Next base: position 263,133,906 of record CM053785.1, on the reverse strand, counting down.
CTGTTCATGGACAAGGTGAATTTTGGTAACATCACTTTGATTATTGTTAATAGAAAGCCAATCAAAAAATACTCTGTAACCATTTTGTACCTCTGGCTAAATGTACAATGGTTCAAACATTTCCTTTTCCCTATAAGGAGTAGCCTGGTTTTCTCGACTAATCTCATTCTGCATCCATAACATAACGACCCTAAACTGTACATCTCCCACATATAACAATGAATTCCAATCCTTATCATCTAAAATAACAAGATTATGAACGTATAATTCATAGAGGAGATTCTACAATGTCATCGAAACTAATTTGAATGTTGCATAAAATTCTTGGGGAGTGTGCAAGGAAGGGTTCAACCCCCTGAGTAATTCGAGACAATTAAAAATTAATCATTTGCTCCTTTAGGAATAGTGTGTAAACTAGAGATGGTGACTTGCAATTTACAAGCTCTAGAATGAGCTCTGTAATCTTTGTGACACGTTGCTACAGGACCATAATTTCACTATCCTTCTCTTCAATTTGCTATGCTTGTTCTTTGATAGTTCTAAGCAATTGCTTCCTTTCTAGGTCCCGATTTTCTTTTTCCCATTGAAACTGTTGATACAAACTAAAGCTGGCTATTAACAGAGTAGAAATGTCTGGTGGTGTATGATGATGGACAAAAGGTCTATAGTCTTCAAGGTGGTGCTTAGGATGATGGTGGTCAGTAGTGTTGTCATCCTGAGAATGCTGACATTCAACAAAGCTGTTATTTTGACAGGAAATAATGTTATCAACTTTTTCTAAAGGGACAATGGCTACAGGATGGGGTGAAGTAGTCATTTTAACTTGAAATGTTTCAACAATTTTCTAAACCATTTTTTGTGCAACAGATGCATATTCCTTTGGTGGTAGATTATCAGTTTCCTCCGCTAGCTGTTCAAACCCTGACACTATTTCCTCTAAGGACTCCATGTCACTATCAACATTAATAGGGCTATTTGGCTTTGTAGGAATTTCCTCAAGATCATTTTCATGTTCTTGGGTAGGTGATGTGTGCTCTGGTGACTGTGCAGGTGTAGGTACTAGAGTTTCAACATCAATAGGTGGTATAGGAGGCTCAACAAGTAGCGCAGGAGGTTCAGTTCTCAAATTTATCCCAGACATTTTGGTGACTCATCGTGTAGTAGAAATTGGTTTCTTGCCCTTATCGATGGATTTCCCTTTATTTAGGTTGAGTGCAGGTTCTTGTGATATGGGAGATACTTCTTTTGAACCTTCCTCTGCGACAACTGTGCATGATTTTCTCTTCCTAGAAGTTGAGGCTTTTGCAGGCAGAATTTTCCTTTTTGTAGTTTTAGGTACAGAGGCAGAAGCTGAAGCTTCTTGAGCCATTCTATATACTACTTTCTTGACTCCTACAACAATTTTTCTCTTGTCCTCATTCATTGCCCTTTAGGTCCACCCCTTTTAGGTCCTTCTGTCCTTAGTTTTACAAAATCCTCCCATCTTCCCAAGTGTTGCCTAGTCAATTCCTTTTTAATTATAGCCCTAATCAAGCATTGGTGGGATACCGACTGGGTTTTGCCTTGCTATACATAGGTAGCTTGCCTTTTGATAATATTATAAAGGAAACTCGAGAGATTTATAGGAAAATCACCATGCTGCAAACCACTCAAAATTTTGAAATGAACAGCATGCAAATAGGAATACCTTCCTTCACAGGTAAAATATCTTATGATAAATTCAATAGGGTGGATGAATTGTAGAGGGAGAGATACTTGTAATGTACCTTTCTTTTTATTTTCCTCTAGCCGAGGATCTCCAAGTACTGAGAATTGCTCTTTTTCTTGTCATGCATCCATGTCCTCTATCCAACTTTCTCCATTTGTGGGAAAAATAAAAACTTCTACCACCGCTTCTTTAGTGAATTCTATCTGAATGCCCTTAACAGTTGCAAATCTGTCCCTCAATGTATTATGAAATTGGAGCGCAATTTCTTGATCAAACTGCTTCAAACTGAGATAGTAAGCCAACCAACCTTGTTGTTGAAACAAACTACATGGTGCTTAGTCTACCAATAAGACTCTATGGTCTGCTGGTTCATGCTATTGAGGTTCTCCACCCTTTTTTATTTTGAAAAAAATGCTAGTACAGGAAAATTCATTGCAAGTGATTTTGAGAGTATGGGTGGTGATAACTACAGGGGTTTTAACAAAGGGAAATTGAAATACTTTAGTACTTTCCAAACATCACATCCTTCAGTACTTCATGATAGCATTTTAATCACCAAACCATAATGAAGATAAAGATTGTGCTCAAAAACATATGCCATATTAATGAGGGGTTATGTGAAATCATGATTTAATCGTTAGCTTTCTTTACATTATTTAACACATTTTGGAAGTACAAAGGAGTGCCAGCTCATTACTGAAATGACCCTTCCCCATACATCCTACATGCAAACTTAAGATTTCCTTGATTTGCATTCATGATTTCAATTTTCCCACCCCCAACCTAGCAGAGGCTGGGTCCCACTAGATCATAAAGATTGCAAATTTTGAAAATTGAAATAACATGCTTTTCTAAATAAATAATAAATTAAATAAATGCAAAGGGGTCAAGTGTGACTGACCTGAGGTGTGATAGGAAGGATAGTCTGAGTAGTGTCGTACGAGAGAAAGTGAGATGGCATGACGATGGAAAGACAAGAAGGTGGGATGGAATGGGGTGGAAAAAGAATGAATTTTTGGATGAGTGCAAATTTTTTATTATGAAGGCCTTGAAAATAAATTCAAGGGGCTACAAGCATATGAGTGGGAGACTTAGATAGAGTGGCTATAGGAAGAGATGTTTCTATTGTGGTGAACTATTGAAGAAATTCTTCCTGGGTTGTTGGTTTATGATATAACTTTAGGCGATGTCCATTAACCAGGAGTTTGAATTTGACTGGATCAATTGTTGATAGTTAAACTGCTCCATTGTTAAAAATTGTAATGATTTCATAAGGACCAAGCCATCCAATCTAAAAAATTTCTTGGTGATGCTAATATCATGAATCATATAGGAGCGCCCAATCACCAACAGAGAATTCTCTGTCTTTAATGAATTTGTTATGCCATTGCTTCCTTTGACTTTGAATTAATTTTGTGTTATGAAGAGCTAATTTTCGCCATTCATCCAACTCATTGAGATGCACAATGTGATCCTGTTGTGCTGTAGGAAGGGTAATATCAAGTTCCAAAGCTGTACGCAGAGTTTTATGTTCAAATTCAATGGGCATAATAGCTATCTTCCCATATAGGAGTTGAAAAGGCATAAACCCAATAGTGGATTTCCATGTTGTTTTGTATGCCCATAAGGCTTCAGGAAGTCTAGCTGCCCAATCTTTTCAATGCAAAGACACTGTTTTAGTGAGAATATGTTCCAGCTCTCTATTTGTCACTTCTACCTGTCCATTGGCCTGTGGATGATATGGAGACAATTTGCCATGACAAATTTTATACTCCTCCATGAGTGCTACTATTAGATTAGATGTGAACTGAGGCCCTTGATCTGATTGTAATTCTCTTGGAATACCAAATCTAGTAAAGATACATTCGTATAGAAACTTTGCAACATTATTGTCACGAGGATGCTTCATGGGTTTTACTTCAGCCCACTTAGTATCATAATCAGTGCAAACTAGTATATAACTTTTTTCTTCTAATGGTGGTTCAATAGGGCCAAAAAAATCAATTCCCCATTTATCAAATAGTTCTACTACTATCTATGGTTGAGTGGCGTTTCACCCATTTTTGTCGATCGATCCATTCTTTGATATTTATCACAGTTTTTTGTATACTGAGCCACATCCTTGTGAAGTGTAGGCCAATAATAACTTGTATTCAGAATATTTAATGTAGTCTATTTGTTAGCAAAGTGACCACCATAGGGTTCATCATGACAAGCATGAAGAACATCATATGTTTCATCCTCTCTAAAACATCTTTGTGTTACCTAGTATAGTCCAGTATAAAACATGAATCTTGGGATCCATGAGAAATTAAAACTCTTTTCTGCCAGCAATCATTTTTCTTTTGTAGAGAAATGTGGGGGAGTTTTGCCAATGGTTAGGTAGTTGACAATGTCAACATACCAAGGGTTTTATACTGACAAAAGGAAGAGATGTTCATCATGAAAGCTGTCTTCTATGGTTGCAAGATCATCAAGTGTTTGAAGACAAGACAAGAAATCAGCTACAACATTTGCTTTACCTGGCTTGTCAATGATGATGATGTCAAATTCTTGCATTAGTAACAACCATTGAGCCAATCGTCCATAGATTGATGGCTCGTTCATTAGATATTTGATAGCAGAGTGATCTGTATGTACAAATATTTGGTATCCTATAATGAAATGTCTGAATTTATTCAGAGCATAAATTATGGCAAACAGTTCTTTCTCTATCACAGTGTAGTTATACTCGGCTCCTTGAAGATTTTTTTTGATATAGTAAATTGTACGTTCTACTGAATCTATCTTTTGGCCAAGTACTGCTCCAATGGCATGATCTAAAGCATCTATGTGTATGTGAAAAGGTGACTCCCAATTTGGTCCTTGGAGCACTGGTGTTGTTGAGAGGACTTCCTTAAGCTGCAAGAAAGCTTTTGTACACTTTGAATCCTATACAAACTTTGCATATTTTTGAAGCAATTTATATAAAGGTGCTACAATTTGACTAAAATCTTTGATAAAATGCCGATAATATCTCACATGTCTTAGAAAACTCCTGACTTCTTTCAATTTAGCTAGTACAGCTAATGTGTGTATGACTTCTATTTTTTTTGGATCTACTTCAATTCCTTTAAGAGAAATAAAGTTTCCCAACACCACTCCTTCTTGCATCATCATAAAACACTTTTCACTATTTAAAGATGAATTTTAGTCTTTGCATCTTTGTAAAACCTTGTCCAATTTTTCCTTAGCTTCTTCAAATGTTTGTCTATATGTGTTGAAGTCATCCATATACACTTTCAAACAATCTGCAGATATCTCAGAAAAAATGCTAATAATAGCTCTTTGGAAAGTTGCAAGTGCATTGCACAAACCAAAAGATAGGACAACATAAGAAAATTTTCCAAAAGGTAGGACACATGAATATGGTCTTGTCTTGATCCTCTGGTGCTATCTAGATTTGATTGTAGCCACTGAACCCATCCAAGAATGAAAAGTATTTTTTTCTTGCAAGATTGTCAAAAACTTGATTAACAAAAGGCAATGGAAAATGATCCTTCTTGGTAGCAGAGTTAAGTTCTCTATAATTTATACAGACTCACCATTTTGCCCCCTTTTTGGGAACAATAACCAATGGTGACACCCATTGGCTATCTGAAATAGGATAGATGAAGCCAGCATTGAGTAGCTTTTGCAATTCATTTTTGACAATATCGCTTAATGTTGGGTTTATCCTACGCTAAGGTTGTCTCACAAGTTTGCAATCTGAACTGATATAAATTCTATGGGTACAGAGTGCAAGCTCCAAACCTTTCATATCTGTATACTCCCAAGCAAAAGCTTCTTGGTGCTTTTGTAATAGCTATAGGGTATTATGATGTTGTGCCTGAGATAAGGACTTGCTTATATTTAATTCTCTTCCTGGAATGATTGTTGTTTTGACTACTTTTTCAACCATTGAAATTTGCACAATTGGTTGTGAATCTATCTCATGTGGCAGGAGTGAATACATACACTGTGCAGACTCAAAATAATAAAGTTCAGCAGATAAAGGTAGATAGCTTTCTAAAACACACTTTTGTTTAGAAGACGTTTGAGGTTGTGTTCCATACTCATTCAGTATGATAGAAGAAATGAAATCATCTTCTTCTTTAATGTTTACAAATGAGTCCCATGAGATCATCATCAATTGTTGAATAGAATCTATGTCCATATCAAAGTCATCCATACTTGGCCAGACAACTTGATCATCCTGTTGCAAAGGCTGAGCAGGACAAAACAAGGTTAAATTTTTAGTGTTCATTCCATCTGAAATAGTCATTTTCCCTAATCGGCATGCAATATAAGCATTTGTTGTTGCTAACCATGGTCATCCTAAAATGATAGGGTATCCCCTAGTACTTGTTTTTAGAGAGAGTACGACAAAATCAACTGGATACTCCCATGAATGTAATGTGATAGTGACATTTTCTAGCATACCATCAGGAATGATAGTAGAACTATTTGCTAGTTGCAAGATTATTGGTGTTTGTCTATGATCAATGATGCTTAATTTGGACACTACTTCCTTGGTCATTTCATTGATGGATGCTCCTAGGTCTATTAAGACATTCTACACTTGCACTCCTTGAATGGTGAGGGTCACTACTGGGCTTCCAAGGTCTACATACTTAGGCATTTTACAATTATCAAGCATAAGATCAGAAAGCTGCCCAAGGACATGGATAGTCTTTGGGTCTTTCTTTTTCCTTCCTAGCTTTTTAACACAGGCTTCTCTGATGGCTTTTGAATATAGAGGTACTTCCTTTATTGCATCAAGCAAGGGAATTTTTACTGTCATTTGCTTGAGTTGCTCAAGCAAATCTAGTGCAGCTTGATTTTCACTGGGCAGGACTTGCTCTGTTAACCTACTAGGAAATGGTGGTGTCTTGGCTACAGGAGAAAAAGTGGTGGTAGGTTCTTAAACTGACTCAGCATTTGTATCATCTATTTCTATTATAATGGGTTGCTGAGGTGAGGCAAGCATTGTTCCAGATCTTAGATGGATATCATTTAGGGTGATGTTATAACTTTGTTTATGGGCTGAAGGTTTTGCACTATTAGGATTAGGTGCAGGTTGTGCAGGTAACTGTGGTTATTTTGGAGGGGTTGTATTGGTAGCAGGAGGCATTAAGGCTTGCTATTGAGGAGGTTGAGTCAAGGCTAGTTGATGCTGGTGTTGCTGCCAATTTTGGGTTTGCTACCAACCCTGCTGAGGTTGGTGTCAACCTTGGCTAGGCTGCTGCCACCCTTGGTTAGGCTACTACCACCCTTGGTTAGGCTGCTGCCAACCTTGGTTAGGTTGTTGCCAATTATTATAATTACCATGTTTTTGTTTCCATTAACTATTACCACCATAATTATGGAGTGGGTCTTGAGGAATACCTGATCTTGGAGCCCACAACCTTCATTGAGCAACATAGAGGACTTTCCCATCTTCATCAATTACCTTTAACTTAGTAGGCACATGCTATGATTCCAAGCTAGCAATAGGCTTACATCGGCAGTTGTGTTTCTTTTCTCTACAATGGGGGCAATATTTTGCCAACATACTATTAGCATCCTCCTTCTTCCTTTGTGCTTGCATGGTATCCAATTGTGTGGCAACATCATTAATGATGTCTTGCTTGAAATCCGTTAAGAGGTTTGACAATTCTGTCTTAGATAATCCCACCCCAAGATTTTTTTGGAGTAAGTCCCTCAAACCTCATCCTTTTTTTGTTGTTGCTCTAGAATAGTTCAAACAAATATTCTAGATTTCAGCCCACGTCTTCTGTGTAATGTCACCTCCAGCCATTAAGTCTAAAGCTTCCATACTCTTGTCATGCACTCCTTTTAGAAAGAGATGCTTTTGGGATGCCTCATTCAATTGATGTTGTGTGTTGCACTGTAGGTTAAACATGAACCGGGAAACATAGTGCTCCAAATTCTCATCCTCTTTTTGTGACATTTTAAAAATGTCATCTCCTTTCAAATCATGGCCTTTGCAATATTCCTTATATTTATTAAGGAACATGTTACTCATAGTTGGCCAATCTGTCATAGCACTGGCACCTAGACTCATGAACCATCTCAAAGTGGCTTATTTGAGAGTTGATGGAAACAATTTCAGCTTATGGGCATTAGTTGTGTAGTCATAACTTTTACAAAGGATGTCAAATTCAAAGACAAAAGTTTTTGGATCTTCAGTAATAAGGCCATAGAATTTTGGCAGGGTAGCTGAAGGTATATTTTTTAGATTTTGATTACCTTGCTGAGGAGGAATTGGAAAGGGAAAGGTAGGCTAAGCTATTGCCATTTTTGGATGTCCTAGTGGTGGCTAATAAATGACTAGAGCTAATGGATTATCTTGATATTTTGGCTCAGAAAAAAGATTATTCAAATGGAAGGATTCTTCAGATGTGGTCAGCGATTGTACTTGTTTCGATACTTCTACAAATATGTTCTCAAATAGTTCTTCTTCTATTCCTTCTCTCTCTCTCTTCTCTTTCTTCAGGGTTAGGATAAAAAGTATCTTCCTAATTGAAGTTTGGAAGAAATCTTCCAAGGTGGTATCTTCTTCTATGCATGCAAGAATGCTAAAAATGAAAATAAATGACTCAATAGTGAATACTAGGTTGACACCATCCCCGAAAATGGCACCAAAAATATGTCTAATCAATATAACACCTTTTTAGTTGCAGGATTGGACATCCCTTACTACCAAAGTACTATGCTGATTTTCATTAAATGTCAATCCGGGAGCATGAACTTGAGATGATGTCTGCAAAGTATATGCTCTAGTTTTCGCTAAAGTCACTAGTACCTTGAATACAATAATCATTAAGGAAAACTAGTTTATCTAAAGGAAAGACAACTATCAAATACTTGGAAGGAAATTCTAATTATTTAACCATAGATCTATGCACCTACTACTGCAGGAATAGTGACTGGTTATGTTTCTAGTGGCTATAGGAACAACAGTTCTAATCTTAACTTAGAAAACTGAGTCTAAATCCTACATACTAAAATGAACTCTAGCTTCTGCGTGGGCCCCCATGGAAGAATGAAGGAAAGATAAGCTCAGATAAAAGTGTAGAAACTCAACAAAGGCATGTATTCATTCAAATATGCAGTATTACAATAACTTGGGAAAAACAACAAGATGTCTATCGACTTTGTCTATCTACTTACTACTTAACCTCATAGATATAGATGAGGTCTTATTTAAAAGGAAGGAAAAACAAAAAACTCCTATAACTACAAATTCGTCATGAAGGAAAGTCAGTTACAACTTAAGACTGCAAGCATACAATTGTAAAGACATTAATTATCCCTTAAATTTCCCACAAATATAGATCATATCAAATGCTAGATCTGCTCTTTTATCTAACTTTAAATAGCTTCCAAGAATCTAGGTATCATGTGTTGCATGTTTCACTGATTGCTTTGATGCTTGCTTCCTTGCTCAGCTACTTTATTAGGTCCCACTTTGTTGTTCATTATAACAGGTCCCTTCTGACTTTGCTGCCAAGTCTTCTAGCTACAATAGTGTCATAACGCTTCTCTTTAATACCATCAATGCCTTAGTGCTATTCCTTTGTAGTTTATTTTTGATTAACTCTCACTCAGCTTATATTCTTGTGATCAACATTTAATACACACAAGACTTCTTGCAAACATTTATTTTTATTTATTAGTTTATAAAGAAAAGACATTGATTGTTCAACTAACAATTTTTGCAATCTCTTCAGCTGCAGGAAGATCTACCCATATCAAACATTCATTAAGAAAGATTTTTACCACGAAATGAACCCCTTTTAGATATAATTTCAATTGTCATTTTTATGCCCTATGTCCATACTTTATACATCAAAAGTTCAAAACATTTATACTAAAAGATGATAAAGTTCAGTATGTTATAGACAAATGTTCACAAAAAGGACCAATAAGACTTCTATTTCTTGGCTAGCTGATTAGGTGTCGGGAGGGTTTGTTATGCATTTTCTTGATGAGAAGAAGATCTGAATATCTCTAATGATTCATAGTCTTTGTTCCTAATCATGTTGAATACAAGATTCATGTTGAGGAGTAGTTATTTATGGAATCATTTCTTCATCTCTAAAAGTTTATAATTCTATGGTCAAGGATCTATATCTAGAGAAGGATACATTTTCACAGATATTATAGAGAAAATATAGAAGAGAACACTGAAGATTGAAGTTGAGGATTGATATACAAATCGTGAGATTGGTTTAGAATCAAATTCAATTGAATTCAATATAGAATGAGTGCTTAAAAATGCAGAAATGGCAAAAGAAACTAGTCAAAGGTGATACAAATTCTTTTGAAAATAAAATTGATGGCTCAGATGTAAATCATAATAAACTAAATAGTGGAGAAAATTCAAAGTAATGAAAAGCTATACGTCATTGGCTAGTTAACAAGTCAAATAGTTTTAAAAAAGACTACAAGTCATGTATGTTCTTAGCCACTTGATTAAAATTAATCTATGATTCTCGTTGTGTCACTATAAAAGTTTATCAATATTTAAGTAAACTAACATAGAGAGGGAGTGATACATATCCAACAGGCCATCACTTTCCATGAAACACAGTCAAACTCTAGTCATGAGGTGTTAATGAGGCAAAACAATCTAATGTCAGAAAATAAATTTTTTTCTTTTGCTTGCTATGGTATACCTAGCTAGGAAGAGGGACCTGTGCCATAAAGTAGAGAGATTTAACATTTTCCTATTATCATTATCAGATTGGAAAGAGATCCATAGTTGTCGCTATCTCACTATACAAAGTTTCTCGACTATTATTCTTAAGCAACAAGAAGACAAGTGTACTCGATGGACCCACAGAAAAAACCATAAGGGAAAGTTTCAACATTTAAATCATGATCATTGATTTAACATCGATGGTTAGAATTTGAAAATGTGGTGACCATTAGAATCTTAAATATATGGACTAGGCATGGAAAGATAGAAAATGAAGAATAAATTTTTTTCTACAAGATTTTTGGAGACTGCATGAAGATTTTCTAAGATAGCTTGTGCCCATATCATGATACAAATTGGATATTTTGATTTTTTTATTCTCTAATAGATGACTATTGTTCTGCCCAAATTTAGAAATGATAATATCATAGTATAAACGTAATCTCTTTTGACATAACAAAGGTTTGTAAACTTGAGAGGGAATGGTTCTATAACTCCATTTACAATATTTTCTTTTCATGTTTTGTAGTCCATGCATTAGATAGTTTTGCACTTAGAGTTGAAAGACAATTTTTTATCATCCTGTAAATAATCAAATGGATTCTACTCTGCTTTGATATTTGTAGTACAGTAATTCCATTTTCCCCTTCATACATGGTTTTGTTTCTTCTCTTGATAGTTTCATACATGTTATATTTTTCATTGGGAATTAAAGTATATTGTATGCAAATCTATTGGATACCTGTTGAATTCCATTTCAGTCAAGGCTAATAGCCAAAGCAATTCCACTTTCCCTCATATGTATAATCTTTTCTTTCCTACTTCTTCATTTAGATGAGTAATTTGCATTTAGAATAGAATTAGAAGTCAAAAAATATCAAGATAATCTACTATAATCATTCCATTGAGTGTGATAAGTTATTCATATACACCTTGCCTAAGTTGTTTGTGCCTACAAACAATTTGGTAATCCTTTACCATTCTCAGGTTAAGAGCTTATTATGTCAAGATTTCTGATCTCATAAAAAAACATAATCATTGCATATCATTGCAAAATCATAGGGAGTTTTACCTAATCAATTCAGAGGGTAGTGATAAAGTATATACACTGACCCAATTGTTGGTAAACATCCTTCATCTTTCTAGGCATTGGGTATCAAAGAGTCAAGATTATCAAATCTAATAGGAGGACAAACTGTTAACCAACACACTGCAAATGAAAAATTAAAAGTTAAATACCTAGAATCTAGATTTGAGATAAGATAATATTGGTGCTAGCAAATACTCAAATAATTGGTGATGTTTTGTCATACTCAAGTTTTAGACTTTCAATCTTCAAAAAAGAAAATAGAATTCAACCACAGTCTTTGAAAAGTTGAAATTTGAAAACCCTATAATATCAGACTCTCAAGAACTCTGAACTTCATAGTCTAAAAGCATAAAAGCAAAAGGCTAATAGTAAAAAGTTAAAACGTAAGTAATTAATGATTTAAAGTATTGTAATATGTACAATGTACATGTAACTATCATAAAAAATGTACATAATTATAATAATAAAAAGTAATAATTAATTAAATTATTATTTGAATTTTGAAATTTTTACATTTTAAATAATTTAAATAATAAAAATTGACCTTAATCATCAATGGCCTCGCGGGCCCGTCAAATATCATTTTCATGTTGATTTGTAGAATGTTATTGTTCTTGTCTAGATTCATTCAAAATCATGACACTTTTCATGGACACATGTCCTTGATATGTGTCACTATTTTGGATGTTTCTTGACAACAATGATAGCATTCCCAAAATTCACCCGAAATTCATCTTGGTTCATTGATCTATATTTTACTTGATAGTTAGGATTAACTAATAAACAAGACTAAACGTAATTTTTAATAACTAAATCCTAACACTTAATCGAGCATTGCAATGACCGAAAACATGTCATGATTCCAAATGAATCTAGGCACATGGGAAAAAAATTTCCAAATCGATCTAAAATTTATCTTAGGTCATCAATCTTTCTTTTAATCAATAGTTGGGACTTAGACATAACTATAAGAAAGAATCTTGGACTACGTGTGTCCCAATTTTTGTTAGAAATATAATTTAACTTAGATTTTTTAAATTTTGGCCTGAAATAAAGTCATAGTCATTGATATATCATTCATTGAATGGTCCAATTCAATTCATAAATTGTTAAACCTTTTGCATAAAAAATATTAATAATTCAAATTATAATTTATCTTATTGTTGCATAATGCAAATTTAAATTTAAACCACAAGCTGTAGTAACTAGTTGCATAGATCTTAACTAAATTATTTAGTTAAAACATACAAATTATTTGAATTTATTTAAAATTTCCAAAATCCCTGATTTGGATTAGAATAAAATTAAACATGTAAAATTACTGAAACATCAAATTTTCAAAATAATAAAATTATAATTCGTAAATTGTAATTAACAATCATTCATCAATCAATAAATTCTTGATAATGATATTTTAATTTAATAATCGTAGTCATTTTACTTAATGAAAATTAATTTAGATTATAATAAATATTTGCTTAATTGCTTTAGCTTGATAATGATAGCTTAATTTAAATTTAAATAACAGTGGCATTTTTCATTTAATTCAAAATATGATAAAAAATTTAATATGCTATGATGACCATGATATTTAAATAAATTTAGATTTTAAAATAGGCAGTAATGAATTAATAAATTAATATTCAATATTTTATATCAACATTTATATATAAGTCATAGTTTGAACTTTTTATTTTTAAATCAAAATTCAATATTATTTATACAATTTAAATTGCATGATCATGAATCATGAATCATAATGTTACATGTATCATAAGTTTAACTTCGACAAACTATTTTTTTATTTAATATTTTTAAATAAATTAATAATAGTTAAAACTTTTATAACTATTAACTTGCATGGCCCTAGCCCCTATGTTCATTTATTATGGAAATTTACACATTTTGAAATTTAAAGGACATACATATACATATTTAAAAAGTTCATTAGATAATTTTTAATTGAATGATTTTTTACTATAAAAAGTTAATCAAATATGAAACCACCTTTTTTGAGAAATGAAAATCGGAGAAGAAATGTGCTCTGCTAGGGTTTGTATGGATTTGTTCGAGCCCTCGCTGGTTTTCCACCTATCATATCACATTTAGTGCAGGAATAGTTTTCATTTATAATGGCCTCAGCCTTGTCTGGCTCAGCAGTTGATGTTGGAGCTAGAGTTGCTATTGTTGAAGAGAATGACACTACCAAACAAATGACCACACAAGCTTTTCCCCAAGGTGTTTCATGAGGTAATTCTTCTCCTGATATTATTTTGAATGTCAAGGAGTTTGATAGTCCATGCACTTGGTTAGAACAACAAGCCCTCATTGTGGTATTTTATGGGTTGCTCTCCTTTTGAAAGCATGTTACGGGAATGGGTTTCCAAGTTTTGGACACCTCAGGCTATTTACCTTAAAGGCATTTAAAGCCTTAACAAAGGCTTTTTCTTTTTTCACTTTTGGCAAGTTGGGCCAAGTTGTCCATGTGTTTATTCAAGGTCCGTAGACTGTTAGGTCCTCCCACTTGGTTTTTCAACACTAGTCACATAATTTTGCTATTTTTGATGATAGCAAGCTTGAGGTCCCTGTTTTGGTGGAGTTCCTTGGACTTCCTATCCCATGTTGGTCTTTTTTGTCAACCATTGTGCAAACTATTTGCAAAGTTGTTTCCCTTAAACAAGACAAGTTTTTCAATGCTCAACTTGAGTGTAGGGTTTGTGTTGAGGTCAACCTATCTAGGGACCTCAAAGACTTCGTAGATATATAGATTGGTGGTACCACCTTCACTTAGACAATAATTTACCTAAATCTTCTAAATACCTATTATCTGTGCCAATCCATTAAGCACAATATTGGGGATTTTTCTTTGTTGGACCACAACTATCCACCCATTTCAAAAGCCAAGCCAACTCCAACTGCTAATAAAGATGAATGGACTATGGTGGTGAAAAAAGGTAAGGGTTCAACTGTAGCTAAGGTGAGCTCTTTGCCTCTAGACATTGGTAGACCTAGCTCAAGCTTCGTTCAACCAAAGACTGTCATCCCTTTTCTTCCTTTTTCTCTTGTTTCAAACCCTAGAGTATAGTAGAAAATGGGTGTTCATTCTCCTCATTCTCATCCTTTATGGATTCGAGAGTCACAAGTGGCATTGATAATTTATCAACAAACCCTTTATTAGTCTCGTAGCCTAGATGGTTGCGATGAGTATCTTGATAATGGAGAGAAGATTCAAAGGGTCATCTCTCTTGATGACTCCTCATTTGATGCTCTCAAATTTTTACATAATAGTTTCTCCTCTCTAGGAAATGAGGATGACATGCAAGCTAATTTACCATTAATTGCCTCTCATAGAATGTGTGGGGGCTAACAAACCTCCCTAGAAAATATTTTGTTAGTGACACCAAGTGTTGACTTGGTAATCTTGATGTACTTTGTCTTCAAGAAGTTAAAGTTGTTGGGTTTCTCCTTACCTTAGCTTGTAAGGTTATTTGGCTAGACAATGCCATATTTGCTTCTCAACATGAGGCTAGTCAAGGTGGAGTTGTTACTCTTATTTCCCCTTATTTACTTGCTTCTATTATTTCACATGGATATGACCCTTTGCATAGGGTGGTTTGGATTTTTTGTCTTTTCAGAATCATTCTTTTATTATTGTTAACATTTATATCCCTAATGATGTTGTTGAGCATTCACACCTATGGCACTAGTTAACAGATCATTTGCCACCTACAACCTGGGGTTTTTGGTGGGGACTTCAACATAGTTGAGTTGGCCACTGACAAGGAAGGACTTTTTCCTTTTCAATGGGTAGCTAGAAAAAGAGAGGCTTGGTTTTACATGCAGAACAAGCTAGGTCTTTTTATCCCAATGTTAGTCATCATTTTTGAGATGGTGTTTTGCATACATGGTCCAATTTTTGAGTTGGGTCCAATAGAGACTTAAAGAAACTTGATAGGGCTATGATTCTTGTGCAATCCTTCTCTTTTTTTTTTATCACAAGTATGCCCTACCTGTGACACCTCTTCTAGATATGACACTGTCAAATCATTCCCCCATTATCTTTTCTATCACTTGGAAAACAACTCATCTTCATCCTTTAAAACCTAGTTTTATCTTAATACTTCTTTATTGTCCCATCCATCAACTATTTTCCCATATTCTTTGGGTTTCAATATTAAGCCTATTAGGATTAACCACAAATAGAAATAATAGTTACATGCAAATATAACCAAAACCAAAAAATAACAAATATCATAAAAGAGAATACAAGAAACCAAGATGTAATGTGGCTCACCAAATCCTAGGCTACGTCCACCAACAATAAGTCCAATATTATTATTATCTAGTCATTACAATTTGCAATCCCTTATAGCTCAATACCATAGCAAGAAGCTACAATTTCACCATTAAATTATGAAATCCCTAACCCTAAGCCTTTTTATACAAGCTTTTCTTGCTTACAAAATTAAGGATAAAAAAAGTCATCCAATAGAAAAAAAAATAGTAGCCGATGCCTTTTACAATATAAGGGCATTTTTGGCTTCATGGGCACTACCCCCAAAATCCCTATAGAGACATTGCCCCTCGACCTCACCCTATATTGTGATAGGGAATGCATCTTTAGCATTGCACTAGGACTCTGCCTTGACCTTGTCTTGGGCACACTACCCCCAAACCACCATAGAAATAATATTGCAAGAAAACCACACCAAATAAACCTCTAAGTTTTATTTGACTCTACATTACAAAAAAACATCGGCCCCACACCTAGGTTAGGTAGATTCAATGGTTGAATATCACTTGGCAAACAACTTATCTTCATCCTTTAAAACCCAATTTTATCTTAATACTTCTTTATTGTCCCATCCATCAATTATTTGCCCATATTCTTTGGGTTTGGAATCTTGAGCCTATTAGGACTAACCACAAACAGAAATAATAGTTACATGCAAATATAACCAATACTAGAATATAGTAGATTGCATAAAAGAGAACACAAGAAACAAAGATATAATGTGGTTCACCAAATCCTAGGCTATGTCCACCAACAATAAGTCCAATATTATTATTATCTATTCATTACAATCTACAATCCATTAGGACTTAATACCATAGCAAGAAGCTACAATTTCACCATTACATTATGAAATCCCTAAGCCTAAGGCTAAGCCTTTTTATACAAGATTTTCTTGATTACAAAATTAAGAATAGAAAAAAGTCATTCAATAGCAAAAATAGTAGCTAACGTCTTTTACAATATAAGGGCATTTTTGGCTTCGTGGGCACTGCCCCCCAAAACCCCCATAAAGATGTTTCCCCTCAACCTCACCATGTATTGTGATAGGCAATTCACCTTTAGCATTGCCCCAGGGCCCTACCTCGACCCCATCTTGGGCATGCTACCCTCAAACCACCATAGAAATAATATGGGGAGAAAACCACACCAAATAAACCTCTGAGTTTGATTTCACTCTACATTACAACAAAACCTTAGCCCCACAATTAGGTTAGGTGGATTCAATGGTTGAAAAATGCCATACTTTTTACAATGAGTTTTCTTTGCATTTATGGTAGATAGTTTGCTAAGTACGGAAAAATATCTTATGAAGCCATAACTAAAGATATGCATATGGCCTCAAAAGCAATCGTTATGAATCTATTTGATATAGATTTCCAAGTTTTGCTTTCCAATCTTTAACACCAAAAGAAAGTTTTGGATAGTTATGTTTCTTGTGGAGCTTAGATTAAGGCTCGTCTCCATTGGTTGGAGGTTGGTGATCAAGATTCTAAAGAAATTTTTATGTTGTGTGAGCTTGTCATTCTCTAGTTGGCATCAACTACATCTAAGAAGACCAATAGGTTCTTATTGACCTTCTAGATATTCTAAAGGCTTTTGTGTGTCTCTATGCATAGGATTTCATGGCTCAGAGGCCATCTATTGCATGTACCAAGCTTTACAAGCTTTCCTTTCTATCACTCCTAATAGGCTTTCTCCTAAGCAATATGCCTTTTGTGACCAAAATTTAACAATTGCAAACCTAAAGGAAGTTGTCATTTAAATGGCTAATGAAAAGGCCCCTGGTTGTGGTGGATTTTGTTGTGAGTTTTGCAAAATCCTATGAGATGATATTGGCCCTAATTTTCTTCAAGTGTATCACATAGCTTATAATTCTAATTTCCTAAGAAGCATTATAAAAAAGGGTAATATGATGCTCATACCTAAAGATGGTGATCCTGAGGAAATCTACAAGTGGAGGTCCATCACTTTGTTGAATGTCTCCTATAAGATCATTGCAAAAGCCCTCTCTCTTCAAATTTGGCATTTGCTCCCTCAGGTTGTTTGACCTGAACAAATTGGTTTCATTAAGACCTAATAGATTTTGGATAACACCATTTTTTTGGGAAAGTAAGGAATGGTCCTGTCAATCGAAGCAGTAGGTTTTATTTCCAAAGATTGATTTTATTAAAGCTTATGACTGACTTGAGTGACCTTTCATCCTAGCCATGCTTCAAGCTCTAGGATTTGGTCCAGTCTTTCTATAGTCTATGCAAATTCTTTTGGTGATGCCTCTAGTTGCATCACCATTAATGAGAGGCAATCTGAAGCTTTTGGGCTCTTCAAATCTATTTGTCAAGGTTTCCCTCTTGTACCTTTGCTCTATGTGCTTACAGCTGAAGGTTTTGGCTATCTTCTTTCTAATGCAATTTCTTGGGGTTTGGTGTATGGGATCTCTCTTCCAAAGTTCTCCATGAAACTTGTTAATGGTCATTTTGCAGACAATTCCTTCCTTACTTTGGTGGAGGATGAAGACAATATTGCCAACACCTTGCAATGCTTGGATACTTTTTTTCTTGCCTCTGTGTCTTCCATTAAATGGCATAAAACCCTTTGTTATAGATAATCTTTCTTTATAGGCCCTCCATAGTTTTAGTAGTATAGGAGAAAATAGGTGCAACATGGAGAAATTTTTAATTTTTTGGGTATTCCCTTTTCTTTTCAAGCCTCCCCCATGGAGTTGTGGAATGCTATTCTCACACAAGTTCAGAAGAACCTAGAATATTGGATCACTAAGACACTCTCCCTTGTAGGAAAGTTTTAAATCTATTCTAAAGTTCTTTCTTCTATGTATGTCTACTACTCTTCTTGTAGGGCCCCTTCCAAAGCTTCATACCTCAAGCTCAAGTATCTCCTCTAGGACTTTCTCTATGCCTCTAATGTTGTGCATCATGGCTCTCATAGAATGGCCTAGGATTATTTTTGTTTGCCCAAAGATTTTGGTGGGCTTGGACTATTTTCCACTCACAAGTAAGGGATTCCCCTTTGTGCAGAGTGGGTCATTTAGGTCCTCACTATGGATGAGTCCTAGAAAATTTAATTATGACACTACATTTCTTTAGGCTTTCCAATTAACTGGCCTACATGGAAGGGGATTGGATTTCAGACCCTTCTTGTGACTCCTAAACCTATTCAGATTCAAGACACTTTTGTTGTTAAGAGCTTTTGGAAAGCCTGGGAAGCCCTCAAACCTTGGCTTCATTAGGCAGGTAATGGGTTCAAAGATGGCCTCTCAATGAACTAGAAAAACCTTTGGTGGTCTCTCTTGTTTGCTACTCAAGGTTTCAATTCAATTAAGATACAAGAAGCCAGTGCTCTGTGCTTGTTTTGAATGGGTATCAAAACTCCCAAGGATTTATTTTCCTAGGTTACTATGAGCCTTCACTCATCAGAGGACCTGCAAGTGCAATTTAAGCTTATGCATGTAGATTGGGAGATAGTTCATCTTCTAGTTTATGTGGTGCCTACCAATTTTTTACACAAGATTGGTAGTTACTCATCTAGCCCATGATGGAAAGGTTTAAAGTGGTATCCTACCACTCCTATGACTAGTTAAAAGCCCAAGTAAGGGTATCCGTTCCTAGTGCCCCATCTTCTGATGGTTGATATTCTCAATCAGTGATGGCATTTGCATTCTTCCCAAAAGACCTAGAGTAATAGATTTACCATTTTCTATCACTCCATTATAGAGCCAAAGATTTCTCACTTTTCTTGGTGCCTCCTCTTCCAGGGCTTTCCTTTAGGCCCTTGACTCTGGCATCTTGGAGTCCTAGATCCTAGATGCCCTTTTTGTAGCCAACCTAAGAGCTTCCTATACATTTTTTGGTTCTGCAAAAGAGCCCAGAAGTATTGACTCTAGATCCATTATTTTTTCAAGCCTTTTCATCTAGATGATTTCACTTCATATATGGTTGTGTTGGTAGATGCACCCAAGCTTCCTTTTAGATAGCCTAGATTTGGCATGCTTTCAAAATGGAGATTTTGTTTACTGTTCAGAAGGACTACAATGTTGTTTTATTCTCTCACAAATTTCTTGATATTCATTTTGCTATGTACTCTAAAGCACATATTTGTAATATTGTCATGATGTAGATTCAAGTACAGACTAACAAACTTTCACTGGAGTTCGCTCACCTACAAGAGTTATTAACTCAATGGGGAAATGTGCCCTGTATGATTGCCTGTGTACCTTCAAATGCTTTATTTGATGACCGTACTCCTCCTCATGGTTGTCAGCAAGGCCAAAGAAAATCTACATGTCACTCACATTCTCCTTGGTCTCAACCTCATTGTCACTCTCCTAGTGGTTTTGGTGTCTATCACCACTCAACCTCGACTCCATGTAAGTAGGGCTCAGGCTCATCCCCAATGGCTCCTCTCACTACCCCTGATGTGGATTGGCCATCTGTGCAAAGTGTTAGTCTAATTTTTATCATAAAATTTTAGACACATCCTTAGTGAAAATTCTAGTTTGTTTACAAGAATTAGGGTTGTGTAAATCATTTTTGACCTCAAATAAATCCTTAATTTTTTTATGTTGTTTTTTCAATAATTAAATCTTTCCCCATAGGACCTTTGAGTTAGTTTTGCATGGTGATTCATACAAAAAGGGGATGCATAGGAAAACTCATTTTGATGGTTTTCTTCATTTTCCTAGGTATTTTTAAAACTTGTTTACATTACCCAAGAATTCCCTAAGTTCTTGTAAAAATATTTAACCCAAGCTTTAATTTTAATATTTTTTGGGCTGCATATTATGTTTCAAGAAATCAATTAAGTAATGATGACCCTTGGTCTTCCTTAAGATCAAGGGTTGTCCCATGTCGCCAACCAGAGTTGTAGGGTCTTTAATCTTGGTGACATAGTGATAGGGAGACACCTATCTGTAGGACCCATTAAGGAGGAGCAAGGTTTCAAAAGAATAGTTTGCACTGTAGATTAGATGGAACATCAACAAGCCTCACTTTGTTGCCAACAAAAACTATAGGATTTTTATCCTTGGAAACAAAGCGACAACCCGCCACATAGATATGTGGTAGGACCAGCCCTTGTGGAAAATTTCATGGGTTCCATTTCATAAAAAGGTTTTCCAAATGTCAATTTCCATTTGTTATAAGGAATACACTTGACAAGGATGTAATGTTTGTCCATACTATTAGATCTTTTAAGATCAATGGTGGTTGCTTTGTCACCAAAGGAAGTTATAAGGTTTTTATCCTTGGTGACATAGCAATAGCCTGACATGTTTCCTCTTACAAAATGATTGCTAAAGTTGCTAGCAAGGAAGGAAATGGCTGATATGGTAAAACTCAATTGGACTGACTACCAACAAGGAAAGTTAAAGCTAAGTTAGAAAGTTTTTTATTTCATAATCATCAAATTTTCTAAAATTGATGGCCTATTTTCAAGTTCAAAGGGGAATGCCACTATATTTTTTCTCTACAACCCATTTATGGGAATTAAAGCTCCTCATGTGAAATAAAACAAGGAATATAGTGTAGACAGTCAAGAATTTCCTCATATAAATATATTTTTTGATTTCCTAGAGTGGAGACCTCTATAAGAATGCATTTTTTTGCCTAGTTAAATCGTACAATTTTCCACATTGATGATTCATTGTAGCATTTAGAGAAGAAATATGAAAGCCAAGTAAGTATCTTCATTGACATATAATTAAGAGAATTCTGGTCTTTCCTCATTATTACTCTAGTATGCCTCCAAAAAAGGGTTTCTCTAGGAAGGTATAATATGCTAGTAGAAATATTCATGATGACTTTCTAGAGCAATTAAGTGAATCTACTAATGAATCCTATAAACCCTAGGCTCCAAGTTGTAGATGGTTTGTTTGATAAGGGAAATTGGACTAGAAATACCATAACTTCTAAAATAGGGCTATAATTATTTAAATAGTAGTTTTCAGAAAGGAAATTATTTGTTCCCCACAAAAATATTTGGGATTTTGACTTAGGTAAGTTCATAGTTACTGGGGTTTTTATGGATTCAAATGTCCTCACACTTGTAGCTTGGAACTATGACCCAGTATCTAGAATGTTGAGGAGAATAGATAAGGAATGCTTGATAAAAATTATTATAGAAGAGATACAAGAAGTCTTTAGAATGGACCCAACCACAGATTATGATAAGGTCATTTTTCAGGGATTGGAGAAAGAATACTTGTCTTGTAAGGATCAAATTAGGTAAGGGGCACTAAGAGGACACTTGGCCATAATTGGAAATTTAAATTTTGTCACATCATCAACTAAAAAGCCTTTCAAGAAATATTTTTTCAATTCTAGGGCTATAGATATCTATATGAAATTGTGCAAGGTCTTTGGTGAAGATGAATAGGAGTTTGCACCAATAAAGTTTATGTATATGATGGTACAGATCTTATCTTTTGGTGTGGATATTATCTTTGATTTTGCATCTTTTCTAGCAAAGGAAATTCACATAGGTCTAATTGGAATTGTAAAGGGTAAAATTGAAAAAAAAAAATTGTCTCTACTCTTTATTGATGCATATGATTTTTTATAAGGGGGCTACTTTCTTTGAAAAGGAAATGGTATTGACAAGAGAATATGATGTAGAATCTATGCTAGTTTAGTTATGGATTGCATATATGACCTAGGATGTAGAGGAGGTCAGCTTTATGAGGTTTGATAGGTATATTGCATCTATATTGAGGAGCTTGTTATTAAATGATAACCTCGAGATACCTAAGGCATTGCTAGATTTCATCAAGCCTATGGATAACCCTACTGGTTTGAAAGTTTCATCATACCATATCTAGTGTCAACAATTTCCAGAGTATGTGGGTTCCAAGTAACTCCACATGTGCTTCCCTACCAAGTACCTCTTAAGTTGGGGATACCTAAGATGTTATGGAAAATCAGTAGTTTGGAGGAAGCAAAACTAACTTGTAGGTCTAGGGGCTCTATTTTCCCATCTTGTACAATTGCTCATTAGTTCATAATTACGAAGAATGGTTGGTTATTTCTATATAAAGTTTTAGAACCATATAAAATGATTGTCTCCCATTCTCATTTCAATAATAGTGAAGGATTTTTTGAAATATTTAGAGAAAGGGCTAAAACTACTGGTCAAAAGGATCAACTCTATTTTCTTGAAGATGTAACAAGAAATAAATTCTCTCTCCAAGAACAATAGATTAAAAAAGAAAAATGGAGAGTTTATTCTAGGGTTTTAGTAATTATTTTGAGAAATATTATAGCCCTTCAGAAAATGCAAAGACAACAACAAAAAAATTGAACAAGTTGATGATCACCTTTCCAAAGATTATGGAGACCATGAATGAAAAGAAGATGACAAAAGAAGTAATGAAAAAGTTATCTTTCACCCTTATGGTGGGATCAAGACAATTGGCCATTCAAAGGAGGCTTGGCTATAACATTATCGAGAATAAAGAGCATACAAATGATAAGGGGAAGCAAATAGTTGCATCAACTAGTGCCACTTTGGAAGAGGGGCTGAAAGAGCCAAGTCCCAAGAGGCAAAAACTAGAAGAAAATCAAGTGTCTCAAATAGAAGAATACACACCCACTCAATCTCCATTACATATAGAAAATCAACAGCTTACTAAGCAACAAATAGAACGATTAGGATCCCAAGGGGGAGTTTTAATTACTATTTTACAATTAGAGGAAGGAAATCCTCAGGAACCTCCCATGCCTAGCCTTCAACTAACTATTGTTGATTATAAAGGAAGGGAATTAGACCTTGCACTAGAACGAGCTAGTCATGAATTTCTTTTAGACAACAATTTTGTCAAATCAAGAGCTTTCTACCAGTTTACATGGAGAACAAATATTGAACAATTTGAAGAAAGGTGTAATAAGATGAAGGCAAAGCATCCAAAAATGGAAGAGGCTATCATACAAGATCAAATAAAAGATGAAATGATGCAAGAGTTTAGAAGTTTGATCCCTAAAGAAGGAAGAAAAATGATAAATTTATCTAGGTTTTTGCTTTTACAAAACTGGGATATTGCAAATGCCATGGTTTTTAGTATTGTCAACAAGTAGTTAAGTGTTGAAGAAAAGATGAGATAAGGACTTAGAGGTGCTAAATTCAGTGGAGGTCATGTTGCCTTATTAATTTGGTCTTTGAGAAGAGGATCCAGAGCCAACCTTTCTCAACTTGATGATATTGGAATGATTGGAGACTTGATTATTAAGAAAGTGGAAGATACTCCAACTAATGAGGCTGCAAAGTTAAATATTGAAACAACTACTCTCACATTAGCTATGGCTAGGAAGGGGAAAAAGAAAAATTGGAATTACAAGAAAAATTTCAACAGGTTCTACATGCCTACAACAAAGAAGTACATAGGAGAATTGAGCTTGAAAATAAGATGGTAGGGTATCAAGGGAAACCTAGCAGACCTAGGATTACTTATCCTCATCCTCTAGTTAATCCTTTTGAGTAAAATCCCCTCATTAAGTTATCAAATACTCCACAAAGATCACAATTTTATACAACTAAGGATTTTGAAAAGGAGAAGAGAAAACTCAATGCATTATTGGTAGAGTTGAATGTCCAATATGAGGATAAAATAAGAAAAGAAATCATGTATCTAGTAGATAAGATTGGTTGGCCTTCTTTTTATGAGCAATTGGTAAAGGTAATGGACATGTGGAATGAGATAAAAATTAGAGAGGATGCTTTGAAACCAATTGTAAATAAATGGAATAATAGGGACAAAGATGTCACTCTTGTATGTTTTCCAGTCATTAATCTATCTTGTGAACAAATTAAAAATGCCTCTAACATGACTAATCATCTCTCTGATTTTGATGATAAGGAGGTAGAAGTGCAAAAGAGAATCATAATTTGTTTCTCAAGGTATCTTGGAGAAAAATGTGAGCTTTCCCCCAATGCTCTCATCAAAATAGATAAATCAAAAGATAAGGATGAATGGGACAAGGAATTGGATGACTTGTTATGCCTTAGAATTAATAGGGTCATAAATGAAAAGGGTCATGTAAAAAAAACTGAGGAAGTTGTTAAAGTTCAAATATTCTTTGATTCTCTTAGGGAAGAATTTTTTGAGATAAATAAACTGAGGGAATTTTTTTTGAAGAAGTAGCATGAAGTATTGAATTTTAATTGGCTAGATGACACACTTTTTGATAAGATGAGATGGACCAAGATGATTTGCAAACAAATGATGCATCACTTAAAGTAGAAGAAAAAAAAGATAAACAATCAACTACAGTAACAAGTACAGAAGTTCAAACTGATGACTTGGCAGCAGACGAATCAAGTGTAACTATCAGTTTGTCAGTACATGATGACTTGTATGGAGAATCACAAGTTAAATTCTATTTTCAAATATTAGAACCAAGTCCATCACAAGTAATTCCAATGGTCACACACTCTAAGGAATGATAATCATATAAGTGCCAATTACAAATTCCTTAGCAACAAATAAGTCTAGCACAAGTGGTCCCCACAAAAGGAATATCCTTGTTACATGTGGGCTTGTATCAGGTACCTAAAACTTGTTTGTGGATGACCTCCATCAAAATAAATGGTCAAAATAGTTGGGTATACTTTGAATCCCAATAGATGAGGCACTAATCAATTATTTCAATCTACATATGAAGAGATCATGAATAAGCATCAAGAAGAAATCTCAAAAATCAAATCAATTTTTCTTTCACGTATGAGAACTTTCATAGTTTATTAGTATTTGATTGCATTGGATCACTATGTTTTAATTGGTTGCTATTACCTAGAATTACATGTAAATTTGAGAAGAATTATGACCAAGCATCTACAATAGGGGATGAGTATTGTAAGAATATATCATTAATAAATGAAGTGTGAAGATAGTATCAAGTTTTGAATCATTTTATCCCTCAAGTGCACCTTCCTTGGTTTTGTAGAACCTAAAGAGTAGAAAATCCTTGTGGTTTTGTTGAAGTTGGGTCAAGATTCAAAAACTACTTAGTTGAACATAGGAAATAGCTAACACTCAGATTAATTTTTTCGTCATCTTTTAGTATCAAGTATTTTTTTGCTTGGTAGTTTAAAAACACCAACATAACATGACCCCAAATGGGCTTTCCCTCAGTTGGACATAGTCATTTCTCCACCTAGATAGGAGATGAATTAAGATTTTGATGTTGCTACTAATGATGATTGGGCTCCCCTTGAGCCAACAACCAACCCCAAGGACTTCTAGGATTCTGATGATAAAGACCCACCCTCAGCTGACACTACTTTTTAAGCCTAAGAGCTTTGTTTGGATGAATAGTTGTTAATCTGGCCTTGTGTCATTTGAACTCTTGGGGTGATCTTGTATCCCTTGATCCCATTTTTGTGAAAATGTATCTTTAAATTATAATTAATGGAAAAGGTCTAATCATAAAAAAAAACCCATAAAGGGATTGTTGAAACCCTTTTTTGTTTCTAGAATGTAACAGTTATTTTTTTTATAATAGAGTTGCAGACTAATATTTGAATAGTGCATTGAGAAGCCAAAAATAGAGTCATAGACTAACAAGAGCAACGATTTACATTTCATAATTTACATTCAAGAGAAAGGCCCAATCTAAAGTAACTACTTATAATTTTTATCAAAAACAAATATGTAATATCTTAAAAAACATATTTTTTCCCAATGGGCAAGGGTCAAGGAAATAGGAAATAGGGAACAGGGAACTAGGGAATAAGGAGAATCAATAGGTTAAGGCCTTGAAGCCTTCAACTAGGAAGGTCTATGAACCCCTCCATGAGGAATCTCTTGGAGATGATAACTTTGCTAAACTAGTACAACCATGTGAAGTTGCACTACTACATTTGGGCCCAAATTTTGACAGAACTCCATCACAATTGTTATGGTCACCCATTGCCTACATGATGATACTATGAATTGGCTCCTGTCTAATTTTTTTTTTTCACAAATTGTGATGGCAAGGGTTTCTCTCACAACTGTGATGAATAAACGTGTCATAACTTGGAATATGCAAGGGAAACAGTTCATCTTCTTGCCCTCCCATTTGTGATAATAGATCATCACAATTATGACAAAATAAGCTTCTAGTCTATCATTGGACAAACGAATAGCCATTAGACCTTTTCATCATAATTGCAAATGTTGTGTGACAGGCATGTTGTAGAAGTGTTGGTGATCTATTAGAAAAGTCTTTCATAATTGTGATGGGGATCTAATAGAAATGTTGTTAGTGTGACTACTATCCATCAAAAAAAATTATCATAATTGTGAAGACTTCTTGAATTATTTTTAAAAAAATTAGCGGCAAATAAATCCCATTTCTATTTTTCCAATCCAATTCACTTTGTAGCTTCATTCGCATGCCAGTCTTGCATATTGAACTATGCCCTCCTTCTATAAACTTGTTGTATTTTTAGCTGCATCGGATGTCTTATGCATATGAATTGAGATTGCATATTGAACTATGGCCTCCTTTTACATTTCCTAAAACCAATAGATTCACATAGTTAGTTGTAATGCAATCATATAAGGTTTGTAAGAAAACTCAGGTGCAAAAACAACTTCCTACACTAGTCTCTTAACTAAAGTATTCTGCAAATTCTTTTTTAAATTCTTACAATTTAACAGTCAATATTATGTAAATAATAATATTGCAGTCAACCATGAATATAGAAAATAGATAGAGAAAGAAAAAACAAACACAAAGATATGTCTGTGGGGAAAAATCTTTTGATAAAATAACCCCACCCCTCCAAAACTTGCACAATGTATTATCTTCAACTCAAAGATTACAACACACTTATAGTGCAAGCTCTTTCAGGACATGGAAGACTTATCCAATAGTAATAAACAATACAATACTCACACTCTCTCTATCACTCAACTGTCTACAACCCTCAAAGTGCTTATAAAATGCACTTTCCTATTTTTAGGACATTTTCCAAAGATAGTTATTACGCATCATAGGAATTTGTCATAACCATTTTAGTCATGATCTTATTACACACAATTAAATATTCCAAAGATAGCTCTTACACGTCATAGGAATCCATCATAGCAATCTACCATAGGAATCTATCATAGGAATCCATCATATGAATCCATCATAGGAATCTATCATAGGAATTCGTTAGAGGAATTCATCATAATTCATGTTGACACATGCAAGTGGAGTGATACATCAACATGCCAAGTAGAAATGTACACTCACACTTAATTACATTATTTACAAAAAAATAATAATAATAGGAATCATCCAAGGTTGAGATAGCTTATTCCTAACATTCTCCCACTTTTCGAACACCTTGTAAGAGCAACAAGCACATAACAAGAACTAACCACTATAGGCTAAAAGGATAATAGACTCTGAACACCATCTAAACTTCTTTGTGCCCACCAATTTCATCAATGCATCTACAACATTCTTTATAGTATCTATTTCTCCAAATTTACCTTTCCATCTTCCACCATATCTCTCACAAAGTGAAACTACACATCAATGTGCTTTGTTTTGGCATGGAAAATTGGATTCTTTGCAAGGTACATAGCACTCTAACTATTGCAACAAATAGAAATTTGTCCTACATCAACACCAATATAAAAATATAATCTCCTAATTCAAATGGCTTCCTTACAAGCATGAGTAGTAGACCTATACTCAACTTCTATAGTGGACAAAGCAACCATAGATTGTCACTTACTCATCCAAGGGATGGCACCACCAAAGATAGTGAACACATAAGCACTGGTGGATCTGCTACTGTCAATATCACCTACCCAATCTGAATCCACAAACCCATGAATATAAACTAAATGTGGAGATCAAGAAGAGTTACCATGATAACAAATGGAGTAATCTAATGTACTCTCAAATATATGAATACTCGCTTAATTGCATCCCAATGTACCTATCCAAGATTAGCCATAAATTGACCCAGAACTCCCACTTTTTGGGCAATGCCTAGTCTAGTACAAACCATAGCATACATAAGACTACTAGTTGAACTACCATAAGGTACTCTACTAATGTCCTCCACCTCACTAGGAGATTTTTGAAAATCATCTATAGATAAATTTGTTCCCATAAAAATAGGTGTACACTCAAAAGGTGTCACACTCTAAACCCTTCTATCCAAACCATTCCATGAGTTCAGAATGCTTAGATGTTGGCTTAGAGCTCCCTATCCATAGAGTGCAAGGTGGTATGATTCAAGTATAAAGGCTCTCAGCTGAGCCTTAGAGATACACTTCTTGCTAGTAAACCATGCAAAGGGAGGTTCTTTGAGACAATTGCAAGAATGCAAGTGTCTACAATGAGAACTCTAAAAAATGTAATGCAAGTGGAGACTAAGCTAGAATGAATATGCAAAATGCAGCTATGCTAACAAGAATGAAAGTATTACAATCCAAACTAGTTATGCTATGTGATCTTAGATTATTGCAAGATGCAAGATGCTTCTAAACTAGTATGCAATGGTGATGAGAGAATGAGACAAGGAATGAGAAGTTCTCCACAAGCCTCCAAGGAAACCTGTTAGAAAACCTACAACATAATAATATTCAAATGAAGATGGATCCTTTGAGGGGGAATTTCTCCCCCTTTTAAAGTTGTACAGATGGTAGAGATCAAGATGAAGATGGTGGATTATCAATGGTGAAATTTGAAGAGAGGAGTGATCCATGTGCACAAACAAGTATACCAATAAAATATAAGTTGACTTTCCACATAAGACAAAAGTCTCAAAAGCCTCTTTTTTTAATTGCAAAAATAGAAAAAGGACTTTATGTGTGCACTTTAAGTGGGGTAGAAGAATGGGTTCTTTTATTTAATTAAAAAGGGGACATACATTATTTTAATCAAACAATGAACTTAGGATAGCATAGTCAAACTATAGGTTATAATTAAATTAATTGATTATTTGCAATTTGGTCTAGGTAAATGATTAATTAAATTAGCCAAAATGTTGAGAAGGGGGCTAATATTATTGATGACCATTTTTAGGTGATTATATTTTCCCTCTTTAACTAATGTGTGATTGATCTTAGAAAACATTACATGAAAGAAAATAGAAGCCAAGTAGGTAGCAATAGATATAGATATCTAATTCTGAAGAACAAAATAAAGAAAGAGATAGGACATCCTAAGTGTAAAGCCTAATATTGGTAGTATTGAACATTAGGAAAAGGATGATGTCATAATTCAAGAATAATGCTAACACCTAGCACATTAGATAGATAAAGATAAAATGAAAAGACAAACATATGCTCCTTAGAAATAGATAGTTGTAGCAAGTGATGATAGAGTATTTTTGCCGCTCGGGATTGAAATTGAAATGAGGTAAGGGGATTCAAAAATGAGATAGATATGATTAAATTGGAATATAGAAATTTCCAAGATGATAGATAGGTGATTAGAACCAAAAAGTGACTATTAAGGAGTGACAGAATGGCCCAGTTTGACCAAAGTTGACCACAAAGGATATAGTATAAAAATTAGGTTAAATCGGGTAAAAAGATGATTTTAGACATGAAAGGCTGAATTTAAGTAGATATGAAGTGTAGAGGTGATGAAGACATCAAGAAATGAAGATGCCCTAGTGATGATTTAGAGATTAGACCAAAGAAGATCAACTAACTGCTCAGAAGAAGGTATAATTTTTAAAATGCAATTTTGACTATCAAGATGAACTCAAATTTTTATTTTGATCCCAAAATGGATCTAGGATTTCAAAATTAGATAGGGGTCAAAAGGTTATATAGATGTGATGATAGGATAGCAAAGAGATGAAGTGGCAGATCAAGAAGATGAAAAGACATGATCGAGAAGAAAACAAGAAAGAGATGAAAGCAATTAACTGATATGTCCATGAAAAGATGAAGAGAGAGCTCTCCCCATATGCATGAATGCAAGACTAGACTAGAGAATGAACTTATAATCCAAGCTAATATGCAAAGTGGTTTACCAGAAAGAAATGCATAACATTTAGACTCTAATTCCATCATTGAGTGTTTATTAGGGACATCATGAGATCATACAACCATCACTAGTATAACTATGAGGATATGAATATGATTGATATTAGATAGGTATGTGGAAATCCAATCTAAGCATCAGAGACATGTAAGTCATGATGACTACATGATTAGACTCCCTAAGTTTAGTATAGAAGATTACACCTGTATCAAGCCATAAGCACCAAGATAACCCCAAGTGCAGTCTTGTGAAAACAATCAAGGATGATACAGTTGTAATTCAAAGTGTCAAATAAGACAAGCATGAATTATTTGAACACTATAGATGAACAAAGTATACCCACAAGTAGAAAAAAAGAAAACATGCCCCATGCCCCTAGTCTCCTAGTCCATAAAATCCTCAAAAGACTATTAGGGAGGGAACATATAGTAAAGAAATCCTCATAGACAACACACAAAGTAGATAAAGTTCATCATATCTTAGTTGTTTAAATGTTATATGTGTGTGTGTAAGTCACTTGGCCATTTCTTCAAGACTTGATTCTGATAGTGAGAAATATCATGACACTAGAGACCATAAGTAAACTATCTAAAAAGTGTTGGGAAACACTTGATGTCAAGTTGGGGGTAGTGTTGAGAAAAAAAAATGGTGAGTTGTCAAAAAAACCCTAAAACACAAGGATACCTAAAATACGCTAAGCAGTGATGCCCTTGAGATGAGGACAAGAAACAATCCCAAGCTAGGAAATGTGCAACAAAATGGGTGATTAAGACTAATAGACATAGGTGCAAAGGTTTCAAGTAGCACCTATTTCTAGGTTTTTACCACTTGATAGATTTTTTTCAATACTTTTTTCAAATATTTTCTATTTTTGAGATATTTGATTTTTTTTTAGTGATGCATCAAAGCGTCTATTGCTAGGTTTTCACTAAGATGATCATTTTTTCAAGACATTGTCTAATTTTTAGGATTTTTAAGAATGATTTAGATATTACTAGTTCTCAACCAAGATCATATCATTTTCTGCCAATGTCTAGCAAGTTATAGGACATGATGGAGCAACGAGCTAGTGGATAACCAAAGATGGATAAGAAAGGAGTATGAAGCAAGTGCAAGCAATCCTCAAGCACTAACTCCTCAAGAGTACCCAACCTAGGGAAAGAGAACCATATAAATCAGGTTTTGGAAAACAATGGAAGCAATGAGCAAGATAAAATATACGATAAGAAATGGAAGCCACTAACTGAGATAGCATGAAGTGTGTAGTCTAAAAAAGTAGTCATGTTAAGAGACCTATGAGAACCATGTTTTATTTATTATGATCAAGACCAAGGGATAAAGTAGATGAGATAGATAAATAACAATAAAGCTTAAGATGGAGGCTATGAGTGAATGAGAAAGTGCAATAGAGAATCTTGTGGATAAGATAGCCAATATGCAAAGATAACTCAACATTGTCAAGATCAAAGAGAGAAGAGGGGATAGATCGATGATGGAAGAATTATGCATGATGCTTTTTTATCAAGTTTTCATCATGGTACTTACCCAAGGTGGAACAAGAAGTATTTTTTACTGTAGGATGAATTTATTTGTCTTTACTTTTGCCACCAAGGTGCCACAAGAAGTGGTTTTCACCAAGGAACATTTTTTTCTTTTGTTTGAATTTTTTTATAGAATTTTTAGAAATAGGTCAATCTTTTTTTTCAATTTAGATAATGCTCTTATAGGAAAGATAAGTCATGATAGTCCAAGACCATAGAAAGGTATGCTCAAAGATGCTGATAGGGTGATGAAAGAGAAATGGTAGTAGGAAGAGTATATGGAGGATAAGAGTTCATGTATAGAAAGTAAGTGTAAGCTTTAGAGGATCTCATGAGGGTAGCTTAAATATTGGACAAGATCAACATTAACATACACCTTCAAGGGTGTTGGAATGGTGGAGGAATCATGGATGAAATAGCTTGAGGTTTAGATGTATGGGGTAGTAGGAGAATTTGAGAAGAAGATGGAATGGAAGCCTTTGGAAGCTTTTGAGGAATATGTTTAAAAGAAAATAGATTGGAAGCCTTTGGAAGCTTGATTGTCAATTTTGAAGTATTTTCAATGTTCATGTCTTTCAAAAGAGACTTGGGAATCCATATAGCTTTAGTTTTTTCTTTTTCTTTGGATGCTTGAGAGTGCATTTCTTCAATGATGGATTTAGGAACCCATATTTTCTTTTATTTGTCTCTCTTAATAGTGGACCTCTGCAATTTATTTTGTGTATTTTCCTTCTTAGCATTCACATGTCATTTAGATGGGACATAGTGATCTTTATTTTTCTATGGATTCTTATGTTTATTCTCACTTCCAAAGGACTTGGGATTTATGGATGAATAAGGCTGATATGACTTGCTTAGATGGATAGATGGGTGAAAACACATCAAGGATGAGTGTCTTTGTTGATCTTGGGGTATGATTGGAGAGTTAGGAGTGGAAAATGTAGGAGATGAAGGAACATAAGGTCCCAATATAGATGGAAGATTTGAAGGCTTTAGCTTTTATGGATGAGGACCAAGGATAGAGTTAGGAAATGTAAATGGATAGTGGAAAGGGATATCAACATCTTTAGATTGGGCAACATGGTCAAAGCCATCAATAGACTCATGAGTAGCTTTGATAGAAAGAACATTTTTAATAGGAGCACTTGAAGCTTGAGCACAATTTTGAATTGGATATGGAGAAGTAGAACATGAGGGGACACCTTGACCTTGACAAGTAGCTTTGGATAGCATAGGAAGAGAACTTTTCTCATAATTTTTAGTAAGCTCAAGGGAGATAATGGAAGTGGTATCTTCATCATACCTACAGGATGGAAAAGACATAGGATACAGAGGGGAAAAATCTAGAAAGAGATGAGAGGGTGCTTTATCTTCATCTTTCTTGACATTTATAGCTTTTTCTTTTTGAGAGTCCTCTTGACATGGAGCCACTTCTAAGGACAAGGGAGAATGAAGAGGGGGTGGAGTAGTAGGCATAGAATTGTATGAAGGTTGAGGATTTTTAATTTAGTTGTATGGAAAAGGTTTGCAACCAAGTGAAGGTTAGGTTGAGTTTCTTTTAAAGGTAGCCCTTGAGGATACACATAGT
The DNA here is from genome assembly GCA_028749045.1 of Cupressus sempervirens. Classification (NCBI taxonomy): domain Eukaryota; kingdom Viridiplantae; phylum Streptophyta; class Pinopsida; order Cupressales; family Cupressaceae; genus Cupressus; species Cupressus sempervirens. The sequence goes on along the minus strand of CM053785.1, from coordinate 263,099,964 downwards.
CAATGTGGAAAGAATTAGGTTCTTTTTTTGATGGAGGCATTTTGGAAAGCTTTGAAGTGTTGGGAGATGCATGAGTAATAGAAGAAGTGGAAGATATAATGGATCCACTACTAGACATAGGTCATCAACATAATCTTCCTCAAGAGAAGTATCTGCACCACATGGGTCATTAGAGGTTCCAAGATCAACAATCTCATCATCAATGAGATCTTGCACTTTATGTTTCAGCTCTATACAATTAGAAGTAGCGTGGTCATTAGATTGATGATAAGCACAATAATCATCCATGAAAGGATTTATGTAGGAGCTAGACTTAGGCAATGTGATGAGTTTGGTGCCAGGAAGTATTTGCAAAGTGTCATCCTAAGAATTTTCCAAGGGAGAAAAAGTTCTATAAAACTTATATCTATAGTCCTTTTTTTGTTTCTAAAGTGAATGGTATGCATCCATGTCTTCATCATTCTCTTCTGAAAGATAGGTCCATCATGATAGCTTGGAATAGTCTCAAAGGAGGTATCACTTCCTTTCTCTCTAAGGAGGTCTTTAGATCTAGAAGATGAAGACATTTGATGTATTGAAGTAGAATATGTAGACATTGAAGAAGATGAACCATATGTATGTAAAGGTCTTAAGGGAGATTCATTTAAGAATGAAATATTCTCCTCTAATCTTGTCTCAAGAGTAGACTTCATTTCTATCATACACTTAGAGAGATGAAGGTAAGGAAGATCGTTTGTCTCTTCTAGTTCTTTATATTGAGAATATAGATCTTGAAACTCTTTAGTGGCATGGAGGATATCATGATCATCTAGATTTGGTTGAGGTTTGGAAACACAAGGTTTAAATCCCATAGTTTTAGATGAAAATCCAAGCATAAAAGAGACTAGAAGATAACTTGATGTTCAAACTATAGGAGGTAGAGTGTCCACTTGTCAAATAAAGAGTAGCAATGAGAAAATGACTTGTCAAACAATGTGTCCAAGAAACTTATGACATGAATGACTCAAGTCAATAGCTAGGCAAGAAGCCCAAATAGCCAAGTAGATAGAGCAAGCAAGAACAAGTGAACAAACTTCCCAACCCAAGAGTGTAGTCAAGAAATTAAGGTAACCATTTCAGCAAAAAGATAACTATCAAGCAAACACAGACTATGTAGATAGAAAAACCAAGAGAACTAAGACCAAAGATCCACTTTAAGCATGTTCAGAAACTAGAGACATAGCAAGTCAAAGGCAAATGATGAAACTCCCCTTAGTAAGAAACACAAGAAAATGTTTGTACTTGTTGTTTTGCTTTGGTTGACAAAGTTTGACAATACTTGATAGCATACCAAGTTTGATGTTCAAAAGTAATTTCTTTCAAAGCAAGATAGTGACACATGGAGTATTCTTCAAACATTCAAGAAAGTGACAAAGAAACCTTGAATGATACAAGCATATGTGAGGTCTTAAAAGAAAGTTCTACAATTATTGTCATGTGTATGTTCAGAAGATTATTATAGGTCTAGCACATTCGAGAACACATCGAGAAATATCTACCTAAAAGTTATGGTTCATTACTCAATAACTTAGCCCATGCTTGATGCTCCTTCACCTTACACCAAGTGGTTTCCCACAAGAGATATTGGTTTTTTCATGGAAGTTCCATAAGCATAACCTAGGTCACATAGATGGTGAGTGTAAAGTCTTGGGGTGATCTAGGTAGTCCACTAGGATCAATCCTTGCACCAAGAAATTGAGTTGCAAAATATTGTAGTTACTAAGTGAGGGTGTTTAAAAAGGGCTTTTGTTCATAATTTTCCTCTTGCACCCAATTAAGCAACACCTCACCTTGCAATGGGTAACAAACCTCATGGACACAAGAGCACCTTAAGTGTTCTTGCCTAATGATCTCCCTATGGTTGAAAACCCATAAACAATCACACTAAGTGAAGACAAATGCTATGTCTACTTAGGTTTTGTGTCCTTGATAGCCTTGAGTTTATAGTGGGTTGGAAGAGTCGAGTAAGTTGATTATCCCCACTTCGTTTGTTCCTCTCAAGTTGTCCAAGAGCAGGCCCACTAAAGGATACTAGACTAAAAAATAAGTGGATCAACTTTTGGAAGTTAAGATTTTTTATTCACCTCAAGGGTGAAGAGCATACTCTCCTATTTCAATAGTTTCACCCAAACACACCAAGAAGCTTCAAGTATCCACTTGTTTTTTAATCCAAAGGCAAGTCAACATTTTTGATTCACCACAAGGGTGAAGAGCATACTCTTCTATCACCCAAGAACCTCAATGAAAAATTTAATGTGCCTACAAAAAATAAACATCTAGTAAATGCCACACAAAAGGAAAACAAGCAAGTTGGGGTTTTATGCATTGGGCAGCCCTGCAAACAATTGTTAGTAGCCCTTGTGCATTTAAATTTTTCACATGCATTCTTTTGGGCAATATTAAAGTTTCAAAGTAACAACCTGCAATCAAAACCATTAGTACGACAAGTTAGTTTCAAAAATGAAAATGAATCTGTAAATGGACTTCTATAAAAATAACTAAGGTTCTATAAAAACCAGCAAGCAACAAGAAGTAACTGAGAAACTAACCAAAATATTCCAAATAGCAAGCAAATTTAGACCAGGTGATAGTTTATGCTAGAAGAATTTCATATGATACTTCTCAATATACATGGGTGATAGAATCTTCATGTGCAACATTTATCGCTAACCTGGGTGATAAAATCTATAATACTAGTGTGACAGTTCTTAGTATGGTCATATTACACTATTTCCAAAAAGTATCACCTTACAGTTATGAGAATTATTGTATGAAACTAAAAAAATATCACCCAAGAACTGCGATTAAAACATAAAAGAAAGTGTAGACAAAAAGCAGAAAAAATGCAATAAAAATGAAAAAGCAAAGGAAAAAACTTAATGTTCTGTCCCACAATGGGCACCAAAAATGTACACTCAAAAGGTGTCACATTCTAAACCCTTCTATCCAAATGATTCCTTGAGTTTGGAATGCTTGGATGCTGGCTTAGAGCTCCCTATCCATGGAGTGCAAGAAGGTATGATTCAAGTATGAAGGCTTTTGGCCAAGCCTTAGAGATATACTTCTTGCTAGTAAACCATGTGATGGGAGGTTCTTTGAGACAAGAGCAAGAATGCAAGTGTATACAATGAGAACTTTAGAAAATGTAATGCAAATGGAGACTAAGCTAGAATGAATATGCAAAATGTAGCTACGTTAATAAGAATTAAAGTATTACAATCCAAACTAGTTATGTTATGTGATCTTACATTATTGCAAAAAGAACTAAACTACCATGCAAGCTGCTTCTAAACTAGTATGAAATGGTAATGAGATAATGAGACAAGGAATGAGAAGTTCTCCACAAAGGTCCAAGGAAATCTATTAGAAAACATTTAGCATAACAATATTCAAATGAGGATGGATCCTTTAAGGGGTAAAGTTCTCTCCTTTTTAAACTCATACGAATGGTAGAGATCACGATGAAGATGGTGGATGATCAACGGTGGAATTTGAAAAGAGGAGTGATCCATGTGCACACACAAGTCAAGTAATATAATATAAGTTGACTTCCCACATAAGACAAAAGTCTCAAAAGCCCTTTCTTTTAATTTCAAAAATAGAAAAAGGACTTTATCTATGCACTTTAAGTGGATTAGAAGAATGGGATCTTTTATTTAATTAAAAAAGGACATGTCCTTTTAATCAAATAATGAACTTAGGATAGCATAGTCAAACTATAGGTTATAATCAATTTAATTGATTCTTAGCAATTTGGTCTAGGTAAATGATTAATTAAATTAGCCAAAATGTTGAGAAGGGGGCTAATAGTCTTGATGACTATTTTTAGGTGATTACAATAGGAACACACAATGGTCTACAATCTGCTATACTAAACCTTTCCAACATAGACTTCACATACTTACTCTAACTCAACCAAAGTTTTCTATTAGACCTATCTCTACTGATTTCCATACCCAAGATGTACCTTGTTGCCCCAAGATCTTTCATTTCAAACTATGCTAACAATTGAGATTTAAAATTAGAAATCATACCCTTACCCTTCCCAAATAGAAACATATCATCAACATATAATGAAACAATAAGAAGGTGATTAGTTTCAACTCTAAAGTAAACAAAATGATTTGATTTTGATCTTACAAATCTAATTGACAACAAAAAAGCATCAAACTTAACGTACCACATCCTAAGAGATTGTTTCAACCCATACAAAGACTTCTTTAATTTTCAAACCAAATATTTATTACATTTAACAATGTAGTGCTCAAGCAATGACATATATATCTCTTCCTCCAAATCACCATGAAGAAAAGTTGTCTTCACATCCATCTATTCTATCTCTAATTCATATGATGTAGCAAGAGATAATAGAAATCTAATGGATGTCAATTTTACAACAGGAGAGACTATTTCACCATAATCTATTCCCTCAACTTGTGAATACCCCTTCAAAACTAATCTAGCTTTGTACCTTTCAACACTGCTATCTGCAAAAAAAATTCTTCTAGAACACCTATTTGCTACGAATAGGTTTTTTCTCTTTAGGAAAAGTTATAAAGTCCCAAGTTTTGTTTTAATCCAATCAAGCCATCTCATCATCCATGGCCTCAATCTAAGAACCTGTATCTTCCATATCCAAAGCCTCTTTCATAGATCTAGGCTCATCAGTGTTTGTAATCAAAGCAAAGGCACTACTAGAATCTAACATAGAATAACCAAACCTTTCTGGTTGCTTTCTTACTCTCATGGATCTCCTCAACAACTTGTATGCACCCAAAAATGGTCGCCTAGACTATGGGCCCCCATTATTCAATTTATCAATTTATCAAATTTTCTGAATCAATGGTTTGTAATATTTTATTAAATCATTTCAAATCAATTTCCTTGATCAAATTCAATTTATTTCATTTCTAAGATTGATCATTTTATTCCAAGTCTTATTTAATTAAAAAAAAATCTTCTCTTTTAATTAAATTAAATAAAATCCTCATTTAATTAAAAGAAAACCTCTCTTTTAATTAAACAGTTCATCCACATTTAATTAATTAAGAGAAAAATCTCTCTTTTAATTTAATTAAATATCTTCTATTTAATTAAAAAGAACTTGCTCCCTTTTAATTAAATAAAAATCTCACTTAAATATCTCTTTTGATGAAAAAAGGAAATAAAATAAATTCTTTTTATTTAATTTCTTGTCATGTCCCCTTTTCAAATAATTAAAAAAGAAAATCTTTGCTAAGGCAGGCGGGCCCAAGAAAGTGAAGTTTCGGAAAAAGGGGGTTAATCTTTGGAAACCGTTGGACTAATAAATGAAAATTATTATTAAAATAAGTTTCATTAACCTCTCTTGGACGTGAGTTACAGTTATGCCCTCTTTTAAGGGGTTTGGAGGCATTTTGGGCTCATTCCAGAACTTGATTTTTGCTCATTCTTTGTTATTCTTCAGAGGCTGCCAAACCTGTGGAGAAGGAGACCCAAGAACGGGAGTTTGCAGGTTTCCAGGGAGACCCAAGAACGGGAGTTTGCAGGTTTCCAGGAAGGCTAAGGACGGGAGTTTGAAGCCATTCCATGTGCATCCTCATACAGAGTTTGCCTTTGTGCTGAACAGTGCAGATTTGTGAGTTTTCGGGTGTATTTTTGTAAGAGTTTGGTGTTTCCGGTTGAGTATTTCATATCAGTTTTGGTTGCTGGTGTATTTTAGACTTTAAGCTGTTAAAATAGAACTGAATATATATATTGAGACGTGATTAAACTTCTGAGATAGATTATTAGTGTTCTTGTGGTGTTTCCGGGCATATTTTGTGCTATTTCGGGAGCCCGATGAGCATAGTTTTGGTCCTACATTTTCGAGCTGTTTTGTAAAGGCTATACGGATCTGGAAATGTCAATTTTTAGGCTGTTATGCTGCTGAAAGTTCTGTAAAAATTTCCATTTTTAGATTCATTAATAATTTGTGAAGTTGTGAAGCTTTTAGCACTATTTTCAACATACCCGATTTGGGGTTTCTTGAGGAATTTGGTGGATCTTTGTGATAGCAGTTGTTTGATTTTAAAGATCTGATTAAAAGTTGGAAATATCATATAAAATCAGAGAAAGGGACATTTCAGTGGTATCAGAGCCATGATCTTGCCAGCCTGAGGGTTTGTAGAAGTTTGCAGGTCAGTTTTGAAAACTACCCAGATCTTGCATTTCAGTTTTGAGAACTACCCAAATCTTGCATGTCATAATTTATGATTGCATGTTGCTTCTAATCAGCTACATGTCAAAATTTATGGTTGCATGCTACTTCTAATCATTTTCATGTTAGTTCTTGGTGAATTTGGTGGTTGTAGAAGTTTGCATTTCAGTTTTGACAAGTACCCAGATCTTGCATGTCAGTTTTGACAACTACCCAGATCTTGCATGTCATAATTTGGTGGTTGCATGTTGCTTCTAATCAGTTGCATGTCCAAATCTATGGTTTCATGCTACTTCTAATCATTTGCATGTTAGTTCTTGGTGAATTTGGTGGTTGTAGAAGTTTGCATGTCAGTTTTGACAACTACCCAGATTTTGCATGTCAGTTTTGACAACTACCCAGATCTTGCATGTCATAATTTGGTGGTTACATGTTGTTTCTAATCAGTTGCATGTCCAAATCTATGCTTGCATGCTACTTCTAATCATTTGCATGTTAGTTCTTGGTGTTTGAAGAAGTTATATCCTATTGGGGTTACACTCTACTTTATCCAGAATGGACAGGTATAGTACAGAGTCTCAGAGGGAACGATCTTGGACAATTGATAGCCAAAGTCAAAATAGTAGAAAGGATGGTTATTTAGACATTCGAGATAAACTTATGAAAATAAGCCATGACATGTCTAAACAGTTGGTTGAGCACCACCGTATAAATGACATGTTATCTGACCCATCTAAGGTGGATAAGTTGACTGGATTTCTATTTGGCAGATTTTCTCACAGGACAGATGACACAATTCCCAAGAACTTGCATGAGGAGTTTGAGAAACTAGCTGATAGCCAGGTAGAGGTCTCAGATTCTACTCTGCCACAGGAGGTGGTGGGAAAGGATATTACACAGATTGATAGTAATAGTCAACTTGATACTCAAATTGAGACAATTGTTTACAGGTTGTCAAAGGGTGATGCCACAGGTATTCAGGATGGTATAGTTACAACAGGCAGTGACTACAGTGTAGTGGGTTCAGATGATGATTATGAGGATGTTGTTGTGCAGGATGGTGAGATACCTGGTAGAGATGAGCAGACATTGAGCATTCATGACTTTGCTGAGAAAGAGTACCAGGCACAGTTAGATGCTTCATCACATGAGGTTGAGGCAGGTAGTACTTCACATGATTTATCCCGCCAGCTGAAGGTGAGTGAAGATAGTATTGTGACTTCATTACCTCATCATGACAGGTATGTGGAGTTAGTTGGTATTGGTCATATTACTCAGGTGAGGAGTTTGCTTGAGTTACCAGTTGATTCTAGTTTACAGATATGGACTCGAGATTGTTATATTGGTGTTTGGGATTCAATTGACTGGAGATCTTTAACACTTTTTGGTAGCAGTGTTTGTTTGGGTGCTATCATGGATTTGATTAGCAGATTACACGGTGTTGTCTTTTCTTGTGCCAGTATCTTGTCTGATGTTGGTATTAGTTTTTATACACCGGTGTTGGGCTTTGTTCATATATCCAGTCGACCATACTTGCTGGAATGTGTTGATGATCTTTCATATTTGGCAGTGTGTACAGATGAGTCCCAGGATCATATTGGCATTGATGACATCCAGGAGGATGTAGTGGGCAATTTTGAAGACTTAGTTTCTTTGGGTACAGAGGAGTTGGATAGCAGTGCTACAGTTTTTGATACTCTGTATGTTGATATGAGCTTTAGAGTTGATTCAAAGGACATGGATGGTAATACTCTAGAGACTAGTAACTTTGAGGATACTCCTTTAGACAGTGCATCAAAGGAGGTTTGTAAGAGACAGTCAAGCCAATGCCATCATGTGTCTAATCAGTTGAGAGTTAGTGACCGAGACATTGCTATCACTTGCCAACATTTTGATGCTGCTCGTCAGTTATTAGCAGTTTATGGATGGGGTTCTCCTACTAGTGATGAGCAGGAAGGAAGTTATCTTTCCTTGACAGAGATCCACTCTTTATGGGAGGCTATTCGGACTTTGAGACAGAATTATATGCAGTTGGTAGCTGACAGAGATTATCTTATGGAGTGGGGTAGTACAACATATGATGCATTGTTGGTCAAGGAAGATGAGGTGAGTGAGCTTACTGAGCAGCTTGAGGTGACTTCTGAGATTCTTGAGAGTACACAGTTGGCTTTCAAGGAGTCACAGTTTCATTTGGCTAAGGTGACCATGGAGTTAGAGCGACTACAGTCTTTATCTGATTCTATACAGTCACAAGCTATGGTTTTTGGTGATTCGAGGATGTCCATGGCTGAGATTGTCAAAGACAGTGGAGATGGGGATGCATCCAACCTTGATACTAACATTGGCATATCAGGTTCATTCCCACTAGAGTCAGGTTTAGTTGAGTTGGGTATTGTAGCAGATTATTGTATGCCTGACAGGGTGGTGGCCTCTAGTACTGAAGGCACAGAGACTAGAGATGTATCAAAGGTCATGTGTGATGTTGGTGAGTCGACAGTTGGCATGGTTCCTGCTAGTAATACTACTCCCTTGGTGATATCTTTGGAGGTAGTAGTCAGTTCCAACATGGTTGATGATCAATTGCAGTTAGTTTCATCTGGATTACAGTCTGAGTCACTGACTGAGATTGGCGCATTCTATTGGCATTACACTGTGAGGTACGCTCATCAATTTACCTTTGATGACCATGTTGATGAGATGATGATACAAAGATGTACTTTGGTTCCTAGTGCTTATCATCAGTTATGGGATAGTTTGATGCCTCGAGATGAGAGTTGTGATGGGCATGATATGGTAATAGGTCCTGCAATTGACAGGTTGATAATACATGACTTAGAGCAGGAGTTTTGGAGTTATGCTTTAGCAGGGTATGTACATCAGTTAGCATTTGATCCTTGTGCTGAGGAGTTGATGGCAGACAAATTTAGTTTGGATTCCATTTCTTACTCTTTATCTTGTAATGTCTTTTCACCATCAGCATTGTATGGGAGTTATGGTTATGAGATAGTGGCCGATGATTTGCAGAGTTGTGTTGACTGCAGGAGTTGTACAGTGTATGGATTCTCCATACTTGGTATAATTTCATTCGAGAGGGTTCACCATTGTTGCAGAGTTGGATTGTACATTCCATATAGGCCAGTGGGATGCATTGATGGTATTTACTGTGTTGGTAGTTTGATTTGTCCACTTTACTTGGGTTCTGATGTTCTAAGAGTTTGTGCCTCATGGGTTTTTGATTGTGGTAGTGGTGATTTCGGAGTTTTGTTGAGCTATAATTGTCATTTTGATTATGGATTCCTCTTGGTCATATTGCAGAGGATATTACAGGAGCCTGTGTTAATTGGTAGTAGTATAGTTCATGACTACATTTGGGATCCAGGTGGATTGATTGGTTTATTGTTCAACCATTGCTTGAGGACAAGCAATGATTGGGAGGGGAGGACTTGTCATGTCCCCTTTTCAAATAATTAAAAAAGAAAATCTTTGCTAAGGCAGGCGGGCCCAAGAAAGTGAAGTTTCGGAAAAAGGGGGTTAATCTTTGGAAACCGTTGGACTAATAAATGAAAATTATTATTAAAATAAGTTTCATTAACCTCTCTTGGACGTGAGTTACAGTTATGCCCTCTTTTAAGGGGTTTGGAGGCATTTTGGGCTCATTCCAGAACTTGATTTTTGCTCATTCTTTGTTATTCTTCAGAGGCTGCCAAACCTGTGGAGAAGGAGACCCAAGAACGGGAGTTTGCAGGTTTCCAGGGAGACCCAAGAACGGGAGTTTGCAGGTTTCCAGGAAGGCTAAGGACGGGAGTTTGAAGCCATTCCATGTGCATCCTCATACAGAGTTTGCCTTTGTGCTGAACAGTGCAGATTTGTGAGTTTTCGGGTGTATTTTTGTAAGAGTTTGGTGTTTCCGGTTGAGTATTTCATATCAGTTTTGGTTGCTGGTGTATTTTAGACTTTAAGCTGTTAAAATAGAACTGAATATATATATTGAGACGTGATTAAACTTCTGAGATAGATTATTAGTGTTCTTGTGGTGTTTCCGGGCATATTTTGTGCTATTTCGGGAGCCCGATGAGCATAGTTTTGGTCCTACATTTTCGAGCTGTTTTGTAAAGGCTATACGGATCTGGAAATGTCAATTTTTAGGCTGTTATGCTGCTGAAAGTTCTGTAAAAATTTCCATTTTTAGATTCATTAATAATTTGTGAAGTTGTGAAGCTTTTAGCACTATTTTCAACATACCCGATTTGGGGTTTCTTGAGGAATTTGGTGGATCTTTGTGATAGCAGTTGTTTGATTTTAAAGATCTGATTAAAAGTTGGAAATATCATATAAAATCAGAGAAAGGGACATTTCATTTCTCTACACTTAAAAATATGATCTAAGTGGGATTTATCTTTCCACTTTCTCCTCAACCACTCCTCTTTTCTAATTGGTGGAATCTTGTCTCACATGGATCACCACTTTCTTCTCAACCACTTCTCTTTTCTCATTGGTGGAATTTTGTCTCACATGGATCAAGCTCTATTATCCCATATTGGTTGTGAGAAGCCTCTCACCTCCATAATTTCTTTTATAAGGGAGAGCCCTCTCTTCATGTTAGACACCCATGATTATGCTATCGTTATGCTGCAGGTTTGAAGACCAATTTTTGAAGGAGTTTGAATACAAAAGCTTTTTGTGGAGAACTTCTATTTTCTTGTCTTTTTCTCTCTTGCACCCATCATGGACTTTTAGCTTAGATCTTGCATTTATAGATTAGATTTTGCTTTCATAGATTAGATCTTATTTTCATGCATATTTGAAGATCATGGAGACTAGCATTCTTGCTTTTCCTCTTTGAATCTCTCATCTCATGGTGTACTTGCATGGGCACAAAAATAGGTCAAATTGAGGGCCTTCATTGCAAACCCTTGCACTCTATGAGTAGAGAGCTATGGATCGATTTGTGAGGGCTCATTCTTGAGTTTTCTTACATGTAATGATTCATAGAAGTGTGACAACATTTTAGCACACATTTTTGGCGCCCACCGTGGGGCTTGAATCAAGTTTCTAGCTCCATTTTCTTTTATTTTTCATCTCTATTTTTTTACAGCAGCATATTGGATCTAATCAAGTACTTTTGTAAATTTTTCACTTTGGTTTTAAGGCCAACCCATATATAGATTGGTTTGCAGGCAAAAAATCTAGTTGGTTAAAAGATTCAATTATATCTTTTAAACCATTTAGAGTTTGGTTCTAAAATTTTTTTTGTGGGTTTTTTATGTGACCAACATGTCCTAGTTCAATTTTCAGATCATTTTGACATGATTTTTATGAGTTATGAATTTCTCTTTATTTTTCATAAAAAGTCATTTCTGATCGCAAATCAGCGTATTTTTCAAAAAAATTTACATTTTCAGAAATCCTTTTGAATTCTAAGGAGAGTTCTTTCTTTGTGTTTTGAATTTTGAGGCCGTATTAAAGATAAAAAACTCAATTTGATGAATCTGACCTATTTTGAAAAATTGGGTCCCTAGGGCACAAATGAAGAATTTTTTTTGAATTTCTTATATTTTTGGAAAGCTCTTTCTTTTTTAGTAGGGGTCTCTTCTTTTCATTTCTATTTTTGGATTCAAAATCATAGCAAAAAAAAGGTCTAATCATGTTGACTAGGTTATTCGAATTTTTTTTGCAGGGATTTTTGTGTTTTTCTGGTTTTTTCTGCTAACTGCTCACTATTTTGGGTTTTTCTGTGTTTTCTGATTTTTTTGGAACAACATAGCAGCAAGTTATGATTTCATTGGAAAAAAGTGCTAAAGTTGTTAAAAATAGGTAAGATCTACTAAGCGTGTTGCGAGGACTTCAGGTATTCTTCTTTGGCTGATAACACTTTGATTTAGAACCTTAAAATGAACCTCTCATGTGTCTAGCTTATGTGTTTTACTTATGCTTTTAGTTTTCAAACACATGCATAATTGATACTAGGTTGTAATCTCCATTGATTTTTATTTAGCAAGCTTGATTATTAGTGATAGATTTAGATAGCTATATTGGGTTATTGGACTCACTGAATCCGTCAGCCCCCCATTCCACCCCGTGGTTGCAAGATCAGTGCCACATTAAAGGGGAGGGGTCTACAGGATAGAAGCGTTAAGTGCTCCACTTGGCAACCCTCTTGTGCTTTCTAAAACTCACTAATCTTTGAGTTGTGGACTCGTTTTGGCTTGTGTGAGGGGTTAAGTGTTCCACATCTTTAGACTCACCTTGCATTAGTTAAAGCGTTAAGTGTACCACCTTGTGCTTTTTGATTATTCTTGGATAGATTTGCTTTTGGAGAATTAACATCTGTACACACATAGTAATTAGGCCCCATGAATACTATTCGTGGATCTTGAGGGAGTGAGTTCCTAGTGAAACTCCTCTCAAAGATGGATTCCTTGTAGATGGGGAGGATACTTTGAGAATCTCTTAGATGGATCTTCAACTTGGTGATTGAGGCATCCTTTCTCCGGAGAGGTTGATAGATCACTAGGGGCTGATATCATAGATCTTGAGATAATCTTAGTTAGTGTGTCAGATTAATCTACTTGCTTTGATTGGGCTAAAAGTGAAAAGGTGTCAAGACCTTGGATCTGAAAGCTAAGTCCCCTTGTGGTCCACTATTGTGAGTCGGTCACCTTTAGAGAGGGTTAACCATAGCAGACAATCCCTATACAGGGAAAAATGCAGACGGAACCTCAAGCGGTAATAGCCACTTCTACCGTGGTTGCAACAATCACTATATAAATGTCCTCGTGGAAGAAATCTCCATGGGGTATGGTTCATTGTGGGTTGTCAGATCTCCCTAGCAGCTCTTGAAGATTAAGTTCTTAGACTGTGTCAAAACCTCGGTGCGCCGGGATTGGAGGTCACCCCTGTGAATCATAAAAGTTGCAGAGTCAAACCATTACTAAAAAACCTTAGAGAGGCCAACTTTTATTTTCTAGGGATGTATGCAATGATTGTGAAACTCTTTGAGAACATACATGATTAGCTCTCCTAGGGATTAGCATAAACTAAGTCACTTGATTGCTCATGCGCAAGGTTACTTTAGCCCTTGCTCATTGTTTGAAGACTACTTGCTTGAACTCCTTGATTGTTGTCTTATGTGCATATTCAATGATGAAAACTTATTGATGTGCTTACTTGATATTTTAAAACAAATACGGGTTCCTGAGTTGAGACTTTACGATCAAATAACTTTGTTGTCCCATTATTTCAAGTCTCCCTAGGTTGATCCTATTTGGATTAGGCGACTTAACCCATTGTTACAAGCTTTTTTTTGCACCTTAGGTTATTGTGCTTTGACCTCTTGAATTAGTAGTCATTGATTTCACAAGAGACCTTGTTTGGAGTTGGTAAGATAGAAATTGTCTTTATTGAGAAAGATATACACTTGGATCCTTTGATATTACACTTGGAGAGTTTTAGTAATTTCTTGTCCACACTTTCAAAAAAAAAAATTTTAAAAATCAATTTTAATTATTTATAATTTGGGTAAATCATCCTCCTGGTCCATATGTGCTAGGGTATTCACCCAAAGTTGTGAGCACCTCTGTGGCAATGTTGATTTATGCCTATTGCAAAATTCTATCTTATCACATTTATTTTGGACAAGTGAGTGCTTTTACTATCCTTGTTTGGTACCAACATTTCTTAGGGTTATCCTATCAATTAGTACTATTTCTTTCATGCCGGTTACAACAAGATATCAAGTAGATCAAGGACAGCAACCTCAAGTTGTCTTTAAACAATTACCTTTAGTTCAAACTCGTAGAAGACGTAAGGGAAAGGAACTTGTGTCTATTCAATCACCTGAGAGTATTCCCGAAGTTTTATGTGACCTTAGTGGTGATCTTATTGAGTTGAGTACACCCTTAGTATCACCTCATTCAGCTATGGATATGAGTTTTACAAGAGCGCCATACAAGAAGAATCAAAGTAGTGAGTATAATGTTGACCTTTTGAGTGGTGATCCCACTTGTGGAAGTAGACCAACTTTACCTCTTATTGAGGATAGGTATTTGGATGCACATCAAAGGGATGAGAAAGGAAGACATTATGCCTATCAAGAAGAGGAAGCCCAACATGATGATCAAATTGGTGAGCCTTCTAGTGCTCATGTGAATGCAACATTTACTGGTAATCGATTTAGACAAACAAGACCATATACACCGCTCATGACACCTCTAGGTTATGCAAGTGGAAGAATCAAACAAATTGATCGTGAAAGAAAAGCTCTTCTAGAAGAACAAGCTAAGAAGGAAGAACAATTTCAACGCCTAGAGGAAGAAAGGCAAGTTATTATTGAGATGGAAAGGAAATCCCGTCAAGAGGAACAAGATTTTTTTAAGACTTCACAACTTGACAATCAATTCAACAATGTGCACATTGGTGGTGGAAACAACTCTCCCCCATCTACCCCTCCTAAGACTCCACAAAGTGGGAGAACATCTTCACAATCTCCTACTCCTAGAGGAAGGAAAATTTCAAGACATGATTATTATAGGAGACCAACACCTCCTAGAGTTTCAAGAAAACCTTCACAACAAGCTCATCATGGTTCACAATATGGAGGTGTTAGCTCCAACTTTGAATATAATTCTTATGATTTCATGGCTATACCACAAGATCCACATTTTCAACAATGTATGGAAGCTTATATGGACCAAAATAGAGATGCATGCTTTCAACATTTAATCAATAAAGGTGCTAAGGTTCCTTACAACTTTGATATGGATAAGAAGATTCAAAAGCATGATCCTTCCATAAAAGAAGAATTTTATGAATTGAAGAAACAAATGAAGCAAATATCAGCACCCAAGAGTTCTTTTTCACTAGATTCAATTTGCCCTAATCCTTTTGATAAGAGAGTTGACATGAAAGATTTTCCTAGAAAAGTTGAGATTCCCCAATATGACAAATATGATGGAAATGGGGATCCAAATGATCATGTGCGTCAGTTCTATACTATGAGTTTTGAGTTTCATCATGAAGACTCATATCTTATGAGATTATTTCCAAGGAGTCTTAAAGCTCAAGCCATGGAATGGTTTACCAATATAACTCCTCCTGTTAAGACATTCCCTGAGTTAATTCAAAGATTTGTTCAACACTTTTCATACAATCTTTCACGATCTGTCTCACTGTTGGACTTATGTCACACAAAGAAAAATCAAGGAGAACCCTTTGTTACTTTCTTGCAAAGATGGAGACGACAGTGTTCTCGTTATTCTAGGACTATTCCTAAGAAAGAAAAGATTGAAATCCTCATTAGTAATATGGTTCCTGAGATGAAGTATGAAGTTAAGAAGATGGTTTTTGAGTCCTTTGATACCATGATTGAAGCTGCATTTAGAATTGAGGATGTTTTGAGAGAGCAAGGTATTTTGACCAAAAATGGAAACAACAACAATAATGGTCATAATAACAACAACAACAAAGATAAAGGAAAGAACATCAATTGGAATAAGAACAAACAAGTGGTCAATGATTGAGTTGTGGATTCCTCAAATCCTAAAGACCAAGCTGTTCTCCATTTGGCTAGTGCTAATCAACATAGTAACAAGCCAAGATATCAAGAAAGGCCTAAAGGAGAGAAACGTAACTTCACCCAATTGGGTGAGACATATGAAGAGATATTTACAAAGCTCCTTACACGTGATCTTGTACACCCTTATGATGCTGCAAAGTTCTATATACCTGAAGTTAAGCCATGGTGGTGGGATGAGAAGGCTTATTGCAAACTTCACAATGGCATTGGACACAATATTGAAAAATGTGGGAGATTCAAGCATATTGTTCAAGATCTTATTGAGAATGGAAAACTTAAAATAGATGGACTAAATACCAATGCTGATCACACAGAATTCAAAGAGCCTTTGCCCAACTATGAGAAAGGGGAAGCTTCCCAACCTAAGAATGGTAGGGCTGCAATCAATTACACTTATTCAAATGCAGAAAATGTTATCAATATGCTTGAGGTTGTAGAAGAAAGTGTCAACATGATGGAAGATAAAGATCCCAATGGTTATAATTTAAATTTGAATTCTCCTACCTTTGGTGAAAAACCTATGTTGGTGTTAAGGGGTACTCACTCTAGAGAGTCATCTCAAGGTCCCCTTGTCATTAGAGGACCCAATTCAAACCAGTCAAGTAAACCTAAGCAAGTGTCTTCTCAAAGTCTCAATGTTGTTACATGAAGTCAAGGTCCTCTTGTTATCAAAGGACCTAGTTCAAACCAACCAAGTAAACCAAAACAAGTGCAATCCAAGAATATTCCTTCAAAACCAATGGTTAATCCTGAGTCAAATTATAATCTTGTTGATCAATTGCAAAGAACCCCTGCTCAAATTTCAATTTTTGAGCTTTTAGAGTTGTCTCCAAGACATAAATAGGTTCTTGAGGATGCTTTGCGACTGGCGAATGTCCCCAATAATTTAGATGTTGATCAATTCCAAAACATGGTTAATCATATTGCAAGCCCTTGTCATCTTTCCTTTTCAGAGGAAGATGATAAATCTTTGAGTCATCCGCACAATCTTGCCCTTCATATTGAGGTTATGATACATCGGACCCGTGTTAGGCGTGTGTTGATAGATGGGGGTGATGGGCTTAATATTTGTTCTTTGAGTCTTTTAAAGACATTGGGTTATTCTAAACATGTTATTGATAGCAAAAGAAGGATTACTATCAAAGCTTATGATGAGGCAGAGAGAAGTTCAAAGGGGTTGGCTGTCCTTCCTGTTAGGATTGGCCCCCTAGAAAAAGATGTTTTGTTCCAAATAGTTGATGCTGGACCCCTTGCATACAACATTTTGCTTGGGAGACCATAGATTCATGATATGCAAGCAGTACCATCTACTTATCATCAGTGTGTCAAGTTTCCTTACAATGGAACAGAGATATGCATTCCTGGGGATAATACTTTGTCTATCAACTCGATTTTAGAAAGTACTCATGTTCCCCTTAATAGACAAGCAGATGATTTTAATGTAGTTTTAACTGATTGCAAGAACAAGATTAAGTCCATAGACTTTGGCATGGGGGGATATCAACTCAACTCCCTCGCTACATTACCAGTTTCACCTAGGTATTATGGTAAACCTTCACAAGAGATGAAACCTTCTTCTTTAGCTATGACATTGTTTGACACATTTGTACAGTCGTCAGTGCCTATTCAAGATGAGAAAGAAGATGTGGCTATTAGAGATTGGATTTATAGAGAAGAGAAGTATTTGCACAATGAAGATTTCACTCCACCTAATGCTTATGGAAGAGGGTATTCTTTTGTCAAGAAAATGGGTTATCCTGGACATGGTCCTCTTAGTAATAGATTGGATGCTAGAGCTGAACCTCTTGATCATCAACTTTTTAGATGCAAGTCTAAGAAGTCAGTTGGCCTAGGGTATGTGGATCAAAGCAAGAATTTTGCTTCTATCCTTGATAAGTCAGATAGTGAAGAAGAACAAGAATACATACCTAATTCAGCAAACCAACAAGATATGTGTGAAGATTGGGTCCCTTCTACTAATCTCCTTTGGGAAGATTCAAATAATCTGGTATCTCATGAGATAGTTGCCAATTTAGAACAAGAAAGCATGACTCTTGATGATATTGAAGCTTCCACATCTAGACATCCCAAGCATTCATGGTGTAAGCATCCTAGTCAAGACTTTGAAACAGATTCTAATGAGTATGAATGGGATTCTTTCTCAGAATCTTCCACAGTTGATATGGATGTTGATGTTGTTCATACATATAGTTCTCAAACTGAGTTAGTCAATGAATCATATGTAGGATTAGAGGATTTGAACTCGCATGTTGCCTTAGTGGACGATTCTTCACTTGTGAGGATGAATCTTGATTTGGGTAGTTTAGGAAGTTACTTGACAGACCTTGAATCTTCAAACACTAGAGATATCATCCATATTCACAATCTTGAACCTGTCATTGATTTATCCCTTGTTCATCCTGATCTAATTGATTGGTCCCAATGCAACCAAGAATCTGAGATCTTAACATTTCAAAATGACTATGAAATAGCCTGTTATTTGAATGCCATTGAACCTTTAGTCTCTTCCACCAGTGAACCAGCTGCTAGTATGACAGAGCCAGATATCAAGTACCTTAGTCGCAAAATAAAGATAAAAGAAAAGAAAAAGAAAAAGAGTTCTGATGGTGAAAACCACTATGTGGCAGTGTCAGAACCAAAAAAAGTAAAAAGAAAGGACGTATCCAAGGGTGAAAACCTCTCTGAGGCACCTAAAGATGAGGTACTTGATTCTCTTCCTAGTTATTTTCAAGATAGATCTTCAGTACTTATTGAACCAACACAAGAAATCAATTTGGGTACGGATGAAGCTCCACAAATGGTACATTTGGCTCAGTCTTTGTCATCACAAGAAAAATAAGCTTATACTAAATTCTTACAAGAAAAGAAGATTAATTTTGCATGGACTTATTCAAATATACCAGGGTTGGACACTAATCTTATTATGCATCACTTATCCATAGCTCTAGGTGTTAAACCAGTTAAGCAAAAACTGAGAAAAATGCATCCTCACATAGCTCTCTTAGTCAAGGCAGAATTAGAGAAACTTCTTGCTGCAAAATTCATAAGAGCTATTGCCTATTCTAAATGGATATCAAACATTGTACCAGTTTCAAAACATGACAAAACCATTCAAGTTTGCACAAATTTTAGAGATGTTAATAAAGCATGCCCAAAGGATGATTTTCCACTTCCTAATATAGACATGATAGTGGATATGACCGCGGGTTATGAGATTTATTCCTTAATGGATGGTTTTTCTGGATATAATCAGATTAAGATAGCTCCTGAAGACCAAGAAAAGACTGCATTTACATGTGCATGGGGTACCTATTGTTGGAATTTTATGCCTTTTGGATTAAAAAATGCAAGAGCTACCTATCAACGAGCTATGACAACTATTTTTCATGATATGATGCATAAAAACATGGAAGATTATGTGGATGACACCTTGGTCAAGTCTAAGAAAAGAGACACACACTTAGATGATTTAGAAGTCATTCTAGATCGTATGGAACAATTTCAACTAAGGTTAAATCCTAAAAAGTGTGCATTTGGAGTTACCTTTGGCAAATTACTAGGATTCATTATTTCAGCAAAAGGGATAGAGGTGGATCTAGATAAGGTTCAAGCAATTGTGGATATGCCACCTCCTAAAAACATTAGTCAAATGAGGAGTCTTCAAGGACGTCTTCAATCTATACGGAGGTTTATTTCACAATTTGCAGACAAAGCTCAACCTTTCAACAAGAACTTACATAAAGGAGTCAAATGTGTATGGAATGATGAATGTCAACAGAGCATGGACCAGATCAAGAAATACTTGGCAAATCCTCCTATTTTAATGCCTCCTATCCCAGGAAAACCACTTATCCTATATGTTTCAGCAACAGAATCTACCTTGGGGGCATTATTAGCTCAACTTGATGAACATGGGAAAGAAAGAGCAATATACTATATTAGTCGTACTCTTGTTTCATATGAGGTTAATTACACTAGTATTGAGAAAGCTTGCGTTGTAGTTGTGTTTGCTTCCCAAAAGTTGCGACATTATATGCTTGCACACAATATACACCTCATAGCAAAAATAGATCCACTCAAGTACTTACTATATAAGGCTGCCCTCACAGGTAGACTTGCTAAATGGATGATGATTCTTTCAGAGTTTGACATAGAGTACATTGAGCATAAAGCAATCAAAGGACAAGTTATAGCAGATCAATTGGCTGATTTTCCACTACAAGATGATGCACCTATTCAAGTTGATTTCCCAGATGAGCACCTCATGTATCTGACTGAAGGAACATGGAAGATGTTCTTTGATGGGTCTTTTATGCAAAATGGTTCAGGAGCTGGTGTATTGTTTGTTTCTCCTCATGGGTACACAATTCCTAAATCTTACAAGTTATTATTCCCGTGTACAAACAATATTGCTGAATATGAAGCTTTAACAAATGGACTTAAGATGGCCATAGAATGGAGAATTACATAGTTACACATCTATGGAGATTCACAGCTGATAATCAACCAAGTCAATGATGATTGTCTAACAAAAAATGATAAATTGGTCCCTTACAAGAAAATGGTTGATTCCTTGAGACTCTACTTCACATTTGTCTCGTTTCAACAAATTCCTCGAATAGAAAATAAGGCAGTTGATGCTATGGCTACACTTGCTTCACTTCTTCAATTAGAGCAACATGAATCAAGATTTGAATTCCTGGTGGAAGAGCTACATCACCCTATCTATGATTCTCAAGAAAGTCATGTGATTTGTACCCTTGTTGGTTATGAGTCATCTCCTTATGGTGCCATTTACTCATACATTCATGATGGGATTATACCTGAAACCTTTAACCGATCTGAATGCAAAAACCTTATTCGAAATGCCTCTCATCACTCCCTTATCTCTGGTGATTTGTATAGGAAGGGTCTAGATGGAACACTTCTTAGATTCTTAGAAAAGGATGAATCTGATCAAGCGTTAGTTGACATCCATGAGGGTATCTGTGGTGGACATTCTAATGGTCTTGCCATGGCTCAAAGATTGCCTAGGGCAGGATACTATTGGCCCACAATGCAGATTGATGCAGTAGCTTTTGCAAAGTCATGTGAAAAATGTCAAAAACATGGTAACCTAATACATACTCCAAGTAGGGAGCTCATTCCTTCTATATCTCATTGGCCATTTCAACGGTGGGCCTTTGATCTTGTTGGGAAAATTCATCCCAACTCGTCATCTGGACACAAGTTTATTATTACTGCCACTGATTATTTCACTAAATGGGTAGAAGCTATCCCACTTTCTGTTGCCTCTGGAAAGACAATTTCTCTATTTATTTTGAATCATATTATTTGTAGATATGGAGTGCCTTCTCAGATTATCACTGACAATGGAGGTCAGTTTAAAAATAAGGACCTTAAGCAACTCTGTAAGAAGTTCAAGATAAAACAACATTGGTCCTCTATTTATTTCCCACAAGGGAATGGTCAAGCAGAAGCATCAAACAAAACCATTCTTAAAATCTTGCATAGAACAGTTCATAAGAATGGTAGAGATTGGCATTTACAAATAAATCCAGCTTTGTGGGCCTATAGAACGAGTATTCGCACTCCTACTGGGGCTACTCCTTTTGCTCTTACATATGGTGCTGAAGCAGTGTTACCTTTAGAGGTTGAAATTCCTTCACTTAGAGTTTCTCTCAAAGGTCTAGTTATAGATGAAGACTACCGTGCCATGAGACTTCAAGAGTTAGAACTTTTAGATGAGAAACGCTAAGCATCATTTGACCATATGAGAGTTTATCAAAAGCGCATGTCAAAAGCATTCAACAAAAAGGTTCACCCTAGAGAGTTTCAAGTGGGAGATCTTGTCCTACGTGTGAATCATAAGAATCAACAGAATAGAGATCAAAAGGGTAAGTTTGAACCTAATTGGCTTGGACCTTACATTATTACAACAGCTTTTGGTTCAGGTGCCTATTTACTATCTACAGCAGAGGGAGAGCAGCTCCCTGATCCTATCAATGTCTTGCACTTGAAGAAGTTCTATCCATAATGCCCATTCTGTCTAGGGGTATCTTTGTACATATTTATTGATCCTGAAAAAATTCAAAAAAATTGATATATTTAAAAAATCCAAAAAAATGATATATTGTAAAAATTCTATAAATTGAAAAATGTCCTCAAAAAATGATCATCTTAGTGACAACCTAGCAAAAGGCACTTTGATGTATCTTCAAAAAAATTATATATTCCAAAAATACAAAAAAAAAAAAAAAAAAAATTCAAAAAAAAAAGAAAAAGTGCCTTGGTGAAAACTTGGAAACAGGCGCCTTGGTAGCAAAAAATAAATAAATAAATAAATAAATCAAAGTGG
The DNA here is from genome assembly GCA_028749045.1 of Cupressus sempervirens. Lineage (NCBI taxonomy): Eukaryota > Viridiplantae > Streptophyta > Pinopsida > Cupressales > Cupressaceae > Cupressus > Cupressus sempervirens. Next base: position 263,077,794 of record CM053785.1, on the reverse strand, counting down.
TGAAAACCTGGAAACGAGCGCTACTTGAGGCCTTTGCACCCCTGTTTCTTAGCACATGTCCTCGACACTTAGCCTTTCTCCACCATTCCTTGTCCTTGTTACCTTGATTTGGAATTGGTCTTTGTCTAGGGGTCATAACTATGTTAGCTTTGTTTTCTTAGATGTGTGAGTCTTTAGGATACCTCGCAAATGGTGTTTTTCAACACCCATTGACATCGAGTGTTTTTCAACACTTATTGGTTTGGTCTTACCCAGTATCATCATGTGATCTTACCTTCCTGCAAGCATTTGATCCTTGTCCTTAGAACTCAGTATAAGTTAACACACTTAAATTTTTAAATGCAACACTTAATGCTTGACTTATGTCATGATTTTTTTTTCTCTGTGTACTAACTATTATTGATTTTTGTTGAGTGTCTTTGTCTGATAAGTCTCTCCATGATGCATCACTAGAAGACTTGGGGCATGAGACATGTTTTTATTTTTTATTTTTTTGCTCGTGGGTGTGGTCTTGAACTCTAGAGTGTCTTTTGTTGTCCCCTTGAAACACTTAGGAGATTTGAGACATCATCCTTGATTGTTTTTGCACAACCATTCTTATAGTCATCTTGGCATCTATGCCTTGATGCGAGCATAGTTTTTCTATATTAAATTGGGTAAACTAACATCGAAGTCATCTTGACCTTTATGTCTTTGATGCTTATGTTAGAATCTTTCCACATTTCAATCCAATATAAATCGCATTCATATCTTCATAGTTGCATTTGTAACTAGTGATGATTGTGTGATTTTTCGATGTCCGTTAATAATGGCCCAATGATGAAAATAAGTTCTTTTACATTCTCTAATGAATGATGAACACAAAATCCTATGTTACAGTTGCTCTTTTGCAAGTACACCATTGCATTTCATGTAGCTTGCATTATTAGACTTCATGTTAGTTTGCATTTTTAGGCTGCATTATGAGCTTGAGAGGGTTCTCCTTTCATCTTTATTGTGGACATTTAATCAATTGTGGTCACATTTTGATCTTCATTTCCTTATTTTCTTTCGTGATCTCAATCAAAATTTCTATCTTAAACAGTTGATTGATTTTTGGAGCATTTTCTTTTCTTATTTCTATTTCTTTCCATATCTTTCAAACTTCTATCTTCCATTTTCTTTTTCCCCACTTCTTTTCTTCTAAATCACCTTTGGGGCATAATATTTCATGCTTGATGATCTACCTTGGTTCTATGATTCTTATATATTTCATCTTACATCAAGAACCTTATCTTTTGTTCGATTTGATCAAATTTATCAATTTTTTGTTTCTCCTCTATCTCATTTCGATTTCGATCATGAGGGGGCAGTAATTATCAATTTCAATCCTTGATTCAGTTTTATCAATTTTATCCTCGACTTTTTCAAGTTAAAATTTATTTTTATTCTTTTTCCTGATGTGTTCCCGAGTCGACCACACATCTGGGTTGTTTTGTGATCCCAAATTGACCTCACACTTCAATTTCTTTCTTTGACTACATGTGTTCCCGAATCGATCACACATTAGTCAAAGAGGGGCAAATGTATGCACCCAAAAATGGTCGCCTAGACTATGGGCCCCCATTATTCAATTTATCAATTTATCAAATTTTTTGAATCAATGGTTTGTAATATTTTATTAAATCAATTAAAATCAATTTCCTTGATCAAAATCAATTTATTTCATTTCTAAGATTGATCATTTTATTCCAAGTCTTATTTAATTAAAAGAAAATCTTCTCTTTTAATTAAATTAAATAAAATCCCCATTTAATTAAAAAAAAACCTCTCTTTTAATTAAACAGTTCATCCACATTTAATTAATTAAGAGAAAAACCTCTCTTTTAATTTAATTAAATATCTTCTATTTAATTAAAAAGAACTTGCTCCCTTTTAATTAAATAAAAATCCCACTTAAATATCTCTTTTGATGAAAAAAGGAAATAAAATAAATTCTTTTTATTTAATTTCTCTACACTTAAAAATATGATCTAAGTGGGATTTATCTTTCCACTTTCTCCTCAACCACTCCTCTTTTCTAATTGGTGGAATCTTGTCTCACATGGATCACCACTTTCTTCTCAACCACTTCTCTTTTCTCATTGGTGGAATTTTGTCTCACATGGATCAAGCTCTATTATCCCATATTGGTTGTGAGAAGCCTCTCACCTCCATAATTTCCTTTATAAGGGAGAGCCCTCTCTTCATGTTAGACACCCATGATTATGCTATCGTTATGCTGCAGGTTTGAAGACCAATTTTTGAAGGAGTTTGAATACAAAAGCTTTTTGTGGAGAACTATTTTCTTGTCTTTTTCTCTCTTGCACCCATCATGAGCTTTTAGCTTAGATCTTACATTTATAGATTAGATTTTGCTTTCATAGATTAGATCTTATTTTCATGCATATTTGAAGATCATGGAGACTAGAATTCTTGCTTTTCCTCTTTGAATCTCTCATCTCATGGTGTACTTGCATGGGCACAAAAATAGGTCAAATTGAGGGCCTTCATTGCAAACCCTTGCACTCTATGAGTAGAGAGCTATGGATCGATTTGTGAGGGCTCATTCTTGAGTTTTCTTACATGTAATGATTCATAGAAGTGTGACAACATTTTAGCACACACAACTAAGGTTGAGCTTTTTCTTCATCTTCTTCTAAACTATCAAAGCTACTAGAGCTCTCCTCATCATTAGACCCAACATGGTCTCTCTATTCAGTCTTCTTAGGGGTAGGAGACAACTGAACAATATCTTCCTTCTTTTATTTTTCATCTGATTATAGCACAATAGGAGGAGATGTTAGCTCTCTAAAAATAGTATTTATGCTATACAAAACCTTACTAGTCATAGGGTCCCAAAGTTTGTGTCCTCGTCCCAAAGTTTGTGTCCTTTCATACAAACACTGTATCTGATGAAAATAAATTTTACAGCTTTGTTTTCCAACTTAGATCTTTTCTCCTTTGGAACATGTGCATAAGCTTCACAACCAAAAACACAAAGATGTCTAATTGAAGGCTTCTTACCCAAACCGTACCTCCATGGGTGTCTTACCAACAAGAGCTAATGTAGGAGATCTATTAACCAAATAGCAATCAATGGCCACAACTTAAACCCAAAACTTTTGTTCAAGACCAACTCCACTAAGCATACTCCTACCCCTCTCCATCAATGTCCTATTCATTTTTTTTGCAACTCCATTTTTCTATAGGCTATAAGGAGTTGTCTTATGCCTCTTGATACCTCATTCTTTATAGAAATATTCAAACTCTACTAAGTAAAACTTACTACCATTGTCAGTTCTCACACACTTAATCTTCTTACTAGTTTGATTCTCTACAAGGGCTTTAAATTCCTTGAACTAACTAAAGAATTTTTTCTTACTTTCAGGAAATAAATCCATGTCCTTCTACTATAACCATCTATGAAAGATACAAAAAATATAGACTTGGAGATTGAAGAAACTTTTATAGGACCAAATACATTAGAATGAATAAGATCCAAAACATTAGAAGATTTGTGAGAACTAGAGTAAAATTGAACATGATTTTGTTTACCATAGACACAATGTTCATAGAAGTCAAACTTGAGATTACAATCATTTAAACCCTCAATGAGGTTCTTGTTTTTTAGGGTTCTAAGACCCTTCTCACCAATGTGGAAAAATATCATATGCCACAACATTGTCTTTTCTGTAGGAAGCTTTCCTTCCAATGTGTTTCCACGCTTAGGTACACATGTTGAACTACCATCAAAACCAATAACCACAGTCTTCTTTGTTGGTCATTCATATGGTGGGGATGAAGTGATAGTTGCTCTCTTCTTTAAAACAAAAGAACTATTACACTAAGAAATACATGCATCAAGCTGAAATAGAGTACCTCTACTAGTGCCCTTAGCAAGCACCATAGATCCTATTGTCATCTTACATCCATCTTTAGAAAAACAACAACTTGCACACCTATATAATTCAACATACATATAGATAATAGGTTTCATGCCAAACTAGGGATGTGCATTACCCTATTGATCCCCTTTACTCATCCATTAGGGAATCTGATAGTGACTTGTCCTCATCTAACTATCTTTAGGTGAGAATCATCACCCAAGTAAACCTTTCCACCATCAAAAAATTCATACTTTTAGAACCAACTTTGATTAAAGGTCATGTGGAAAGAAGCACCCAAGTCTATCAACCACACATCATTAGATGTATGCACTGCCAAGGCTTTAATAAAAGCATTGCCATCTTCCTGGGATATTTTTGAACCTAAATATGAGGCCTTCTTCTTCTTCTTTGGCTCTTTAGAGTCTTTATGAAAGTTCCCGATCTTATCATAGTTCCAGCATTTTACCTTGGACTTTCTAGGAGTCTTTGATTTTCCATGGGATTTGGATCTACCCTTTCTAGACTTATTTTCATTTTGCTTGCCTTTGTCATTGGATCTACCATGAATAGCAAGAGCTTCCTTAGCTGAATCTGATGACTTTCTCCTCTTCTCGTTAGATAACAATAAAGACACCACATCATCCATTCTAAAAGCTACTAAAGTACTTCCAAGATCTATGAAAAGATGGTCCCATGAATCTAGAAAGGAACATAATAGGGTCATATATCAATCCTCCTTCTCTATCTTGACACCAGACGATGCCAACTTTATGGTCAGTAAATTAAAAACATTTAGATGATCTATAAAAAATCCTCCTTCCTCCATTATTAGATAGTACAAACTCTTCCCCATGAACAACTTGTTCACTAGAAATTTCACTTGATACATAGACCCAAGTTGTGTCCACAAACTGCTTAGGAGAACTGAATAAGCTAGACAGAGTCTATTGAGACCCTTATCTTTCTAATCCTTGAGATCCCAATCTACTTGAGATATTATTACAGGTCTCACATCAAGTGAATTCACCTCCCATAGATCATGATATTCAAGAAATTCTTCCATCTTGAGTTTCCACAACTCAAAATTACTGCCATTAAATTTATCCACCTCCATTTTTTCTGTATGATGAACTAGCTATCTTAACGTGCAAATAAGATTCAAAATGCTCTACACAAAACTACCACTCAACTTGATATTATCTCAAAAACCCCTACCCATCAACTAGGATCAAAAGTTGATCAAGCCCTGATACCACTTGTAAGGAAACTCAAGTGTGAAAACAACTTCCTACACTAATCTATTAAGTAAAGTATTGTGCAAAATATTTTTTAAATCCTTACAATTTTAGATTCAATATTATGTAAACAATAATATTGTAGTTAACCATGAATATAGAAAATAGATAGAGAAAGAAAACACAAACACAAAGATATTCTGGTGGGGAAAAACCTTTCCATAAAACAACCCTACCCCTCCAAAACTTACACAATGTATTATCTTCAACTCAAAGATTACAACACACTTATAGTGCAAGCTCTTTCAAGACATGGAAGACTTATCCAGTAGCAACCAACAATACAATACTCACACTCTCTCTCACACTCAACTATATACAGTCCTCAAAGTGCTTATATGATGCACTTTCCTATTTATAGGACATCTTTCAAAGATATCTCTTATGCATCATAGGAATCTATCATAACTATTTTAGTCATGATCTCCTTATGCACAATTAAATATTCCAAAGATAGCTCTTACGCATTACAGGAATTTTTCATAGGAATCAGCCATAAAAAATGTATCATAATTCAAGATGCCAACACATGCAAGTGGAGTGACACATCAACGTGCCAACTAGACATGTACACTCACACTTAATTACAATATTTGCAAAAAATACATTTATAAAACAAATAATAAGAATAGGAATTATCCAAAGTTGAGACACCTTATTCGTAACAAGGTTAATGCTGAGCTTTGCTTCACTTGGTTTTGAGAATAATTTAGTATTCTCTACTAATTAGGGCCAGCCATGTGAAGGTGAAAGCTCATTTGGCCTCACCCCCAACATCTAAATTACCTATTAGCATCTAAAATATCTAAGAAATGATCAATTTTTAAACTACCCAGAATGTCATCATCACATCTTGCTACCCTCAGGGGAAGTCTATCTTCATCTCTTAGAAGTAGTTCATCACAATTTTTTAATGAATCTTGTACATCTAACATAGGTACATCCAGGAATTTCCTCATCACCTCTTGCATAAAATGAAACCAATATTAAAAAATGCCCCCAAGAAATAATAGTTAAAGTGAAACAAACACATGAAAAATGAGAGAGAAAAAGAGGAATATACTTACCAATACGCATTGTCATTGCATTTGTGGTCATGCCTACATGTTGAGTGAGTTTAATTATTTTACTATTGTGCCAAGATCTCTTTTTTTATATACATACTTACCTACATAGATAGACAAACACATATGTGTGTATATATGTATATACTTATACATATACATATATATATATATATATACATATACACACACACACACACACACACACACACACACATATATATATATATATTAGAATTACAATAGGAAAGGTAAACTTCTAAAGGTTGGGGAGGAGGGGGGTGGGGTGAATCAGTGCTTTATAATTTGACCCATAAAAATATTCACCACACATCCATCTTACACATTCAATAAGTAAACTAAAATACCATGTAAAGCATGTAAACAAGTAAGCATTCACACATATATGACACCTGATATGATTACCCAAAAACCCTCCAATGAGAAAATAATACTAGGGTGGGAATGACACCTACAGATGTTCACTACTATAGTAATAAAGTGTATCCAATGAAGGTTACAATGTTTGATCATGAACCATGACTATGAAAGGTCTTCCCTATTAAAGGATTACAAAGACTAATAAGTCTCACCCTATTAAAGGATTTCAACACCCTATTAAAAGTGTGCATGGTTAAAGGACTTCAACTCATAATTAAGTAAACACCTTGTTCAAGGATTTCAATATAGCCTATTAGGACTACTCTGTTAAGAGATTTAACTAATTCACCTGTTAGAACGTCTCAACAGTGATCCTATGATTAGAATTTTTTTTCTTGATGACTAATCACCTATAAACTAATGTATACTTGATCCTTCTTAATCAAATGTCTCTCTCTTGTTCATTATTTCCTTCCTCTATTCTCCTTTAATTGATTCTATAATGCAATTTACATCATAATGTCTTGGTCACCATGAATGTCCTAGTTTGTGCATACAAAACTCTCATTGATCATTTATTCATTCCCTTTCATGCTCCTATAAATTTTAGGGTTTGTCCTCCTTTAAAAGACCTAGGTGACTTAGGGTTAGGTATGAATCAATGGCTATGATTCACCCATATTTCTGCTTAGACCTTCCCTTTACCTGATTGGATACATGTAATGATAGGGATTCCAACTTAAGATTTGTCCTTATCACCAAAATATCATAATTCAATCTATAAGTCAGCTCAAAAATAGTTTACATAGTAGTTTATGCCAATAAAAACAACTATGACAGAACTATGTTACTCTGCATAAAAAGTCCTTAGTGCTTGGCACATACTGACTTCAATACCGTCACTTGACATCTGAATGACTTGGCATGCACTACTTGCTCAAATCTTGAATCACTCAAAATTTACTGTCCACTCAACACTTTAGTGACTTAGCACATGAGTGACTCGACACTCACTATTGACTCAACATGCTCTAACTTAGACATGTTGTGCTTAGTATATACTACTTTTTCAACATGAACTAAGTAAATGATGTAAGTGTATAAACACTCACTTGTCAAAACCAATTTGAGATCAACAATCTCCCCCTCTAACATGACTGTCAAAAATACATGATCATGCATTAATATTCTTATTCTTACGAGAATAAAATAATTCACTATTTGACTTCTATACAAAATTTCAAAATACATAAATTTTGCAACAACTTATATCTCAAAAAAATCTCATAACTCCCCCTAAGTTTTTATGTTATGTATCAAAATCTTACTCCTACTGAGAAGATTTGCCTCAAGTGATACTCTTTTTCTTGTTCTTTCTCCCTCTTTACTCTTGTTCTCACATGCTCACTCCCCCATGCTCTTACTCTTCTTACTTCACTTCTCAATGCTCTTACTCCCCCCTTTTGAAAATAATGCCAATGGGTCATCCACTGATAGTGTGTTTGTCCAAAAAAGATTTATGGACCTCAAGAATAATCTTAAGAGGGGCATCCTGATTAGCACAAGCTACATCCAAAGACTTAATTTGGATGGCCAGATTAGGAACAAGATTTACTAGGCCATCTAATGTATAAATATTGGGGTCTTTCTTCATAAGAGTTTTTGCATAGCCTAACTTCTTTTATAAAATCTCCATGTGAGGAGTCAATGTAGTCTGGATGCTTATCAATTTAGCCCTTATGTTGGTTTCATCTAAAAATAGTATTGCTAACTAATTTTAGGTTTACAATAGGGTCCTAAAGAGTTTCTCACTTTGAGCTAGAGTCATGGGCAATAAAGCTTTGGATGACTACATTTGATTTTCCAAGCTTAGAATGTGATTCCTTATTTCTTGGGTGAAGAGTGTAGGATTACACAGTTTGGTGTACAAAGAGAAAATGTTCTCTAGTATCTTCTTCACATTATCTATCTTAGTTGCCAATTCAACTTGTGTAAGTGCTATATCACTAGATATCTTCTAAATCACTTTATGTTGAAATTTCTTCTTAGATCATTCTAATAATTTTGCATTAGTATCAAGGTTTGTGTTATTCAATTGTTGAATAAGTGGCCTTGTTTCATCTAGAGTAGACAGACTGAATGCATTCAAGAAGATGTCTTTCATATGAACCAAAGCTTGATTCTACCTATGCTTCTTTCTGAGTAGTTCTTGATGTTTCTTTCTAGATAGGGCTTCTTTAAGTATACCCATCTACTCAATTGTTATTTCTACGAGTTCAAACTTGGGAAATATAATTTCTTCATCTAGGCTAACATCTCCATAGGTTATTACCTCTTCTTCCTTGGATGAACTTGGACATGGAACTAATAATTGTAAAGGTGTTGCATTTTTTCTTGGCCTCTGAAGAGTGTGACTAGAAGGAGTGCTAGATTTTGGTAAAGTTACTAGTGCTTGAATTGTTGTTAGCTCCTTTGGCTTGGGTGTTAACATAGTCTCTTCAGGCTTGTCCTTTTCTACCTTATTGCTTTGATTTGCACCTTGAACTTGTGTTGGAGGTGTAGATGAATCTATCTAACCTATTTGACATTGTGTCTCATTAGTGACTAGAGTTTCCACTTTATCCTCTCCAATTGTATCAACCTTTTCTGTTACAACTTCAGATACTTTTGCTGAGATTGGAGTTCCAATTATGTGTGTATTGATAGTGCATCTTTCGGTCACCTTCCTCTAATTTTTAATCAATGTTTGTGAAGGTTCTACACTAGTAACTTGAGGAATGATTCCAATTATTGGTATTTCTTGTGTTTTCACCTCTTCCCTTGTAGTTATAGTCATTGATTTTTGAATTTCATCTACACTAACCAATACAAGGTTGTCACATAATTTGACCTATAGTGTAGATTGATCAAGTATCTTTTTCAAGTCTTCCTCTATTAGGGATTGGTGTTCTAAAAAATTGGATCAGAAACATCCTTTAATGTGATTATTTTAGTACTTATAGTTATTATCTATGGAGGGCTAACACTCAGCATTTTTATATCTTGTCCACTTTTTTCATGTCGATTCTCTTCCTCAGCTATTTCCTAATCATCTATATTCATTTTAGTGCCTCCCTCAACTATGCCTTCATTATTGTCATCATCTTCATCATCTTTGACCTTAATAGGCTCTTGCTCACTTACTTTGACTATAGCTAGGCCATATGTGATTTTCCACATTTGTGTGGTCTTCTTTACAAAATCCTCTATCTTGTTCTATAATATGTTGAATGCCCTATATTTAGGAACAAATCTAATAGCATATTTCTTTATGGCTTTAGTTATTTGTGCCTTACTAAATTCTATCATAACTTGGGTGAGGGATGTCTCCCTAATTTGTCTCTCTATATCTAAATAGTAGTTCCATTTTTGCTCAACTCTTTCATAGAGGATTTTAGGTATGGAGTTGGCAATCTCTAGAGGAGTCTTCTTGAAAATAGCCATCATGGCATATATTGCCTCTTCTACTTGATTCTTCTCAACATTTCCAAGAGTCTCAAAATTAATGTGATAGAAACCTATAAAATCTTCTTTGTTTTTAACATTCATACATAAGTTGTCTAGATCCAAGGATGGATTATGACTCACCACTTGGAATTGGCTATCGTCATCAAATGTAGTCCTTTCCTCATCGGATCCAACCTAAGAAATATATTTTCTCCTTGGTCTTTTCTCTGCTCCACCTTCTTGCTCTATAGGCTTGACTTTCTCTTTATCCTTTTGTGCGTTGACATGTGTACTAGCCCTTGTGGTAGGTGTTGTTGGTTTGGGTTGGATTGGTTTAGAAACCATTTTAATTCTTGTTACTACTTGTGTGTTAGCCTTTCTCTTCTTCTGATCGGTAGGAATAGGTGCTTCCTCAACTTCTTCTTCCTCAACAACTTTTTTAGTCTCTATTTCTTTCTCTTTCTAATCTTCACCTTGTCCTTGTGTCAATGCATGTGGTGCTTGAATATGAGTATTTTCTTCCTCTTCATTCTTTTCCTCTTCATCTTCCTCCTTGGCACCTTCACCAAATTTTGCTTTTAGTTTCTTTACTAGTTTATCCTTCTTTTTTATTATAGAGGCAGTCTTCAAGTTTATAATAATATTTGATTTGGCCATCTCTTAGTTACCAAAATATTTGGCATCTTTGTCTACTTCTTCTACAAGTAATGTTGTGATTGATATAGAGGCCTCATCAACATTAATTTCATAACCTAATGGCCTTAGCCATCTCAGTCTAGGAATCACTACCTAAACAAATGTGTGATCAGCATCAATTAGGAAACAAACATCATCATAATATTTTTCCACTAATAACACTAGAATCCTTAATCTCTTCTTCATGGATTGTTTGAAATCCTCAAAATAACAAGTCATTACTGACTCAAAATTTTCACCGAACTATTTAATGAACTCTCCTTTTTGAACTGCAATAGACCTATTTCTCTTCCATGCAATAGTACCAAATGTGGGAAATATGTTTTGTACATAAAAAATGATACATTCCAAAATAGATTTGAATTTACACTAAGCACTCTTTATTTTTCTTATTGCTCCTAGGTTTTCAATCAATTATTGTAGTTGTAGCTTGGCAAGATCATATGTGTGATCCTTCTTCACAATCTTCTAGCTAGTGTTCACTACAATGTAGGGTACACTATTCAATCTTCTTGATTGATAAAACTTATGTGCAATCACCCTCATTGCAAAAGTTATCAAAGGATCTATGATAGTTTCGATGGTCATTCTTGTTTCACATAGCCCTTGTGGTCTTTTCAATAACTTCTTTGGACTCACTTCCCATATTGTTTGGCTGATCTAGGGTTGGATACCCTATTACCCTATGAATTATTCTCTTTGTGATTTCGATTGGTGCATTATCTAACCACACTAAGCTATCATGAATTCTTCTCAAAACAATCCTAATCCACTCAGATTTTAAAACATTAAGGAAATCTAGGGCACGAGTTAACCTTTTCTTGAATTCTTCTCTCAACACACCATTTTCACATAGTTGTCCATATGCTTCTCTGATTTATATGTCAACAATACTACCAATCTTTAAATTATAACACTTTCTGATATCTTGAGTCACTAAAACTTTCGATGGCATCATAGATAGTGCACTAGAGAGATCTTGTTTGTAAGCTATGTTTGGGATGGCCTTGAAAATAGGTTGTTTTATCTCATTACTAACTAACCAATCATTCAAAACCTCTTTTCCCTCTACACCTTTTTCTTTCAAAAAACTAGATGAAATTATATGAATCTAGGGTTTAGAAAATTTTAAATAGTCACTAATACATTTGGCATTGATTTGCGACAGCTATGTGTCACAATTATGAAAATAATGTGTCGCAATTGTGATAGTAATAGATGTCATTATTTTTAGTCACAAATTATGATGCATATCTGTCACTATGCAGCCATTTTATTGTGACATCAACCATGTTGCAATTCTTGGGGTTGACGTCGTAATAGCAACGGACATCCAGGTACTTGCAATAGTAGTTGGGGCATCACCACTATAGCGACCTTGTCACAATTCTTGTGGGTGACATCGCAATTGTGATAGAAGTTGAGCATCACCACTATAGCAACCCCATCACAATTCTTGCGGTTGATGTCACAATAGCAACATATACAAAGTAAAACTTAAAAAAAAATTGCTAGCAGCCAAATATGTCAAACCAAATCAAACCTCCTAAACCCTGCGTAACTTCATTTGGTCACATCTTATATTTGAGCAAGATGGTGTCTTATTGGTGCTCCTTACATTATTTCATGATATATTATTATCAGGCCATCCAATCGGCTATAGGACAAAGATGATTCCTAAACAATTGAATTAGCAATACAGTCGATCTGCATTGTATTTGGACACTTGGTTTGAGGTTCATCTCATCTATTCCCATTCATCACAAGATCTTTATCTAATTAGACCTTGATAGAAAATGTTGAGATTTCCTGAGCCCCAAGTCCAAATCATGCAGGCTTCAATCTCCACATATCATAAAGCTTGTATATAGAGTTGAGCATCCCGTAGCTAGAAGCTTCACCTGCATCAGCTCTCGGATGGTGTGAGAATGCTCAGCTCTATATACAGGCTTTATGATATGTGGAGTTTGAAGCCTACATGATTTGGGCTTGGGGCTCGAGAAATCTCAATGTTTTCTATCGAGGTCTAATCAGATAAAGATCTTGTGATGAATGGGAATCGATGACATGAACCTCAAACCAAGTGTCCAAATGCAATGCAGATTGACCGTATTGCTAATTCAATTGTGCAGGAATCATCTTTGTCCTATAGCTGATTGGATGGCTTGATAATAATATATCATGAAATAATGGAAGGAGCACGAATAAGAAACCATCCTGCTCAAATATAAGATGTGACCAAATGAAGTTACATAGGGTTTAAGAGTCTTGATGTGGTTTGATGTTGGAGATAGTTGAGAATGATGTAGCTGGAAGCTTCACCTCCCTTGTCTCCTCCCTTTGCCTCACTCCTTCTTAGGCCTTAATATGTCATACTTATGTTGCTTAAATCATTGAGTACTGGCAATTTTGCTAAAATTGATTCCTTGCATTTCTCTTTTCAGAAGCTTTCTTATAAAGATAAACTATGATAGAAACAATCTCTTGAACATGCACACACTTTTTTGGCTATGGTGGACTAGGAATGTGCAATATATATTTTGTGCGCTACAATATCATGTAGTGAAACTAATTATACAAATATAGAAGTAGTGAAACCAGGGAAGGAAAAGCCAGTAAAATTGGGAAGGTTCAATGAAAACAAATATTATGAAGAAAGATTGCAATGATGTGGCATTAGATTGAATACATCGATATATGTAATTGGATCAAAAATATCTCTAAATATTAGAGCCAGTAAAGCAACATCATAATTTTTTGAGATGTGTGTATTTATCTCATCATTTTTTATTTAATTAATGTTACTTGAATGATTTGAACAAAAACTTACATAGAATAATAAAGTTACTTCGATTTTTAATCCATGTCACTCAGATAGAAGAAAAATAGAACAACTTTCTTTTTTAATATGTATAGCATACCTAAAATGCACCCATAAAGCCCCATCTCAGTTGATTTGTTGTCAATCTTGGGATGAAAACAAAAATTATTGGCATAGTAGGCCTGTACTTAGCAATCAACCTCGGGCAAATAAAACATAAATATCGTGCTAAGAATCAAAATGCGTAGATGTCTTATCTGTATATTAGAAAATCAAATTCAAATATAGAACAAACCTTAATTGCATCATGAAATTTATTTGAAAGTTCCAACCATTTCTATTACCCTTGTGTTGAGACCTTTCTACATTCTTCCTATCAAAAACAAAGTCCAACCATCAAACTATCATGATCATACTTTAAAAATTTACTATTTAGCTTTTGACTTCACATTTTAGAAGTTAAATCACAACAACAAAAAAACAAAGATCCGTTTTGAGAATTTCATGAACACCCCTGAATCTAGAGGGGCATGCTTGGGAAGTAATTTGTTCCCTATCACCTTAGAACTGAAATAAGAAACTATTTTGTGTTCAAAAGAAACATTGAGACCATAAATAGACAGAATGAAAAAATAACACAAAATTCAGATATTATAATTTATTATCACAGTTTGAAATAGAAAAATTTCATAACAACAAATGATTAGAGAGCTCCATGAAAGTTAGCTTACATGTGCTTTTTTCAAAATGTAATTTCATATTATCCCTTTGCAACTTTCACTAAAATAAACACACAAAACATATTGAGATACAACCCAAGCTAACTTCAGTAAATAAACAAGAAACAATGTTTAGGAAAGCCATGAATAGTAATAGCTCGGGAAGATAGTTGGATCGAAAAGATTAAACATTGAATCCATAATTTTTTTTAAATGTGGAGTATATAAATTGAATAAGGATAGATTTGCATCTTTTCATGAAAGAAAGTTTTAATCAAACCCTATCAGAATCTAATAGTTAAGATCGATCTTTAATCTCTTCAATCCAAGTTTCCTACTGTTCAACTCGGCTTCTTGAATGCTTTTCTACTTGAGCTTCAACCCATATCAATGGCTTTACCTACAAAGTAATAAAAACATATGTATGAAACATACTTTAGAGAAATAGAGAAATATTTAGTATCTTATTTAGCTTCACTTTGTTTCGAGAATAGTTTAATATTCTCTACTAAATAGGGCCAACCATGTGAAGGTGGAAGCTCATTTGGCCCCACCCCCCTCCCCCTAACATCACTCTACATTCCCCATTAACATCTAACATTCATTCATTCTTTCAACCATTAATAAAATGTAACATTCAATCAATATCACATGATAACATTCATTAACACATTAGATTAGTTAACATGCAACATTCATCAATATTCTACATTAACACATAATTCATGAACATTCATTAGCACATAATTAAATTCATTGAGACATAAAATTCAGTCATTATCAATTAAGGTATGTATATGACAATCATTTCTTTTTTTTATTTCTATTTCTTTTTTCTATGTAAGCTGGAAGAGGAGCATCAATGTCATCATCAATTCCCCCCTCATCAGTTGTTCTATTCTCTGTTCTTGATGATCTCAAATTCCTATGCTGTTGCAAAGGGGGGTCCTCTGCAATAACAAATAAAAGAGTTAAATTAAAAATAATTTATTATAATTGTTACAAGTTTTTAATTATTTTAAATAACATAATTGTGGCACTCTTTACCTGATTTGACCTCATCATTGTGTCTGGACTCAACGTCAAGATGCTCATGAACATCAACCCCTTGATCCTCTACAACTACTATAGAAAATGTTATATTAATCCAAACAAAAATTGCAATTAAATATAAAAAATTTAATAGCAAATGTATACGTCCACCACTGGGATGCACATCATGCGAACCTTTAGCATCCACAGATTGTGTAGAAGGATCATTAGGCTGCATTCCAACATCCTACGCATTGTTATCATTGCTTGATTAAAACAGATATACTCACTTTATATTGGAACTTAACATTAAGTAGACTAATTGGTAAATTATTCAATTTGAAATAAATTTCATTTAGCTTATTTACTTGTGGCTCAGATGCATCATTATTAGAACCTTCCACACTAATTTTAGCTCGTAGTCGTTCAGTCATGGCTCTATAGCCTTGTTGTTAGCCAATTCTCTTATCCTCTTCTATGAGGCATCTCTTGAACTCTGAGCCTACATTTTTGCATGGTATGGTGAATTTTACTTGCATTGTTTCATCAACCAATGGAGGGTAGTTAAAATATCAAAAGGAAATACAATAGTTGCTAAGTTGCATTAGCAATTTTTTCCAAAATGTTACAACTCTTAATAGAAACCACTCCCAATGGCTACAACTACCATGGGATGGTTCTAGCGACTTTGTACAAGCCTATAAAGGCTCTAAACATCCATGGGATGAATAAAAATGTACTTGCTTTAAAATCAATAAAATTTGCTATTTCTAGGCAATTTTAACTTTTTTTTCATACTGTACATACTCCTGAAGGTTGTACAGTGGCTGTTTTGCATTGAAAAGTTAGAGTTTGCATTTTAAGAAGTTTTGGCATTGGTTTCAAGGAAAGATCTGTTTGCATTTGCAAGTTATCCATTTTTCTTTCTTGTTGCTTGTGAAACCCTCAAAACAAGGGTTGTGGCTAAAGAAATGGCCCTAGTTTGAATTCCCACAATTGGAATTTTCTCCAATTTGGTATGGAGCAAACTAGGGCAATGTTTTATCATATGTCAAAACCCTGGAGGAATGAGGTTGCAGTTAGACCTTGTTTGTTGTAATTTGATGAGTTAGAGTCAAAAAGGGAAGTTGGGACTTGGTGTGGAGGCAAGGCATCTCAAATTTGGCTAGGAGGACATACTAAAGTTGAAGATTTGACCAATGTACCCATATTTTTAATCTTTAATTTGTAGACCAAGCCTAAAGTTGCTAATTAGGCTTGAGTGCATGATTAAGGTTAGGGTATGCTGGAGTGGAATAGAATTTTGAAACTTTGGAGTCTTTTGGCACTTTGAAAAGGGTGTTTGAATTTTCTTTTTGTTTGGCTTGGACTTCGTAAACATTTTGAGTTGTTGGTGAAAAATAGTGTTAAGAAACCTAAGTGCTTGTTAGGTTGGTTGTAGCAGTTTGCATGGTAAATAGTTAGTAAGGTTTCCAACCCTTGTTACACCTTATTTTGGTCATATTGGAGTTGTTCTAAACTATCTTTGGTGTTTGGGAGTCCTAGAGGATGCAATTGCACTCTTGGTTGGGTGTGTAGAATAAAGGTCAAGTGCTACAATCTACCCTGTGACTGGTAACATCAATTTTTCCTTAGACCTGATTTGTTTTGGGTTGTGTTGATGTTTGTTTTGGTTTCCATTTATGTTAGAGGGTTGGAGTTGACCAAAACACTTGGTGTCAAGGTTGGGTGTATGAGGCCTTGAATGGTACAAGGAAGAAGTAACTAGTATGCAGCCTTATGTGACGAGTTGGGTCCATGAATTAAAGGAGTAGTTGTAATAGTGGATTAGTTCCTTGTTTGAAGGTGAATCAAGCCTTGAATATTGTTGTGGAGAACAGAGGATTTGGGTGATAACTTGAATTGCTTAGTTTTTCCAAGGTGCTAGGAGTTTGTTGGTGCTTCCAAAGTGTGTTACTCTGCATCATATATTGGTGTGGAGGAACACTAAGATCCAAGTTAAGGATCAAGAGCATAGACAAGATAATCTATACTAGCATTTCTCATCACAATATATAAAAAAATTGATACAATTTTTCATTTACTAATACTTACAACTCATGCTTGAAGTTTCAAAAAACCACCAAAGTTGAGCTTGTGTGTCCCGTGCTTTTCTAGTCTTACCTTTGTTGCCTTTGATGTGTCAGGCAATCTATGAAAAGTTTGACATATGTTAGATAGTATAAATATAGAGGTTAAGTAGTACATAATTACATTCTCAACAGTATCACATACCTTGCTCTACTCTCTACTAGTGTAATTTCTTTTTTCATGTCAGCTTTATACTTTGCATCCAAAATCAGAGCCTGCCACTCAGCCTCAAGAACATAGGGTAGACACTCGTACCTGGGGTTAACCTATAAATTTTTTTTCTACTGGTCCCTAATATACTTCAAACATGAACCAACTTTTTTAAGCAGCTTGTTTCTCTCAAATGCATAAGGTCCAAAAAGTTGGGTCATGCTCTCTATAAGATCATCCTTCAACTTTTTTTCTTGGTTATTCCACCTTTTAAGTTTAAAAAAACATGTTAGACTCATAAATGAAGTGAAGCTACCTTTAATATAGTTCAAGAAATGGATGAAAAGGAAAACTATTCTAGTAATGATATGAAATCAAAGTAGTGGTTTGGGGTTTTAGTTAGGATATGATGTTCCACTAGGTACGCAGGGTGGGCCCAAATATTCACAAACGCTCATCACCAAGTTTTCTCCAAAAAACATCATTCCCTACAAAAAAATCATGGGATCATTAGTCGATGAAGAATGATCAAAAACTAAATTACTATTATATCACTATAGAATAATAATAACTTTAAAGTACCTAGAACTTTGGCTACTTTTAATGGAATGCCTTCATCATCGTTGATGATCAATATGACATCCTTCTTCGTTCCCATACTAGGAACATAGGAACATCCAGTTAATGGTGTTGCAGCTCCTATTGCAAAAAGCTTCATAAGTTTCATAATTCTTTGTCACAAAGTATAAAAGAACAAATGATAATTGATGTTAACAAGTTGTAAAAAAAGAACTGTTTGTTGCGATCATAAGACAGTTATGAAGGGGGTTCATTAAAATTGTGAAAAAGTTTAAACGTTGAGTGACTACCAAAGCGGGGTCATTACAATCTACATCATCAAAACATAACATTTAAACACATAAAAAAAGAGAGAAAAAGAGGGATTTGTGTACCATTACCTGGTGCAACAATCGATGCCTGTAAGCTACATGTTGCCAACTCAGCAGTCAGAAAGAGATTTGTGGTTGTCCTAGATGGAGGCGGCATCACCATAGGATACAATTGATTTGAAGCTAAAGAATAAAATTGTTAGAGCATGCATAAATATAGAACGTGTGGACTAGCATGGACAAGATTGTTAGAGCATTAAAAAAAAGGATTGTTCAAGCATGTATTGTCAATGATTATGATCATTCCTATATATATTTAGTGGAAAAAGCAAGTGGGGAATGGAACATGCGATCTACCTGAACCACTTGCAGCACCCTCATCATGGGAATGGGGCTCGAAATCATGCGAAAAAATTTGTAAAGACAATGCATCCATATTTTAATTAATGCCATAAAAGAGCATAACATAAAAACCATTATTGAACTCTTGTTATAATTAAAAATTTCATTAATACTTACTTTTAAGGTTTTCGAGGTGTGAAACAATTCAAATCCCCTATCTTTTATTTCCTGAGTAGTAGGATTTATGGTTACCAAATGTATAATTTCTCTACCAATTTTCTTTAGCACCTTTTTAATCAAACCGATTGAGTCATCGGTCTCTGCTAAATCAATATAGAAAGGGTCCTCCTCAGGGGGGGGCTATTGAGGGACTGCAGGTTCCTTTCCCTCCCTCCAACCATTGGCCCTCTGTGACAATAGTAGTATTAGTATTATCAAAATTACTCCAAAACAATGAAGAAAACAACATTAAAAAAATAACATCTTGCTTCTATCTAGTTTGCACAATTACATGAGTTTTACCTGCTCATGTGTAGATGAGCTGGGAACATCGCCAGCATCCCCTTCGGGCGGTTGCTCCATATTGTGCCCCTATGTCAAAGATCAAGTATAAAACTATTAGCCAAAAATTTATTGACTAAATGGTATGTTGGAGTCATTGATTAGAAGTTGTTTTAATAGTATGTACCACCCCAATGATAGTAGCCTCATTTGTATCTATGCAGTTCAAATTGTAATCAATAAGAAGCTCTTCCCCTACACGTATTGATTTTATCACACAAATGAATCCATGATTTCCCTCGCGCGCCTCAAATATGCAATTGGGTTGCTTTATAGTTGACCCAGGTCGTGTACTATTTATAAAACCCACAATATTCCTTGTTGCTTTTGGCCTTCCATCAATGTATATAGCCACACTTTTACTTTGATTATTGTCTTGCTATTGTATATTATTTTCCGAGAGGTCATACCTATGCATACTGTTTTTATATTGAACAATATGCATCCAACTTTTGTAATCGTAACATGGTACAACATACTCATCAATTCAAAAACTTTTTTGTAAGACTCCTTTATGCCGTCGATAGAAAATAGGCCAAAACCATGTAATGATGATGGTGCTATGCAATATATCCTCTTGTTAACACAAAAATCAGTGTTTATTGGAGGAAGTTCCTTGGGTACCCAATGTTTCTGTAGATTTTGGTATCTCAAGGGCACCTCGATGTTTCCTTCCATCTCATCATCATAAGAACATGACCCCCCTTGAGCATGGAAAAATTTCATGCATTTATTGAATTTCCTTCTAGTCCTTTGACCTCTAGTTTATCTCCCTATTTTAGATAAACTACATGTCTCACTTTCCTCTTCTATTCCTATATTTCCCTCACTCGAGCAAGACACTTCTGACAAATAACTATTCACTGGTACCTACAAATGGGAGAGATCTTAGAAGACATCAATCTTACTATTGATGAGTGTATTAAATAAACTGTCTATAAGGAGTATTGACTTATACCTGTCGATCCATGAGACTGTGCGGGATGCTTCTTGCAAATGTAATTCAATTATCATGAGCATAATCACATCATAATCATAATCACATCCATCATAAGCATCACATAAAAATTAAAATCATTAAAAGGTACACAATATAACACTTAAATCAGGCTCATATTATAAGCCTACTAGGGAAGTAGGCCTAGTGAAGGGCTAAAACTGGGTTTTTGTATTAGCTGATGAGTTGAGGGCTTAGTCACCTTGGGGACATGCTATTTGAAGTTTTTTGATGTGTGTGGAGGTGGAGGAAACACCTAGTTAAGGTGAAGTCAAGTTTGGCACCTATTGAGTCATTATGAGCATTTGATATTTTATTGATTAGATTTCTTGGATGAATCCATTGGATGGATTGAGGGACATTCATGGGATTATTCCAAAGATGTAGAACCTAAGGTGGCATAAGGATTTGGTGTGCACTCTGATAGGTTATTGAGTTGGCTTGGATCAAGGAGAGGGATCTTATGAAGATGCTTAGTCGGTGTCATCATCATCATCATTATCATCATCATCATCCTCGCCATCATCATCATCATCATTCTCATCGTTGTCATTGTCATCATCATCATCATCATCAACATAAACATCATCTTCATCATCATCATCAATAGCAGCATCATCATCATCATCTTCTTCTTCTTCTTCATGAAAATTTGTGTCATGAACATCATCCAATAACTATCAATCATGATCACTATCTACATCATCTTCTACTTCTTTGGTATCTTCTTCTTCCATTGCATTATACTTTATTGACCTTCCTCTCAGTTCATGTCTAACAAAAATTGACCAACCCGGTTTATGTGGAACCTCTGAGTAAAATACTTGCTCACATTGGCTTGGAAGAACATAGGGCTCATCCCCAACTGGCTCAAATGACCTTGTATTAACCATTGTAAATCCATTATCATGTTCAATAACAGTTCTATCATGATCATTTGGATTAAGTCGTAGCCTATACCATTTGATAACGAAGAGTACTAATTTGAATGAACTAAAGTCACACTCAAGTATATCATCCAAAATGCCATAGTATCAATTTTCAGACTCTCGAGGATGTAAGTCATTTCTACATGAAATATTAGTCACTTGAAAGACTGCATTTATTCCTAAATCACAAGTTTTCTTCGTGTCATCCAACACTTTGACGTGAAATTTATGACCATTACATAACATAGCCTTGTGGTGTTTAACCTGCAATAATATGTTAAACATTACAAAATTATTGTATCGTGAGTTGATAAACATATGGGTGATTAATAAATTTGTATGTACCTGGAAATCTCTTAAACCATGTGCTAAATCTATTTCTCTTTGCATAACATTGGAATCTCCATTACAATGAGCTTCTTTAACCAATGAAGATACACCTTCCCATGTTAATGTGTGACCAGAATGTTGACATCATTCAATCCATATCATCATCCAATCAAGATTGTTTGTACTATACAAATGTAGTGCATCCCACTCTCGAGCACCTGTACAAAAAAAAATAAGACAACTTACAACCGATTTATTTTGAAGATTAAGAAATAATTTATTACAATAACATCTTATAATTTATTTCCTCTCACTTTCCTCAATGTACCTTTCCCCGTCAAGTACTTCCCTTCTAATTTTTTATAAGGCTCGAGATCCCAAATGTGATCTACATGGATATTTGATCCAAACTTAGGAAGATATTCAATAATGTACACCATATTCTAGTATACCATATATCTCTCTATCATAGAACCCTCAAGATGTGCTCTTTGTCAAACCAAAGCCTTCAAAGATTTCAAGTGCCTCTCAACCATCCACATTGACCTAGTGTGTACAGGTCCACACAATTCAATCTCCTCAACTAGGTGTATGAGGTAGTGTTCCTATGCATTTAAAAAAGTTGGAGGTAGACACTTTTGCAATTCACACAGTAAATGAGGAATTCTTCTCTTACAATAGTTTATATCTTCTTTATGGATTTCTTTAGATAACAACCACCTACATTAAGAGATTCAAGTCACAAATAATATATAGATACGAGACTTTACAAAATAATATACAATAGATTACATAGCAAGAAAAATAAATCACGAATATAATAAATATATACAACAAATTGAACAGATATTACTACTTACCTCATGTATTTTCCAAGATCGTATATCACTTGTTTGATGTTATTGTTGAAGTGCTCTGGGAGAGATAGAGGAAGCACGTACTACAGTGATTATAAACCAATCATTGCAGTGTTTTCTAACATAACATAACAAATAGTACACGTAGTTTATGAATATATTGTAAATATAGAAGAATATAGCTTACCTTGATGAAAGTATGCCAATCATGTGTTTTGAGCCCAGGCCCAAATTCACTTTTTTTTTATATGAGATTGTTTATGTTCGCAGCAAATCTTGTGGGAAATCGAATTTTTCGTATGACTTCTTTTATGGCATCACTTTGCTACTCCATTAATAACCAAGGAAGGGAACTTATATTAATGTGATCTCTGTTGCTATTTGAGTGAATGAAATTCTTCAATGCATGATTGGATTCATGAATGTCATTACAAATTTTGACAATTTTTTCTTTGTCACACCTTCCATCCAATATTTTTCACAATGTCTCTGTTATATTCTTTCCAATATGCATAGTATCAAAAAAATGCAATATTTTTAAGTGCTCATAGTAGGGAAACCTACTAAATTGTCTAGGATAGCTTTTTAGTCCCTTTGGAAGGTTGTCAGTACTACCTTGACAACCTTCACGATCATCAATTACATAATTAGTAAACAAAAATCACAATAGAAATATATAAATTAAAAACATAAACCATTAGGTGGAATGACATTACCTCGACGATTAATTCTATTATATTCCAACTTCCATAGGTGAGGTGTCATTCTTCATGGCTTTGATGTAGTCTCTTCTTTCCCATTGAAAAGATGTTTTTTTGTACTTTGATACTTATGATTCCTATGGAGGAAGTGTCTACACTCATCAAACACATGCTTTCCTAAACTTTTTGAATGACAAGATTTCATCTTTGGACCACAAATTGGAAATGAAAATTTTCCCTTTGTTTGAAGACCTACAAGATAATGATATAATTGGATTATTAAATATGTTTATTTTTATAATTAGAATTATCATGCGCAACTTGAATTCACTATAACATACCACAAAAATGTGTTAGCCCTGGGGCATCATGTATTGTCCATGCAAGTCCATGGAATTGAAATTGTCTTTGTCCTATTGGTCTAGACATGTCATACATAGTGACACCACTCCATAACTCCACCAACTCGTTGATAAGAGGCTCAATATATACATTCATATCTTTAACTTGATATTTACCTACTTGAATGAATAGTAACATTACATAATTATTGTGACCATTTTACAAAAAGATTTGTAAGTACATGTAAATTAATAACTATCAAATGATAAGATACCTGGAACAATCATTGCCAACATAATGTGCTCCCTATTTATTAACATCCATGGAGGAATGTTATTGTTCATAACAAAAATAGGCCACATTGAGTAAACAAATCTCATCTCTCCAAATGGATTGACATCGTCCGCTGTCAATGAAAGCTTGAGATTACGAGGTTCTTCTTTGAAGTGTTGCCAATATTCCTCTATGTACATAAATGTTGAACCATCTGTAGGGATTCAAATAATATCATCTTGACTTCTATTACATGCATGAAAATCCATAAATTGAGCCAAGCTACTACACCTAAATAATTGTCGCAACTGTAGAATAATGGGGATGTAACGAAGAACCTTTTGAGGCACCTTTTTTGTCAGTCGATATGTTCGATATCTACTCATATGACATATAGGGCATTATATTGCAAATTCATGTTCTTTATAATATATAATATGATCATTTGGACAAGCATGTATTGCTTCATACTCCATTCCAATATCTTTCATAACAGCGGATAATTCTCTATATGAGCGAGGTAGAATATTTAATGGTGGTAACAAAAAATCACCTATCAATCTACAGAAAAAAATATAAGTTGTTAATATAAACAATATTAGTGGTACATTATTCACCCTTTGTTAACTATAAAGACATATATGACATACCTTAACATACATGACATTGATATGTTGGATAAATCATTCATAACCTTCAAGTTCAACAACAACAATACAACAGAGAGAAGAGTTGTTTGGGAGTCTTTGTATAGGGGCTCATATGCCTTCTCAAGTAGAGGTACATCGAGGCTATCATCATCATCATGATCAGATACACTTGAACTAAATGTGTCATGGATCAATGTATTTATACCATCATCTTCAATTGCGTTTTCTAGCACATGATAGTCATCTTCAATGGGATCATTATCTTCACCTTGGATATTCGCACCTCCATGTTCCTCCACTTCAAAAACCATATTTTTTGGATTGTTGTGGTTCATATCATGTACTTCCCTGGGGAGATCAACCTATATAAAATTGATTAACATAAATAAACCATGATCATCAACTCATCATCAAGTGATTTCATATGTATATAAATTGTTAAAATGATATAATGAACAACTTACCAATGGATGATAGTCATGCCCCCTTTCAATGTGACCATTCTCCCTACAATGTCTCTTAACTATTTTGATTAGCAATCTTCTACGGTTTAAGCCCTTACAAATTTTGCAAGGACAATAACATTTTCCATCACCTTTTCTTTTCAAGTTAGACCACAATCTAGCGATTGTCTCCCTATTTTGTTTTTCACTTATATTATCTAACATGATCATTCTTCGCAGGAACCAAAAATTGGGCTATGAAAACTTTGGTCTACAACTTTCACAAACTAAGCAAAACTGTCAAAAGTACACAAATCTTCTTAGACCTAGTTAAATAATTTAATATTTTAAAAATACTTTCTTTAACTTTATTCCTAAGACATTTAACCCAATCACCTTTTATAACATTTAGTCAATTGCTCTAGGTAAATTTTTGGATAAGATTATTTGTAAAACTTTGACCAACTGCTTGAAGGTCTTATTTCAAGAGACCTTACAACATTAAGCCACTAAAAGAAATTTAAAAAAATATAAACTAAAAGTCTAGTTAAAATATACATTAGATTAAAAAATGTACATTTTTTATACCTGAGCGCGTAGCTATAACTCGTTTAATGGTCTTCTTGCTTAGCTCTAGAAGCTCTCCAGCAATCAAATTATATAAGCTACAAGGCCTAACAACAATTTAAAAACATATAAGCTACAAGGCAAGAAATATTACATGACATGGGAAAAGGAACAAAATTTACAAGCTTTAGCAAGACATATTAAATGACATCATAGTTCTAGAAAGATCACAATTATATGAATCAAACATAGTCATGAAAAAGCACATAAATTAGTTATTATATGCAATTAAAATATATATGGTTAGATAGGGACATCATAGGGCATATTGAAGAAATGAAATGGTCATATAGATTTCATATAGGATTTTGAAGATGATAGTGTTCTAAGGCAAAGAATCCATTCATATAACCATAATGACATTAAATGTTTAAGCATGGACAATCATCAAATACCAAAATAGAGCAACAATAAATCATTAGAAATAGTATTTTCTTGAAAGTTTCTAAAGCCTTTTCAAAAAATCCATTTTTTACATATCATGCAATCATGGCATTCCATGATACCACATTTCTTAGATGAATTTGTTCACAGAGTTCATGTGCCTCATCTATATTTCCACATTTTGCATACATGTCGCAATTAGTTTTGGTTCTATGATGACTACTAAGGGGGATGTTAGTCACAACACAAGAACTAGAGGTACCATAAAGAAAAATGATAAGTGTGGTGATAAACAATGTCAAGACCATTAGGAAATTTAACAAAACTTCTTCCAAGTTGAATTCGAAGCTAGTAGTACCCTCAATAGAGTTAATATGTGATCAAAATCTTTTAATTATTCTCATGTGATCATTGCATACTTATGTAGCTTTTATTTGATTAGTTTATTGTGTTTTCAAATTTTATTTGGTAAAAGGTGCTTGAGAACAATTTTACATCCTTAGAAATCTAAAAATTTGATGGTTTTTTCAATTTGACAAATCTCAGTGTGGAGTTTGAATCTGAATCAATTATCAGCTTGTTGTGTTTGAGTGGCAGAATATTGTGAGCATGCCAAAAGATGATATTCCAACATACATAGATGAAGAGGAAAATGGACTCCTGGTTGTCTATATAAAGCAAGACATGGGAAAGATACAAACTATAAAGGATAATTGGAAGGCCTATATAAATAGCATGCAATAGGGAAGGAGGAAACACTATGGGGCATTTCTGATCCCTTTACTTGATTTCTAATTTTGATTGTTTCTGTACATGGGCGATAAAAATTTGGACAAGGGATGAGAATAACTAGAAACGGATTTAAGTAGAGGACAAGTAGTAGTAGGTCTGAGCCCACAAGAAACTGAGAAAATAGAAAGGGAACATTTTGGCAAAGAAAAGTAATTTATAGCCTTGAAAGCAATGGAACAAATATTGTGAAAGATTGCAGAAGTACCTAACGTGGTGGAAGGGCGAGTCATGGGACTTGGGTTCATGAGTTCTTTGAACTAGGAGTTCAAAATTTTGTAAAAATAAAGAGGATGGTGTAATGAACCATTAACTTCTGATTGATTTGTTATTAGGAGATTTTTTTGTGACTGCAAATCGAGTTTTTCTCTTTTCAAGATAGTTGTTTCTGTTTATTACAAGGGTTGTTGCTGGGTTTAGGGAGAAAGAATTAATTTTAGGGAGGAGATAGGAGAGATATGGAGATATTTCTACTCTCATTTAAAGAATTAATTATACGGAGGAGATAGGAGAGATATGGAAATATTTCTACTCTCATTTAAAGGAAATGTTGACAATATCATATGTTTATTTGCTGATGTACTACTCCTTATATGTTACACTCATTCTTCTTCATCTATCTAATCATAATATAAACATTGTTGTATATGTTTATTTGTTGATGTACTGCTCCTTACATGCTACACTCAATCTTCTTTATCTGTCTGATCATAATATAAACATTGTTGTATATGTTTTGGTTATCCAGTTGGGGTTTATTTGAAGTAGCTGATGTAACAAGAATCAAACTCAAAACATATATTTTGAGTTTTAGCAACATGATTAAGGCATGTTGCTAAAACACAAAACACAAATGTTACAATGTATATCAGTGTACTCTATCAAAAATGTTCCAAAGCAGCATAAGCATTTGTCTATCGACAATAACGCATGTATCAATCAGCTTTTTCATGAACTGGAAACAAAAATATAAATTTATGTTGTCTTGTCCCTTAATTATTAAATCCAACACTAATATAGTTAACAGTTCATTTGTATTGATTGGGTTGTCCAAAGAAATGCATATCTACATTCATCATTGCCTTTTTACAATGATTGGTAAGTCAAATTATTTGAGGCCAATATCAACAAAATTTCCATGTCTGTTGTAAATTTCACTAATTTCTTTAGAAAATAATATTGTGTTCATTTTTAAAAATACATCATGTTGGTGCGAACAACTTCCTGATGTGTGTGATACATTTAAAGTATGTCAATTTTTATAATATAACACAAAGCCAATATACCTAGAAAGAGATTCAACAAGAGTCAAAGCTGATCCATTGTACTGTTCAAATAGATGTTCAAGTTGCAAAATATTGGAAGACAGGAAATCAGATTGCTTCCATTCTTTTGTTTGGACTGTTTGTGCAACACCGCACTAAGGAACCCAAGACGACGACACTAATCTAGCCAAAATAAAGGTGCAAATATTTTTTTTAAACAATCAACTACATATTCATTACATATGATTAGAGCTTCTATTTTAACATTAAGTTCAATTTACATTCTAAGAAAGTTGAATTATGGATATATCATCACATAACATAACTATTCATAAAACATAAATGGAAAATAATTAACTTAATCCTATGTCCTTTATGGGTTTCTTAAAGTCGCTACCTGAGTAGCGCTACTATAGCATATCTAACTATCTAGGTACATTAATGAATCACATAATAAGAACCTTAAATATCATTTTCTTAAACTATAGGTTCATTTTATAGAACCAAACCCAAATTTTCCTAGATTCTTTTCATCATCATCATGTAATGACGTAGTTCACTAACTCTAACTATTATTTAATGATTTCTTATCAATGTATCAAATAACTATGCAACAAAAACAATTATGATATCATGTTATCCTACCATTACAATTTGTAATGGCATAAATTTTACACCCTTGTGTAGAATGTCTTTTTTGCATCTATCCAAACCCAAAAACTCACCAACCCATGATCCTTGTCATTTACCAACTCATTGCTCAACTCAAAATCCTGCAATGAAGCCCTAGCAGGGAGACATTCATGTAGTGTGCTCCTGTCTACAAATCTATAAATATGTCAAAAATAGTCATGAAAAAGCACATAAATAAGTTATTATATGCAATTAAAAGATATATAGTTAGATAGGGACATCCATAGGGCATATTGAAGAAATGAAATGGTCATATAGATTTCATATAGGATTTTGAAGATGATAGTGTTCGAAGGAAAAGAATCCATTCATATGACCATAATGACATTAAATGTTTAAGCATGGACAATCATCAAATATCAAAATAGAGCAGCAATAAATCATTAGCAATAGTATTTCCTAGAAAGTTTCTAAAGCCTTTTCAAAAAATCCATTTTGTTCTTTTAACTCTTAAACCATTTTCTTTCGTTTCTATCATGATACAATAGCAAGCAATGTTATTCAAAATTATATTCAACAAACCTTTGCAGTGTAAATAGCCATCTCCTTTAAATTGGACTCCAAACACGAGGGAGCATTCACATGCTCTTCCCCTAAAGGTATCCTAAAGAACAAAAGCCATTATTCTTGAGTTTGTGAATTGCACCTTGAGATGAATGAAGCTTAAATGGAATGAAAATTGTTTTCATACATTTAAATCAGGATGTAATATTTATTCATAAGTATATACTTTGAAAGCACTCATACTAGCGTTTGTGTGTTGCCAACAGTCACCATTATTTGTCAAGCATTCATTTGTCTCTATATCTATATTTATAAATGGAAAAAATGGATTACATCAGCCAAGAGTTTGTAAAAATATGGCATTCCAAATAGACATGTAAAATAAATTGAGTCAAAAAAAGGAATAAAAAAATATACTATACTCTTTTTACGAAAATCAATAGTTTTTAAGAAATCAATTTGGAGGTTTTCAATTACCATGAATTGGATTAAGAAAGCCTAAACACCTATATCTTATGAGACTACATATAAAAGGTGTCAAGAATCTACCTCCATTCAAACAATTTAGAGGTTCAATAGTTTCTTTAAATCTTGCACATATGGCCTTCAATATAGCACTTCTCTCCAGCTTGCCTCTCACAATAGAAGAAAAGATGAAATTAAAATGAAAGCCAAAAATGTTACAAAGAGAATGAGGTTTTTTATATTGATTTTTTTTCATGATATTATAGAACTCCGTATCTATAAATGCTAGTAGGGTATTGACGTGGGTGACCTTCAAACCAGCCTTGGCCAACACATGAAACACCATTTCATAAGAATATTTTTATCCCTACCCTCCCTTAAGCCACATTGCAACCATACTGTAAGGAGTAATACACACCCAATTCATATCACAAGCAACATAAAGAACATTCAAATGTTTCTGTAGATAACATAGCATGAAATGAAATGAGTATAAGTTATTATGTCATTATGTCATTCAGATTATATGTGTTTGCATTTGGCATATAGACAACATTTTATGTCTCTATTACTCCAAGTCTTGCCAGGCATTTCCAGTCAATTGACAGACTAATTTTTAATGTTTGTAATGCTTGTCTAGTTCTAGTTGGGTCTTGTATGTAATCTATGTTACTATTAAATCTTAGCATGCTTTCCTAAGTTTAGTGTTAACTAATGAGATACAGATTTGATTGTGGTAACACTAGAACTTACAACATAGGTAAGAGTAAGTCAGCAGCACAAGGAACCAAAAATGAAAAGAAATAATTCACAATTTTATACCAACAACATGGAGTAAATGCATAGACATATAATTAAGCATCATACAGAAGTATAGTAGTACAAACATAGTAGAGAAAATATCTGCAGTACATGGTACAACTTATTATCATTTGTATAAATCTTAGTATTGAGCATCCTACAGCTAGCACATAAAATCCTTAACATTTGTGTAATTTTCACTAATTCTCCTTGCTATTCAAGTTTGATGATATTTTGCCTAATTCCATTTTAAAAACACAGTGAACTATAACAACAGAACCCATCAAGTTTTTGCAAAAATTTATTTCATCACAATCCTAGTTCATCATGCGTGGTTTATATACAGGTAGTAGTCTCTTTTGAATAGACCTTAACATAGCACAAAAATAGATATAGTCACTCTACATGCAACTACAATCTAGGTGTACATAGCAGTTGCCATCTTCCCAACCCACAGTTAATAGTTGTGCAAGATTTAGTTTCTATCGAGTCCTCAGCTCTTGGTGTTTCATTATACACAGAGCCTATCTCCTACTCTATTGAATTTAGACAATAGTATATAATATATGTATACCCAACAAGAGTATAGGTTGTCACTAACATAGGCACCATAGCAATACATCCATAACTACATTACAAACAAGCATTCGATTTAGTTTTAGGGGGAATATGCTTCAAGAGTTCAATGTCTATCAGTTTGGGTCTATTTTCATTCATAAACACAGCATTTTGGCATACAAACTATAGCATACTTAGTAAGAATTAAGAACAATGCATAATGGGAGGAAATTCTGGAATTGTTAGTATGTTGCATTGCTATGGATGGAGAGGATTATAGGTGATATTCTCTATCAATTTAACCCTAAACTAGTCTCTAAAGTGGAGTTATTTAGAACCAATGGGTGTTTCTCTATGGTTTCTCTCACATAAAATGAAAACCTTGATACCCTAAGATATGCATTACCTTTAGGTACATTTTACAAAATGAAACAAGGAGAGAGAGAGAGCATGGAAAAAAAGAAAAGTTTCATTTTTACTACTATCTATTATTTTCTTTCTACAAGAAAAGAAGGAGGATTTAAGGAAACCTGTGATTAGCAGCCTCCACTCTTAGGAATTCTTCCCTTGCCACTGCAAATGAAGATCCCTCGCCCTCTATCTCAATGTGTAATACAATTACAGATGCCTGTGCTTTGTCTATATGTGCCTCCTCTTGAACAACAAAACAAAAATAAAAACTACAATGGCAATATTATGAGCAAGGTTTTTTTGGTTTTCTTTCTCCTGCCTTGAACTCATGAGTTTCTGCCGAATGTTACCTTGGCCCTTTTGCCGCAGAGATGCATATGGATTTTGAACATACAAATTACCCACATGAGCAACATTTTTTTTTTCTTATATCCCATCAGCGTCACAATTGCGATGTTTTTAGGTTATAATTGAAAAAAAAAAGCCAAAAACACAACGTTTGTCTGTCATCGCAAATTGCCATCGCAATTTCACCCCAAATGTATTAGTGAGTGTAACTCGGCACACAATCAATACCTTGTAATCCTAATGAAATGATATTGAAAGGCTTCTCAAATCTCCTACAAATGCTTCAGATGAAATTTCCAGATTTCCTTTAGCTCTTCTTTCTCTCTCTCAAATTTGAATGATGTTAAATGAGTAGAAATTGATCAAACACCCCTTTAAGATATTGTAATTAATGCTAAGTTCTTACATAGTTGTAAGCTTGACATCAACTAATTTTTGGCTCAATCAGCATCCACTAGTCTTTTCATTCATTTGGAAACTATTACAAGCTTAGCGTCAACTAGCCAATTTGTTAGCTTGACATCCACTAGAATTTCACTTGGCAACCACATGAAACTTTTAATGCTCGATAGTAACATGAAATTTGACAAAACTTAAAGAACTTTCCTTTACTCCTAATAACACCTTGCATCTTTATTCATGCTTAAGTAATATTTTTAGAACTAAATTCTTTGGTACTAATGTATGGTATAACTTTTAAATATCATTTCCACATACCTGTTTATTTCTTAGTTTGATGAGGTGTGATCATGTGACCTATTGGGTAAAGTGATCCCTTTTCCATTTGATGTATTGCAATCCTCCTTTCTCTTCCACATCTTGTTCATTTCATTTCTAAGATTTTCAACATCTACCTTGCCTTTTCCTTTATCAAACTCACAACTTGGTGCCTTTGACATTGTTGGACAATATCGACTAATGTGACTAGTCTTCAAATAGCTAAAACATGTGGTTTGACTCAACCACCTTTTGTACTCACTCCTGAAGTGTGTTCTAATATAGTTCTTAGGAATATGTCCATACTCTTGATAGTAGTGACAAATCTTACCACAATTATGACAAGTAGGTTTGGAATTCTTTAGCACTTATGCATGATTCTCCTTCTTCAGTACTTTTGTACCCTAGTCTAGATGTATCATTGTTGGATATAGGGGATCTCATCAATTTCTCAAATTATTTGATGGCATCACTAGGTTTATTAAAACACTCAACAAATTCCATTTCCCTTTTTAGGTCATTACTCAATTACTCTTTCTACAACTTTGGTTTTGTTATCTCAATATCCTTGGCATTCAATTCATGGTTGACCTTCATAATTTGACCCAAAGTTTCCAATTGCATGTTAGAAATCATAGTTACCTCTGATGATTTCTCTTCTAGTCTACTGATCAAAACACTTTAGTCATCTTCAATCATGTCTTTGTCTTCCATAGCTTTCTTTTGCTATTTAATAACCTCACATAGTAGTATGGCTTGTGATTCTTGCTCTAACTTAAAACTTTTTATTTCTTTAGCTAGGGTTTTGTTCATTTCCATTAGATCTACAACTACTGCATCAAATTTGTTGGAGTCTCCATTTGAAAATACCTTAGTAGTGTCTATCTCTTTACATTGTGTGTCATTCTCCTCAATAGTAATTTCTTTCCTTATCTTTAAATATTTCTTTAGATATTCTCTTGCCTCATTCAACCGATGTAGAATAAGATGTATTTCAATCTCCTGGTTCTCAATAATCTTTCCCAGCTTGTAGAACTCCATTTCCAAGGTCTTTCCTCAAAGCTACAAAGCTTTACTTTTAGAGAACTAATCTCTAATACCAATTTTTGGAATTAAAATAAGAAAGATAAACTTCTGAGGAGAGGGGGTGGGGTGAATCAGTGCTTTAAACTTTGACCCATAAAAATATTCACCACACATCCATCTTACATATTCAATAAGTAAACTAAAATACCATGTAAAGCATGTAAACAAGTAAGAATTCACACATATATGAAACCTGATATGATTACCCAAAAAGCCTCCAATGAGAAGGTAAAACTGGGGTGAGGATAACACTCACAAATGTTCACTACTTTAGTAATAAAGTATATCCAATGAAGGTTACAATATTTGATCATGAACCATGATCTACCATATGGAAGGTCCACCCTATTAAATGCTTACAAAGACTATTAAGTCTCACTTGTTAAATGATTTCAATAGCCTATCAAAAGTGTTCCTTGTTAAAGGACTTCAACTCCTAAGTAAGTAAGCACCTTGTTAAAGGATTTCAATACATCCAATTAGGACTACTTTCTTAAGATATTTAACTGATTCGCCTATTAGAATGTCTCAGCATTGATCTTGTGACAAGCACTTTGTTCCTTGATGATAGATAACCTCTAAACTGATGTATACTTGATCCTTCTTGATTAGATGTCTCTCTATTGTTCACTATTTCCTTCCTCTGATCTCCTTTAATTAATTTTACAATGTAATTCAGATCATAAATCATTATTCACCATGAATGTTCTAGTTTGTGTATGCAAAACTCTCCTTTATCATTCATTAATTCCCTTTCATGCTCCTAGAAAGTTTAGGGTTTGTCCTCCTTAAGAAGACCTAGGGTTAGGTATGAATCAGTGGTTGTGATTCACCCACATTGTCGCTTTAACCTTCCCTTTACCTAATTGGATGCCTGTAATGCATAGGGATCCAAATTAAGATTCATCCTTATCACCAAAATATCATAATTCAATCTATAAGTCATCTCAAAAATAGTTTACATGGTAGTTTTTGCCTATACAATAAACTATCACAAAATTGTGTTACTTGGAATCTGAAGTCCCTAGTGCTTGACACATACTAACTTCAATACTATCACTCAAAATTTTAATGACTTAGCATGCACTACTTTCTCAACTCCTAAATCACTCAAGATATACTATTTTCTTGACACTCATTGTTGACTCGGCATGCTCTAACATATACATGTTGTGCTCGGCTTATACTATTTGTTCGGCAAGAACTAAGTAAATGACTTAAGTGTATAGACGCTCACTTGTCAAAAACAATCTGAGATCAACATATATGTGTATTAACATATGTACATATACAAAGATCACAAGGTCACATACATAAATTTATATATATATATATATATATATATATGTATATATATATATGTATATATATATATATACATACATATATATATATATATATATATACATACATATATATATATATATATACATACATATATATATGCATGCGTACATACATATACATACATACATGTTTTTATGTATGTATATAGAGAGATCCTTTTTAAGGTGCAAAGTGACTTACCTTCAAGATCCTCCACAAAAATAATGTAGACCAAAAAAAATGCGCAGAGTTCACAAGAAATTTTACAAAATCATATCATAGAAAATATTTTTAGAAAGAAACAAGCCATAACCTAGTTAAATGGGTCTATTTTCTAGTTAGTTGGTTGATTATAAATTATTGTAGAATTGTCATCAGCTAAGGTACAATAAAATGAATGAGGTGCAAAGATCACAATGGTACAACAATGAGATGTAGAGATCACAAGGGCACAACAATAAAATGCAGCAATCACATGGGCATGGAAATGAAATCCTAGATCTCCATTGATCTCCACAATTTGCAAGATCTCTCTATATATATACATACATATTCTAGAATCTAATTAATAATAAAATAAAACTCACTCAACCTATGCTAAGTAACTCAAAATCTTGCACACAAATAATTTAGAGTTAATGGGAAATATATATATATATATGTATGTATGTATATATGTAGGGTAAATATAATGCCCATTAACAATGACATTAACTTTGCACATTTTTCTTGGTTTGTATATATGTGTATATACATACATACATACATATACATGTACATACACATACATACATACATACATACATATACACATACATATATAGATACATACATACATACATCTACATCATTTGCATGGTTTAGAGGTAATGTCATTGTGGTCGAGGCTTCTGCAAGGGAATGAGCCTTGTGATTATGGAATTTACACAAAACAAATGGGGAATGATTAATGTCTCATTTTCTTTTCTTTTTTGTTTATTTTGTGCAGTCATCCATATGGCCTATAGTAATATATGTATTGCATCTACATTTTTTTGTCATTACTTATAAGAGTGTTTCAAGATTGGGAACCACTTCAACATACTTTGCATGGTTTAGAGGTAATATCATTGTTGTAGAGGATTCTTTAAGGGAATGAGCCTCATGATTATGGAATTTACATAGAAGAAAAACTTGATTCTTCAACTCTTTACACTCAACTCTTCATTGAAGTTATTCTTCCAGCACTGAGAATAGCTACTACAAATTCTTTGGAGCCAAGGGACCTTGAACCTATACTACATTTTCTAGAAACATGGGAGGAGTTTTCATAACATTTTGGATTATATAGTGATGCCAAAATTAATAGTAGCAGTAGATACTTGGGATCCTCATACAGAAAGCATGCCAATACATGCATGGTTACATCATTGGCTTTCATTATTGGGCTAGCATATGAAGCCTTTATATCAAACCATTCATTATAAATTGGGGAATGCACTTCATGCCTCTCATTCAAGTGATGCATTTTCATATGTAATCTAATCACCTTTGAAAATTGTATTTGATCCTGCTAGCTAGGAATAGATGATTGTTCATTTTATTATACCTAATATGATGATAGTTCTATAGGAATTTGTAATCAACTAAGCTAATCAACAACAATAATAATTTAACAAGGTTATGGCTTATATATATATATATATATATATACATATATATATATATATATATATATATATATATATATATATGTATATATATATATATATATGTATATATATATATATATATGTATATATATATATATATATATATATATATGTATATACATACATACATATATACATGCATACATATACATACATACATATAGATAAATAATAGTAATATATGTATTGTATCTATATTTTCTTTTCCATTGCTTATAAGAGTGTTTCAAGGTTGGGAACCACTTCAACATCCTTTGCATGGTTTAGTGGTAATTTCATTGTGGTAGAGGCTTCTACAACGAAATGAGCATCATGATTATGGAATTTACACAGAAGTAGAAA
The DNA here is from genome assembly GCA_028749045.1 of Cupressus sempervirens. NCBI lineage: Eukaryota > Viridiplantae > Streptophyta > Pinopsida > Cupressales > Cupressaceae > Cupressus > Cupressus sempervirens. The sequence continues at coordinate 263,040,790 of CM053785.1, read as the reverse complement.
TTGCTTCTTCAACTCCTTACACTCAACTCTTCAACAAAGTTATTCTTCTAGTAGTGAGAATAGTTGCTACAAATTCTTGGGGACCAAGAGACCTTGAACCTATACAATTGTGCAAGGCATCACCTAAGAAAGGATACTACTATAAGGTGTTACACATGCACTGAACTCGGTCATATAGCTTAAAATTGCATGAATATAGGAAAAGTTGAAGATGAGAAGAAAGCAAGGGATGACAATATAAGGAAACAAATGAGGTAGCAATGGATTCCTAAATCTATAGAGGATACAAGCTCAAATCATAAAAGTGAAGTCACTCAAGAAGTGGGTGACTCCATCCCCTCAAACTAAATTCCTAAGAATGTGTTGGAGTTGTACTCAACAAGAAAATCATAAGCAGTTCCAAGAAATTTGAGGAATGCAAATGATCTAATCAGTATTCCAGATATACAAGGATCATAGAAAGGTTATCTTTCATCGAGTTGCATCAGACTCCATTGAGAAAAGTTAGTTGAAGAACTTATCAAGAGAGGTCAGGAGTAAATGGAATTATTTTCATCTATCGAGTTAGGTCAGTAGATGACAGTCTATCATGCACTACATTAGTATGATACCTAGAATTAATGGCAAATTTTCATCAAAAAGAGTAGAATTTGACTTCATTTTTCACCGTGTCTTCAGTATTCTTAGTGATTCCAAGCAATTTCAAGCAAATTTATAGCAAAGAAATTTGTTTGAAAATTTCTTTCACTTACCGAGCAGCAATGGCATCTAGAAGTACTAGAAATAGCAAGGCAAAAGTGGGATCACATATGTTGGTCAAGGGTGTAGAGTGGAAAGCACCAAATTTCAAGATATTTCTAGTAGTGGTGGAGGCAATCAACCCTAATGGTGTGTAATCACAAATTCCACCAAAGGTACTTTTGATTAACGATATCTGCACTCATTTTAAGTGTTCAATTCAAGAAATGGGAACCCTAGAAATGGATATTGCTTTAGAAGAAATATGTGTTGATGGCTCATTGAAACTCGAGCACAATCACTTGGAAACAAAAGGATTGACACACATATCACACCTGCCAAGAATCTTTCAGATAAAATGGATTAGGTATATTCTTATCCACGTACACAATGGTTAGTTATGGTTGGAGTAGCCTGTATTGATCACCAAAAAGATGTTTCACAAGATTATTGGCCTTCCCATTTTGACCAAAGAAAAAACCACCAAAACCCTAGTTCGAGATGAACTCCAAAAGAAAACCCTAGCTGAGTGGGATGGTAGAGGTTTTAAAATTAGCATCGTTACTAATGTGGAGTTGAGGTTTGGAATTCATGTAATTTCCCACAAAATTTATATTTATAGTCATTTAAATAGTGTGCCATGTGAGGCAGTGGACTTAGCATTCAAATTTGTGAAGAAAAACATGGAATTTGACCTGTCAGACCTACTACTAAAGAAACTAAGCAAGAATTTGGACAGCATCAGGTCATCAAAGAACAATCCCTACAAATTTGGTTCTTTTTTGATGTGTCTTTTCTTTTATGTGCAAAAAGTATTTCCATCCAAAGGTTCTATCATATGGAGAAAGGATGTTCCCATTTTGTATTAGATAAATGAGTTTATTGTTGAAATGGGTGTAAACTTTGATAGTATAATGGACAATTATTTTGAAGACTTCAAAGAAAGAATGAACAATAGGTTTAGGATTCCTTCTAAACTTGTTGAGGATTATAAAGATGATTTATGTTTCATGGTAGACCGTGGTAGTGTATACATTCAGGCAGTCAGGCCCCAAGTTGTATGGGTGAAACCTCTCCCTCATGAGGTCAATATTGATGAAACTAGCAACATCATTGAAGCATAAGTAAATGAGCTTGTAGATCCCAAGCAACCAATCTTTAGCACATATGATGAGGCAAAAGCCAAAATTAAATTGGAAATCAAGCTACCTCAAGAAATCAACAAAGGCAAGAGGAAGGTTTCTTAGATGAAAATTTCCACTGGTCCCTTAATGCTTACCGAAGGAAAAGGAGAAGATGAAGAGCAAGAATCCAAAAAAGAGGTAGATCCAACTAAGAAGAAAGGGAGGGTTATCATTACTAAACCTCCAAAGGCCTCTGTAGCTATTTTCAGTAGGAGATGCAAAGGCAAAGATAAAGGTGAAGTAATGTTCAGCAAGCCCCAACTTACATTCCAAAAAAGGCTGAAATAGATGGAAGAGGTAGCTGGCATCACAAACTTCAAATCTTTAAAGTTTGAAACTAGAAGTAATGTTGAGAAGATGTAGATTGAGGAGTTGGTACTCACCAAAATGGGAAAGTGGAAGTATTCCCCAAACCAGATTACTCCTCATATCTCAAAAGAATTGTTAGTAAGATTATAGTTGAGATGGAAGTCAGATGCATAGATAACCAAGGACATCTATGAACAATCCTTGAGGAAACTATTGCCAAATCTTACTAATACAGAAGTAAAGGTAGCCAAGAAGGATAATGGAGGTAAAATGATGATTAGATTCCATACATGTTTGATTTTAATCAAGGACATTGAGCATGTTGTAACAGAGGCAACAAACATGTGGAAGAATATCTATCATCTGCATAAGCCTTGTGATGATCTAGTTGAGATCAAGGATGATGATGGTGATAGTGATGACGAAGAAGATGATAGCACTCCATGTGCTACTATTGATGTTAAACACTATCAGGCACTAAGGGTTGATGATGAAGAGAAAGAAGTTGAAGAGGAAGACAAGGAGGAAGTGGATGAAGAAGATGATCCAGTGAAGATTACAAGAGAAGTCATTGCTTTCCTTCCTCTCTCTCTACCTAAGCCAACAACATCATTAGGGTTGGAGTTAGCTGTAGTAGGATTGATTGCATCTACATCAAAAATATCATCTACTCTTGCCACCTCATAGCTCTAGGTATCTTCAATGGAAGTATTAGTTACTTCATCTACCAAACTACAACCCTCTTCATCAACACTCGAGAAATACATCATAGCAATGTGCACATCTAATAGTTCCACAATTGCATCAACTTCTTCTATACCATGTATAGTAAGTCTATTAGTTCATTCTACAATTTTGTCTACCACAGCTCTAACTACACCAATTTTTGTTCTAGTTAGTCCTTCAATTGTAAATATTCCAGCTTGTACATTACCTATTGGTACATCATTTTCGGGAGGCACATCAATTTTGGATACAGTTGGTACTTCTCTCAATTTTCCTCTAATTGGACCAATTCAAGTCTTTTCTGCTAGTCCATCTACATCAACTATTATTTCTATTTCTAAATCCAAGGAAGTAAGCACTAAAGTAAAACTAAAGACTACTCTAAAACTTCTACTTACTAGTAAGGCAATTGATGAAGATATAGACTTGAATAAAGAAATTATTATCCCCAAGATAGATTTGGACATTGCCTTAGCCAACGAAATGAGATTGGTCAGTTAGCTTTTAGAGAAAAAGGCAAGGTAGAAGCAGCTAAGAGAAGAGAGAGATGGAGAATTCATAATAATCAAGAATGCCAAAAACATAATTACTAAAGCTATAGGTGTTGATGTTGATCCATCTCAACACATTTTGTTACAATTAGAAGAGGCTATAAATAAGTTCAATGAGGACACTTCTGGCCAAGAGAAGCTCATTGAAAAGGCAAAGAAAAAATTTGATAATAAGGTGCTTGAGCACATTGCTCAACACATAAAGCAGGTAGAATTATCCACAATTTTGAGCAACCTTGAACAATCCTTTACAAATGTAACATTACATTTTGGAAAGCTTTGTGATGTTTCCAAGTATACCAAGGATATTAAGGAAAAATTAAGTAAGATTGATGTGGACATGAAGGCTACTGCTCAAAAGTTATAGCTTGACACTAGTTCAAGATCATCACATCACATGAAAGTGAAATTTTTGTCATAAATACAAGTAGAGCTACTTAGAGAGGAAGCCAGGATCAGGTCTACACTGATTGACATCCAGAATATGATCCTTCCAATTATGGACCAAATGTAAAAACATATTTCTTATTCAAAAACATTGATCCAAGACAACAATTTTTTAATAGCAGATCATATGATTGAACTTTCTACACAAGTTCAAGTGGCACTCTCCACCTACAAAATTTTGCAAGATAATTGGGATAAGACATTATCTCTTGTTCTCAAGGTATACTCCAAGTTTCTGTCACATTTTAGTGTCTCTATTTGGATTTATTGTATATACTCTTTGGCATTATTGTCAAAAAGTAGGAGCATGAGATGAAAAAGGGAAGAGAACAGGGGGAGTAAAGAGACTTGTGGAGAAATAAGGGAAAAAATAAATTGATATATGTATAGATAAAAGCTATCTATATATTATTCCATATGTATAGGGGAGATTGTTAGGATAAACCACGGACAGAAATAAAAACTACATGCAAATATAACCAATAACAGAAAATAATAGAACACACAGAAATGAACACAAGGCACCAAGATTTAACATGGTTCACCCAATCCCTGGGCTACGTCCACCAAACAACAAGTCCGATCTTATTACAATCCAGTGATTACAACCTGATTACAATTCGTAATCCCTTACAGCTCAATACCGCCGCAAGAACCAATTTCGTATCACCACACATGAAAAATACCCAACCCTAAGCCCTTTTTATACAAGTATTAAACTACTTTAGGGTTATAACATGTCGTCCATATGTTGGCCATATGTCGGCCATAATATGTCGGCTACCATGTCAGCTACTTCCCAAAAAAAAAAAAAAAATTTAGTATGTACAGTACTTTCCTGATCAGTCACCACAATCTAACAATCTCCCACTTGGGGACTGATCAGGCTCCACACTAAACAACAATCTCCCACTTGGAGACTGATCCTGTAGCAATACAACTACTACATGGGGCTCCCACTGGATCAAACCACCCTGGACTCTGTTGTTCTTTTATTCACATTTAGTCTAAAAGACCAACTGAAGCTGAAGAGGAGTTCAGCTTCTCCCTTGTTACAACCTTTGTCAACATATTTGCTGGATTTTCATTGGTATGTATCTTCTTGAGCTTTAACTGTCCATCCTCCAAAACTGACTGAATGAAATGGTACCGCAACTGTATGTGTTTGGTCTTAGAATGCAGAGCTGAATTCTTAGCAAGATGAATGGCACTCTGACTATCTGTGAACAAATAATTATCCTTCTGAGGATGTCCCAATTCTTCCAAGAAGAACTGAAGCCATATCATCTCTTTGGCTGCCTCTGTAGCAGCAACATACTCTGCCTCTATAGTGGAGAGAGCATTAATCTTCTGTAGCCTAGAAACCCAGCTCACGGCTGCCCCACCAACAGTAAAGACATAACCTGTAGTACTCCGCCCGGTATCAATATCCCCAGCCAAATCTGAGTCAACATAGCCCTGTAAATCAGTAGTAGAGCCCCCAAAGTGTAAACACTTATTAGATGTTCCTCTCAAATATCTGAGAATCCACTTGACAGCAGTCTAATGCTCAAATCTTGGATGACTCATATACCTGCTAACGACTCCCACTGCATGTGCAATATCTGGCCTAGTGCATACTATAGCATACATCAAACTTCCTACAGCTGAAGCATAGGGTACCTTGGACATCTTATCCTCCTCTTCCTATGTCTTGGGACACATCTCCTTAGTCAATTTCAAATGATCAGGTAAAGGTGTGCTGACAGCTTTAGCATTCTCCATAGAGAAATGTTGCAACACCTTCTCAACATAATCAGCTTGAGATAGCGTCAATGTTCTATTCTTCCTATCTCTGCAAATCTTCATACCAAGGATTTGTTTTGCTGCCCCCAAATCCTTCATAGCAAATGCATGTGCTAATTGGCGTTTCAGCCCCTTAATATGATCCATGTTAGACCCAGCTATAAGCATATCATCAACATATAAACATAAAATAATGTAGCTATCATCATCCAACCTCTTAAAATAAACACAGTAATCTGAATGACACCTATTATATCCATGCTCATGCATAAAACTATCAAATTTTAGATACCATTGTCGAGGTGCTTGCTTCAAGCCATATAAACTTTTCTTCAATTTGCACACTAAGTTCTCCTTACCTTTGACCTCAAAACCCTGTGGCTGAGCCATATATATTTCTTCATCCAAATCACCATGAAGAAAGGCTGTTTTAACATCCATCTGCTCTAAATGCAAATCTTCAGTAGCCACAAGACTTAAAATAGTACGAATAGAAGTCATTTTAACAACAGGAGAAAATATCTCATCAAAATCAATTCCCTTTTTCTATGCAAATCCTTTTACAACTAACCTGGCCTTAAATCTTTTCTTACCTCCTTCCTCTTCTTTCAACCTGTAAACCCATTTATTCTGTAAAGCCTTTTTACTTGCAGGCAACTTGCACAAATCCCATGTCTTATTTTTCAGCAAAGAGTCCATTTCATCTTTCATTGCAGACTCCCACTGAATCTTAGTATCCACCTACACAGCTTCATCATAACTTTCAGGTTCACCAGCATCAGTAAGTAAAATAGAATACAAAGAGGGAGAAAACCTCTGTGGAGGTCTAATTGGCCTTGTTGACCATCTAACATTCACTGGTGTGTGTGGTATTTGTTGTTGCAGTTGTTGCACATCATGAGGAATGGCTGGAACATCAACTTTTGGAGTATCATCCAGCACTACATAATCATCTTCTTTCTTCCCATGTTGCTGCAACAGATCTTTGTACAACACTTTTTCATTGAATATGACATCCTGGCTTCTTATAATTTTATGATTTTCAAAATCCCAAAGCATATAGCCAAATTCATTAATGCCATATCCAAAAAAGACACATTTCTTTGATTTAGCTTCTAGCTTGGTTCTATTTTCAGAGTCTATATGAGCAAAAGCTTCAAAACTGAAGGTCTTGAGAAAAGAATAACTCACCTTCTTACCAGTCCATGCTTCCTCTGGAACACCACAGCCCAAAGGAGTAGAGGGACCTCTATTAATCAAATTTACTGCAGTATTGACAGCCTCCGCCCACATGTGTAAGGGAAACCCAGCATGCAACCTCATGCTCCTTGCGCGCTCCATTATAGTCTTGTTCATGCGTTCAACCACTCCATTTTCCTGTGGAGTTCTTGGAACAGTTTTTTGTCTACGAATACCATTAGTGGAGTAATAATCTTCAAATTCATAACTGCAATACTCACCACCATTATCAGATCTGAGATATTTTAATTTCTTACCAATCTCATTTTCAACCAAGCATTTCCATTTCTTAAAAGTTTGAAATACATCAGATTTCTATCTTAGGAAATAAACCCATACTTTTCTAGTTGCATCATCAATAAATGTAACATAATAATGAGAGCCACCAAGGGAAGATACCTGAGCCGGTCCCCATACATCTGTATGTACAAGCTCTTATTTCTCCTTTTTGTTTTCCTTCCCAGTCTTTACAAAACTCACTCTCTTTTGTTTTCCATACACACAACTTTCACAGAAATCCATATTCACACATTTTAGACCTGGTAAAACTTTCCCTGAATGAAGTACTTTCATACCTTTCTCACTCATGTGCCCAAGTCTATTGTGCCACAGCGCTGTATCAGAATCTACAGGAGCTATTTGTTCTCCCTGCTCAACTGCAGTAATTGTTCCTGAATATTCATTTTTCTCTGAAACTATCAAAGTAGAAGGAACAATATGACCTGTACAAAGATATAAGGTGCCTACTTGCACACCTTTTGCTACTACAAGGGAACCTTTTGAAACCTTCCAATTTTTATCATTAAAAGTAACTACACAACCCTCATCACCGAGTTGCCTTGCTGAAATTAAATTCCTACTCAGCTTTGGAACATGTCTTACCTCATGTAGTAGCCAATGATTCCCATTCTGCAACTTAATCTTAATTTTTCCCTTTCCAACAATCTGACAGGGTTCATTATCCCCCAAATAAACAAGCCCAAAATCCCCTTGGACATAATCAATGAAATAACCTCTATGAGGTGTAGCATGAAAAGAAGCACTAGAATCTAAAACCCATGAATCATCAACACTCTCTAAAGACAAAAGCAAAGCATCCTCTTCGGATTTGTTACTTACCACATTTGCCTCTTTGTCTCCATCTGATTTATCTCCTTCATTTTTCTTTCGAGTCCAGCAATCTTTCTTTTTGTGCCCTGGTTTCCCACAATACCAGCAATCATTTGGTCCTCTCGATTGAGACCTCCTCCCCTTTGACTTTCCTCTTTATTTCCCACGATTTCCAGAGTTACTTCCTCTTTTAGTCATTCTGCCCCTGCTTTGTGCATTTAAAGCACTTCCTAAAGTAGATCCACCTGAGGATTTTCTACGAGTTTCCTCACTTAAAATAACACCGATCACATCATCATATTTTAGGGTACTAGATCCAGGAACAGAATTATTCACCACCATTACCAAGCCATTCCAAATTTCAGGCAAAGAACACAAAATCAAGAGAGCCCTAATTTCTTCATCAAAATTGATACCCATAGAAGATAATTGACTAGTAATATTATTAAACTCATTTAAATGATCTGCAACAGATCCACCTTCTGCCATTTTCATATTAAATAAACGCTTCATGAGAAATACCTTATTTGAAGCGGAGGGCTTTTCATACAGTGTCGCTAGGGTTTTCATCAAATCTTCTGTCGTCTTTGCTTTTGTAATATTAAATGCCACCGATGGTGCCAAGCATAACTGAATGCTTCCGAGTGCCTTTTTGTCCAAAAGATCCCATTCAGCCTCTGACATAGTTCCCTGATTCTTGGCTTTTCCTTCCAACGGCTTCCATAAATACTTCTAATATAAATAGTCTTCCATTTGCATCTTCCATAACTGGAAGTTCTGCCCATTAAACCTGTCAACCCTCAACTTACCCTCATCTGCCATTGCTCTCACTCAACTATGAGACTCCCACTTAACCGTGAGACTTTCCTGCAGAGGATAACTGAAAGACAACCTTTCTCTGATACCACTTGTTAGGATAAACCACGGACAGAAATAAAAACTACATGCAAATATAACCAATAACAAAAAATAATAGAACACACAGAAATGAACACAAGGCACCAAGATTTAATGTGGTTCACCCAATCCCTGGGCTACGTCCACCAAACAGCAAGTCCAATCTTATTACAATCCAGTGATTACAACCTGATTACAATCTGTAATCCCTTACAGCTCAATACCGCCGCAAGAACCAATTTCGTATCACCACACATGAAAAATACCCAACCCTAAGCCCTTTTTATACAAGTATTAAACCGCTTTAGGGTAATAACATGTCGGCCATATGTCGGCCATAATATGTCGGCTACTTCCCAAAAAAAAAAAAATTCGGGCTGATGCCCCGAACCCCACTATTTATGAAGTATGTATTGTACTTTCCTGATCAGTCACCACAATCTAACAGAGATATGTAAGATATGTATATACAGTAGCTTTACAAAGATCAATTTTGAAAAATAAAAAATGGAATGTTAGGGAACATAAGTTTCTGCTCATAAATGTTTTTGTTGCTAATTTCAAGGGGCAGATTGTTAGCATTATGTCATATTATTCATTAGTGACAACACTTATTTGATTCTAAATGCTTACCAAGCTCATCACTCAATCTATAGTTTATACCAAGCATTCAGTGGTTACCTTGTAAGCTTAGAAGTTAAGGAGTTCACACAAAGCATTCCTGAAGCTACCGAGTGAATGTACAATTCAACTATGTTTACCAAGCTTATAGTGTTCATCAAACAAATAATGGTTACCGAGCTTCACAGTATCTACCTAGCCATCAGTTTGAATGACATGAAGTTAGTTTCTACTGAGTGATGAATGTGTAGTGTTTACTGAGTGAACCAAGGTAAAATCAGTGTGTAGTATCTATCGTGTCACACTACATCTACCGAGTCACTAGTGGTCAGCAAGTTTAGAACTACTCCAAGTGATTAGTATGGACCAAGCCTTCACTTCTACTAAGTGCATGATGATGTCATGTAATTCAGTGGATGTCGAGTATCAGAAGGTCACCGAGTTAGTTTAGTGAACCCAAGTTATTTACTATTGGGCTAACTTTGTAATCTGTTGTTCACTTGTGTTTTGGCCAACCTTACAATTTTGTAAATTTGAAAGGTATATATGTAAGGGGTATTTTAAGATATCATTTTGTATTAAGCAATAGAGAAGTAAAGTGAAGTATTTTTGAGAAGTACATGCGAAGGATAATCAGCAGTAGTTCAAGGAATACATTAAGGTCAATATAGAGGTAGAAAAGTTATATCCATCACATATGGTGATAAGTGTGTAAAGGATCTTATCAGCAATCAGTTGTAAGTAGATCCACTGCTTCATCTTAATAGGTGAATCAGTTTTTAAATCCTCCAACAAGGTAGACTTAACAGTCTTTGTATAAATCTCTTAACCGAGTGCATATTGCATTGTATGTTTGTAAATCCTCTAACAAGGTGGACTTAGCAGTCCTTTATGCTCTTAATAGGGCAGATCACCAGAAGTGGTCAATGTAAGCCTTAGCAGGCCAAATTTATGCTATAGTGGTGAAGTTTTGTGGGTATCATCCCCACCCCAATTTTACTTTCTATTTGGAAGGTTTCTAGGTCATGAAAATATATTGTTCTTTTGTGTGATGAATGTTTTATCTTTCAATGCATGCAGTAGCATAGATTGATTTATGATAAATTTAAAAGAAAGAATATTAAAAGTTACTGATTCACCTCTCCCCTCTTAGTAACATGTCATATCTTGAATATTTCCAACATATATATGTCTTAACTCACTCCTTATATAGTTATGTTTAAAAGCTTGTGACAATAATCAATGGGTTTAAATAGACCAGTCAAGTTAATGTTGAAACTCAGAGTTTAGCCTTCTATTTTCAAAAGCTAGGTAGACTAGGTTACATCTGCTAAAATGTCTTAAGATAAACCACAAGTATGAATTCTTCATTATATAAGGGGACCCTTTATTCAAATGTAAAACAAGTTGAGTGTATAACTTCAATGAAGAGTTGAGTGTAAAAAGTTACTACCCTAAACCTTTGCTACAAATTCATGGGAAACAAAGAAGCCTAAACCTATGCTACGTTTTTTGGAGACATGGGAGAAGTTACTAATAGCTATAGTACTTTGTAACATTCTAGATCATATAGTGATGCCCAAATTAACAATAATAGTATATACTTGGGATCCTCATAGTGAGAGTGTGCCAATACATGCATGGTTACATCCTTGGCTTCCATTATTGGGATGCACACATGATTCTATTCAGATTTATGGCTTTGGAACTCTTGATATCTACCTAGATTGTATAAAATAACAAGTTCTTTCATAATTTGGAGATTGATGGGTGATTGCAACATTGGAGCAGCTAGTTGAGATGCACTTTAATTGAATTGGAGAAAATCATTGGTAAATCAAATATATAATGAAGAGGAAAGTTTAAAACTTGAATGTTGAAATGTTGAAATGAAAGCTATCAAGGATCAAAAATCTATGTCATAGTTACAACACAACATGAAGTTGATTTTACTTTTTATTTTTTTTTAAGAAAAAAATGACATAAATCATTCCCCATTTGTTTTAATTGTGGAAATTTACATGCAAAAGAGGGTGGAGAGCTCTGAATATTGGTACAGAGGTCTAAGCTCAAAATGCTAGTGAAGATTTCAATTCATTCCCTTCTAAACTTTGCATTGTTTTGTCATGCCCTTGTGATCTTCATGTCCTTTCTCAAAAAAAAAATTTCATGTTATGCCCTTGTGATCTCTATGTAGTTTGCACTACAACATTTGGGTCAAATTGTGATAGCAATTTGTGACAGCGATGTAGTTTGTGGTGATTTTTTATGTTTTTTTTTTTTTTTGCAATTTGTGGTGTAATTTGGGTCCAAATATAGTAGTGCTTGCTCTACAATTTTCTTCAAGGGGAGAAGAGGAACCTATGTAAATGTTATTTTCTTTTCCTTCTAAGCATGTAGCTCTTTATATTTCCCCTAGTAGGTGATTAGAGAAGCTTTTCTTTATGTATATACACACACACATATGTGTGTCTCTATGTATGTATGTATGTATATACATATATAGATATGTATATATGTATATACATACATATATAGACATCACAAGGGCATGCAAATAAGATGCAAAAATCACAAAGGCATGGCAATGAAATACACAAATACATATATACATGCATATATACATACATATACACATAAATATATGCATGCATACATACATCTGCATATGCAATTTTATCACCTTAGAAAATTGTATTTGATCTTTACTCAATCACCAAGAGATAATATAATCTGTAAGTACAAATTTCTACATACTTAGTTTGGTATGAATAGTTTTGATTGAATTCATCTGAGGAGAGTGGGCCTACTCATGATGATAATGGCTCCATGTATTGGGTCTTTAGAGGATAGATACTTATAGAAGATTAGATGTTATTTCTAGCTCAAATGTTCCCAATTTTATGTTCACAACTCAAATGCTCTCCCATGGCTCGAGCTAAAACCCTCATTACTGCATCCAAATTTGAGGAATAAAATACAATTATGTCCCCAACAGAGAATTGAAATGCATATTCAATTTAAATTATAGATTCTTTGAATCTCAGTACTCTTATCCAAGCCAAGAGCCTTCTGAACATTGAAACCGCTAAACTATCTAGGCTACTAAACTTATTGGACATATGAACCTCCTTGAACCAATAAAACCATTTTGAAATTGGTTCAATGAGTTTCAAAACCCAAGAGGTACTAAGGTATAAACCTCAAACAAGGTTTGCATGCTATGGTGGGGTAGGAGGAAGATGGTTATGTGAATGGTTGATTGGGCAAGTTGCAGAAAATCAAGTTGTCAGTTGCAAGTAGTTTCATTAATTTGATAAGGGAATCAACTTTGAAAGCAGGATTATCAAAATTGGCATGTACATCCTTATGATAGATTTATCTATCTTTGAATAGAAAACTACCTCAAATTTCAAGAAAAAAATTATTAAATGTATAGAAAATCATAAGAATTTTCACCTATAATATTTTTGAAGGACAAAAATATAATTAAAATATAATTTGGTGGGAAAATCCATGAGATGTGTGGCTCTACATTATGGCTATTCCACTATCTAGTAGTGGAAAATCTTTACGTTAAATATGAGGATCTTGAAATTAAAAAAGATAACTATCAAAGATCTATATTTATGTTTTAGTGATAACAAATACATAGTCTAATTTTAAGAAAAATAATAGTCTTAAATGTATATGATTAAATAAAGTAAATAAGAGTACTAGTTGTAGTTGTATAATTTGATTATTATTGATTATGTTAAAAAAAAAATTCAATAAAACAAGTATGAAGTAACATAAATGGATCATCTGCTCAATCGTATTATGACTTAAGGTGAATGCATCTGATCATTATGTTGATGATATTATGCATTAGATATGTACTCAATCACCAAGAGATAATATAATATGTAAGTACAGATTTTTGTATACTTAGTTTGATATAAATAGTTTCAATTGAATGAAAGGATAATTTCTTGTGTGATTTCAAGACATGAATGATTAATTTAAGTTAGCACAAGTACTATGCAAGTGCATATGTATGCATGTAAAGAAGTTCACATAGTAAACTAATATACATCCACATATGCATACAATCATCATAATTAGTTATCCTTGAATTTGACCAAAGATATTATATATGAACAAGAGATAAATATTTAGAAGGGGGAAAAAAGAACATTTACATAGGTACTTCTTCTCCCATTGAATAAATCATAGAGCAATGGCATGAAGATCACAAGGGCATGACACGGCAATAAAATGCAGTGATCACAAGGGAACAGAAAATCCTTAGATCTCCACTAATCTCTACCAACATTCAAAGCTCTTCACCCTCGTTCGGATCTCTCCACCCTCTTTCACGTGTAGTTCTCAACAACTAATCAAAACAAATGGGGAATGATTAATGTTATGTTTTCCTTTTTTTGTTTATAATCCATAATCCACAATCCACAAGATCTCTCTATATATATACATGCATAGACACATATATATACATATCCATATTTATATATATGTATATACATATATATACATACATATATACATACATACATATGCATAAATACATGAAAACAACAATGCTGAAATGGATGCTGAAATGAAAGCTATTGATGATCAAAGACCTATGCCAAAGTTATAACACAATGTGAAGCTTATACTAGATAAGGTAGAGGCAAATATTCTGAAGTTTCATAATCAAAATTTAAGGCACAAGAGGGAAGGAGAAGGAGCTGCTTTAGAAAGAGAAGGAGAAAGAGTGTCTTTAGAAAGAGACTACGTGGCAGAAATAACAGCTAGAAACAACTCCTCACACTCAACTCTTCATTGAAGTTATTCTTCAATTCCATGCATATGAAATTTTATCACCATGGAAAAATATATTTGATCCTACTAGCTAGGAATAACTAATTTTTTGTTTTATTGTACCTAATCTGATGACAGTTCTATAATAATTTGTAATCAACCTAGCTAATCAACAACTATACCCATTTAACTGGGTTATGGCTAATTTCTTTCTAAAAATATCTTCTATGATATGTTTTTGTAAAATTTCTTGTGAACTCTACCCATTTTTCCTAGTCTGTATTATTTTTGTGGAGGATCTTGAAGTAAGTCACTTAGCATAGGTTGAGTGAGTTTTATTGTTTTACTATTTAGACTCTAGAATATGTATGCAATTGGATCAAAAAAAAATTTATGCTAAGATGTATTAAGCACCTTAAAAAACTCCAAATATACATGTTTTGAAGGAAATATAAAGAGATACCTATTTAGAAGGAAAAGAAATGAACATTTACATATCCCTTGAAGAAAATTACAGAGCTAGGGCACGACAATGAAATTATAGAGCAAGGGAATGGAGATCACAAGGGCATGACATGGAAACAAAATTGTAGAGAAAGGGCATGGAAATGAAATCATAGAGAAAGGTAATGGTAACAACATTTAGAGATCACAAGAGTATGGCAAAGAAATCATAGAGAAAGGGCATGGAAATGAAATGCAAAGATCACAATAACAAAATGCAATAATCATAAGGGCACAACAATGTTTAGAGATATCCACCCTTGTTTGGAGCTCTCTACTCTCTTTGCACCTAACTTTCCATGATAAAAAAAAATGGTAAATGATTTATGTCATATTTTCTTTCTCTTTTTTATACTCGCATGGGTGTCACAATTATGATGCCAACATCAATATTGCAACATTTTCAAGGACAATTGCAAAAAAACACCACAATTTACACCACCATCACAAATAGCCATCACAATTTGACCCCAAATGTTGTAGTGTCAGTTTTGCTAAATTCATCCAACAATAACCAATTCTACAAAAAATCCCTCTTGAGACATCCCCACTTTTGAAGGCAAGTCAATTAGCATTCATTCATTTCGAAAAAGAAGGTATGCTTCTGTACAATGTTCCCTATGTCTTGCTCCCAACACTTTTTTCTATGTTTGCAAAAGGGATGCCAATGCCTGGTCCTAGTACCTACTAAGCCAATAAAAGAATTTTGACATCATCTTTTAAAAGCATTTCCTTAAAAATGTTGCGTAGAAGCATCAAAATATCCACCTAATTTCCTCCAAGGTCAAGAAAAGACATGAGGAAGTGGGAAGTAATATCTGTAGACATGTTGTACCTCTTCTCATTTTTAAATAATTCATGGCCAAGGACCATGGAAAAAACATAACAAATAAAAGGATTTTTGGTATCTTCCTTGCAAATCATGGCTAGGACATCCTCAGGTATCATTCCCAAAAATGATTTTTCTAGACCCATTGTGGTGCATTTCAACCAAATTGGTGTATCCATGACAATTAAAAACCTAAGATTTCAAGAAACTTTGCAAACTAAATTGAGAATTTGAGAAATGATAGTGAAAGAGGAATTGAATAAAATCTTTAATGATAGTTTCATTAAATTTTTTGGTGTTTGTGATCTTTCATATCTTTTTTTTGCATTCCTGATTTACAATTGTGGGAAATGTACTTGCATTAATGTCAGATAGTTAGAGTGCCTACCGATGTGGTTGTAAATGGAATGTAATAATTGTAACTATTAGTACTACATTTATGATTTTATTCTTGATGTGATATTCACTAAATTCCAGTTAATGGTTTCCATGCAAAACTTTCCATGTGTCTCCATTCCAAAGAATTTTATGTGGCTTCATATCTTTTCACTATTACCAACTGGATATCATCACTTTTATGTGGCTTCATGTCTTTTAAAAATTACCAACTTGGCTATTGCCACTTTTGTATCACTCATAGTCAATAAAAATAATGTAATATCAGTGATACAAAAGTGACGATAGCCAAGTTGGTAATCGTGACACTAACATTATTAATAATAGATAGTATACTAGTCAGTCATCAGTATTGTTGAAAACCATAAAGCCTTAAAAGGTCACTATCCATTACACATGCAATTTCTCTTTCAAATTAAACAAATTTTCAGTTTACCACTAAATATTATCCAAGACCATTATTATTCATTTTCTCACAAAACAAGTAATTTTCCTCTGACATTATAATCTCATTTTTTGCAAGCAAAAAAATAGCCATCATTTATTTATCTGTCAGCAAGAAAAAATTTAATTCACCACATTTAAAATAATTTTTGTTAGGGAAAGAAAAAAATTTGAAAACATATAATATTTTATTTCCCTACATTGAAAAAAAAAAATCACACTCGACATTACAAAAACTATGTCCATAAAATGTTGGATTCGCCAGCATTTTAGGCATTTTTTTTAGGAGGGGTTTCTTAAAGTTATCCCTAGTAGAGATCGACCAATAGTAGGATAAGAAGAACAATGAATGTTTTATTTTTTAAATGGTACTTATGGACTTGAGTAACTAATTCACCCCACCCCCCTCTTAGTTATTCTAAACATTTTTAATAATTGGTATCAAAGCCAAGTGCTTATAAAGAGAGGTTTGGAGGTACTTAAAGACAAATATTGTGACTCACAAAAGAGAGGTACTGAAGTTGAACAATGAGAACTTTCTTGCATGGAAAACCTTGATGAGGTTGCATATATCAAGTATCAGTGATGTTGTTATCAATTTTGTGGATAGTGAGTATGTGAAGATTACAACTACTCGTTTGACAGTTGATCAACTAAAGCAGAAGCAAGAACACAATCAATCAATTTTGGAGATTGCCTCAGCCCTAAGCAATGTCAATTTTGATGATAGAAAACAATGTGATAGTGCAAAGAAGATGCTGGACAAATTGAAAACCATATATTGAGGTGATGACATTGTCTTGAGAGCCAAATCAAAGATCTTAAGAGGTAAATTTCATGACATGAGAATGATGCAAGGTGAGAACATAGTGCAATATTTCACAAGAGTTAGAGAAATTTTTAATGCTATTCATGGTTCAAATCTAGAAATCAAAGTTAAAATAGTGGTAAGCAAGGTGTTAAGAAATCTACTTCTTATATATGCCATTAGAGTGTCTAAAATTCAAGAACTAAGATGTATACCAGGTAAAACTTTGATCTTGGAAGGTGTAATTGGTAGAGTTATTGTTGGAAATAATCAAGAATAACAAGGTTACTGAGAGGGGAGGGGTGAATCAGTAAACCTAAAACTTTAATTTGATTCTGCATAATAATATTTTTACCATTCATCTATCTAATCTACTGTATGCATGAAAAGATAAACATTTGTAACACATGAACACACAGATTTGGTGACCCAAAAACCTTCCAATTAGAAAGTAAAACTGGGGTGGGGATGATACCCACAAAAATTCAATACTGTAGTATAAAGTTGGTCAGTTAAGGCTTACAATGATCACTTCTGCTGATTTGCCCTGTTAGGAGCAGGTAGGATTGCTAGATCCACCTTGTTAAAGGATTTACAAACATACAATGAAGTATGCACTCTGTTAGGAGATTTACAAAAGATTGTCAAGTCTACCTTGTTAAAGGATTTAGTAAACTAATTCACCTATTAGGATGAAGCAGTGGATCTAATTACAACTGATTGCTGATACAATCCTTTGTGCTCTAATCACCTGATGTGATGGATATATCTTTTTTGTATCAATGTTGACCTTGCTATATTCCTTTGTTCTGCTAATGATTCGCTTTCCCTCTTCTCAAATTATTGTAGCATAACACAATGATATTCAACATCTCATCATTTCAAATGATATATACCATTTCAATATTTACACTGGCAAGGTCGGCCAAACACAAGTGAATAAGCATTACTGAGTCGGCCAGGTGGTAAAAAAACTCAGGTTCCACAAACTGACTCGGTGACCTTCTGATACTTGGCATCCACTACAATACACTGCATCTTCATGCCCTCGGTAAGAGTAGAGGCACGGTCCATACTAATCATTCTAAGTAGCTTGGAACTTGGTAACCATTGGTGACTGAGTGAATATTGTGTCACTCGGTAAAAACTGAATCCATTGATAAC
Source organism: Cupressus sempervirens (assembly GCA_028749045.1). Lineage (NCBI taxonomy): Eukaryota > Viridiplantae > Streptophyta > Pinopsida > Cupressales > Cupressaceae > Cupressus > Cupressus sempervirens. The sequence goes on along the minus strand of CM053785.1, from coordinate 263,022,235 downwards.
CTTCTTTACTTGGTAAACACTGATTCCTCCATTTACCTTGTTTACTCGGGAATCACTGATTCCTTTGTTTACCTTGGTCACTCAGTAAACACTAAGTTATTTGTTTACCTTGATCACTTGGTAAACACTGAGTTCTTTGTTTACCTTGATCACTCGGTAAACACTAAGTTCTTTGTTTACCTTGATCACTCGGTAAACACTAAGTTCTTCTAATGACTCGGTGAGAACTGACTACTTGGGGAACACTGTTATGCTCGGTAACCACTAATTTCTTGGAGAACACTATTATGCTTGGTAAATACTGCTGAACTGCCCATATGCTCGGTTTCCAAAGGAATGCTCGGTACCAACTGTTTACTTGCAAAATTTATAAGGTAAACGCTAAATGCTCGGTGTGAACTATAGACTAGATGATGAGCTCGGTAAGCATTCATAATTGAATAAGTGTTGTGACTAATGAAAAATATATCATAATTCCAACAGTCTCCCCCTTTGGCATTAGTGACAAAAACACTTATGAGCCAAAACTTATATACAATATCTGACATACTGACAACTGATTCTGCTGAATATACATGACTTCCTTACATATGACTCCCCCATACAATATACACAAGGTATTTACATGAGTTATATGAATTTTATTTACAGTATCTCTTTGTCCATTTTGTACATTTATCTCACCAATAACTCTTTCTGAGTATCTCTTTCTCTCCCTTTTTGACAATAATGCCAAAGAATTAAAAAAATGTGTTTACATAGAAACACCAAAATGTGAGATAAACTCTGAATGTACCTAAAGAATGAGTTGCAGAGTCTTATCCCAATTATCTTGTAGGATTTTGCATGTGGATAGAGCTATTTGAACTTTTGCAGAGAGTTCAATCACATGGTCTACAACGGAGAAATTGTTGTCATGGATCAATGTTTTTGAATGGGCAATGTGCTTCTGGATTATGTCTATGATGGGAAGGATCATATTTTGAATATCTAACAATGTAGATCGAATCTTTGACTCTTCTCTCAGCAATTCTACTTGTTATTCTGACAAAAATTTTATCTTGAGGTGATGAGATGAGGTTGAATTGGGGTCAAGCTTCAGGTTTTGTGCGCTTGCCTTCAGATCCTCATCTATCTTATTCAATTGCTCTCTTACAGCCTTAGTATACTCGGTAACATCACAAAGCTTAGAAAAAAGAGATGTTACATTATTAAAATAATTTTCAATGTTAGCCAAAACTATGGTTAATTCAACTTATTTTATTGCTATATGCTGAGCAATGTGCTCAAGCACCTTATTATCAAATTTCTTTTCTGCCTTCTGCATCAATTTTTCTTGACCGGAGGTATCGTCATTGAATTTATTGACTACCTCTTCTAATTGTAGCAAAATGTGTTGAGAAGTATCAACATCAACACCTATAGCCTCTGTAATTATATTTTTTGCTTCATCAATAATTTTAAACTCTCTATCTCTCTCATTCCTTAGTTGTTTCTGCTTTGCCTTTAGTTCTATGCGCTGACTGAGTAGTCTTAGTTCATCAACTGAAGCAGTATCTGTATCTATCTTTGGAATGATAATTTCAGTATCCAAGTCTACATCCTCATCAATTGTCTTGCTTGTAAGCAGAAGGTTTAATGGAGTCTTTGGTTTTTCTGTTGTACTAACATCTTTGTCTTTGAACATAGAGACAATGGTTGATGAGGTTGGACTGGCTGTCAAAATTGGAATAGGACCAACTAAAGGAAGACTAAGAGAGGGGTTAAATGTATCCAAAATTGATATACTTCTAGAATTGATGTGCATACCAGAATATTTACAATTAAAGAGCTTACTGGTGCAAAAATTGGTGCCAATGTAGCTGAAGTTGACAAAATTGGAGAGCAGACTAGAAAACTCACTGTACATACTACAGGAGTAATAGATACTTCTGATGTGGTGACTATTGTAGTGGATGACTTGGTAACTGAAGAATTTATCTGCAGCTCGATAGATGAAGTGGTAGACACTTCCATTGATGATACCTGGAGCTGAGATGTGGCAGGTGCAAATGATATATCTGATGTAGATGTGACCAAACTTGCTAAAGCTGACTACAACCTTGATGATATCACAGTTTTAGGTGGAGAATGAGGAAGGGATGCAATAACTGCTGCTGCAATTTTCACCGGATCATCTGCCTCTTTAGCTTCTTCCTCCTTGTCTTCTTTCTCTTTATCTTCCATCAGTGCATGCAACTCTCCTGGTGAGACTGTGACAGATGGAGTGCTATCAACCTCATCATCACTATTGTTGTCATCATCTTTGATTTCTACTGGGTCTACACTAGGCTTATGTAGATGATAGATGTTTTTCCACATGTTTGTAGCATCATTTACAACATGTTCAATGTCTTTAATCAAAATCAAACAAGTGTGGAATCTGATCATCATTTTACCTTCATGGTTTTCATTTCAGCTTTTACTTCTGCTCCAGTGAGACTTGGTCGGAGATTCCTCAGGGATTGCTCATAAATATCTTTTACCATTTGGGTGGCTAACTCCCATCTCAATTGCAATCTCTACAGTAGTTCTTTTGAGATTTGAGGGGCAATCTGGTCTAGGGAGTATTTCCATTTACCCATCTTGCTGAGTATTAGTTCCTCAATCTACATTTTCTCAGCATCAGTTCTAGTTTCAAATTTAAATGCTTTAAAATTTGTGATGCTACCTCCTTCCTCCAATTGTTTGAGCCTTTGCTCAAATGTGGGTGCAGGTCTAACTAGTATAGGTTCTTGCTTACCTTTCCTAGTTCTTCTCGTGAATACTGCAGTAGGCTTCTTCTTGAGTTTGGTAATGATTACCTTACCTTTCTTCTTTGGTTGTTCTTCTACAGTTTCTTCTTCTTCTCCTCCTTCTTCTTCTTCACCTTCTTCATCTTCACCTTTTCCCTCAATGAGCATAAGAGGACCGGTAGAAGTTTTCAATTTGGATATTTTCCTCTTACCCTTACTTATGGCCTGTGGTAGCTTGATTTAAAGCTCAATTCTGGCCTTAGCTTCTTCATAGGTTCCAAAAATTTGTTGCCTAGGGTCTACTAGCTTATTTACCAGTGCTTCTATAATGTCTCTGGCTTCATCAATATTTACTTCATAAGGAAGAGGTTTTACCCATGCAACTTGGGGTCTGACTACCTAAATGTATACCTTGTCACAGTCAACCATGAATCACACATCATCTTTGTAGTCCTCAACAAGCTTAGGAGGGATTTTGAATCTGTTATTCATCCTTTCTTTGAAGTCTTCAAAATAATTATCCATAATACTATCAAAATTTTCACCCATCTCTACTACAAACTCATTTATTTGATACAAAACTGGAATATCTTTTCTCCATACAACTGTACCTTTTGAAGGGAAAAAATTGTGTACATAGAAAAATAAACAAACTAACAAAGAACCAAATTTACAAGAGTTGGTTTTTGAGGTCCTTATATTGTCCATGTTTTTATTAAGTTGTTTCAGCAGCACATCTGCTAGGTCAAACTCCATGTTTTTCTTCACAACCTTATAGGCTAAATCTATAGCCTCATAGGGCACGCTATTCAATATGTTGGAACTATACATCTTATATGCAAATAAATAGATTTTGAATCTTAACTCTACATCAGATACATTGTTAGGTTTTAATCCTCTACCATCCCATTTAGCTAGGGTTAACTTCTGGAGTTCATCCTAACTTAGGGTTTTGGTGGTTTTTAATTTTCTTAACATTGGCAAACCCGTGATCTTATGAATCATTTTTTTTGTTATCAGGATGGGTTGCTCTAACCACAACTGACGATTATGCACATGGCTTAAAATGTATCTTATCCATTTCATTTGAAATTTCCTTGGCAAGTGTGGGATATGGGTCAAACCTTTGGTTTCCAGATGTTTGAACTCGAGTTTGAGGGTTCCATCCACACACAACTTGGCTAGGGCATTATTCATATCTAGTGTCCCTATTTCTTGAACAGTGCATTTGAAATGAGTATGAATGACATTTATAAGCAGTACCTTTGGCAAAATATTTGATTGGGCTCCATGTGGGTCGAGCGATTTAGCTATGGCAAGAACGAGCTTGAAACTAGGTGCTTTCCATTCTACTCCCTTCACAAGCATTTCAGAGCCTCTTTTTGCCATGCTGCTGCTAATGCTTGTAGATGCCATTGCTGCTTGGTGAGTGAATGATTTCATTAGACAAATTCTTCACTGGAAAATCACTTCAAATCACTTGAACTCACTTTCGCACTCTTGGAAAATCTTCACTTTGTATATTCTAAATTCGCAATGAAAAATGAGATCAAACTCTGCCTTTTTGATGAAAAATTTGACATTAATGCTCAAGTACGAAGGTAGCTGAGATGACCTAGATTTTTTTAGATGGTCATCGACTTACTTGATAAACCTTGCAACTCGATGAACAAACAAAACCTTTCACATTACCGACCTAGCTCGGTTAAGTCTGAAACCAACCTTGCTCGATAGATGCACCTCAGTGAACTATGTCTTGTATTTGAAATACTGATTTTCCATTTGCATTTCTTCATTTTGGAACTACTTTTAGGATATTGCTTGAAGATGCAATCCCTGGTCCTACTTGATGAGTCTAATTATAAATGGTGGAGTCGCCCATTTCTTGAGTGACATGGCCATTATTTGAATTTTTTAGCACAGTAGATTTTGGAATCCACTGTTGTCTCATATGTTTTCAAATGTTGTCAACTCTGGCTTACTTTTCATCTTCAATTCTTTCTATATTCATGCAATTATTGGATATATGACCAAGTTCAGTACATGTATAACATCTCATAGTAGTATCCTTTTTTCTTAGGTGATGCCTTGCACAGTTTATTCCAATGTGTCCATATTCTCCACAATAGTGACATCTGCACCAAGTATTGTAGTCCCAACCAAATAATGCATTGACAATTTGTTCTGTTGGATTGAATGATTTAGATCTACATTCAAATGCCTTGTGACCTTGTTTCTTGCATTTGTGACATTTGCCTTCAAACTTTGGTTTTTCTTTGCATTCATTTTCTTTGTGACCATGCTGATTGCAATTGTAGCATTTACCATTGAATTTTCCTTTACCATTGCTCCAACATCTATTAGATGTATGACCTAACTTACCACAGTGATTGCAAGTGGATTTTTTATTCTTTTGAGTACCTTGTTTGGAAGATTCACCTTCTTCATTATATCCAAGGCCTGCTTTACCTTTTTGTCTATGAAGATTCTGCTCATTTTGCAGATTCAATTGATCCATATCTACTTGAGATTTTATCATCCTTTCATTGACTTGTTTTTCAACATTTAAGTCATTTTCCAAACTTTCATTGATTTGTCTTTCAGATCTCAGATCACTTTGTAAGCTTGCATTGATTTGTCTTTCAGTGATTAAATCATTTCTCAAACTTTCATTCTCAGATCTTAGATTCATAATTTCTTCATTTGCATTAGATAGTTGTCCTATAAGATCTTCATGCTGAAGGGATAAATTATTTCTTACCTCTAAGTCTTGATTTTCCTTGTTTTTCTGTTCCAAAACTTCACATAACTTGATGGATTGGATTTCTTGTTCTCTTTTGAGCTTTCTTACTTCTTCCTGCAGAGAACCATTCTTTGCTAGGAGTTCCTTGATTGCTTCATTAGCTTCATTTGAACTGCTTGATAGTAAAAGGTCTTCAATCCTTTCTTCAATATACTGATGATCATTCATTTGTCTTGCAAGTTCCTTCCTTCTTTTCAAAGATTGAGAAAGATCCTCCTTTGCTTCTTTGAGTTGAGTCATGGCCATTTCCAAATCTAGGTTTTCATTCTCAATGGATTTGTCAAGTCTGAATGTCTCTATTGTCCTTGATATTTGCTCAAGCTATCAAACTTTATCCTGAGAACCAGAAGGCTCTGATACCAATTGCTAGAAATAATCAAGACTAACAAGGTTACTAAGAGGGGAGGGGTGAATCAGTAACCCTAAAAGTTTAATTCGATTCTGCATAATAATATTTTTACCATTCATCCATCTAATCTACTGTATGATTGAAAAGATAAACATTTGTAACACATGAACACACAAATTTGGTGACCCAAAAACCTTCCAATTAGAAAGTAAAACTGGGGTGGGGATGATACCCACAAAACTTCAATACTACAATATAAAGTTGGTCGGTTAAGGCTTACAATGATCACTTCTGATGATCTGCCCTGTTAGGAGCAAGTAGGATTGCTAGATCCACCTTGTTAAAGGATTTACAAACATACAATGAAGTATGCACTCTGTTAGGAGATTTACAAAAGATTGTCAAGTCTACCTTGTTAAAGGATTTAGTAAACTGATTCACCTATTAGGATGAAGCAGTGGATCTAATTACAACTAATTGCTGATAAGATCCTTTGTGCTCTGATTACCTGATGTGATGGATATATCTTTTCTACATCAATGTTGACCTTGCTATATTCCTTTGTTCTGCTAATGATTCTCTTTCCCTCTTCTCAAATTATTGTAGCATAACACAATGATATTCAACATCTTATCATTTCAAATGATATATACCATTTCAATATTTGCACTAGCAAGGTCGGCCAAACACAAGTGAACAAGCATTACTGAGTCGGCTAGGTGGTAAAAAAACTCAGGTTCCACAAACTGACTCGGTGACCTTCTGATACTTGGCATCCACTACAATACACTGCATTGTCATGCACTTGGTAAGAGTAGAGGCACGGTCCATACTAGTCATTCTAAGTAGCTTGGAACTCGGTAACCATTGGTGACTCGGTGAATATTGTGTCACTTGATAAAAAATGAATCCATTGATAACCTTCTTCACTTGGTAAACACTGATTCCTTCATTTACCTTGTTTACTCGGTAATCACTTATTCCTTTGTTTACCTTGGTCACTCCGTAAACACTAAGTTCTTTTTTTACCTTGATCACTTGCTAAACACTAAGTTCTTTGTTTACCTTGATCACTTGGTAAACACTAAGTTATTTGTTTACCTTGATCACTCGGTAAACACTAAGTTCTTTTGATGACTCGGTGAGAATTGACTGCTTGGGGAACACTGTTCTACTCGGTAACCACTAACTACTTGGAGAACATTGTTCTACTCGGTAACCACTATGAACTTGGTAAATACTGCTGAACTACCCATATGCTCAGTTTCCAAAGGAATGCTAGGTATCAACTGTTTACCAGTGGAATTTATATGGTAACCACTAAATGCTCGATGTGAACTATAGACTAGGTGATGAGCTTGGTAAGCATTCAGAATCCAATAAGTGTTGTGACTAATGACAAATATATCATAATTCCAACAGTTACTTCTTTTGATATGTCTAACTTTGATAACTATACACCTGGTACTATTAAATCTGCCTTTAAGTCACAACTAGTTCTTAGCAAAAATAAAGGAAAATGTGTGAAGAGTGACAAAGATAGTTCTAATGATGAACTTGATGAACTTAAAGCCCTTATTGCAAAAATATTTGGAAGAGGAAGAGGTAACTATAAAGGTAAACTACCTATTATTTGTTTCTCATGTAATAAAGTTGTTCATATTGGTGCTAGGTGTCCTAACTGAGAGCATAAGGATGAAAGAAAGGAAGAAGAGATGACTAAGACTCAAAGTAAAATAAAGACGACAAAAGTAAGAAATCTTGTTATATTGTTGAAGAAGAAATAGACAATGAATCTGATAGTAATGATAATGAAGTTTTCTATGTTGCTATGAAAGAAGATTTTGATGAAGATGAGAAAGCTATGTTAATCTCTTATGCAAATAAAATTGATAGATGGATAATTAATAGTGGTTTCTCTAACCATATGATTGGTGATAAAAATAAATTTGTGAATATTGGACCATACAAAGGAGGATGTGTTAAATTTGGTAATGATATCTCATGTGTTATAAAAGGTAAAGGTGTTATTCAACTGAGTGACAAGATAACATGTTACAATGTTTATTGGGTTTAAGAACTTAACTATAATCTATTGAGTGTTCCAGAGCTGAAAAAATCAATTTATAAAGTCAAATTTCATAATAGGAAGGCCAAGATAAATTATGTTGATAATAAGTTGATTGGAAGTGGTGATTAGACAAGAGCTAACTTATTCTATCTAGATTTATCTAATGAGACATGTTTAGTTGCACATTAAGAAGATGTGTGGTTATGGCATAAAAGGTTATGTCATGTAACCTTTGACAATTTGGTGAATATTAGTAAAATGAAGAAAGTAAGAGGGTTTCCTTAATTGAAGAAGATAGACAATACTATGTGTAAACAATGTCAATTGGGAAAAAGACCAAGTCTAGTTTAAAGAGAAAAACATACACTTCTAGTGATATTTTGGAATTGGTTCACACTGACCTATGTGGACCTATTGATGTCCATAGCTATTATCAAAATAAGTATTTCATTCTATTTGTTGATGACTATTCTAGGATGATGAATGTGATGTTCTTTAAAGATAAATCTAATGTTTTTCAGTTATTTAAGTGGTATTTTGCTAGAGTTGAAAAAGAAATAGGGAAGAGTCTAAAGTGCTTGAGATCTAACAATGGTGGTGAATTCATTTCCACTGACCTCAATACATTCTACAATGATAGAGGAATCAAAAAATAGATGTTAGCACAAAGGACCCCTCCTTAGAATGGAATAGTTGAAAGGAGAAATAGAATAATAATACATTGTGCAAGAACATTGATGGCGTAGAAGATTGTATCAAACAAGGATTGGAGAGAAGTTGTTAGTACTATTGTCTATACCCTGAATACAATACAAGCCAAGAAAGGTATAAATACTACACCTTTTGAACTATGGTATGGATATGCTCCTAATGAGAAATATTTCAAAATATTTGGAAGTAAATGTTATATACTTAAAGATAATAGGAATAGAAAACTTGATGCAAAAAGTAATGAATGTATATTCCTAGGATATTCCACCAAGAGTAAAGCTTACAAGTGATTAAACTCTAACACTAACAAAGTTGTTGAAAGTGCAAGTGTGAAATTTTATGAGTTTGACATTACATGAAATGAGGAACTTGAGGATTATAGTGCATTCATCTACATGGATTTTGGTGCTCTGCGGACTCCAAATGAACAAGAAAATAAAACTACAATTTCCCAAAAGACATGAAATGATGAATTACAATAACAAATTTTAAAGCAACAAAGAGTGGATGTCAAGCAATAGACTGAAGATACTAAGTCACAGATAGGAAATATCAACCATAAGATGAAGAATGTTGAGCATGAAGAATCTAGACTAGAACCTGAACAAGAAAGAGAAAATGACCTTGAGATTATTTTCCAAGATGAACCTATTGAAGAATAGAGAAGGAAACCACCTATGCTAGCAAAGTTTGTAAGAAGACATCACAAACCTAAAAAAATCATTGGTGATGTTGAATCAAGTGTTATGACAAGGAAAAGACTCAAACTTTATATTATCTTACTTTGTGAAGTTGAGCCCAAATCAATAAACGATGCTCTAGACAATGAAGAGTGGATTCAGGAAATAAATAAAGATATTGAATAGATTGAGAAGAACAATACGTGGACCCTAATTCAAGGACCTAAAGACAAAAATGTTATTGGAACAAAATGGGTTTTTAGAAACAAGCTCAATGAAAATGGTGAAGTTACAAGAAATGAGGGAAGACTAGTATGTAAAGGATATGCTCAAGAAGAAGGAGTTGATTATGGAAAAACTTTTTCTCATGTGGCAAGATTTGAAGGAGTCAGAACTTTGCTTGCATATTTAGCCTACAAGAATTTCAAGGTATATCAAATGGATATCAAGGCTACATTTTTTAATGATATACTTGAGGAAGAAGTGTACATTGACAAACTAAAGGATTTGTAGATCTAGACAAAAAGAAAATGGTATGTAAACAAAACAAAGCTCTTTATGGATTAAAATAAGCCCCAAGAGGATGTTATGAAAGACTGCATAATTGTTTTGTGAAAATTGGTTTTCAATGGACAAATGATAATAGTAATCTATATTTGAAGAAGGTTGAGAATAATGAAGTATTGCTATCTAAAATATTTTTTTATGACATTATGTTTGTAGGAAGAGAAGCATCATGCAAATCATTTTTTGATGAAATGAAGAAGGAATTTGAAATGTGTATGTTTGGTGAAATTAAATTCTTTACTGGACTACAACTATGTCAAATGAAGTTTTGTATTTTCATTACTCAATCAAAATACATCAAGGACATACTAAAGACTTTTGGAATGGAAGATTCAAGTCTAGTGAGAACATCTATGTCTACAGGACATAAGCTATCTAATAATGATGAATCTGTTGACGTGAACCAAACATTGTACAGATCTATGATTGGAAAATTACAATATGTTGTTCATAGGAGACCTAATATTGCATTGGCAATTGGGGTAGTTGGTAGATTTTCAAAAAATCCTAAGGAGAATCACATGACGTTAGTGAAAAGGATAATGAGATATCTAAAAGTTACAAAATACTATGAATTGTATTACAAGACAACTGATAGATTTGAACTAGGGGTATTCACTAACTCTGATTTAAAAGGAAATATTGATGATAGAAAAAGAACTAGTGGAGGTGCATTCTTTCTAGGAAAGAGATTGGTCTCATTAACAAGAAAGAAATGGAATTATATTTCCCAACCAATAGTTGAAATTGAGTATGTGGCAATTGTAATAAATTGTTCAAATATTATGTGGATCAAGAAATTATTGAAAGAAATGAAAAAATAAATTACCAACCCAATGGTTAACTATTGCGATAGAACAAGCACTATTTACAAATCAAATAATCTAGTGATGCATGCAAAGTCAAAGCACATTTCTATCAAGTATCACTACTTGAGAGAACGAGTTCAAGACAAAGAAGAGAAGTTAGAATATGTGCACACCAAAGAACAAATTTCTAACATATTATCTCACCTTTGAGTCTCTTTCTTGTCATAAGACAAGATTATTTGTCTCAGATAATTTTATCAGGTACATGATGTCTTCTCACATATTTTGATAGTATAGGTTATTTTCTTCTTTGATCTTCTATAGGTTCATCTTGAAAAATGATTTAAATCTCATTTTCTCTCTCTTGTTTAGTTGTTGGTAAATGTTCTTCTTGTGTAGCATCAATTTCTTGATGTATAATTTCTTTTGTCTATTACTCGCAATCATTTTTTTTCTTGCGTGGCACTCACATTCTACTATTTGGCAACAAGTTGCAACTCAGCATTCCAAGTTTGTTATTGACTTGCAACTTTGTTCTCTTGTTCAAGTAGGGTGTTAGGAGCACCTTCATTCACATATATGAATTTATTATAGTCTTCAGATTATATCTTGCATAACTTCATCTTTCTTTCATGTTCATCAAATTTCATATTTGTACTTTCCACAACTTTTTTAGTGTTAGAGTTCAAACACTCGGAAGCTTTAGTCATAGTGGAATCACCTAGGAATATGTCTTCATCATTTTTAACGTCAAGTTTTCCAATTCTATTATCCCTAAGCCAAAATATTTAAAATACTTCACATTAGGTGCATATCCATACCATATTTCAAAGGGTGTAACATTTTTACCTTTCTTGACTTGCACTCTATTGAAAATATAAGTAGTTGTACTTGTAACTTCTATACAATATTTATGTGAAATATTCTTCTCCATCATCAATGTTCTAGTACAATCAATGATTGATCTATGTCTCCTTTAATCTATTCTATTTTGACGAGGGGTCCTAGGTGCGAACATATATCTTTTGATTCATCTATCATTACAAAATATGTGAAATTCATTAGAAATGAATTCACCACCTCTATCAGATCTCAAGCATCTCAGACTCTTTCATGTCTCCTTTCCAACTTTAGCCAAATGCCACTTAAGTAACTAAAAAGCATCATATTTTTCTTTAAGAAGCATCATAGTCACCATTCTAGAGTGTTCATTAATAAATGGAATGAGATATATGTCTACACAATAGCTTTAAACACCAATAGGTTCGTGAAGGACAATATAGATGAAGGGGGCTCCCCTTAATACCATAAACTCATAACAAAAACAAAGAAACAATAGGAAATGTGAGAACAAAATATCAAATTTTTATTTGCACTACAAATGTAGAATTATAGAAATCACAAGTACAATATACTAACCCACACGGACACCTTCATTATAATAATTTGCAAGACAAGATGCAAACTATCACTCAGAGTTGTTCTAGACAATATTTGGGCCTTTCTTAAATAGGCAATTTTATGTTGCCTAGGAAAGTTCTAGACATTCAACCTTAATACCTAGGGCCAACAGACCTTAACTGTAATGCCCTGCCAAGGGATCCAAAAGAATTAACCTAAAATTTTACTAAGTTTTCCAAATAATTTTATTTTAAAACATGAAAGATAAACCATTCATATCAAACACATAGTAGTAGAAGTAAAAACATACAATCAACTATAAGCATACATAACAGGTTACATTCCTTAAGGATCCCAAGTCATTGAGTCACATTTAGTCTAACTAGTACTAAGTCTAACAACTACCACATCCACATGAAAGAATAATTTAAGAAGTCTAATGTCCATAATATACATTCATTTTCAAATGCCTATTTAGAATGCTCAATCATCCACCATACATGTCACAGGGTATGAAAGGCTTAAAAGAATAAACATATGTAGAAATAAAGATACATCATCCTCATCGATTCTATGATACAAGTGCAATAAAGTAAATGAAACCAAATTTCATACATGATACATCATCATAGAAGATAAAAACATCCATCGTAAAGTATAACCATACATCACAAACACAACTAACTGAGTGCACGGTTCCTCCCAACTGTAAATAACATCATTAGACCATCATGGGCCCTAGCCATCCCTCCGTGCGTAACATCCCAAGTCATCAAAGAGATCATTGATATTATCATAGTAGGAATGTCACTCCTAAAACATACTACATCATATGCAGAGAGAAATCTAACATGCTACAACATATACATAAGAAATCTAACCATGCAAAATAAAGCATAGGATGATTCTATAAATAAATAGCATCATCTATCACATGATAATCATCAATATAAAGAATTGTGTTAGTAAATAACATCTAGCATAATGATCCAAGAATAGAAGGAAGGTAAATAAAACCAACAAAGAATGCGCTGGAGGAGATAGGCTCAAGTCAAAATCCACATGTCAAGAGTACATCAACCAAAAATCACCAATCATCATCAATGAAAGTGAATAACCACAATAAACACATCCAACAATAAGTACACCACTAGAGGTACACACAAACTCTATAGAGGAGACTCAGGCTACATTCTAGGGAGTGTCATCACATGGCTGCTTCAATTACCCTGGATTGGTCTCTCAATAGACCCTAGACCCTTAAGTGTTGAGTTACCCTGGACTGGTTACTCTGAACCCCAGACCCTCAACGTGGCACATGTGGAATCTAGAAAGCCCTCTCATGAAGATGAGGCAATCATCCCATTCCCATCCTTAGTCTATAAAAGCACTTAAGGCACGGGCGGGTCAAATATCTCTAACTTATCTTTTTAGCGTGTTTCCCTAAAATTATTAATTACTAGATTATCACTTATTACATAACTTGCAATAGGTTACCCTAGTACTGACCACTTTGGGCCCCGAACCCCTACTACAAGCCACTCCCAAAGATGTGTACCTAGAAAACCTCTTTAAAGAACATAAAACACAGTTGTGTCCCTTACCACAACATTCACATTAATCAAACTCGGTTATTTAACAAGAAACTTGAAAATAAGCTGGTACTTCAACCCAAGTACACATAAATGCTCCACAAAGTAAACCTCATAAATATGATTTCCAATTTGAATCACAGGACATATCATGACAGCTAGTCACATAAATAGTATAAAGGATATCTCACAAAACCTCAGGTGTATACCCTAGTTTGGCCAAGTTTCATGAAAATCACAAATCAAAGAGTCATATAAAATCATCTCAGTTCTAAACAAATGACTGGAAAACATCAAAAGATAATCCACAATATTCACATCAACTCTCCACGAGTAACTAAAATGCAACAAAACACAATCATAATACTCACAACAGTTCTTTACAAGCAACTGAAAGGCATTAAATGATAATCCATAATATTCATCGATTTTCCACGAGCAACTAGAAAATATCTCAAAATAATATTAATCGAAGACTCCAAAATGGTCAAGTCAAACATGTCACAACATGACACCCATCAAGATAAAAAACAAATAGTTCAGTCCCATCAAGGCGACCGAAAATTAATCCAAGTACAACTAATTGATGACTCAAAAATGGTTAAGTCATGTATCTCAAATACATACACCTTAGCTTCACACAAGAAGTCTAGAAAGCAATAACAATCAGTAAATACAAACATCTCATAGAACACACCATCACATTACCATGGTTGGGTTTAGAAAGAATTGAGACCAAATAACATCAACATGCCATCACATTTGCATAACCCCCGAGCCTTTGGTAACAACCTAAGACGGGTCAACAATCTAGTCAACCCCAAAATTCCAAAACACAAACAATATGCATACCACACTGTAAGTTTCATGTTTGGGTTTAGCCCTAAACACACAATGTCAATTTATAGTAATGTTCCAATTTTCACTTCAATGTGAGCTTTCAAATTTAAAGAGGTACATCTTACTCGATATGGTTTAACTCATTTGATTGCTCAAATACAAAATTACCCCATTCAATTTCCAAAGATAATCAAGATGCTAATACATGGTTATGCCAAGTAAGAGGTTTCAATTTTCATTTCAAATTATATTCTAGGTAAAAGTATTCTTCGTTCACCCCAATAATTAAACTCATCTGGATATTCAAATAACAAACATCATAGAGGAACAAACACATGTTTTAGTTTGCTTTTGCAATCACATGGTTAAGCCAAACATGAGGTTTTCAAATTTTATTTCAAGTATATTTCAAGCGTATAAGATTCTCCGTTTAATCTAAAAGTCAACCCATTTATCTTTTCGAATAAAACATAGAATTATCCCTCCATTATTTTAAACAATTCTCTAAAATAGTCAAAAGATAATTATTTACTTATTTAAATCATTAGACTAATTCCCATTGACTTTTAATAAAATCATTGCACTATTTTACTAAAATCAATGTTACTAAAAATTAGATGAAACTCCCTTGATTCCAAGAGAATCTCCCATTATTCAAATCTCTAGAATAATACGTATCTTCTTTTAAATAATTAATTTACAAATTCCTTAAAACACTCCAATGCAATCATTTATTTAAAATAATTTTCATTGATTTTAAGTAAAATCAATCTCATTAATAATTCAATTATTTAATTCCACTAAACACTTATTAATATCTATTTTCTATTACTTTGCCCTCATTTAAAAATCCATTTATTTAAATTGACTAATAATTAATTACACTTCTTCTACTAATCTTAATTAAATTTAACTTAATTAGATTAGTTAATAAATCATATAAAACTAATGCATAATAACAAGATTATATTTTAATTCAAACCCAAACCCGAATCAATTTCCAAATCTTGACTCTACTAAGCAATAATATTTTAATTCTCATAAAGGGATGAAACAATATGCATGCCCAAAATCCAAATTATAAAATTGAAGATTCATTCATAGAGAATTATTCAGACACACATAACAAACACAATGAAGACAGGAAGAGAAAGAGCGTAGTAAAATATGCAAAATTTATCATGAGTGCCTACCTGGACACTGATGCTAATTCGCTATGCCTTAGAAAATTGTAGAGAAGCTCCTCCTCTTAGAGCCTTCTCCTTTCTGAAAATTCTCTCCTTCTCCAACATCCGCAATTCCTCCAAGAACCAAAACCTCCCCACCAAGTGACTAGGAGTGCTTGTAGAAGCATATGAGGATGTAGAAGCATACTAGGAGAGCCTTATATATAAAGGCCTCTAAGATGCATCTAGAATATTTCTAGAAAGAACTAGGTGATAAGCATGACAACTAAGCACATATCTTCCACAATAAGAAGACAAACATGATGAGGTGTCTAGAATGTTGTAGACACCATGTGCTCAAATAATATGCTAACTCCTAAGTGTAGACAACACGTGCATAATTAGAGTACAAACTCCTGTGTTGTCAACATGACAACTCACGAGAGTTCGCATACTCCTATAAATATTAAAATAATGCACATTAATTTATTTAATTAAATTTTTTTATTTAATATTCACTTGACTCTTTTTAAAATTAATTTATTATTTTTTTAAATCTCATGCACTTAACATGCAATCATGACATTTTTAATAAATTAATTTATTTTCCCACTTTAAAATTTATTTCTGAAACTTAATTGATAAATTATTTACTAACTTGAATAATAATATTATTTAGTATTTATTTAAAAATGAACTCTAAATATATTATTATTAAATTAAATAAATATTATCACATTCCAAATTTAAACTTATAACTTTTATCTTCAAATTTAATTATTTTTATTTAATTAATTTCCTAATTAATTAAATAAAATTAAATAATAAAATATCATATTAATTTTCCATTTAATTAAGTCATTAATTATATCTTTAATTGGACCTAATTAATAGAAAATACACCAAGAAAGAGTTTGACAACAATAGCAAAATGCAAACTAGGGCAGGCACTACACTAACAATACAAATAGAGTTAGCCAAAAACATCTTTGACAATTATTTTAGATATTTTAGGTGGCCCAAATTTAAAAGGCTATAACTCATGAACCATTGCTCTGATTGGCTATTATAACAACTTTTCAGAAATGCTAGCTCATGATCTACATGCTCCAAACTACATAAGCACCCTTCTATTGAGTTTTTGGAGCTCATTTAGGCACTCTAAGGCATCCAATAGTGAGCCTAAATATTTTTCTGTAAAATTTTTCACCAAAAATCTACAATAACTTCTTTGATACTTATGCTTTAGAAATGAGATTTTTATAGTAGGCTTACAACTCTAAAATGAACCTTCTCATAGAAAATGAGAACATTCTGAGCTCATATGACAAGCTTAATAAAAATAGAAAGTTCCCATAAATAGTAACCACCCTCTCTACTAGTCCTTATTAAAATAGAAAATACTGAAAAATAAAATATTTTTGGGTGATGCAAGATTACTCTTGCACCCAAGATGCTCCTGCATCAAACACTTGGGGTAATTTGAGAAGTGACTCTATCACGTCTCAAGTGTTTAGAGGAAAACCAAATAGGTTAACATCCTCCTTTGCTAGCCATGATAAATCCTCTATTGGCCTCCCTTTCCATTTGATTAGATATTCCTCATAAGTTTTGTTCCTAGTACTTTTTCCAACATGACTATCCTATATCTCCTCAATCTCCTTTGTAGCCGAACTAGCTACTAGAATACTCCACTACACTTCTACAACTTCATATCCATCAAATCTAAAATATTAAATATTGGAAAAATATTCAATTTATAAGGCAACTCCACTTCATAAGCATTTCTAGAATCATGTCTTTTCACTATCTTGCATGGTCCAAATTTCTTCATCTTCAACTTATTATATATACCCACTAGAAAATGCTCCTTTCTCAAATGAACCATGACTTCATCTCCAATCTAAAATTCCTTATACCTCCTTTTCACATCTACCTTAACCTTATAATGTGTATTTATCTTTATGATGTGCTTCCTCACCTCCTCATGGATATTCTTCAAATGTTAAGCAAATTCTTCTACTTTAGCACTACTTATCTCATCTTTATCCAATTGTCATAATTCAGAAGCATTTTTGGGACTACTCCCATATAAAATCAAGAATGGTGATTTACCAAAACTCATGTTGACAGAATTATTATATGCAAATTCTACTTGTGGTAAAATCATATCCCATTCTTTTGGTTTATCTCCAACCAAACATCTTAGCAAGTTTCTCAAATTGTGATTCACAACTTATGTCTCTCCATCAATCTGTGGATGATGTGTTGAACTAAACTTCAAATCTACCTTTAAATTCTTCCATAAGGTACACCAGAAATACCCAAAAAAATTGATATCTTGATCTGAAACTATACTCTTTGGCAAACCATGTAGTCTTACCACTTCTCTAAAAAGTAACTCTACCACATGAACAACATCACTAGTCTTCTTGCAATGAATAAAACATGTCATCTTTGAAAATATATTGAAACCAACACAATAATAGAATCATGCCCACATTGTGTCCTCAATAATTAAAGAACAAAATCCATGCTAACATCCTCCCATGGCTTATCTAGTATAGGTAATGGCTGATATAATTTTGTATTCTGCTTCACTCCTTTTGCCATCTGATCTACTTTGCAACTCTATACAAACTTATTCACATCTTGTTGCAACTGTGGCTAGTAATAATTTTTAGTAACCAAAAAAATGGTCTTATCTCTACCAAAATGTCCATCCAATCCTCAACTATGCTTCTCCTTGATGATATTCTCTCTCATTGAAATTTTGGGGATGGAAAATTAGCTTCCTTTGAACAACATACTATCCTAGAACATGAAATCCAACCACTTTGTCCTTTCAAGTGTAATAGGTTTGGTACAACCTTTCCATGCTTCACCAAAATTAGGATCATCTAGATAAAAAGTACTAAGTTCCTCGAACATAACCATCTCTATCTACATTTATGTCATAAATAGTTGTCTTCTACTAAGAGCATATGCAACTTTGTTAGACTTCCCACTCCTGTGTTTCAAAACAAATGTACAACTTTGCAAAAACTCAACCCACTTCAAATGTCTTTGGTTCAATTTTCCTTGACTATTTAAATATTGCAAATCTTGATTATTAGTATACAAGACAAACTCCTTAGGAAGAAGATAGTGTCTCCACTTCTTCAATGTTTAAACTATGGCATAAAATTCCTAATCATAAACAAAATATTTTCTTTTTGCATCATTCAACTTCTCACTAAAATAAGCAACAAGCCTACCTTCTTGGCTCATAACTGCTCCTATTATAGTACCACTAGCATCACACTCTATTTGAAACACCTTGTTAAAATCATGAAGTGCCAAAATAAGTTGCTCAGTAACCTTTTATTTCAACATATTAAAACTCGTATTTTCTCCTATAATCCACTTAAATTCTTTCTTATTCCCTCTCATTCTTTCTGTCTGAGGTCCACAAATATTGCTTAAACCTCTTATGAACTTTCTAGAAAAACTAGCTAGTCCATGAAAAGATCCTACCTGTAGTACATCACTTAGACTAGGCCATTCAAGGATCGCGTTCACTTTCTCTAGGTCCATTTTTGAACCTTCTATTGAGACTACAAATCCTAGGTACACCAACTCCTTCTTTACAAAACTACACTTCTTCAGGTTTATCAACACTTTTATTCCCTCAACTTATCAAACACTTTGTGAATATGGATCAAATTCTCCTCCAACTTCTTGCTAAAGATCAAAATATCATCTAGGTAAACAATGACGAACTTACCTAGAAACTCCTTCAGTACCACAATCATGAGTCACATGAAAGTTCTTGGTGCATTGGTTAGCCCAAAAGGCATGACTAACCACTTGTACAATCCTTCTTTGGTCTTGAAAGTAGTCTTCCACTCATCACCTTCTCTAATACAAATATGATCGTACCCACTCTTCAGATCTATCTTTGTGAAATACTTAGCTCCACTCAAACAATCGATAATATCATCCATCCTTAGAAATAGAAATTTATACTTGATTGTGATCTTGTTGATAGCCCAAGAATCTATACACATCCTCCATTCTCCATTCTTCTTCGGTGCTAATACTACTAGTACAACGCATGGACATAGACTCTCTCAAATAAACCCCTTTGCAATAACTCATGAACTTGTCTATTCAACTCATCAATTTTTGTTGGTGTCATTATGTGTACTACCTTGTTTAGCAAACTAGCTCCTAGAGCCAAATCCATCTAGTGATTGATCTTCCTTATTAGGGACAATCCATCATCTACATTATCTTATACAATATCAAAAAATTCTCCCAAGACATCTACAACTTCTACATGTACCTCTTCTACTTCTTCTTTATTATCTTTTGGAATTATAGAAAAACACATATGCTCACACTTCATAGCTTTGAGAAAGTCTTTTCCATCACCAAAGCATATTCTAGTAACACTACATACCTTTTCTTCTTTCTCCTTCAATAGCTTCAACTTATGTTTCACTCCATCCTTGGTCAAAGCATAGGTATTTTCTTGCCCATCGTGTACAACATGCCTTTCAAATTGCCATGGCCTATCTAGAAACATATGACATATGTCCATAGCTATGATATCACAAAATACCTCATCTTGATAGCTTCCAATCTTGAACTTCATTGAAAATTTCTCATTGACCATGACCTTATGGTCATCTTGCACACAAGAAATATGATATGAACACAGGTGTTTCTACCTCTTCAGCTTCAACTTGGTGACCATCATTTTTGACACCAAATTATTAGTACTTCCATCATTAATGATCACATCATAGCACTTATCTTCATATCTACACCTTGTGTGAAACAAACTTCTTCTTTGATCAAGTTTATTCTCACCACTCAGTAGGACTCTTCTATTAACTAAGACTTTTCCTCTTTCATTATCTTTAGAATGTGATGATCTGGCATCTTCATCAACATGTGCAACTCTGGCCTAGCCTTCTATTCTTCAATCTATCCTTCCTTGGCACTAGGTACATTCAAATGCTCTATGCCCTTCTTCTTTGTAGTGACAACATTTTCCATAGAAGCCTCGTCTTCTAGATCCTTGTCCTCTACCTCTTCCTCTCTAATCTCTATTGTTCTAATCATGGAAATGATTAGAACTATTTATCCTTTGGTTTTGACTACTACTTCCAGCCTCATCCTTGTTCTTTTGATCATCATTATGGTCACCATAAGATCTTCCACCGTGACCTCTTTTGCTATTCTTGTTGCCAAATTTCTTTCTTAGTTTCTCCTCAACTCTTAGGGAAACTGGTATGCCTCCCCAATAATATTCATTCAAACTAGACTCAACTCATCCTGAATAATTGGCTTTAACCCATTAAGATAACTGGTCACTTTCTCCTTGTAAGCTTTTGCATGGCTAGTTCTAATGAGAACTTGGTAGAACTCTTCGGTATACTCTTGAATAGATTTTCCCACTTGCTTCAACCCTTGTATTTTCTTCTATAGATCAAGCTCATAATCCATAGGAATGAATTGTCACTTCAGTTTAACTATCATCCATTCCCATCTGGTGATTTTTTGCTTTTCCCTCTCTATTTCACTCCAACTGAACCTCTTGCCACTAGATCTTTGCATGTCCCTTTAGTTTTGCCTTTGCAAACTTAACCCTATCAAGATCATCAATATCTTCAGACTCAAAGTAATTTTTCCAGCTCATTGATCCAATCGATCAGCTCCATTGGGTTAAGATTTCCTAAAAATTTGGGAACTTCAAACTTATGTCTTTTTCCAATCCTAGAGATGGCCCTAACTAGTCTTTCTTCCTCTAGGTTTAGAACTACTTCTACTTCAACATTTTCTATTGGAATTACAATAGGAAAGGTAAACTTCTAACGGGGGGGTTAATTAGTAGTTTACACTAATACCCATAAAATTTCACCACACATCCATCCCATGCATTCAATGAATAAACTAAAATAACATGTAAAGCATCTATATCTAAAACATGTAAACATATAAGCAATCACACACATATGATGCCAAATATGATTAGCAATAAACCCTCCATTAGAAGGCAAAACTAGGTTGGGAATGACACCCACAAATCTTCACTATTGCACCAATAAAGTGTATCCAATGAAAGTTACAATGTTTTGACCATGAAACATGATCTACCCTATGAAAGGTCTACTCCATTGAAGGCTTACAAAGACTATTAGGTCTTACCTTGTTAGAGGATTTCAACATACTATTAGAAGTGTGCTTGATTAAAGGACTTTAACTCATAACTAAGTAAGCACCTTTTAAAGGATTTAATATAGCCTGTTAGGACTACTCTGTTAAGAGATTTTGACTAAAATCAACTATTAAAATGTCTTAGCATTGATCCTACAATTAGTAGGTCGATTACCTTGTAAGATATCACCTCTAAACTGATGTATCTTCAATCCTTCCTGGTCATATGTCTCTTTGTTGTATCATTTTCTTTCCTATGTTCTACTCTAACTTATTCTACAATGCGATCTCACTTCATAACTTATAAATCACCATGAATGCTCTTATTTTCTACATGTAAGCTATTCTATTTTTCTCCTTCCACACTCATAGAAAGTTTAGGGTTTTTCCTCCTTAACAAGACTTTGATGACTTAGGGTTAGGTATGAATCTACAGCTAAGATTTATCCATTTTGTCACTTAATCCTTCCTAATTTTAGATTGGTTGCATGCAATTGCATAGGATTTGTCCTTATCTCCAAAATATCATAATTCATCCTTAAGTTGGCTCAAAAGTGGTTTACATAGTCGTTTGTGCCTTTGCAAACAAATATGTTAAAACTATTTCACTTGGCATCTAAAGTCTTTAATGCTCAGCATGAACTAATCTTTATACTATGACTCGACATCTATAGCACTTACCATCCACTATTTACTTGGCTTCTAAATCACTCGACATACACTATTTGTTTAGAACTTGAGTGACTCAACACATGAGTGTCTTTGCACTCACTATGACTCGACATGGTCCAATATATACATGTTGTGCTTGGCATGTACCACTTGTTTTGCATGAACTAAGTAAATAACTTAAGTGTGTTGACAATCACTTTTAAAAACCAATATGAGATCAACAATCTCCCCCTTTTACATGAGTGTCAAAAAAATTTGAGTATATATTAACATACTTTATTTCACACACATAACATATCTTTACTCGGCTTATATACAAAACTCCAAAATGAAAAAAATTTGTAATAACTTGTATACCTCAAAATTTGATAACTCCCCCTAAGTTGATATGTCTATACTGTAACCAAAATATAGTACTCTTGCTAAGTAAAATCTAATACTCTTTGACTTTATATAGTTTATTCTTGCTCTTCCCTTAGCTTGTTATGTCTTTACTCTGTCCTTTGTCTTACTTCTGTCTCCCCCTTTGCTTACTCTCCCATTTTAGTCTCCTTATATCTCTCCAAAATATTTATTCTCCCCCAAAATATTTCCCTCCCTTTGTCTTATTCTCCCCTTTTTGACACTTATGTCAATGGGCTATACACATATAGTTTTCTTGTCCAAAACAATTTTATGGACATCCAATATCATCTTCAGAGTTGCATCCTAGTTCTTACATGCTACATCCATTGACTTGATTCTATTTGCTAGCTCGGCAACAAGGTGAACTAGACCATCTAGTCTAGAAATATTTGGATCTTTCTCCATTAGGGTTTTATCATAGCCCAATTCCTTGTGCAAAATTTCCATATGGGGGTGAGAGTTTCCTAGATGCTAGTTAGTTTGGCCCTTATGTTGGCCTCATCTACTCTCAATACAACTAACTAACTCTGGGTTTGAAGTATTGTCCTAAAATGCTTCTCACTCTAAGTTGGATTCATAGGTAGTTTGGTGCCTAATGAATTAATTTAGCTTTCCAAGCTCAGATGTGATTTTTGGTCTCTTGGGTGAATAGCGAGGGATTGCACAATTTTGTGTATAATGAGAATATGTTCTCAAGTACCTTCTCCACATCCTCAACCTTGGTTGCTAATGCAACTTGTGTTAGTGTTATATCACCTTATATCTTTTCATTAACTTTACTTTGAAACTTATTTTCTAACCATTCAATTAATTTGGCATTTGTATACAAGTCTTCATTACTGACCTTCTCCACTATGTCTATCAATTCATCCATTAATGGCTTGGTCTCATCAGGAGTCAACAGACTGAATGCATCTAAAAAGTTGTCTTTAATATCTTGTAATATCTACTTCTACCTATGCTCCCTTCTAAGCATTTTGATGCAGAAGCATCAAAATTGGATTTTGGTGGAGTTATGCTTTTTATGGATAGGGATGCATTGGAGACACATTGGAGAATCTTTTCTCATGATTGTATAGAGATTGGATGGATTGAGTTGAAGTTTGTGTCATTTTACCTTGCTTCTAGAGATATATTATTTTGGTGACTATTGCAAGCCATGTAATTAATTTTTCACAATGAGTTAGAGGATGAAAATTTTAGGAATTTAAGAGAGCTTATAGGAATAACTATGGTTCAAAGCATGAGTTCTAATTCTATCAGAGATAGGAGATATCATGATTTTACTTAGATATCATTTTTGGACATTTAATTATTGTTACAGGCTGACTTGTGCCATTTAATTTATGTATTTATACTTAATTTGTGTTCTAGGCTTACTTGTGGCTTAGATTGGAATAAGTAAGGGTTATGGGGAAGTCTTTAGTCATTATTCATCCATCATGGAGAAGAGGAGTAGCTGAAGAGTGATTTTTCCTAAGTCTATGAACAAAGCACCGAATGTGGGGTAGTTTATAGCAGGATTGTGATGGAGTTGTGAATGTGTGGATAGAGTTCCAAATGTGAGGAAATTTACACATGGATCTTGGATAAATTTGGAGCAAAGCTAGTAGCTATGGCTTGGAAAACAAGGAGATTTCTTGCTAGGCTTCTGAGCACAAGTTGAGAACTCCTTCGAGGGTTTCTACTAGAGTGTGGATCTAGACTAGCTAGTGTTTGGATTGGATCTTGAGGGATCTTGTAGAACTATTACTTATTTTGTATTTGGTCATAACTGGGAAGGCCTTACAGCCTAGCACATTGCATGTAATCAGTTATATATCTATGAATCAAGAATTGTAATTTGGTATCAAATCTTGCATTGTTGTTTCTTGTTGTGTTTCTGTTGTGTGGTTGTATAGCTGGGGTCTAGGACATCTCCTTTGGAGATTCTCATGCCCTTCACTCTATCAAATTTATTGATTCTTTTTCCTTGCTAGGGCTTGTTTTAGTATGATCATCTATTCTATCATTATTGTATCATAGTCATACTTTGTAAAAATGATTTCTTCATCAAGGCTCACATCTCCATACTACATGACTTTTTCTGCCTTTGATGAACTTGGGCTCACCACTAAGATCTATAATAGAGTTGCATCTATGCTCAGCTTCTAAAGATTTTGTGTGGAAGGAGTGCCAGATATTGGTAAGGTTACAAGGGCTTGCATGGTTTTTTGCTCCTTAATTCTAGGTGTCTACTCTATCTCTTCAGGCTTGCCCTATTTTGTCATAATGACTTGACTTGCACCTTGATTTTGTGTTGAAGGGGTAGATAAGTCTATCTAACCTATTTCTTGTTGTTCTATAGTAACAACTTGTGTTTCCACTGTATTCTTTTCTACTGTATCAACCTTGGTAATTAGATCAACCTTATTAGATGTATCTTTTTCTATTTGGGCCAAAGCTTGTACATTAGTGGCTAGAGGGATGCTAGAAGGTGGTTATTGTGGATTCACCTTTTCTCTTGTAATATCAATCACTATCTTTTGTAGTTCATCCAGACTTACCAACACAAGTTTATCACATAACTGTGCCTACAATGTAGTTTGATAAAGTATCATCTTAAGGTCTTCCTCTATGAAAGGATTGATGTTCTGAGCTATAACATCAGAGACATCCTTGACTTTCATTGTTTTAGTAGTTTCACTTGTGTCATGTTGAGGACTGACACTCAGTAATTGTCTATCTTGCACATTTTATTCTTCTTATTGCTACTCTGGCTTAGTTGTTTCCTTTCCATTTATGTTCATTTTAGTTTCTTCCTCAACAATGTTACTTTTGTCATCATCCTCTTCATCATCCTTCACTTCAATGGGTTTAGGTTCTCCTTCCTTCACTATATTCAACCTATAAGTTAGTCTCCATACTTGTAAGAACTTCTTGACTACATCCTCAATATTGCTTTGCAAAATGTTAAAGGCTTTGTATTTAGGTGTAAACCTAACTGCATATTTTTTTACAACCTTAGCAATTTGTGCCTTAGTTAGTTCAGACATCACTTGGTCCAGTGTGCTCTCCCTAATTTGTCTTTCCAAGTTTACACAATAGTGCCATTTTTGCTCAACTATGTCATATAAACTCTTTGGCATTAAGTTGGCAATCTCTAGTGGAGTTGTCCTGAATTTTTCCATCATAGCATATATGGCTTCTTCCACTTGATTTTTCTCCACTTTTCCAAAATTATCAAAATCGACATGTGTAAATCTTGATAATTCTGAACTATTCTTAACATTTTTACATAAATTTTCAAGGTCTAAAAGAGAATTATGACTCACCACCTTAAATTGGTTGATGTCATCTGAATCTATTTTCTCTTCATCAAACTCGAGTTGTGCAACATAGATTCTTCTTGGTCATTTTGGCACTTGACCTCCTTGTTCTTCTAGCTTGATCTTCTCCTTAGTCTTTTGAGCTATTGCATGTATACTAGCCCTTGTAGTAGGTGCAATGGGCTTGGGCTAACTCAGCTTAGCTACCTTTTTAGTTTTAGTCACTGGTTAGACCTTAGCCTTCCTCTTCTTTGGCTCGGCAAGAGTAGGTGCTTCCTAAGCTTCTTCTCCCTCAGCACCTTCCATTATTTTAGTCTCCTCCTCTTCTAGTTGATCTTCACCCATACCCTGTGTTAATGCAAGAGATGTTTTTTCATGGGTTTATTCTTTCTCTTCTTCCACTTTTTCTTCTTCTTCTTCCTGCTCGACACCCTCTCCAAATTTTTCTTTTAACTTCTTTACTATATTCTCCTTTTTCATTATGGAAGAGGCAGTCTTCAATTTCATTGTGATTTTAGATTTAGCTATTTCATAATTGCCAAATATCTTTGCACCTTTTTTGACCTCTTTTGATAGTAAAGCAATAATGGCTACAAAGGCTTCATCCACATTTATTTTATCACCTAAGGGTATCAACCATCTCACCCTTGGTGTAGCAACTTTTACAAAAGTGTAGTTAGCATCTACAAGAAAACATACATTATCATAATGTTTCTCTACTATTGACATTGGTATTCTAAACCTTTTCTTCATTGACTGTTTGAAATCTTCAAAAGTAGTTATTCATCACAAATTCAAAGTTCTCACCTAACTGTTCAATGTATTCACCAATCTTCATTGCTACTGACCTGTTGGTTTTCCATGCAACTATTCCAAATTTTGGCAAGGTATTTTTCACATAAAAGACTATGCATATTAATATGGAACCAAATTTTCATTGTGTACTCTTATTTTTCCTTATTGCTCCAAGGTTCTCCATCAACTGTTGCAATTATAGCTCTGCTAGATCATACATATGATCTTTCTTAATAATTTTATATCCAACATCCACAGCTATATAGGGCACACTATTTAATATACTAGATTGATAGAACTTTTGTGATATAACCCTTACAAAAAATTCTATTAGAGGATCAATGATTGCATCATTTGTCATGCATCTCTTGTTTCAGATAGCTCCAGTGTTTTTCTCAACTACCTCCTTTGAGTCACTTCTCAGTATCTTAGGCCGATCTAGGGCTGGGTAACCAGTAACCCTATGAATTATTCTCTTATTTTGATACGTCCATTGTCCATCCATAATGAACCATCATGAATTCATTTAAGCACTATCCTAATCTATTCTATCTTGAATACATTCAAAAAATCTAGGGCTCGTGTCAATCTCTTCCTTTCAACAATTTTGAATTCTTCTTTCAAAACACCATTATCACAGAGTCTATTATATGCTTCCCTAATCTCCATATCACCAATGCTTCCTATCTTATAATTGCAGCATTTTCTTACATCTTGCACCATTATCACATTTAGCGGAATCATCGATAATGCACCAAAAGGGTCTTTCTTATAAGAAATATTAGGAATAGCTTTGAAAATGGGTTGTTTGAATTCATTACTTACTAATTAAACATTCAAAACTTCCTTTCCTTCTACATTCTTTGAACTTGATGCCATAATGAGAAACTAGGGTTTACAATATTTTAAACTACGTAGCTTGGCTCTTGATAAATACCTTATAAAATCTAATGAAATGATGCAGGATCACTGCTAAAATCTTCTACAACTACTATGGATGGACTTCTAGAATACATTTTTCTCTTCTCACTCTTTCTCAAATTTGAAATGATGAAAAATGGGCTAAATTTGATCAAATACCCTTTGAAAACCCTGCAATTAGTGCTAAGTTCTTAGACAATTGTAAGCTTGGCATAAACTAGTTTCAAGCTCACTTGACAACCATTAACATTTCCATCACTTGAAAACCACTACAACCTTGGCATCAACTTAGCTAGTCTAGTAGCTTGGCATCTTCTATCATTCCACTTAGCATATATGGGAAATTTTTCATATTTAGCAATAACATGAAAAACTTAAGATTTATCTTGGATTTCTAACAACATCTTGCACCTTTGTTCATGCTAATGTAATCCTTTTAGTACTAAAACCTTTTGGAACTGATGTATGATATAACATTTGAATATCAGTCTCACATACCTCTTGATTGCCTAGTTTGATGAGGAGTGATCACCTGACCCATTTGGTGAAGTGATCCCTTCTCCATTTGATGTGTTGCAATCATCCTTTTTCTTCCACGTCTAGTTCATCTGATCTCTGATGTGTTCAACATCTACCTTGCCTTTACCTTTATCAAATTCACAACTTATTGCCTTTGACCTTATTGGACAATATCTACTAATGTGACCAATCTTTAAATAGCTAAAACATGTGCTTTGACTCAACCACCTTTGGTAGTTACCACTGAAGTGTGTCCTAATACAATTCTTAGGAACATGTCCATATTATTGACAATAATGATGGCTATACCTTGTATTATAATCCTAGTTATAAGAGTTTTCATTGTTCCTTACCTTTGTTTTCCTATTTGATGACCACATGGGTTTGGATCTACATTCAAAAGCTATATGTCCATACTTCTGAAAGTTTTAACAATATCCTTCAAATCTTTGTGTATTCATGGTTTTGGTTCTGCATTCATGTGCTTGATGACCTTTCTTTTTGCACTTATGGTAGTGAACCATGTGCTTAGGCTTCATATTCTATTTTGTAGTCTTACTCCTACACACATTAGCAATATGTCCTTTCTTACCACAATTATGAAAAGTAGGTTTGGAGTTCTTAGCCTTGTTTTTCATTTCTTAAACACTTTTGGATAATTCTCCTTCTTCAGTACTTGTGAACCCTAGTCCAGATGTATCATTATTGGATATAGGAGATCTGAATAATTTCTCAAAGTATTTGATGGATTCATTTTGCTTGTTGAAGGTCTCAACAGATTGCTTTTCCCTTTTTAGATTACTCTACAATTGCTCATTTTGTAGTTTCAATGTAGTTATCTCAATGTCCTTGACATTTAGTTCATAGTTGGCATTCATCATTTCACTTAGAGTATCCAATTGCATGTTGGAAATCTTACTTTGATCTATTGCCTTCTCTTCCTGTCTTTTGTCCAAAATTATTTTGTCTTCTTCAATCATAGCTTTCTCTTCCATAGCTTTCTTCTTCTATTCAGTCACCTCACATAATAGTATAGCTTGTGATTGTTGCTCTAGCCTGAGATTTCTAATTTCTTTAGCTTGGACTCTATTCTTTTCTATCAAATCTACAATTGATGCATCAAATTAATTTGAGTCACCATCCACAAATAGCTTGGTAGTGTTAATCTCTTTGTATTGTGTGGCATTCTCTACAATAACAATTTCTTTCCTTCTCTTCAAAGACTTCTTTAGTTCTTCTCTTACTTCATCCAATTAATGTAGAATGAGTTGTATCTCAATTCCATGATTCTCAATAATCTTTTCCAATTTGTATACTTCCATTTCAAGATCTTTCCTCAAAGTTGTAAAGCTTCTCTTTCAAAGAACAAGGCTCTAATACCAATTGTTGGAATTACAATAGGAAAGGAAAACTTCTGAGAGGGGGGTGAATTAGTAATTTACACTAGGACCCAAAAAACTTTCACCACGCATCCATCTCATGCATTCAATGAATAATCTAAAATAACATGTAAAGCATGTACATTTAAAACATGTAAACATATAAGCAATCACACATATATGACACTAGATATGATTACCGAGAAACCCTCCAATGAGAAGGTAAAACTGGGGTGGGAATGACACCCATAAATCTTCACTACTACAACAATAAAGTGTATCTAATGAAGGTTACAATGTTTTGACCATGAAACATGATTTTCCCTATGAAAGGTCTACCCTGTTAAAGGCTTACAAAGACTATTAGGTCTCACTTTCTTAGAGGATTTCAACACCCTATTAAAACTATGCCTAGTTAAAGGATTTCATACAACTTGGTAGGACTACTCTATTAAGAGATTTTGACTGAAATCACTTGCTAAAATGTCTTAGCATTGATCTTGCTATTAGTAGTTGATTGGCTAGTAATAGATCACCTCTAAATAGATGTATCTTTGATCCTTCTTGATTAGATGTCTCTTTGGTGCATCCTTTTCTTTCCTCTATTTTTCTCTAACTAATTCTACAATGCAATCTCACTTCATTACTTCTAAATCACCATGAATGCTCTTATTTTCTGCATGCAAACTATTCTCTTTTTCTCCTTCAACACTTGTAGAAAGTTTAGGGTTTGTCCTCCTTAAGAAGACTTTGGTGACTTAGGGTTAGGTATGAGTCTATAGTTGAGATTCATCCATTTTTCTATTTAATCCTTCCTATTTTCTGGTTGGTTATATGTAATTGCATAGGGAATCAAACTAGAGATTTGTTCTTATCTCCAAAATATTGTAATTCATCCTTAAGTTGGCTCAAAAATTGTTTATATAGTTGTTTGTGCCTTTACAAACAAATATGTCCACACTATTTCACTCAATATCTAAAGTCTCTAATGCTCAGCATGCACTAATCTTTATACTATGACTTAGCATCTGTAGCACTTGACATCCATTATTTACTCAGCTCCTAAATCACTTTGCATACACTATTTTCTTGGCACTTGAGTGGCTCGGCACTCACTATGACTCGGCATGGTCCAATATATACATGTTGTTCTTGGCATATACTACTTGTTTAGCATGAACTAAATAAATAACTTAAGTGTGTTGATATTTAGTTGTCAAAACCAATCTGAGATCAACATTTTCTTCTACTTTGTCCTCATCCTCACTTTGATCTCTTACAGGAAGATTTATTCCTCTACGCATTTGTTTTTCCAATTCTTTCATTTTTCTTTGGAGGGCTCTAAAACCCTCAAGTGTAACACCTATAGCTCTTCTGCCATGCTCTCTTCATGGAGGCATTTTCATGCTTCTATTGAAATCCTAATGCAAACTACCTCACAAGCAATGATTTGTCTACACACTTAACCCAAACCATGGTCCTAGTGTTAACTACCTCATAGTTAGCAATCTATCCACACACTCAAGAACTCAATCTCAGATACCACTTGATGAAGGGTACTCCCCTTAATACCATAAAATCATAACCAAAATAAAGAAACAATAGCAAATGCAAGAGCAAAATATGGACTTTTTATTTATGTCGTAAATGTAAAATTGCAAAATTGACAAGTACAATATGCTAATCCACATGGCACCTTCATTACAATAATTTGCAAGACATGCTACAAACTATCATCCAGAGTTGTTGTAGACAATGTTTGGGTCTTTCTTAAATAGGAAATTTTATGGCACCCAAGAAGGTTCTAGAAATTGAAACTTAATACCTAGGGCTGACAGACCCTAACAATACATTAAGAGTCAGTCAAATACATCTTTGACAATTATTTTAGATATTTTAGGTAGGCCAACTTTGAAAGGCTATAACTCACAAACCATTTCTCCAATTGGCTATTATAACCACTTTTTGAAAATGCCAACTCCTAGTCTATAGGCTCAAAACAATGCACACACTCTTTCGTCAAATTTTTAGACCTCATCTGGGCACCCTACAACCTCCAATGGTGAGCCTGAAGATTTTTTTGCAAATTTTTCTACCAAAAATTTGCAATAACTTCTCTGATTCTTATGCTTGAGCAATGAGATTTTTATGGTAGGCTTAAAAATTTGATATGAACCTTCCCGTAGCAAATGGGAACATTTTGAGCTCAAATGAAAAGCTTACTAAAAATAGAAAATCCCCATAAATAGTAACCATTGTGTCTATTAGTCCTTATTAAAATAGAAAAGACTAAAAATAAAATATTTTTAGTTGATGCAACAGCGCTCTTAAACCCAGGATGCTCCTATATCAGGTATGAATCAATTCCACAATATCATTAGATGAATATGTCATGCTCTTGAAACTAGACTTTGTCATTTTTTCCAATTGACATTATTTACATATAGCATTTCCAGGTTTCTTTAGTTTTTTCAAACCTCTCACTCTTTTCATCTTACTTATGTTAACAAAATTATCAAAATTTACATGACATAACTTCTTCTACCCTAACAAAGTATCTTCATATTGTACAGACAAATATGTCTCATCAAATAAATATAGATAGAACAAGTTATCTCTTGTTTGACTTCCACTTACAATTAGTTCACCATCAACATCAAATATATTTTCCTTTTTTGATGGAATTCAACTCTATAACCTGATTTGGTCAATTGTGAAACACTCAACAAATTAAAGTTAAGATATTCAACGCAATAAACATTGTCACATTTGGTCTTGTAAGTCAATTGTATTGATCTTTTACTTTTCACAAGACATTGTATGTCATTACTAGATTTAACATAGCTACCCTTGTATGGTCCAATATTGTCAAATTTACTTCTATCAATAGTCATGTCATTTGAACAATGACTATCAATTATCCATCTATCACTTCTATTCAGATAATAGATTAATGAAATTTTCTCATCTTCATTAGAATCTTCATTCATAGAAACATAGATAGCTTCTTCATCATTACAATTAGATTCATTATCATTTTCTTCTTTAGAAATGTAATAATATTTCTTACCATTGGCTTTGTAGTCCTCGTTTCTCTAATTATCTCAATCATCTATTATTCCTTTGTACTTGCTTTCCTTTTTTTCATCTTTTTCTTCTTTGAGAGGACATCTTGCATCGATATGGCCAACTTTGTTACATAAAAAATAAATTATAGGAATTTTTTCCTTTTTATTTCCCTTTTCCTCTTAAAATCCCTATAGCCATCAATGCTTCAAGATCCTTAATTTCATCATCATAAGTGTCACTGTTACTTTTCACATATTTTCCTTTCTTACCTAGAACTAGATGTGATTTAAAAGTAGTTTTAATAGTGGTAGGAGTGAATTTATCAAAATTTGACATCTCAAAAGTAGTAAGTCTACCAATCACACCTTCTAGAATTAGGTCATTACCTTGAGTATATCTCAATTCCTATATTGTAGAAAACCTAATATCATAAATAGGACGTAGATTTCTCAATACCTTGTTGATCATAGTTTCATCATCAATCTATACATCTACTCATGTTATAGCATTAACAACCCCTTTTATTCTTGTACAATACTTGACTATGTTCTCACCTTCTATCATTCGCATTTCATGAAACTTACCCCTTAAGTTTTTTAGTTTTTCTCTCAATATATTCTTGTCTCCTCCATAGATGTTCTTCAATGTGTCCTACATTTTTTAGAAATTTTTCAATTCTTAATGTCATCAAACTCAACATAGCTTAAGGCTGATGCAATCTCCAACATAGCTTGATTGTGATCTTTTTTCTTGTTCAATTGTTTGGTTTTCAGAGGTACTCTCATTTTCTCCACATATGCATGCATTGTCCAGAAAATATATTGCACCATCACCAATTCATACAAGATGTGGCCTCATCAAAATTTTCCATGCAAGGAAGTTCTCTTTGTTCAACCTTGATACCTCCTTTTTTACATCATGATCTTTAGCTTCAAGTACCTTCAAACATTTTAATACAAGCACCAATTCTTTGATACCAATTGTTAAAATATTTAGAATAACTAAGAGGGGGTAAATCAGTTGTCCAAGGTCCAAAATAGACACTTAAACAACTTCAAATTTTTTCATTCATTATCTCAGTCTCTATAGTATGCTTTTAGTAAAATCAACTAGAAATCCACTATTCTAAATATAACCGACTTGCAAAATATAAACACCAATAGTAAATCATCACATACAACATCCACACAAGTTTGAAACTAGGATTTGTTGGAAATATTCAAGATATAATAGGTTACTGAGAGGGGAGGGGTGAATCAGTAACAATAAAACTTTTAAGTCAATTCAGAATAACCATATACAACATTCACTCATCTAGCCTGCTGCATAAAAGAACTATTAACCATATATGCACAGAGATTTGGTGACCCAGAAACCTTCCAAAATAGAAAGTAAAACTAGGGTGGGGATGATACCCACAAAGCTTCATTACTACATTATGAAGTTGGTCGGTTAAGGCTTACAATGATCACTTTTGGTGATCTGCCCTGTTAGGAGCACAAAGGATTGCTAGATCCACCTTGTTAGAGGATTTACAAACATACTTTACAAGTATGCACTCTGTTAGGAGATTTGAATAAAGACAGTTAAGTCTACCCTGTTAAAGGATTTACAAGAATGATTCACCTGTTAGGATGAACCAATAGATCAACTTACAACTTGACTAGATTCTTTATTGTAGATCACCTTCTGTGATTGATGAAATCTTTTCTGCTTCTTGTAGACCTTGCTGAGTATTCTTTACTGCTGATGAATTTGCATATCATATCTTATGTCCCTCTTTTGTGCAATATTATATATCTTTTATATCTTTCTTTTTTTATCTATATATTGAATGATATAATACATTACATATATATACCATTCCAATAATTATTCATGCAAGGTCGGCCAAACACAAGTAAACAAAATATAACTGACTCGACCAAATAGTGAAATAAACTTGGGTTCTTCAGACAGACTTGATGACCTTCTGATACACAGCATCCACTACGTTACTCAGCATCGTCATGCACTTGGTAGAGGTAGGGGCTCGGTTCATACTAGTCATACAACATTGCCTAGAACTCGGTAACCATTGGTGACTCGGTAGATATAGTGTCACTCGGTACAAACTAACTTCTTCGTTAACCTCCTGAGCTTGGTTATCACTGAGTCCTTCCTCACTCAGTCATCATTGAGTGCTTCCTTACTCGGTTAATGCTAAGTTCATCTTCACTCAGTTAACACTAAGTTCATCTTCACTTGGTTAACACTAAGTGCATCTTCACTCGGTTAACACTAAGTGCATCTTCAGTCGGTTAACACTAAGTGCATCTTCACTCGGTTAACACTAAGTGCATCTTCACTCGATTTGGACTGTATCTTCAGTGCTTGGTTTGAACTGTGTCTTCAGTTCTCAGTTAGAACTATGAGATGAGTGTTGTCACTAATGGCAAATAACTTTATGCCAACAGGATTTAACATGGAAACCCAATTTGGAAAATCCTACCAGTAACATGTCACCAATCTTTCACTCTTCTAAAGTGAGCTCTATTAGGATCCAACCCTATTAAAGGTTACAAAGTATAATGTTAAATGTGACCTTGTTAAAGGATTTAATAAACCTATTAGCAGTGGCCTTGCTATACGACTTTAGAAAATTCCATTAGAGTGTCACCTTGATTAAAGGATTTACATATGACTATTAGGTCAACCTTGATTAAGGATTTAAAATAATGATATAATGGTTAGAAAGTAGCAACAGGTTTTGATATGACAAATACAACTCACTTTGCAATTATAGATCTCAGTTTAGCTCAAATATTGATTCACTAATCATCCTTCATTGTCATCTTAGTCTCCAATTCACCTGGAAACCCTTCAAGCAATCACACTTCACCTATTCTCAACTCTTCTCATTTTTCTACTTAATTTTGCTAGTCAATAGCATTAGCAACTACTTTTACCTTCAACCATGTTGAAGTTTGTCCCTTGTACGTCCTTAAATAGGTAGTTTTGATCTTTTTCTGCTTAAACATCACCATAGATCTTAGGTTTAGGTTAGATTCATTGAATCATTCAAACATTTCATCTCATGTTTTCTATTGTAAAAACTTCTCTAAAATTTTCCTTGAATTCTTGTATAAAAATGTGCAAACATTGTCTCCCTTGATTTAAATGTTCTAGATCATCCATCCTTATCTTCAACACACTTTCCATGTCTAAAGATATCAACTCGGTGAGTTGGAGATTATGATTTCTCATAAATGGTTAAAATATTATCTCTCATCCAATAGTATGTTCAAACACTCAATCATCACCAGATTACTTAGTCACTACTAGATTTCTTGAATAGCACATATACTATCACTTGGTCAATACTATTTATGTTTGGCACTTACTATGGTTGAGTCAACACTAGCATTACTCAACATGTATTACAAGTTCCTTAATCTTGAGCTCTATTTCTCGATCAAGCCTTTGCATTTGGTCTATCTTTGATCACTTCCTCAGGACTTCAGTATAACGATCTTCTTCTCTTCTAGTATGATTAAATAATCAGTTCATCTGGTCAAAGTCTAACTAATCAAGTGTTTATTTTTAGTTTCCTCTTCGGAACTCCACCTTTCCTCAAGGCTCTATTATTATGGTCAACTTCTCAAATCTTCTTCATCAATGAAAGATATATGAAACTCAAATCAAAGAGAAACTTGTCTCAGCAATAAGGTTTGACATCAATGATAGCATAAAAATTGTTCCAAATGTAGTTTTCAACATTTTGTAATTGGAATTAGTAGTTAATTATTGCAACAAAGAAATAAACATGAACATTATTATGTGTAATGCTACTTTCTCATCTTAATAGATTACTCTATTTGAGAATGTAAGATTTGAAAACCATTATGATTATTGTACTTAATCATGCTTTAAAATAGATCTATTATGTCCTTTATGTATTATTTCAAATTTGACCTACAAGTTTAGCTCCATTTTCAAGAATGCATGCATACTTTTGGAAGAATAATTTAATCTAAAAAAACCAAAATTAAATCCCTCCCTATGTGTTACACATAAGGAACCATTTGTAAAAATAAATTTGATTATTTATCTGGCTTTAAAAATTGGGCATGACATTTGGTTTTAGAGCCTAGTTTTCAATACTAGGACAATATTTGGGTCCAAGATGGTATTAAAAGTTGTTAGAAGTGTTGTAGTGTTGTCAAGAAAAAATCATTATATGGAAAATACAATGTACAATTTATCCTAGTATTAATTCAACCATTTCAGCTTCTCTAGTCATTTTAAGTTACACAAAAAAAAATTACATCCTAGAAAGAGCATAATAGTAGACTGTTCAAAAGGATGGTTAGGAAGATTATTTAAAAATAAATAATAAATAATATATCTTATTTGTCCTAGAATAGATATACTCTAAGAAAGTGATGAATATTTTAAATAAAAATAATATTTATTCTCTTATGCATGTTCTTTTATTCTGGAGAGTTTAGAAGAATCTTGAGTTTGGTATAAAAGATGTCACAAAAAATTGTTATATATTAGTTTGGGTATTTATCTTTTATTTGACTGAAAATACATCATTTTTGAAAGAGTTACAAATGTTCATTACTAAAGGAGATTATTCTTTATGCAAATAAGTATGATATTTTATTTCTAAAAAATTAGAAAACTTTATTAATAAGTTATGGTCAGTGATTAACCTTAAGCTATAAGCACCCTACTATGTTAATAAAAACAAATCCAATCATATTTGATTTGTGCAACCAAACCAAAGGAAAATAAATAAAATCTATAAACTCTTATTAAATGCTTTCAACACTCAAAGGTAGACATGTGTATGTATGCAAAATTGTAGGAAAAAAGAATGATAGTGCTTCCCTTACAAAATAGTTGTTCATCTTCATTGCTTTCTCAACTTCATAATATTGGTCAGAATAATAATGTTTAAATTAGATCTATTTTATTTTATAAAATAATAATTGGACAACATATTTTTTCTTAGTTGACTACTACTAAACTCTTATATTACATATGGCTCTCAATTTCTTTCCAATTTGGATTAACCCACACCATATCTCTAGCCACCAACATGTTATCCTATTCTTAGCACAATATGGACTTTGTGGTTAATACTCAATGTATAAAAGTCATGGGACTACAAGGTCTACCTCCAAGAAAATAAAAATAAACTTACATGAGATGCATGATCAAAAAGGTTACTGATCTACTGCTTGCATGTCCAAGCCATGCAAAATTTGTATAATTGATTGCCTTATGCACATCTATATATCAATAGATATTATGGTAGAGAAATGATATTTTTTTACAAAAAGAGGAACAAACGTCACTACTATACTCTATGACACTACCATAGAAAGCGATGTGATCTTTCATGTATTAAGCTAGACTAGGAACTACATCATTAATAAATCAATTTGATGCTCACAACCATTCAAACTGCATGCAAGAAGCAGAACCTACACTTCTATATAAATCTAACAACTATTAGCAAACGATAATTTCAACCTTTAGATATATCTCCAAGGAATTGGCCCTTCACTCTTATATACATCCTATAGTTGTAGCTTCTCATTTATTACATTTTTTGGTAATGGCACTATTTTACAAAAGAGAGAAATCTTTTACCCTCGGTGATGATTTTAAACCTTACAC
Organism: Cupressus sempervirens; assembly: GCA_028749045.1. Lineage (NCBI taxonomy): Eukaryota > Viridiplantae > Streptophyta > Pinopsida > Cupressales > Cupressaceae > Cupressus > Cupressus sempervirens. Next base: position 262,983,524 of record CM053785.1, on the reverse strand, counting down.
TTTTCCCTGAGACAAAGTCATTCCCTATAGTCCGAGTAGCTAAAGATGGTAATGTCTCATTATATAGTCTAGTCATCTTGTAAGAAAGAAAGATATATATCAATCCAAGATTAATCTCTTAGTTTATGCAAGTAGGTATATGATTTTGTTGATTTTAGTATTAAAATATAGAATTATCAAATAATAGAAATACTCCTCAATCAATCAAGTAAAGTAGTTCATACCTTATTAATGTATGTTTGCATACTTTACCTACAATCTATCAATTATATTTATTTTTGTCCAGGTTAATAGATATCCTATCTCAGACTATCTTCATGACTAACTCTTAGAATATACATTTATGGAGGTATATTCAAGTCAAAGTTTAGCATAAAATAATTGATCAAACAATTAAAAAAGTTTCGATGTAAATGGGTGGTATTAAGTGACATTCATCCATCTATTATTTCTCATATTTTCATATTTATCCTAAATTTATAGAGAGATCTTGTTGCCGACTATATTTGTACCTTATACCTACAAATATTGTATTAAAGTTTCAATGGGAAACCATATGCATGTACACACTACATCAAAATTCAATAAAGAAAAAGAAAATGAGACAATGATGTTCATAATAATTGTCTATATCAAATAATTATTTACCATCAACATGATTAACTATGAAATTTAAGCTTCAATATATTTATCTATTTATTAGCTTTAAATAGTTACATAGCATTAACAAGATTAACTATATCTGTTTATCTATTGATTAGCTTAAAATGTCACTAAAAAATAGATAATATCTTGGCCTTTCAATATCATATTTAGGTCTGTATCATCCCTCTTCCTTGAATTCTACATCTTCTCCAAAAAATATCAAAAAGAGAGCTTCATAGAAAAAATTTAATCTATATCAACCAGAAAAAGGCAATATATAGATATTTACATTTATCTTCTATCATTTCCTTTTTGATTTAGGCTTTTTATATTCTTAAACTAGTTTTAAATTTTATTTTATTTTAAATAGTGGTGAGAAGTTATGAAAAAACAAAAAGTTAAATTAAAAAAGATTTTTATCTTTATCTTTACTTCTATAAAGATATAAGAAGTGATAATAGAATTGTTTTTATATTATTATGTGGCTATTGATTGATTGTTTGAGAGAAAGGAAAAAAGAAACAAAATTTAATATAGAAATAAAATTTAAATTAGATTATTCTATTTAGTAGTTGAAATTTGGATAATATAATCATTTCTATATTATGATGCGCTTTTAATTCATAAATATAGAGTGAAAAAAAAATATTAAAACTTATCTTCACTTTTCCTATAAAATAATTAAGAGAAAATAAATCCTTCTTTTAAAATAATATATTTAACAATTAATAAGAACATAATCAAGAAAATCATATGTATATGTATAAGGGAATTCTTAAAGTGTAAACATAAATATTATAGTTTAATCATTTGCATAGGAAATAATCATATTTAATTTATCAAATTTAAATAATATAACAAATATTTTTTGTCAACTAATAAGAAGGTACCCACATAATCAATTTAATCTTAGAAATTGAAGGAAATTTTACTAAAGGGTTCTCTCAAATAATTTAACTATATTTTAAACTATTTCTTTACATGTTACAAGGATGGAAAATTATACAAACACATGGATTTATAATAAAAGGGGTAGTAATCAAGTCCTTAAATAAGTATATAATAATAAAAATAACTAGTTGTTCTTGATTTTCTTTGTTAAAGTGGGCATGATATTTGTGAAATAATATGACATTTTATACAATGTCTTATGATGTCAATTTTATATTCCATAGTTTTATTGAACAAATGACTAGTGTTACAATCAAAAAAAGGTGGTGTGTCTTATCTAATAACATAGATCAAGTATTAATATTTATAAATTGAAGAAAACAAAAAATATTTGTTTAAAAAAAATATATAGACATTATAATTGGTATTAAAATAAAGCTTATTTACTTTAAAGTGTATTTCTATTGAGAGTATGAAATACCTTGTAAAGTATAAAATATTTTCTTATTTAAGAGTTTCACTCACAACTAAATATGATATTAAACCTTCTAATGCTCCTATATCTTTGAAAATGATAATAATTTAGTTTTTTCATAATTAACTCAAAACCAAGACATGACAATAAAACTTTTATTCCAATCTTGTATTATTTTATTTAATTCTTCTAGAAGAGTAACATAGATAATAAGATAAATGTGAAATGGAGCATTTTCTTCCATACAATTACAAATTTATTAAACATTTGCATACCTTGATATAGTAAAGAAGCTAGAGGTTGTGATAATTATTAAGAATCTAAAGAACAACTAAAAGTATGAGAGATAATCGATTCATACCAAAGAAAAAGTGTTTTATTATATAATGTCTAAAATAAATCTTGTAATTTTTCGTTGTAACAAAATTAAATCAAGCCTTTCTCTACATATAGATCAAAATTTAAATTTGCAAGTAAACTTGAGAACCTCATGACGAATTTTAACAAATACTATTTGCAAGCAAAGTCTATGTTCAAAGGACACATAGTACATAAGATAATACAAAATTGAACCAGTGAACTAATTATTATTTTTAACTTTGATCTGAAAATATTTGGTCACTACTATGCTTAGATGAATAGTAGAATCAATATAAAGACTATAACTATTGACCTTATCCACTAATATTGTCAAAAATATTTTAACTTTGTATAACTTTAGGAGATAGGGTAAGAGAGGTTTATAACAAGATCAAACAACAAAAGTAACCCTTGTGACACAAATTGTGAATTAAAATGATATTTGTAAACACCTAAATTTGTCCAAAACCCATTTCGTGACCAATTAAATAAATATTTATAATTTATTTAATTCCCCTACCTTAATTAAATAAATATTACATTTATTTAATTATGTTTCCCCTTTCCTTGATTTAAATAAACTAAGGTTTATTTAAATCTTAACCAATTTCTACTTGCATCTAACCCCTTTCACTTTAATTAAATATGTCATTTACTTAATTAATTCCCTCCTAATCCCAATAGGAATTAAATATTACATTTAATCCTATTTGAGCACATGGCTCCTACATTTAACCCTCACCTAACTTCACTAGCCTACCTAACCCATCATACTAAACCTACCCACTTCCTTAATCATGCTTGCTTTGCATAATCATCCTAGCTAATCTCCTCTTAATCCTAAGTGTGTTCTCACACGTGTGAGGAATCCTCACACATGTGTGAGAGATGTTCACACTTTCCTCATCCTTCTTGTCTTGCATGCCTCTTGTACACTTGTCCTCTTCCATGAGAATCAAGTTGTCTCACACATGTGTGAGAAGCCATGCTTCTCACACCTCTTGATCATGTCACCATCAAAGGTTGCTCACACATGTGTGAGCATATTTCCCCCTTTGAATGGTCAAAACTCTAATCCACATGGAGTCTACTTGGCCTCCACCTTATGGACACCTCATCGATCCTGAGAGATCTTAGCCATCCATCTTGCATTCAATCTTAGCCGTCTGTTGCATCCATTTTCCTATAAAAGGAGAGCCCTCTCCTCATTTTCTATGAAGCACTATCTACCTCATTGTTATGCTGCTGAATTTGTGAGCAACCACATCCCATGAGCAATGAAATCATCTACACTGGATAGTTTCATGAGGTTTGCATAGTGTTATTTTGTTGTTCATTTACATGTCTTCTTTCATATTTTGAGGTTTTGCATGATAATGTAGGAATGTGCATTAGTTGTTCAGTGTTATTTTCTTAGTCACATTTTCTAGCACACATTTTGGCACGCCCGATGGGACCCACTTCACGAGTTCAAACTAACCATCTAATGTGTTTTTGAGTGTTTTGTGAGTGTTCAAGCTTGTAGGTTGAAGCATGCATTTGGAGGTCAAGTTTCATGAGGAGCGTCTAATCAAGCCATAAAACCCATCATTGCATTTGGAGGACCCAAGGGAAGTTTTTTGACATAAAACACTTTATATTTTGCTTATGGCTTTATTTTCAAGCTCTAGGGTACATAGGCATTAAATATTCGTTATTAGGAAAAATTTGAAAAGAAAAAAAAAATTACTCCTTTGTTCATAGATAAATAGGTTAAAAGCAAAAAATTAAAATTAAAATTAAAAAGGGGGGGGGGGGGGGCTTACTTTATTTGTTTTATGTTTCTAAAAATCAAAAACAAAAAAAAATTAAAAAATTAAAAAAATCAAAATCCAAAAAAATAAAATAAAATAATAAAAATCAAAAATCAAAAAAAAAATTTAAAATTTTTTTTAAAAATTTAACAAAAAAAAAAAAAAAAGTTAGCATTTACATATGTAAAAAGTGTTTGTTAGTTTTTTTAATATAAATCAAAAATCAAATTCAAAAATTAAAAAAAATTTAAAAATTTAAAAATTAAAAAAAAAAAAAAATTTAATTAAAATCTTTTTTTTTTATTGTAGGATAGCAGCGCTCGTGAGCGCCGCCCCCGTGGCCACTCCCCGGCGGCTCCCTTTTCTCCTCCGGCGCTGCCCGTCCCACCGGGCGTGCCAAAAATGTGTTGCATAAAAATGTAACTAAGGAAATGACACTAAGCAACTAATGCACATTCCTACATTATCATGCAAAACCTCAAAATATGAAAGAAGACATGTAAAAAACATAACATGAACATCAAAGTAGCACTATGCAAACCTCATGAAATCATCAAGTGTAGATGATTTCATTGTTGTGGGATGTGGTTGCTCACAAGTCTAGCAGCATAACAATAAGGTAGATAGTGCTTCATGAGAATGAGGAGAGAGCTCTCCTTTTATAGGAAAATGGATGCAATGGACGATTAAGATTGAATGCAAGATGGAGGGCTAGGATCCCTCAAGATTGGTGAGGTGTCAATGAGTTGGAGGACAAGTAGACTCCACATGGATTAGGGTTTTGACCATGCAAAGGGGGCAAGATGCTCACACATGTGTGAGCAACCTTTGATGGTGACATGTCAATGACAGGTGTAAGAGGTGTGTAAGATCAAGTTGTCTCACACATGTGCGAGAAGCCATGCTTCTCACACCTCATTGATCATGTCACTTTCAAATGTGTCTCACACATGTGTGAGGAAACATGATCTTACACACCTCTTACACCTTTCATTGACATGTCACCATCAAAGGTTGCTCACACATGTGTGAGCATCTTGCCCCCTTTGCATGGCCAAAACCCTAATCCATGTGGAGTCTACTTGTCCTCCACCTCATTGACACCTCATCAATCCTGAGGGATCCTAGCCCTCCATCTTGCATTCAATCTTAACCGTCCATTGCATCCATTTTTCTATAAAAGGAGAGCCCTCTCCTCATTCTCATGAAGAACTATCTACCTTATTTTTATGCTGCTAGACTTGTGAGCAACCACATCCCACAACAATGAAATCATCTACACTTGATGATTTCATGAGGTTTGCATAGTGCTACTTTGATGTTCATGTTATGTTTTTTACATGTCTTCTTTCATATTTTGAGGTTTTGCATGATAATGTAGGAATGTGCATTAGTTGCTTAGTGTCATTTTCTTAGTTACATTTTTATGCAACACAATATTATATAATTCAGAAGAACTTCATTCGCAAGGCACAATAGGAATAATGATAATAGGGTAATTGGATGTAGAAATTATGCTTTAGGATAACTAGTCTACTTGACAAGTTAGATTGTCATTATGTTATAGGATTTATGCCTATTATATAAGAATAAAAAGTTAAGGAGTCTATGGCCAGAGAGTGTAAAATCAATACATTGATTAAAAGTACAAGCATTAACTACATTCTCATATGCTAGATGCAAACAACTTCATATGACATGACAAAGAAAAACATAGAGTAATGATGCATATGACAATAAGCATGCCAAACTTAATGGATTTAGCAACTTAAATTTTAACATGTATATGATAGTCAATAATGATTTGTTGAATAAAACATAGGATTATGTGATAGGTACATCAATATGTAAAATATCAATTGTTGGACAAATTTTAATTATATTCTTATGGTTAGAGGACCACCAACCTAAATGGTATATCAATGATCACCTTTAATTTATTTTTCGATTTGGAAACCACCATTTTGATGACCCCCTCTCTATAGTAACATTGGGATGGTTGTATCATGGTTACTATGTGAGAATTAGTTCTCATCAAAAAAAATTGGTTCTTTGTATTTTTTTTAATTCTTTTACTTTTTTCTTTTTTCCAACAAATTCAAATGTAATGTTGGGCTACCTAGCCAAATTTATTTGGATGGCCCTGTTTTGCCTCGGGTCATGGTTTACTTGCATTAATCAAGATACAATAAGTGGCTAATCTTGAAATTTCTTTTACATGTAATTTAAATTAGTAGTGAGGACTTTTGTTGTGTAAAATGTTGGCATGTATGTTGTGATGCAGATTATGATACAACCATAACCAATAAGGAATTGTGACAAAATAATGTGGAACAAGGGGAAAGCAGTGGAAAGATTTAGTGGTTATAGGGTATAAAGCTTATAGAGAAGGTCATCTTAACATCAATTTTCTTAGTTAGAAATTCTCACTCTCTTGAAACAACTCCAAGAAGATGTTATACTTTTGAAAATCTAGATAAGGTTATATAGGAACATTATAAGAGATAAATAAGAAAGTCATTAAATGGTAATAATATTTATCAATGGCTTTTATGAGAGTTAATACATGGTAAAGATAGAAGAGTAGGACACATCAAAAACTTGAAGAAAGGTTATGGTACATTTACAATATACTATATCTCTAAGGGAATTACGAGCATCAAATTCACTCACATAAGACTAAATCACAAGCTTGGGTGCCTTGAATTAGTAACATAGAATTTTTTCCATAAGGTACCTAACATATAAATATTGTAAGGTGATTAAACTTAAGTAATTTTTTTTGCTAGAAACTATGACTTGGGATCCATAAGGTTAAATGGGTATATATATAAAATGTGAGGTCTAGTATAAATAAATTGTTAGTAAGAATAAGCTTTTCACTAAATCTAGTGGACTCCTAAGATGAAAAGTATGTCACTAAATTTGGGTGACTTCAAGGAGGAAGTCAAGTGCAAGGAGGGGGGCAATGTGAGACCCCTCCTCCACTTGACTCTTAAGTAAAATCTTAAAGTAATTATGGCAATGAGAGAATGAAGTTAACTAGAGGAGTGAGATGAGGTGTTAATTGGTACATTTTCTTAGTTTTTGCAAGGGTTAATAGAAAATTGTACATGCACTTAAATATTCCTCCTTTTGATAATTAGATAATAACATATTTAAAATATTGATCAATATAATTTTGAGGATTCTTATTTATACTAGGTTGTCATTATGTATTAATTACCAAGATGGATGTGTGCATATCCTTGTCCGAAGTTTTTATAGAATTTTGGATTTAAATTTCATAATAAATATCATAATAAAGACATTATGTTGATTCAACTACACTTATTGGTAGAAATCTTAGTTCATCAATCATTATGTGACATTTTTATAGGATGTTGATCTATAGTAAAGATGATGATGTTATGATATAGCTTTATATGCTCATATTGAAAGTTTGAAATGGTTTTCGTGAATTTCATTATTTAATTACAATATACATGTGAATTTGATTTCTAAAATAAATGAATGCTACATGAATATAGCATGATGTTCTAATTTCACATATACTTTAATAATGTTTTCATTTACATATAAAAATTGAACTACAAGTTGATGCTTTGATAATTAGGTTCATAAGAGTTATTACAAGGGAAATGCTAATAAAATTTGTATAATGATGACAAGCGATCATATGATAACTTTTTATTAAAAGTGAATTATTTTGCAAGTAAATTCATGAGGATATTGTGTTAGGAAATTTATTTAAAAATTTATATACTATGATGAGTTTGTATTGATTATGTAGAAATGTGAATTAGATGATATATGTTGATGCTATATATGTATTATTGACCAGTGGATTTGGATAATTAGGATAAGAGAAATTGAGCTAAGGATTTTATGAATTAATCATTATTAACATGTGAAGTTGTTAGAAATATAAGAGTAACTAAGAGGAGAGGGGTGAATCAATTACTACAAAAATCAATCCAAGATCCCTTGAGATGTGAATAAAATACAAAACCAAAACTCTAATGAAACTGAAATATTGTTGTAACTTGGTTTGTAGTGCCTCTCCCATTTGACTTCTATAATTCATCCTGATGGATGCAACCTTGTTGATCTTTTGTTGTGATGGGATCATGATTGTGACCCTGAGTGGTCTACACCATTGACGTGTTTGGATTTATGTTTCTATATTAGTTGCTTTGTTTATGCTTTTGACTGATCTATGAGATTATGTTGTGATTTTTGGTTCACTAAGGTTTGTGCTAGTGGTTACCAAAATTGATGTGGTATCATGAGGTTGTTCCATGATTACCCTAAGATGTGTGCAGAGATTGCACTATGTTCTATTACCATGCTACACTAGACTAGGTTCCTGTAGCAGTGATTAGTCATGTTTATGACTGTGTTTGCTTATGTATTTTAAGTGTCTTTTTGTTGATTTTGTAAGAAATCATTATTAAATGCTTAAGTAATTAGAAATAGATTGTTCATGTGGGATTATTTGGTTATGTGCTGCGGACATTTACCTTGTTATATTTTGATTTGAGAGATATCTGTTCGTATGTGATGCTTTATATTTGAGAGGACCTGAGGGTCAAATGTTACACCTTGATTCCAGTATCATAGATTTTAGACTACTATGATGTTTAGTTAATCATATTGCATGACGATGCCATTTTGAGATGGCAGTGTGTTTTATTATGATATCTAGTTATCTGGTTTTCGGACATACCTCTGATTATGTTATGTGATGGGTTTAATGCTATGGTTATTTACTTCATTCTTGCATTGTTATGCTTTATGCGAACGTGAGTGATGTAAATTTATTATTTAAATATAATTAATTAAATGGTTAAATTGGGTGATTTAATGCATTTATTGCTTCGGCTATGTTATTATATGCAATTGCACTTGATCGTGTTGTTTAGTGTGCAGGATTTATATCCTTGGCAGTGGCACATGGAGTTAGTGATTCAGCCATTCATATTTTACCAATGTCGTCCTTATATGGTCAATGCATCCTTTATTAAAATGTTTAAATTAAACCTTTCGCTGATTATTAAATCCGAACTCATTTGCATTATGTGATTAGACCAGTAAGCAGGTTTTTGAATTTAGAGGTTCGCATTGTCGTGAAACTTATTAAGGATATTTATGTGTTTTGGGTTTTCAGGCTTTTTAATTGATTTATTTTAATTTATAGCAGCTTTTCCATAGATGGATTCCTATTCATAGGAATAGCCTATTTTCGTTTGGGTCCATTTGGGGTTTAACTAGATTGGCTAGTTAAATGCCCTAATCAATTATTCACCCAAAAAGTGAATAAGTATCCAAAAAGGAATTTAATTCCTCACTTCTCACTTTTGAATTGGAAAGTTGGAGAGTAAAACCCAAAATCCTCTTCGTGAGGATTTACTATTTTGTTCGTTGTGGGAGCTACGGGCGTGGGATTGTCGCGAGGTTGAGCTCGTTGGATCCAGCTCGGGGAAACCTTGGATTACCACAATTTTTAGCTACTTTTGCAGGATATTTATTTTATGGTTCAAATTCCCATTTTTCCCTTTTGGCTATGAGGTAGGGCTTTTCGATTTTATTGTTTCGGCTCTGTCTTTGCTTTTTTTTTTGGTAGTTGTTTGTTTGGAGGTTGAGAACTAGTGTTCCCCTCCATTTTTGTATGCTAGTTCTACCTGGTTGGGCGAGTATGAACATTTCCCTATTTTTCGGGATGAGGGTTTGGGTTTTTGGGCTATTATGCTGGCTATTTTTGCATATGGTGTTTGATTCCTTTTATTTTTGGATTTTTGGGGTTTTTGAACCCAAAGGTCAAATGGGTTTTAATTTTGAAAGTTTTCCAAAATTTGGGGTTTTTACCTTGTTTTGCATGTTGCCCTATTTTCTTGAGTTTTCTTGGCACAATGTGGGTCGTGGGCTTGGATGATCCATTTGAATATCAGTCAGACCACTTCTGCACTTTTATGTTGCATTGAGATGCATGTTGCATTCGTGCTCCTAACACTGTGTTCGGTTGAGTGATTTTATACCAGTTGTTATTGTTTCTTTTAGACCTTTGCTTTTGTTTAGTGAATGCTAGGATTCATGTAGAATCCATACTCTCAGATTGAGGCCGGTTTAGTGATTTCATGATGTATGGTTTTTTTGACTTTGGGATTCATGTAGAATCCATCCTTCCCATGTTGCTTTCAGTTGGGTGTTTTCTTTGCATTGTGTTCTCATCCTGTCCTTGTGTTGTGATCTTCATGATGGTGGTGCGCCACACACGAGTATGTGTACATACATTTGTCGGGTGACTTGTGAGGCTCGATCTTTCATGGTACTTCCAAAAGTTATGATCATTTGGGTTGGGATGGGAGTATGCATGCCCATGGGCACTTGTTGTAGGATGAGCATGGGTAGGGTAGGGTAGCATATGGAGGGGGCTTCTATCTCGTAGCTGGTGACCTCAGTCCCATAGGGTTGGCAAAGGAAGTTTTAAATAAGTGATAATTAAAGAAAATGTGTGAATGGTAATAAAACTTAAGATAATAAAATGTGTGAGCACCCGATTAAGTTCAAGGACACAATGTGTGAGCACCCGTTTAAGTTTGAGGACACACGATCCGAGTTGGGGCTTATTGATGCCAAGCGACTCTCCATGATGTCAACCCCTACTTAGTAGCCTTTTGAGTGTCTGACCAGGACTTGTACTCCTTGCATTGTCTTAGGTTCTTGGTTGCAGCCATCATACTGTCTGGCATGAGTGTTAGCCTTGCATGTTGTTCTTTTTGTGTGTTTGTGGTTGAATCATTATCTCCATCAACATGGCGGGTGTGTACCTATGGGTTCCATGTGGTTGGGAGGCATAGCTACCTTCACCACTACTAGGGATTAATGTACAGAGACGATCTTTTGTCCTAGTGTGACCATTGTTGGATGTCTTCACTTGATACTTTGGGTTCTGGAGTATGCTTTCTTGTGATTTGTGCTTTCATTGGGATGCTTGTATATCATGTTTAGATGATGTTAGTTTATTTGATGCATTCCCTTATCATGATGTTTAGCATATGATTAGATGATGTTATTTGATTTAGTAGTATATCTATTGCTTACTGTTGTTTAGCATGTGATAGGTGATGTTATCTACTGTAGGATTATCTTATGCATTATCACTAGCATGTTAGATTTCCTTATGTTGATATTGTACATATTTTTAGTAGTGACATCCCTATTACAACAGTACCAACAATTTGGTTGATGGCTTGGGATGTTACATGAGGGGGATGGCTAGGACCACCAATGGTCTTATGATGCTATTGACGAATGGGAGGATCCACGTACTTAGTTTGGTTGTTTTGTTCTTGAGATGTATTTTTGTACATTGCAATGTTTCTTTTTTTCTCTTTGATGTTTATTTTAGTATGTTCTTTGCTGTTGTAGTTTAGATGGATAGATGTTTATCATTTTGTGTTGTTCTTGCACTTGAGTGTTCATTCCTCGAGCCTTTGTGGATTCGATACTCCCTGGTGTGGAGGTTCTTTTCTCTATTTTGGTCAGTTGTTGGTCTTTTGTGTTTCTTGAAGTGTTTTCATGTTCTTTGGGCAACATTTGTTCAGCATGGTGCAACATTAAAAATGTATCGCATGCCCATGCAAACTATGTCATACGATACTGTAAAGTATCGTACGCCTTCTTGAGAAATATCGTATGACATTGGAAGAGTGTCACACGCCTTCTTGAGAAATTTCATATGACACTGATAAAGTGTCACATGCCTTAAGGAGAAGTGTCGCCCTCCCTTAGTAAGAAGTGTCACACAATTTTTTGTAAAAACTTGCGCAGGTGGATAGCGGGCACTTTTCATCATGTTCAAAACTTTTTGAGGGTTGATTTGGCTACCCTTTTGGGTGTTCTTCGACCCTATGCTGTTGCATTTTTAATTCTATCGATTTCTCTTGAAATCCAATTTTTGTGTTTCTGTTTTAGTCTCTTGGGGTTTAAAATATATCATTTAAGTATTATACTTAAGATATATTTTTATAAATGCGACGAATCTTTTGAGATAGGTTTCAGAACTCTCAAAGATAAGTTAAGGATTCTAGGAAATTTCAAGGCTTCAAAAATCCAGACTTAGCCAATTTTCAGGGCTTCAGGATTCCAGGCTTAGCCAAATTTCAGGATTCTGCATTTTACCCTAGCTTGGTGTTTTGTTGATGAATGGTCATTTTTTGAGCCCTTATCTTGTTGTGGTGGTTGTTGGCTTTTGTTCGCGTGTGTCAGTTGGTAGTGGCGTTCAGAGATCTGTTGGTTGTCGGGATTGTGGTGAAGTTTTTCGTTATGATCATTGTGATCCCCATATGATGTTGTCATGTGCATTCATACTTGTAAAAAAAAATTCTTAGCTTGTATTTCATCCTTGTTTCCAAGGATCTCTAGGCGGGGCATTACATGGTTAACACATGAACACTTAATCAACATAGCATGGCTCAGTTTACACTAAGAATTAATGTCGCTTGGTAAACAATGAAATAGTCACTTCTTAAGATGTTTAGTGTGTTTAATCTTAATTAACTTAGTTGTCGAAACATAAGGAAAATAAAATGAACACAAGAGACACCGAGATTTAATGTGGAAACCCAATTTTTGAAAACCAACAATTGCAAATAGTTAATGTTTTTCACTCTTCTAAATTGAGCCCTATTAGGAGCCAACCATGTTAAAGGTTACAAAATAAATTTTTAGGTGCAACCCTTTTAAAGGATTTAGGTCACCCTATTAGGAGTGGCCTTATTAGAGGTCTTTAGAAATTTCAATCCAGAAATGTCTCCTTGTTAGAGGATTTAAAAAATAGTTGTTAACCTAACTCTGTTAAGAGATCTAATTCACTACTATAATTATTAGAAAGTAACAATGACTTAACCTAATTGTTGATGTAAATGACCTTTTTCATTTTAGATCTCAATTCTAGCTTGAATACTTGATCCTCCTTGATCATATTTATCTTTGCAACTCGATCAACTCTAGATGCTCTGTTATCCTTCAAATTTTCTTTCTTTATTCATCTTCTTCTCTTCCTCATGTTCCACACATTCAATCCTTAACTTAACCTTATATTTGTATGATTTACCTTGTCAATTCAGCTTGAATACACTTTAAAACAAATAATATTTATCCCTTGAGTTAGCTAGAACTATCCAAAAAAACTATCAAACCCAATATGCCAATATAGGAAAATCCTTCGTTAGCTGACCCAACTTAGTTAACTCTAGCTTAGAAAAGACTTTCCTTCAAACTTCCTCTGGTAACCAAGTGAGCTCAGTTAAGACTAGTTCCATACCAGCATTTCTTTGGTAACTAAGTCAACTCAGTTGACACTATGTTTTAGAAAACTTCCTTTGGTAACCAAGTGAATTTGGTTAACACTAATTTTGTGTTATCTTTCCTAGAACACTCAGCATACATAGGAAACTTCCCTCAATGCCTGAATGATCTTAGCTGACATTAATTTCTTGGTAAAGGCTTGACATTTGTGTAACATCAAAGACAACATACAATTGGATGATGATATCCAGCAATCTCCCTCTTTGGCATTGATGGCAATACAACATGTCATGATACAAAGTAATTTTTAGAGAAAAAATAGAAATAAAGATAATATCCTTAGTTTTGTTCTAATTTTCATCCATGAGAACTCCCTCTATCAGTGTGAACTCCGTATGACATCAATCTCTCCCTCTAGAATGATTTCTCTAATTTCTAACTACAATTTTCTCCTTCTGATAGAAAAGTCTCTTCTTTGATATCTAACTCAAATTTCTGATTTCTCATATGAAAAACTCTCCATCTTTGAAATCTTATGACAAAGACAATAATCAATGTATTTTCCATGAACTTGATGTACTTATTCATATGCAATCTACTATTTCAATACTCTATCAACTTAAATAATCTTCAAAATACTCTATTGATGCATCACCAAACTTTATTTAGTGAGCTTCAAATAGGAAATAACCCTTAGCTCACCTCTTAGATTCAAAAATACATCCTTAGGTAATAGCTTGGTGAATATGTCTGCAATGTATTCTTTTGTATTCACATATTCCAATCTCACCTCCTTGTCTTGCACCAATTCTCTCAGCAAATGATATTTTATTACAATGTGGTTGGTCTTGGTATGAATTACTAGATTTTTTGGATATTTTGATTGTATTGGTTGTATCATAGAAGATAACAAATGGATTCTTGATCTCCTCCTTCATACCTAACAATAGTTGTTTGAACCAAAAAATATTGGAACAATTGACTATTGCTGCAACATATTTTGCTTATGTTGTGAACTGGGAGATACAATTATGCTTGTTGCTTGTCCAAGATACTAGCCTCTTTCCAATAAAGAATGACCCACTAGGTAAGAGCACAAACTTGTCTCACCTTTTATAAAGAAATGAGATATTCGAATGTGACAATTCAACATTAATGATAAAAAAAAAATGGTATTTGTGTTTAGAATATGAAGATGATGTAAACTAATGAAATGTGTAGAATTGGATGAATTTTATGCCTATAATTTTTATAATTTTTTTGAGTAAGAATTTATTCATTTTATTTTATTTTGAAGTCCTTTTTTTAACTGTAAAAAATATAAGTTGTAGTTCCCATCAAACAAGTATATGAAAGTCATCTTTTTTGTTTTGATTTGAAAATATCTTATATATGACATGTATAGCTAGGGAACAAAAAAAGAAATAAGTATTTTTTATGTATATTTTCTTTGTTATAAGTACTCAAGTTCAACCTTATCAGAATCCAATAGTTTTTTGCTCCCATCAAAACTTCCCTATCAAATCTATACCTTCTTGGAAAAAAATTACATATTCATGAAGAGGATTCTCTCCTCCAAAGATAAATATGATTTTTTAATTTTTTTAATATGATTTACTATTTTTTTCCTTTTTTGAGGAAGTGTCTTCTGAAATGTTGAAATATCGACTTATAATAATTTGAGATTATAATATATTATAACTAATTAAAACACTCAAAAATTTATATAATGATGATATTGAAACTGAGATCTATAAAAGGGTATTTTTAGATTTTGAAAAAAATTGAGTTTTGAGAGAGATAAAATTTGACCAAAATAGGTTTTGGTATCATAAATGGTGACACAGATCTGTGCTTTTACCCCACCAATAGTGCACTTCCTGTCATCAACACTTCGTTCCCAATCAACATCAGTGAATTCTTTCAATTCAAATTTCTTTCCTTTGTTATACCACAAACCATAATCTTGAGTACCTTTTAGATGCCTCGTGATTCTTTTTATCGTCATCATATGATTTTCTTTAGGATTAGTAGAGAATATAGCCACCATACCAACTATTAATGCAATATTAGTTCTTGTGCGCACCACATACTGAAATTTTCCGATCATTAATCTATATGTAGTCTGATCTAGCTCCTTGGAATCATCATTTTTGAAAATCTTATGTCCAGTAGACATAGGTGTTCCAACTGGTCTAGAATCTTCCATTCCAAATTTCTTTAATATCTCCTTGATGTATTTTGGTTGATTAATGTAGATGGTATCCATCTTTTGTTGAATTTGTGAGCCAACAAAGAATTTAATCTCTCCAAAAATTAACATTTCAAATTATTTAATCTCTCCAAACATTGACATTTCAAATTCTTTACTCATCTCCTCAAAAAATGATTTTCATAAATCATCATCTCCATTGAGTATTGTATCATCTATAAAAAAACTGCTAGGACTATCCTTCTATCTTGTACTTCCTTGATGTATAAGTTGTTGTTGTCATTTGTCCTTTGAAAACAAATCTTTACTACATGATTGTGCAATATTTCATCCAAGCTCTAAGGGCTTGTTTGAGACCATATAAATATTTTTGTAGTCTATAAACCATATCCCTTTTTCTAGGATATATGAAACCTTTTGGTTGCTCAATGTAGACTTCTTGCTCTAAGATTCTATTCATGAATGTTGATTTCACATCCATCTGATATACTTTGAATCCTTTATGAGTAGCATAAGAAAGTAGTGTTCTAACACCTTCTAATATTGCAATAGGGGAAAAAGTCTCTCTATAAGAAATACCTTCTTCTTGAGCATAACCTTACAAACTAACATTTATTTGTTTCTTGAAGCTTCTCCATTCTCATTCAACTTGTTTCTATATCCCCATTTTGTGCCAATTACATTTTTTTCCTTGGGTCTAGGAACAAGAATCCAAGGTTTGTTCCTTTCAATTTTCTCAATTTCTTCATTCATTATCTCAATCCAACTTTCATTTTCTAATGCATCTTTAACAGTTCTAGGTTCCAATTTAGTAAGAAAATATGTACCCTCTAACTTGTTCCTTGTCATTGTGCCTTCTAACTAATCTCCAATGACTTTCTTAGGTGCATGATGCCTTCTAACATATCTAACAAGTCTAGGCTCCTTCTTTTTGGATTTTGGACTTGTTTCACTCTGTCCACCTTTCTAAAAAATATTTTTTGAATCATGCTTGGGTCTCACTGTCTATGACTCGGGTCCATCAAATGACTCGGTTTGCACTGGTTGACACTTAGGTCCTTCAAATTGTGATTCAAGTTTAACTAGGGACTTTAAGGACTTGGGTGGTGAAAAATGTTGATTTTCAATTATATTTTCTTAAATCTCAGGTAAAGTATCAAGTTCATAGTAGAAAAAGTTTTCGTAGTTTTTAGGTTCTTTTCTACTTTGTTTTTCACTATTTTTTGCAAACTCATCAATCTTTGCATGTGCATTTTCTATAACTTTGTGAGTAGATAGATTCAAACATGTGTATTCTCTTATCTTATTGGAATACCCCAAGAATATTGCTTCACTTTTCACATCAAGTTTTCCTTTCTTGGACTCTTTTAAGATGTAACATTTTCTTCCAAATACTTTGAAATAACATACATTAGGTTTATAGCCATATCATAGCTCATAAGTAATTTGATCTGAATCCTTCTTCAGCTTAAACTCAGTTTAAGCTATAAATTGTTGTGCTAATTATTTATTTCTAGTATTTGATTGCAAAATTCTTCTCTATCATCAAGGTTCGTGCACAATCCATGATTGATCTATTTCTTCTTTCTACTATATCATTTTATTGAGGCATACCAAGTGAAAATACCTATGTTTTGATTCATCTTTCATTGTAGAATTCATGGAATTCATTTGAGATGAATTTACCTCCCCTATTTGACCTTAAATATTTTAGTTTCTTTCATGTTGCGTTCTCAACTCTAGCCAAATACCACTTGAACTTTTGAAAAGATTATTAATTATCCTTTAAATACATAATTATCATCATTCTGGAATAATCATCAACAAAAAAAATAAAGTACTTATCACCATAGTAGCTTTGTATGCCAATAATTCCAAAAAAATCTATATGAACTAGCTCCAAAACTTCTTTAGAATGATAATTATTGCTTTTGAAACTTGTCTTTCCCATCTTTCCAATTTGACAATTTTTGCACATGCTCATATAAGGTTTCTTTAGGCTTGGAATTCCTCTAACCCTTTTATCATTACATATGTTAACCACATTATCAAAATTCACATGACACAACCTTTTATGCCATAACCAACTTTCTTCTACTCGAGCTAGGAAACATAAATTTTCATTTAGATCTAGATAGAATAGATTACCTTTGGTTTGATTGTCAGTCCAACTAGATTTCATTTCCCATGCAAGAGCTTGGCCTTCCTATTCATGAATTCTACCTTGAATCCAAATTTTATTCAACTATGCCATGCTAAGTAGATTATGTTTCAGCCCTTCAACTCAATAAGCATTGTCACATCTGAGTTCATTGGTTAGTGCAATACAACCTTTTCCTTTCACATAACAAGGTTCATCATTTCCAAATCTAAAACTCCCACCATCGTAGTGCTTCAATTGCTCAAATTTAGATTTATCACTAGTCACATGGTGAGAACAACCACTATCAATAATTTGTGTACCATTCTTGCTAATATGAGAAATAAGGGTCATCTTATCATTCTCATCATCCAATTCATCTTTTATAGCAATGTAAACCATTTCATCTTCATCACTACTATCAGAATATTTAGCCATGTAATAAGATTTATTACCTTTATCCTTGTAGTCCTTGTATCTTTTGAAATATTTCTTGCCTTTGAACTTTTCATGCTTCTTTTCCTTCTTTGTTTGGACACCTTGCAACAATGTAACCAATTCTTCACAAGAAAAATAGATCAAAGGTATTTTGCCTTTGTACTTTCCTTTTCCATTGGGAAATATTCTTACAAAAAATTCTTCAAGGACTTCAAGGTCATTACTAGAACCATATTTATCTTTACTATCAGACCTTTTTGTTTTAGATTTTGTAGGTTTCTTTTTGAGTGATAGTTTAGCTTGAAATGCAGACTCAATATTACCATAGTTAGGAACATAGTTGTCATAGTTATCTAACTCAAATATTGTCAACCTTCCCACTATTACATCCAAAGTTATATCATTTTAAGGATCACATCTCATTTCTTGAATTATTAAAACTCTAATTGCATAACTAGGAAGAAGATTTTTGAGTACCCTATTGACCACTATTACATCATCAATTTTCCCACCTGAGGCTCTAATTGCACTCACAATAGCTTTGATTCTTTCACTGTACTATGCAATGTTCTCATCTTCTTTCATCTTCATTTGATCAAACTAACCTTTGAGACTTTCTAACTTATCCCTCCTCAAATTATCATCACCTCCATAGATATCTTTCAACTTATTCCACATTTCATGAGCAATAGAACAATCTTTGACATCATCAAATTTAGCATAATTTAGAGTAGAAGAAATGTCAATTATCATTATGTTATGATTTTTCATTTCCACAATCTGATCCATAGACAAAGGTCTAGTAGGTGTCATATAGTTTTTCTCTATATATTTCAAATCTATGTCACCAATGGCTTTCAAATGCATCTTCATGAGTTCCTACTATTCTTGGAAGTTATCTCTATTTATCTTAGGAATCTCCCTTCTGTAAGACATCTTGATCTATAGCTTAGGTCCTTGAAATTTTATCTACAAGCACCAAAAGCTCTGATACCAATTGTTGAATATATAAAAGTAGTAATTGATAGGAGATGGGTGAATTAGTTACTACAAAAATAAATACAAGATCCCTTAAGATTTCAATACAATACAAACTAGAAACTCTGTTGAAACTAAAATATAGTTGTAACTCGGTTAACACAAGAACACTTGATCAACACAGTATGGCTTGGTTTACACCAAGAATTATTATCACTTGTTAAATACTAAAATAATTGCTTCTTAAGATGTTTAATGTATTTAACCTTAATTAACATAGTTGCAAAAACATAAACCAAATAAAATGAACACAAGAGACATCAAGATTTAATGTGGAAACCCAATTTGGGAAAACCACCAATTGCAACTAGTTACAATTTTTCACTCTTCTAAAGTGAACCTCGTTAGGAGCCAACCCTACTAAAGGTTACGAAATACACTATTAGGTGTCACCCTGTTAAAGGATTTAGATTGCCTTGTTAGGAGTAGCCTTGTTAGAGGTCTTCTGACACTTCAATCTAGAAATGTCACCTTGTTAGAGGATTTACAAGATCATTGTTAGATTAACTTTATTAAGATATTTTATTAACTACTACAATTATTAGAGAGTAACAATAACTTGACCTAATTTCTGATGCAACTCACTTTGCTAATTTCAAATCTCAGTTCTAGCTTGAATACTTGATCCTCCTTGATTAGATTTATCTTTATAGCTTGGTCAACTCTACATACTCTATTATTCTTCAAATTCACTTCCTTTATTCATCTTCTTCTCTTCCACATTTTCCACATGTTCAATCCTCAACTTGACCTTATATTTATATGATTTACCTTATCAAGTCAACTTGAATACACTTTCAAAAAAATAATATCCATCCCTTGAGTTGCCTAGAACTATCCAACAAAATTGTTAGACCTAATATGTTGATAGAGGAAAATCCTTCATTAGCTAACCCAAAATAGTCAACACTAACTCAAAAAAAAAATCCTTCAAACTTCTTTTTCTAACCAAGTGAACCCTGTTAACATTGGTTCCATGCCAACTTTTCTTTGGTAACTAAGTGAACTTGGTTAACACTATCTTTAAGAAAACTTCCTTTGGTAACCAAGTGAACTCGATTAACATTGATTATGTGTTGTCTTTCCTAGAATGCTTGGCATACATAGGAAACCTCCTTCAATGCCCGAGTGAGCTCGGGTGACACTCATTTCTTGGTAAAGACTTGACATTTGTGTATCATCAAAGACAACATACAATTCAATGATTGTGCGCAACAAAAGTATGTATAAGGAAATTGAAGATATTGTGATTAGTATGATATATAATTTTTGAAAATACCTTATATGAAATTGAATTATGAATTGAATGGATTGTACAATGTGAATTATGCATGTTCATTGTTCATTAATTAGTATGTTAGTTTATATGTTTGATTTATTAAACATAAAATCAATTAGGAAAATTGTTAATTTTTCGATGCAATTAGATTATTAGTTGATTTTGTAAATAATGTTCTCATACATATTTTTTTTGGGATACTAATACTTGAATTGAGATGTGCAGGAAGATAACCATGGAACTAAATCAGAGAATCAATTTTGAGCTAATGTGAATATGTAATGCCAAGGATTCGTCTAATGAAGTGATGCAAACATTGTCATATTATTTTTAATTTGTGAATGTGGATTGAAGTATGATTTTTACAAATGTGTTGTTATGTTTAGTATTTCCTTTCCTTTCCAAATGGATATGTCATGTGGAGTTGAGATGTGGAATTTTTTTAGTGTTAATAGACACATGTGTAAAGTGATGTGTAAATGACATGTCCAAACAAGGATTTTAGAAATGAAACCTAACCTATATTTGTAACCTTGGGTACCACCTATGTAAACCTCATTATTGAATGACCCATGAGTTGAGTCAAACCTTTTGAAACATGTAAGTGAGTTAGAAGAGGGTTTTTGGAGGGTTATATAGGACCCTAAGGGGTAGTTAAGGCAAAAATAACCTACCCTATTTATGGTATCTTTCATTAAGGGGTTTTATTCTAGCACCCATACCCTATCTATGAGCCTTCAAACAAGGTACCTTTGAAAAATGACAAAAATTAGAGTATAAGATTGTTGATAACAATTGTTCAATTGTATATTGTCTTTGATGTTACACAAAATGTCAAGTCTTTACCAGTTAGTGTCTGTCAAGCTCACTCGAGGAATAAAGATAGTTTCTAGTGTCTATCAAGTGTTCTAGAGATAATAATGTTCAAAGATAGTATCTATAAAGTTCACTCGAGAACCAAAAGAAGTTTGCAAGAAGATAGTGTCTGCCAAGTTCACTCAGGCACCAAAGAGAAGTTGGCACAGAACCACTATTAAGCAATCTCTCTTGGTTACCAAAGGAAATTCAATTCAAGATGTAGTGTTAACCAAGTTCACATGGTTAACAAAGGAAGTCTAAAGAAATTTTTTTTTGAGTTGTGTCTTGACCGAGCTAACGAAGAATTTTCTTGAATCAATATATTTAGTTTGATGAATTTATTTGTTAAGTCTAGCTAACTTAAGGGATGATTATTGAATATTTGTAAGTATATTCAAGCCAACTTGACTAGGAAAAAGATATAAGGTCAATTTGTGGGAAGAATGAGAGAAGAATGGGATTGAAAAGTTAAACCAAGGAAGTGAATTAGAAGGATAGTATAGTATTCTAAGTTAACCAAGCTGCAAAGTTTTATCTGATCAAGGAGGACCAAGTATTCAAGAAAAAAAAGAGATCTAAAATCAGAAGTATAGTTACATCAAAAATTAGGTCATGTCATTATCACTCTCTAATAATTGTAATAGTATAACAAATCTCTTAGCAAAGTTAGCTTAATAGCTATTTCCCAAATCCTCTAACAAGGTGGCATTTCTAGATTGAAGTGTCTAAAGACCTCTAACAAGGCCACTCCTAACAGGTTGATTAAATCCATTAATATGGTTATACCTAATAATGTGTTTTGTAACCATTAACAAGGTTGGCTTCTAATAGGGCTCACTTTATAAGAGTGAAAAAGAGTAACTAGTTACAATTGGTGGTTTTTCCCAATTTGTGTTCCCACATTAAATCCTAGAGTCATATGTGTTCATGTTATTTGCTTTTTATTTTTGCAAATAATTCAATTATGGTAAATAACATTAAACATCTTAAGAATCATTAATTTCCAAGTAACAAATATTCTTAGTGTTTTTCAAGTGATTCTATGCTAACCAAGTTACAACAGTATTTTCAATTTCAACAAAGTTTGGTTTTGATTTGTATTGACATCTAAGGGAACTGGGATTTTTTAGTGGTAATTGATTCACCCCTTCCCTATAAATTACTCTTCTTATATTTCCAAAAATTGGTATCAGACCATTTGGTGCTTGCAAAGAAGGTTTCAAGGACCTAAACTAAAGATCAAGATGTATTATAGAAGGGATATCCCTAAGCTAAACAGAGATAACTTCAAGGCATGGCAAGTTCTCATGAGATTGCATTTGGAAACCATTGGAGATTCATGCATAAAGTACCTAGACACTAAGTATGTGGCACCTAATAGACCTATAACTATTGAATAAATTACAGAAAAGAAGAAACATAACATTATGATGAGATATATTGCCTCAACTCTCAACTATGTTGAATTTGATGAAGTCAAAGACTATGATACTACTCATGACATGTGGATCAAGCTGAAATTTATCTATGGAGGAGAGATAATGTGAAGATATCTAAGGTAGAAAGTCTTAGAGGTCAATTTGATCAAATCAAGATGAGAGAAGATGAGCACATTGCAAAATATAGTGATAGAATCAAAGCCTATGTGTGTGCAACCAGAGCCTCAAAAGGAAAGAAGGAAGATGAAATAGTGGTAAGAAAGATTCTTAGAACACTTCTTCATATATATGCAATTATAGCTTCACCATTTCAAGAGATGAGGTGTAATCCAAAGAATTATGTAACATTAGATGTAGTATTTGGAAGATTGACAGCATTTGAGTTAGATAACTATGATTCCTAACTTTAGCAACCTTGAGTCTACATTTCAAGCAAGCTATCACTTAAGAAAAAAAATAAAAAATCTAAAAGGAAATCTAATAATGAGGATGAAGATGACTCTGATGAAGATCTTGAAGTCATTGAAGTATTACTTGCAAGAAAATTTCCCAAGGGAAAAGGAAAGTACAAAGGTAAAATTCCTTTGATCTTTTTTAATTGTGAAGAAGTTGGTAACATTGTTGCAAGGTGTCCAAATAGAGAAGGAAAAGAAGAAAAGAAACATTAAAAATACAAAGGCAAGAAGAATCTCAAAAGCTACAAGGACAAAGGTAATAAATCTTGTTACATTGCTAAAGATTCTAATAGTAGTGAAGAAGATGAAATGGTCTAAATTGTTGTTAAGGATGAATTAGATAATGAGAATGATAAGATGGCACTTTTCTCACATATTAGTAAGAATGATACATGGATTATTGACAGTGATTGTTCTCACCATATGACTCGTGGTAAATCTAAATTTGAGAACTTGATACACTATGATAGTGGAAGTGTTACATTTGGCAATGATGAACCATGTAATGTGAAAGGTAAAGGTTGTATTGCACCAACCAATGATCTTAGATGTTATAATTCTTATTGGGTTGAAGGACTGAATCTTAATCTACTTAGTGTGGCTTAATTTTATAGCATTAGATTCGAGGTAGAATTCATAAATGGAAAGAAAATCTGGTTGGGATTGGTAAGCAAACAAAAGGTAATCTATTCTACCTAGATATTAATGGAAGATCATGTTTCATTATTCAAGTAGAAGAAAGTTGGTAATGGCATAAGAGTTTATGTCATGTTAATTTTGATAACATGGTAAACATAAGAAAGAAAAAAAATGTTAGACACATTCCAAGCCTAAAGAAACCTAACATGGGCATGTGCAAGAACTATCAAATTGGTAAGATGGGATAGACAAGTTTTGAAAGAAAAATCTATCATTCTAAAGAAGAGCCAAAGTTGGTTCATATAGAACTTTTTGGACCTATTGGCACAAAAAACTACATAGGAGACAAATGCTTTCTTTTATTTGTTGATGAATATTCAAGAATGATGATTGTTATGTCAAAAGACTTTCAAAAGTTCAAATGGTACTTGGCTAGAGTGGCTAAAGAAATAGGAAAGAAACTAAAATATTTAACATTAGACAAAGGAGGAGAATTGATTTCTAATGAATTTTGCAATATAAGAGGAATCAAAAGACAAGTGTCTACACCTGGCACACCTAAGTAGAATGGAATTCTTGAAAGAAGGAATAGATCAATTATGGATTGTGCAAGGACCCTAATGATAGAGAAGAGTATTGCTGTCAAATACTAGAAGGAAGTAATCAGCATTGCAGCTCATACCTTCAATTGAGTTTAGTTGATGAAGGATTCAAATCAAACACCTTTTGAATTATGGTATGGCTATAAACCTAATGTGTGTTACTTCAAAGTATTTGGTAGTAAATGTTATATTTTGAAGTAGTCTAGAAAAGGAAATTTTGAAGTGAAAAGTGATGAAGGGATATTTTTGGGATATTCCAATTAGAGAAAAGCATATAAATGTATGAATCTATCTAATCATAAAGTTATAGAAAGTGCACATGTGAATATTGATGAATTTGTAGAAAAGTGTGAAGAATAAAGAAGGAACCTGAAGACTACCAAAACTTTATTTACTATAAGCTTGATATTGTACCTAATGTTCAAGCAAGTGGAAATTAGCATCCTTCACCACCCAAGTCCCCAAAATATCTAGTTCAACCTAAGTTGTATCAAGTGCAACCTAAGTCATCAGAAGGACCTAATTTGCAATTACAAGGACCCGAGTTTCATTAAGAGGAAACTGAGTCAAAGTTTGATGGACCCATATCATAGACAATGGAACCCAAGCATGATTTAGAAGATCACTATGAACCTAGTGATTTTAGAAAGAAGGATCCGAGACTTGCAAGATCTTCCAGATGGCATCATGCACCAAGAAAATCATTGGAAATTAGTTAGTTTGTATAATGACAATGAACAACTTATAAGGTACATGTTTGCTTACTAAATTTGAACCTAGATCTATAAAAGATGCATTAGAGAATGAAAATTAGATTGAAGCAATGAATGAAGAAATTAATTATATTGAAAGGAATAAGACCTAGACTCTTGTTCCTAAACATGAGGATAACAATGTAATTGGCACAAAATGGGTATTCAAGAATATGTTGAATGAGAGTATACAAGTTTCAAGAAACAAGGCAAGGCTAGTTTGAAAGAGCTATGTTCAAGAGGAAGGTATTGACTATGGAGAAATATTTGCTCTTATTGCTAGACTTAAAGGTGTTAGAACACTCCTTGCATATGCAACACACAAAGGATTCAAAGAGTATGAGATGGATGTGAAATCAACATTCCTAAATGGAACCTTAGAAGAGGAAGTCTACATTGAGCAACTAGAAGGTTTCATTGATCCTAGCAAAAGGGATATAGTTTATAGACTACACAAAGCTTTGTATGGTCTCAAACAAGCCCCTAGAGCTTAGTATAATAGATTACACAAGTATCTCATAAAGATTCATTTTCAAAGAACTAATTACAATAGTAGTCTATACATCAAAGAAGGACTAGATAAGAAGATTGTGTTGGCAAAAATCTTTATAGGTGATACTTTATTTACTAGAAATGATGATTTGTGAAAATTATTTTTTGAGGAAATGAGAAAGGAATTTGAGATGTCAATGTTTGGAGAGATCAAATTCTTCATTGGCTTGTAGATTCAATAGAAGAAGGGTGGTCTATATATTAATCAATCAAAATACATCAAGGGGATATTGAAGAAATTTGGAATGGAGTATTCTAGACCAATTTGAAAACCTATGTTTATTGGAGATAAAATTTCCAGAGATGATGATTCAAGAGAGGTAGGCCAAACTACAAATAGATCAATTATTGGAGAACTTCAATATGTAGTGCATACAAGACCTGATATAGCATTAGCAGTTGGAATAGTAGCAAGATTCTCTACTTATCCAAAAGAAAATAATATAATGGCAATAAAAAGAATCATTAGGCATCTAAAGGGTACTGAATATTATGGTTTGTGGTTTAAGATAGGAGACAACTTTGAATTGAAAGCATTCACTAATTTTAATTAGGTAGGAAGCATTGATGATAGAAAGATCACTAGTGGTGGAGCATTCTTTCTTAGAAAGAGGCTAGTATCTTGGATAAGAATAAAGCGGATATGTATCTCTCAGTCAATAGTAGAAGAAGAATATATTGTTGTAGCATTCAATTTTTCAAATATTGTTTGGTTCAAACAACTTTTGAGAGGCATTAAGGAAGAGATCAAGGATCTATTTGTTGCTTTTTGTGATAACACTAGTGCAATTAACATTTCCAAGAACCCTATGATGTATACCAAAACCTAGCATATTGAAATTAAGTATCATTTCTTAAGAGAGTTAGTGCAAGATAAGGAGGTAAGATTGGAATATGTGAATAAAAAAGAACAAATTGCTGAAATATTCACCAAACCATTACCTAAGGATGCATTTTTGTATCTAAGAAGTAAGCTAGGAGTCATTCCCTTATCTGAAGCTCACTAATAAAATTTTAGTGATGCATCAACCAAGCATGTTGAAGATTAGTCAAGCTGATGCAATATTGTAAAGGTCAGATTGCATATGAATCAATACATCAGGTACATAGGAAGTTCATTGAATACTATCTTTAGCATGATATGTCAAAGAAGGAGAGTTTGTTGTCAAAATCAAGAAATTTTGTGATTGTTTATGCTTTTGGCATAAAGGGAGAGTTTATTGTCAAATTAGATGAAGATTAAAGAAGGAAAGTTTACTGACAAAGAAATTGTAATCAAAATAATCAGAGACTTGTCCTAGAGGGAGAGATTGGTTTTATAGGGAATTCAACACTAATAGAGGGAGTTCTTGTTGCAGGGCACCTCTTGAAGATAAGAAGGGTCACCTAGGTGACTAATGAGTTTGAAGGTGATACAAGAACTGTAAGGTATTTCACTATTATAACATGTTATTAATCCACTTGATGTAATGACTTGATCCATCATAGATGGAATTATTTTTAATAATGTACCTGGTGCTCATAGTTAATGTAATTGCCAAAACATGGCATAATAGGCCTAGAAGGTTAAGGATGAGTCTATAGGTGAATTTTGGAAGTTTAGAAATGTTATTGGGGTCCTAAAAGAATGAAATCCTTAGTTAAGGGTCATAGGGAGTTACATTTAAGGATTTTTAATTCATATTCATGGTTTAAAAGTTCAAATATCCAAGTGATAACAGCTAGTATCCATTTATGAGAGAAATGGAGTTCTAGTTGTTAAACCACTTAACTAGTCCTCAAACTAGTTGGAAGAGGTTGGGGAAGTTAAATTTGATTTTTATTTGTATGTGTAACTCCATTGTACAAAAAAAAGGAAGCCTAGAGTGTATGATCAGCATTGAGATTCAATGAAATACAAGTTTGGATTAGCAAATCCATTATTTTAGCATTGATACTTCTCGTTTTGATTAAGATCTTGATCTAGGTGGATTGAGAGGTCCAAAGAAAAATTCATAGTCTCAAAATCTCCCAAAATTAGCACCATTGTGAAGAGCTTGAAAAAATGAACCAGATGCAACTTGAATGAGAGAAGAAGGAGCTTATATGCGAAAGTTATGTTTGGTTAGAGTTTTGGTCAATGGGCATAATAGGTGGCTAGGGAAAAAAGTGAAATTTGACCATCTCAAAAGTGGTGAACAACGGGTTTCAAATTAAAGAGCCCGTCAAGAGCTTTACAACGATGTTCATTTCATCGAAAATGGAGGTCATATGAGAAAGTTATGACAACTTGAAGTTTGCAAGACAAAAGATAATTTTGATGACATTGTAAATATAGTCACCATGCTGATGTGGAAATATATATATATCCACCTAAGTTTACTTACCACTACACCATTTTTATTAGAAATAAAATGTGGACATTTACTTGATTTCACAAAATCCATTTTTGTGGGATGCCAAAAAATTATGAGATTTGAAAGAAAATCTCCTCAAAATCAGAAAACAAATAATTAAAACAATATCCTAAAATTATCTGTCCAAAAGGGATTTCTTTATTTTAAATGGCTCATAATTTATAAGAGCCAAAGGAAAGTTTTCATATGGTTTTATATTTGTTAATTTGTTATGGTAAAATGAGGAGATGGTTATTATGTGGTTATTTGGTTTTAGACCAAATATGAGTAATTTATATGTATAAAAGGGAAGTTACATTCCTTTAGAAGATCACTCAGAGTTTGGGAATGAATTAATCCTTGGAAAAGAAATTAGACCTTGTGAGGGTATAGTTCTAGAGAATTTCTTGAAAGAGTTTTTGTAAAGGAAGGAATAAATTTTTCCTTGTGAGAGAATCTGTAAGCATGAAGGGATTGAGTATTGTCTTCAAGTGCATAGGAAAGACTATGAATGCTTGAAGTTTGGAATCTATAACTAAGCATTTTTCTTAGCAAAATTAATAGAGTGGTCTCTCAATTGTGAAGCAGACCCAGAGATGTAGTTCTACCTAGATAAACTCTTTTTCAAATTGTTTATTTCTTTATTCTCTTTCTTATTCTCTCAATTCTTTAATTTTTTATTGTTATTTGACACACAGTTGATTAATTGTGTTTAAAGCATACATTTTCTTGTAATTTCAACACTTTAAAGTACATAGCATGCAATTACTGCTTGGATCAGGGATTAAATCTATATTTGGATTAAAGTTATAAAAATTGTAAATCCTATTATATAGATCAAGTTTGGTATCAGAGCCAAGTTTGTAGAGAAATTGCCAGTTGTGAATGTTAACTAGGTTAAAGTTGAAACAAGGAGAAGGTGAACTTGTACAGTTCAACCCAAATATTGGGAAAAGAAGAAATTTTTCATGAGTCATGGCATCAGAACAAAATATTTTTGGTTCTAGAGAGCGTTTGTGGAGTTAAAAACTTTAGTGGATATTATTCTTCAAGAGAGGCGTGAATGATGGTTGAGAAAGGCAGACAAGGCTAGGAATAATAAAGAAGCTAAATATTCATCAAAAGATAATGAATGCAAAGGAGTAGGAGGTGGTAGTCACCCCCTAGAACCTTCATCCACATCTTCTTCCTCCTCCTCCTCTTCTTCTTCTAAGTTGTTTACTTCTTCTAAAAGGAAACATGTGAAGAGACCTTTCCCAAGACTCGATGTCAAGTTTGATTTGCCTATATATACTAGCAAATTGGATGCAAAAAAAATAGATAACTAGATTAAGAAAATTGAAGTGTAGTGTAGGGTTCAAAATATTTTGGATGATTCTTCCAAAATCTAGCTAGCTACTCTCAGAATGGGAGGCAATGCATTAGTCTAGTGAGAGAGTAAGATCCAAGATGATCTTGCTACACATGGAAAAAATCACTTCATCTTGGTATGAGTTCACTTCTTCTTTGAAGAAATAGTTTTATCCTTTGGGTCATATGTAAAAAGCCATTATGGATTGGAAAAATCTAAAACAAGGTAAAGGGTAGTCTGTGTAAGAGTATACACAGGTGTTTAGGAAGAAGGCTTTAACTCTTGGAATTTCTCTTTATACACAAGGTACTTTGTTAAAGTATATAGGTGGAATGCATTCTTATATGAAACATACAATATTGATGTTTAGTCCTTCTAACTTTGATGAAGTATGTTTTCAAGAAACCCATATTGAAGCAGGTGGAGAATGTTAGAAATAAGGATTATTGAGAAGGGGTCTTGAATCAATAATCTACAAACTTTAGTTGCCAACTAGAAATTATTACTTACTATAAACCATGCATAATAGAGCAATAAATTAATGTTGAATAGTGATAGTAACAATGCACAAAGATAACTCATAACACCATATTTTGTTAATTAGGGAAACCCTGACCAAGGGAAAACCCCAGTGGGAATGATACCCACTAGATAATATACTAATATATATGTGTTCCTTGTTAAGGGGTGGACCCTATTAGGAGTCAATGATAAAATCTAGTAAAAGCAATCCTTGTTAGGAGCTTTTGAATCCCTGTCAGGAGATTCCAACCCTATTAGGAATTGTGCCAACCCTATTAGGAGTTGTAGTATAATGTATGCAAGAAGAGCCCACTACCAAAAAGTGCAATTTCAACTACAAGAAGAGCTCACTTGTTAATCATGTAATTTATTGTTACTTCCCTTATGTTTCTGATCTTTGATCTTCAACTCAATCTTGGATCACCAAATACCTCATATAAAACTTCACATATAATGCTTTCACATATAGTCATAATTCGCAATTCATGCTTGCACTTTGCTTACATAATACACCAAGATAGCACACTACTTATCACAAGAAGTCCTTTGCATAAATACCATGTCTTTATGTAAATTACTGCTAGGTCGACTAAGACCAAAATTCACTTTTTTAAGTTAGAGTAAACGTCTAGGATGTCTGCCCAGTTAGAATTTTTTTAGAATAACTGAGAGGGGTGCAGGGTGAATCAGTTATTCAAGGTCCACATGTCCCAATAAAACTTTTCCATCAAGTAAAGTGAGCCCATTAAACTATTCATACATCCAAGCTTAAAATTTCCTACTTAGCAAGTTACTATAAAATCAACATCGAAAAATAAGATATGAAAGATCAACACATAACATAGTGATTTATGTGGAAACCCAATTTGGGAAAAACCACTAGTAACATGCTACTCGATTCTCACTCTCCTAAAGTGATGCCCTATGAAAGGCATGACCTGCTAAAGGCTACAACACACTATTAAATGTAACCTATATAAAGGATTTAACCACCTTATTAGAAGTGGGCCCGATTAGAGGACTTTAGAACATTCGCTTGGAATGTCACCCTATTAAAGGATTTACAAATGGTTGTTAAACCAACCTAAGTCTGTAGGATTTTACCCTAGCTGACACAATTGTTAGAGAATAACAACAAGGGCTTTTGACTTGATACAACTCACAACTTAACTTAAAAAATTTAGATCTCAATTCAGCTCACAACATTGCCTAGCTTTTAGTCTTTGTAGTTATGACAGCTTGTCCTCCTTTCAAGATTTGTCTCCTTGAGTCTCCATGTTCGATGTACCAGTGCAATCTCCTATATGGCCACTTATCAAAGGAGAGTCTCTATGCTCTTTTTTCCTTCTTCTAGATGCCTCCCCCTCGACATGCTTCAACAACTTTGTAACTTGGCATCCCAGCAACTCTAGCTTCTTGGCATGTGACTCCTTAAATAGAAGTTTGTAATCCTTTTCCCACTCAATTCTTCCATCTTTTAATTTTAGTTTGAATGGATTAGGTAGGATTCAATGAATCTAACCCATATATTGTTCTTTCTAGAAACATCATGAAGAATCCTCTTGAAGTCACACAAAAATAGTTTAACTAAAATCTTGTGCCTCCAACTCATCATCCTTATCCTCCATCTGGTTCACAAAATTCAAGGTAATAAAATTGTCAGCTTAGATTTGGAAAATCTTTGACTTTTCAAATAATGCAGCAGCTTGGCACTATTAAAATTTTGGTGCTTGGCACATATTGTGTTACTCGGCACCAACTACATTTTACTAATGCTCGGCACCTATTGTGGATTCACTCGGCATCCACTAAGTTTTTCTAATGTTCAACGTCTATTACTTTCTTGGCTCCTTCTATATCATTCGGCACAAACTAGATTTTACATTTGCTCAGCACTAACTAGAAATCTACTTGGCATGAACTAGCTTGCTTGGCACTCACTAATGAACTTAGTCAAGCTTTGTAGATAGCCTTGTTACAACTTGTACTTCTGAAGTTTCTAAGTGTGGCCAACCTCTATATCTTTGAGTGTATTTTCAATGCAAAATTTTACCATTGTCTTAACCAATCCTTGCACTTTATTACAAAACCATAACTCAACCTTTCCCTTAGGTACTTTTGTTACATCTTGTTGATTAAATCCTCTTCATCAATAAACTAAGTGATAGTACTTGAATTTAATAAGCAATTATCATTCGTGCACATAGAAAGTTTGACATTAGTGACAAAATGATGATTGAAAACATTCTTTATCAATAGTCTCCCTCTTTGCAAACAATCAATTATCTTTTCAATCAGATTTCCAACAATCTCCCTCTTTGGCATTGATGGAAAACCAAATTGATCAACCAAGTTATCAAAAATGCTAACTATGTTAAAACAGTAAAACAAATGCCAAAAAGAAATTATGTTACTATTTCTATTTTCTTTTCATCAGCTTTCACATCTCCCTCTCTAATCTGCTATCTTGATTTCATTGCTTATGCTTCTCCCTCTTAGTTGTTGTTTCCTTTCGTTATTTCTTTTCCTTCTGCATATCTAATTAGTTCTTGTATGACTCCCTCTTTTCTTGTAGCTTACTTCTTTGATCAATTTTTCTCTTCTTAACTACTATTTCTCCCTCTTACATTTTTGTTTCTTTAAATGTGTCAGGCCACTTCTCCCTCTGTATGAATTGATCAATTTTTTCTATTCTGGTATTAGCTAGTTCTCCCTTTGTCCATTTGATTCTACAAAGTTGATCAATTTCTTCTATTTCTTCCTCTTTGAAAACAATGCCAAAGACATATTATCTCATCATCTTAACATGTAAGTATAGCATCTTTAGGAACTTCAATTTATCCCTACGTCACCTTGCTTGTGACTAATTTGGAACTTCAACATTTTGATTACTTTAGGCAAAATCCTAAAGTACGTATCCTCTGCATCAATTTACAATATTTTATCATTCAACTCATTTGATGCAAGGCAATCTTGTTGTTTCTTAAATAGCCTTAGATAGGGGTATCACCCCTAACTTACCTCTAAGATACTCAAAACCATCTTTAGGTAGTGCTTTTGTGAAGATGTCAGTAATTTGCTCCTTTGAGCTGACATATTCCATCCTTGCTTGTCTTCCACCAATTCTCTTACATAGCGATACTTAATTGCAATTTCCTTTGTTTTGGCATGTATCAGAAGATTCTTTGATATGTTGATGGCACTTGTGTTATCACAATAGAGAATCATAGGTTCAGTTACCTCTTCCTTCATATCGTGCAGTAGATGTTTGATCCATATAATATTGGTGCAATTGATAGTAGCAACAACATATTTAGCTTTTGTTGTAGACTGTAAGGTACAACTTTGCTTTTTGCTGGTCCAAGTAACTAGTCTTTTGCCTAAGAAAAGTGCTCCTCCACTGGTGCTTTTTCTATCATCGATATTACCTCCTGAATCTGCATTAGTGTAAGCCTTTAACTCAAAATTTGTGTTCTTCTTGTAGTATAATCAAAAGTCATTTGTCCCCTTTAGGTACCTCAATATTCTTTTTACTTCCATTAGATAATTTTCTCTTGGGTTAGCAAAAAATCTTGCCACTATTCCAACAACTAATGCAATGTCTAGTCTACTATGCACAACATACTATAATTTTCCAATCATTGATCTGTACATTGTCTGATTTACTTCAGCCAACTCATCATTCTTGGATAACTTATGTCCTATTACTATTGGTGTACTAACTAGTTTTAAATCTTCTAAGCCAAATGGCTTGAGTATCTCCTTGATATATTTTGATTAAGTCACAAATATGCCATGTTTTAGTTGATGTACTTGTAGTCCAATAAAGAATTTGATTTCTCCAAATGTTGACATATCAAACTCATGTTTCATTTTATCAGCAAAGTCTTTGCATAAGATATCTTTTCCTCCAAATATTATGTCATCAACAAAGATTTCAGATATCAGAATATATTTACCTTTTTATTCCTTGATGTATAGGTTGTTATTGTCATCTATTCTCTCAAATCCAATCTTCACAAGATATTTGTGCAGTCTCTCATACCATGCTCTAGGTGCTTGCTTCAAACCATAGATTACTTTATGCAGTTTACTAACCATATCCTTATTGTTGCCATCAACAAATCCCTCTGGTTGTTCTATGTAGACTTTCTCTTCTAGTATACCATTCAAAAAAGAAAACTTTGCAATAGGGGCAAATGTTTCCTCATAGTCCAGTCCTTCTTCTTGTGCATAACCTTTGTAGACTAGTCTGGCCTTATTTATTGTGATCTCACCATTCTCATCCAGCTTGTTTCTAAATACCCATTTGGTACCAATCACATTTTTATCAGCTGGTCTTGGAACTAAAGTCCAGGTTTTGTTCTTCTCCATCTAACCTATCTCTTCTTCCATAGCTTTATACCAATTATCATCTTGTAGTGCATCTTTCACAATTTTGGGTTCAATCTTGCTTAGCAGACATGATTCACTCTTTAGTCTATTCCTTGTCATTGGTCTAGCTTCCTTGTCTCCAATGATTTGTTCAATAGGATGATGTCTTCTCACATACTTGGATACTCTTGGTTTTTTCCTTCTTTCCATGTTTGATCTTTTAGTTTCAAAGTCACTATGCACATCTCTATCTAATATTTTATCATCTCTTTCATGTGTATTATCTTCATTTTGCAACTCGGCTTCTGAATCGAGCTCAGCATTCACTGGTTGTGATTCGGCTGATACTGAAATTTGTTGTTGATTCCCAACTTGATTGGTAGCTTCATCTTTAGTAGACATTCCTTCATACAAGTATATAAAGGATTTATATTCTTCTAGTTTCTTAATTTCATCAACATCAACTTCTGCATGCTCATCAAAATTTACATTTTCATTCTCAACAATCTTGTTAGTGTTAGTCTTCAAACACTTATATGCTTTACTTCTAGTGCAGTATCCAAAGAATATGTCTTCATCACTCTTTGCATCAAAATTGCCATTTCTAGAATCTTTTAAGACTATAGCATTTACAACCAAACACTTTGAAATGTTTTAAATTGGGTGAGTGACCATACCATAATTCAAAATGTGTTGCATTTGTACCTTTCTTGACTTGAACTCAATTCAAGGTGTAGACAGCTATACTTATAGCTTCTCTCCAATAGTTCAGAGCAATATTTTTCTCCATTATTAATATTATAGCATAGTCTATCACTGATCTATTCCTTCTTTCTACAATTTCATTCTAGGGTGGAGTCCTTAGTGCTAATTTTTTTCTTTTAATTCCTTTGTCATTGCAAAATGTCTCATACTCCTTTGATGTGAATTCTCCTCCTCTGTCTAATCTTAGGTACTTTAGACTCTTTCCTATTTCTTTCTCAAACCTAGCCAAATACCACTTAAACATTTATAATGCATCAAATTTTTGTTTTAGGAACATGGCAGTCATCATCCTAGAGTAGTCATCCACAAGAAACATTATGTATCCATCTCCTTGGTAGCTTTGCACTTCTATTGGGACACATAAGTCAATATGCACTAACACTAGTACTTCTTTGAAAGTGTAGGTTTTGCTTTTGAAACTTGACTTGGTCATCTTTCCTAGTTGACATTGTTTGCACATTGTATTTTTAGGCTTCTTTAGATTAGGCAAACCTAAGTCTTTCTTCATTTTACTGATGCTAATCAGATTATCAAAGTTAACATGACATAGCCTTTTATGCCATAGCCACACATTATCAAGTTTAACAATAAGATAAGTTGCATCTTCCATATCTAGGTAAAACAAGTTACTCCTAGTTTTTTCACCTTTTCCTATTAGATTTCCATCAATGGCATAGATTTTGGCAGATTTGCTTCCAAATTCTACTTTGCAACCTATATTGCCTAGTTGTGACACACTCAGCAGATTATAGTTCAATCCTTCAACATAATATGCATTGTCAAATGAAATTTTCTCTATAACTTTAATAGAACCTTTTCCTTTGATTTGACATGGAGCATCATTTCCAAATCTAACACTATTTCCATCATATTGATTAAAGGTAACAAACTTACTTTGTCTTCTGTCATGTGATGTGAGCATCCACTATCTATGATCCATTTGTCATTTTTGTTCATACAGGTTACTAGTGCTATTGTCTCATCTTCATTTGATTCATCCTTCATGGCTAAATAGACTACCTCATCATCATTTTTATCAGAATCCTCTTCTTCAACAATGTAACACTTTTTGCCTTTGTCTTTGTAATCTCTGTCATCATTTTCTCTTATGTTCTTGTTCTTGTTGCCTTCTCTATAATTCTTCTTCTTCATGCATCTTGCTACAAAATGTCCTACTTCATTGCCATTAAAATAAATGATAGGAAGCTTACCTTTGAATTTACCTTTGCCTCTATGAAACCTTCTAGCCAACAATGCTCCTAATTGTTCGACATCTTCTTCATCTATGCTACTATCACTAGATGCATATTTTACCTTTTTCTTATTCTCCTTTGGTTTCACCTACTTATTGTCTTTCAATGATAGCTTGGCCTTGAAAGAAAATTCAAGATTTGTAGCTCTGTAATTATCAAAAGTGGACAACTCAAATGCAGTGAGTCTTCTTACTATACCTTCAAAAGTTAGCTTATTTCCTAGTACACACCTTAGCTCTTGGATGGCTGAAACTCTAATAACATAGATGGGGAGCAAGGTTCTTAAGTATTTGTTATTGATAGTGTCATCTTATAAAGAACTACCGAAACTTCTTATTGCAGTTACTACTTCTTTGATTCTAGAGGCATATTGAGCATCATTCTCACCTTCTTCCATTTTTATGTCATCAAAATTTCCTTTGAGGCCTTCTCTTTTTTCCCTTTGAACATTTTGATCTCTTCCATAGATATCAGTCAAGGCTTTCCACATCTTGAATGCAGAGTCACATCCCTTGATGTCATCAAATTTAGCATAGTTGACGGTAGAGGCAATCTCTAGCATTGCCTGATTGTGCTTCTTCTTTTTCTTCATATATTTTGTGGTAGCTACAGCTAGATCAACATGTTCTACTTCAATTGAGGTTTGTGTATGATCACTTATTGATCCAAGGTGTAGCTTCATCAGCTTTTTCCATGTAGTGAAGTTATCTCTATTGAGATTGGGAACTTTTCTCTTGGACATCTTGGTCTTCATGCTTCTAGTACCTTTAAACTGAATTAGTGGATGGCTCTTATACCAATTGTTAGAATTGCTTTAGAATAACTAAGAGGGGAGGAGTAAATTAGTTATTCAAGGTCCAAATATCCTAATTAAACTTTTCCATCGAGTAAGGTGAGCCCATTAAACTGTTCATACATCCAAGCTTAAACTTTCCTACTTAGCAAGTTACTATAAAATCAACATGCAAGAATAAGACATGAAAGATCAATAAATAACATGGTGATTTATGTAGAAACATAATTTGGGAAAACTACCAGTAACATACTACTCGATTCTCACTCTTCTGAAGTGATATCCTATGAAAGGCCTGTTGGATACAATTGTTAATTGTGTATTGTCTTTGATGTTACACAAATGTCATATTAGTCATCAGACAGAGTCTACCGATCTCAAATGATCAGCAAAGCAATTTACAATGTCTACCAAACATTCCTAAACATTACACAAAAAAGTTAATGTCTACCGAGCTCACTTGGGCATCAAAGGATTTTGTAGCAGAAAGTTAGTATTAACCAAGCTCCCAAGGTTAACAAAGAAAAGTTAATGTCTACTAAGCTCACTCGGGCATCAAAGGATTTTGTAGCAGAAAGTTAGTGTTAACCGAGCTCTCAAGGTTAACAAAGAAAAGTTAATGTCTACTGAGCTCACTCGATCATCAAAGGAAATGTGGCAGAAAGTTAGCTTCTACTGAGCTCACAAGGTCAGCAAAGGAAGTTCAATGCTAACCGAGTTCACTCGGTCTCCAAAGGATTTTTCCAAGGTTTGCAGTGTTTACCAAGCTTCACTTGGTTAACACTAGAAAATCATTCTGGAGCAGTGGTTATCAAGCTGGGTCGACCAGCGACAGATTTTATTGTTTTGATATTAAGTTCAATTGTTTCGTGCAATAAATGTAGCCGACTGATGTAATAAATTTTTCAATTGTTGTAACTTATATTTGAGCCAACTTGATAATCTGAAAGGTATATATATATAGATGTTCAAGTTGTGAAATAAAAGTGTGTGGTGAGTGAATATATGGATGAGGATGGAATAAGCAAATGTTGAGCGAATTTTGATGAAAGATTAGATATCCTAGAGGAGCTGCAAAGTTGTATTCGATCAGTAAGGATCCAGTAAAGTAGAACAGAGATCTGTAATCAACAAAAGATAAGTTGCATATCATTTAGGTCACTTCATTGTTGCTTTCTAATCATTGTAATAGTGAATCCAAAATCTCTTTATAGAGTTGGTTTAACAGCCATTTTGTAAATCCTCTAACAAGGTGACAGTTCAGTTGAATTGTTCTAAAGACCTTTAACTAGGCCACTCCTAACAGGGTGGTTAAATCATCTAACAAGGTCACACCTAATAATGTGTATTGTAACCTTTAATAGGG
Source organism: Cupressus sempervirens (assembly GCA_028749045.1). Classification (NCBI taxonomy): domain Eukaryota; kingdom Viridiplantae; phylum Streptophyta; class Pinopsida; order Cupressales; family Cupressaceae; genus Cupressus; species Cupressus sempervirens. The sequence continues at coordinate 262,944,845 of CM053785.1, read as the reverse complement.
CTGGCTCCTAACAGGGCTCACTTCAGAAGAGTGAAAATTGGTGACTAATTACTTGGTGATTTTTTCCATATTGGGTTTCCACATTAAATATGGTGTCTCTTGTGTTCATTTATTTAACCTTTGCATGCATATTAATAACTATGAATGCTAGATGATCAGTAACTAGTTAACCTACCGAGTTACAATATTCCTGCTCTATTTACCGAGTATCAGTGGTAAGTAAGCATTATAGACATCTAAGGGATTTTTGGAATTATTTTTGTAGTAACTGATTCACCCCTCCCCTCTCAATTACTCCATCTATATTTCCAACAAGGCCTACCCTATTAAAGGCTACAACACACTGTTAAATGTGACTTGGTTAAAGAATTTAACCACCTTGTTAGAAGTGGGCCCTGTTAGAGGACTTTAGAACATTCACTTGGAATGTCACCCTATTAAAGGATTTACAAATGGTTGTTAAACCAACCTCTAAGTCCATAAGATTTTACCCTAATTGAAACAATTGTTAGAGAGTAACAATAAGGGTTTTTGACCTAATACAACTCACAACTTAACTTGCAAATTTTAGATATCAGTTCAGCTCACAACATTGTTTGGCTTTCAGTCTTTGTAGTATGACAACTTGTACTCCTTTTGAGCTTTGTCTCCTTAAGTCTCCATCCTCGATGTACCAATGCAATCTCCTATATGGCCGCCTATTGAAATAGATTCTCTATGCTCTATTCTTCCTTCTTCTCAATGCCTTCTCCTTGACACCCTTCAACAACTTCCCGACTTGGCATCCCAAAAACTCTAGCTTCTTGGCCTATGACTCTATAAATAGAAGTTTGTAATCCTTTTCCTACTTGATTCTTCCATCTTTTAATTTTAGATTGAATGGATTAGGTAGGATTCAATGAATCTAATCCATGTCTTGTTCCTTCTAGAAACATAATGAAGAATCTTCCTAAATTCGCCAAAAAATGGTTCACCTAAAATTTTGTGCCTTCAACTCATCATCCTTATCCTCCATCTAGTTCACAAAATTCAAGGTAACAAACTTTTCACCTCAGATTTAGCAAATCTTTGACTTTTCAAATAATATAGCAACTCAACACTATTAAAATTCTAGTGCTCAGCACATAGTGTGTTACTCAGCACCAACTACATTTTACTAATACTCAACACCTGTTGTGGATTCACTTGGCATCCACTAAGTTTTTTTGATGCTCGGCACCTATTACTTGCTCGACTATTTTTGTATCACTCAGCACACACTAGATTTTACATTTACTTAGCACTAACTGGAAATCTACTCAGGATGAACTAGCTTGCTTGGCACTCACTATTGAACTTATTCAAGCTTTACAGACAGCCTTCTTACAACTTGTGCTTTTGAAGTTTCTAAGTATGGCCAACCTCTATATCTTTGAGCGTATTATCAATACATCATTTCACCATTGTCTTAGCTGATCCTTGCAATTCATTACAAAACCATAACTCAACCTTTCCCTTAGGTACTTTTGTTACATCTTGTTGATTAGACCCTTTTCATCAATCAACTAAGTGATAGTACTTGGATTTTATAAGTAATTGTCATTCCAACAAATAGCAGGTTTTACATCAGTGACAAAACAATGATTGAAAACATTCTTTATCAATAATCTCCCTCTTTGCAAATAATCAATGATCTTTTCAATCAAATTTCCAGCATGCCCTAATTGGACAAGTAATTGTTTTGTAAACAAAATAATTCTCTCCTTTAATTCCACTATCCTACTTCATCAAAACATGATTAACTATGTTTCATACAATTTGGACAAAATTTTGAGGTTTTACACATCATTACCAACATGTATACTATCTCCATGTAACTTCACTTGTCATAATATGACGTCTACAACATGTTATAAACAAAACAATACACTGTTGTAAAAAAAATTCTATACTTTGACAATTTATTACCAAACACTAAGTATCTTTATTTCTGAGGTTTCTTGTCAGCATGTACATCATTTGTTGTCATTAATGAAAATAATTACATATCACTATTAGCAATTGTCAATAGAGGAAACACAAGTTTCAATTCAAATGAGTTTGTTCCTCCTAAAGAACACAAGAAGGGAAAGAAAGCAACCACTATGACGAAAGAGGAAGGTGAAAAGCCTATTTGATCACATTGTCAAAAGAAAGGGCATGCACATGTGAAATGTGTAATGCCTACCCCTAGTTTATTTTTAGTTATTATTGCCAAACTATTTTAGGTGAGTTTATGTTTATTCTTGATGATCAATGACATTGTTTTCCAAATTATTGATATTGTTTTCATATACAATTTTTTATATGATGAGACTACTTTGGTATTAGTTATTGCATGTATGCATGATTATACTTTGATGATGATTATTTATAATGATTCAATTTATTTAATGATGTTAGTTAGATCAATTATTTGTAAGTGTTTTCTATGGATACTTACCCCATACTTGCATTTGTATGGTGTGCGTGTTTGTTTTCATTATGTTTGACATTTCAAATGTGGTTAAGGAAAGGAGTCTTAGTCACTTGCTAGTCAGGATCTACACAATGCATCACTTCCTGCCATTGCATGTTTAGTTTAGAATAAATATGCTGTACATGCATGGATTTTATGCAGATTGCAGGTACCAAGTATTGACTTCCCTAAATTGCCAAGATGAGCATACCCTTATAAATTTGTCATATGAGATAAATTTATGATTATAACCCTTGAGTTTAATCTTGTATGTTGTATTTTATGATGGGTTTTTATATTTTGCCTTTTGAGTCTATGGTGATTTTTCTATTAATTAAATCAAATCAAAATAATATTTAACAATTTATTTAATGGAAAATTATTAAGATAATTTCAATATTTAATTAATTGAGAAATTAATTAAATAAAAGAATTAAATTTAATGAGAAACTTATAGTTCTAATTTTAGAGCGTAATAATATTTATTCAATTTAATAATAATAGGGGAGAGGACCCACTACTTGAGCGCGTACCAATAGTTGTGATTGTAGACACCTAAAAAATCTTTTAGAAAATAAAGTATTTTTATTTTGTAAAAAAGTCCCTGATGACATCATCATTTATTAATTAATTATTTATTTAATTTATTTATTTATTTTTATGCCATTAAATCTCTTTATCTTAATTGAAAATGTTTGATTAAGGAATCCCTCACAAAAATGTTTAAATCTTATTTAAACATTATTTCCTTATTTATTAATTATTTAATTAATAAATTTATCAAAAATCCCAAAATAAATAATTTTTTTTTTTTTTTTCCCAAAACTTAGTCAATTTTCTTAAGACCACTAACCTCTTCCAAAATCTTCTAATCCTTCTTTAATTTCGATTAAAGGCTAATCCCATCATTTCCTACCCCTAATCCCAACTCAAAATATTTAATTAAGATTAAATATTAATCCTCATGTTTATTAAAAATATTTTAATAAATATCTCCTCAACCCAACCCTTGAAATAAATAAAACTTTATTTATTTCCTAAAAACCTTATTTATCTTCATCCTAGGAAGTTCTAGACTCTTCTAGAAAGTCTTCATCCTCATCCTAAGCCTAGACTCTTCTAGAAGATGGCAATCCTTATCTTTGACCCTAATTGATGCAGGAGCATCCAGAGGTATAAGGGCAATCCTGTGTCACCCAAAAAAATGTACTTAGACTTAGTTTCTGTTTCATGTCTTTACATTTTTGGATACCCATTTGGCTCAAAAAAAGGTTCCAACTCTCATAGTTCAACTATCAGTGTGTTTGAAAATTCAAAAAAAAATAGGAGCATGTATTTGGGCCATCATTTTGGTAAACTAGAAGGTGTAAATTGGCCAGATGAATGTAATCATGATTTAGAGCATTCCAGAAAAAGAATCAGGTCAATAGGCCCCACGGTTTGAAAGTTATTGCAATTTTTCGAGTTTTGGAGACCTCCTAAGAATGCTTCAAAGTCAGGTTTGGGGCATTAAATGACCTTAAAAAGGGTCAAAAAATGGGGGACGAGTGAAGCTTGTCCATAAGGCTATAGAGCGCTTCGAGAGCTTTTCGAAAATGTAAACGGTTCATCAATCAGAGCTACGGTTCAAAAGTTATGCCTCCCGGAAGTTCGGTTACCGTTTCTGGATTCTTCTAGATTTGCACCGACTTCTAACGCAGCTTTCGGAACCTTCTATTTCGTCGGTGGATGCCTACTAGCACTTTCTAGAATGTACTCCTAGTCCTTAACCCTTCGGGGTCTATTTAAGGAGATTTCTGGCATTGTAAAAGGCAGTTCGGAGTGGAGTTTGAGAGGAGGTACCATAAGGAGAAATTATCTCCAGATTTATGCTATTGTAAGCCCTTAGGGCATGTTTTGAAGTTTATTTTCCTATACTGGTTGTACTAGCTTATTTTCTTAGTTAATATAATTTCCATTTTCTGTTGTTTCCATTCTGTTCTTGGGTTGTGTCCCCATCAAGTGGTATCAGAGCGGGTTTTCCTGAGTGTGTATACAGAGCGCCGACTGTGAGGCAGTTTGCACCAGGACTGTGTGGTTGTGGGTTCGAGTTAGAAGATGCCTCCACAAAGAGAGCATGGCAGAAGGGCCAGAGCTATTGATCCTGAGGAGTTTAGAGCCCTCCAGAGGCAGGTACAAGCATTGCAAGAGGAGCTTCGTAGAGGAGGAAATGTTGCCGCAGGTGAAAATAGTGAGGATGACAATGAAGAGGAAGTAATGGGACCAGAAGAGGAAGTTGATGAGGAAGTTCTGAATCGTGTAGAGGAAAGGCTTTTCAGGGCCATTACTAAGTTTGGGAAAAGACCTACAATTGAAGTGGGTATATTTTCAGGAAATCTAAAACCAGATGAGTTGATCGATTGGATCAATGAACTGGAAGAATACTTTGAGTATGAGGATATAAGGGACCCAGATAGGGTTAAGTTTGCAAAGGCCAAACTGAAAGGCCATGCCAAAATCTAGTGGCAAGAGGTTCAATTGGAAAGACTTAGAAGAGGAAAGGAGAAGATCACAAGAAGGGTCTTTATGAGTGGTTAGTCATGCCCTTTGGATTGACAAACGCCCCAAGCACCTTCATGCGGCTCATGAATGAGGTACTTAAGAAGTTATTGGGAAAATTTGTTATTTTCTATTTGGATGATATTTTAATTTTTAGCAAGACTTTGGAAGAACATTTACTGCATATTCATAGTGTCCTTTAAAGGCTAAGGGAAGAGAAACTGTTAATTAATCTAAAGAAGTGTGTCTTTGCAAAAAGGGAGTCAGTCTATTTGGGATTTGTTATATCACCTGAAGGTCTCAAAATGGATCCAGAGAAGGTAAAAGCCATCTTGGATTGGCCTACTCCAAGGTCTGCTACTGAGGTAAGATCATTTCATGGTCTGGTTAGTTTTTACAGGAAGTTTATTAAGAATTTCAGTGGCATATGTGCACCCCTAACTGATACAATAAGAGGGGATAGAAAAGAGTTCAAATGGACTGCAGCAGCTGCAAGAAGTTTTGAATTGTTTAAGAAGAAGGTGACTGAACAGCCTATGTTGGCACTTCCAAATTTTAGAAAAGTATTCCAGTTGGATTGTGATGCTAGTGGTAGCACTATTGGGGCTGTATTAAGCCAAGAAGGTAAGCCTATTGCATATTTTAGTGAAAAATTGAATGATGCAAAGAAGAAGTATTCTGTTTATGATCAAGAGTTCTATGCAATAGTTCAGGCCTTAAAGAAATGGAGGCATTATTTATTGCCAAAGGAATTTTTTTTGTATACTGATCATCAGGCATTACAGTACCTAAATAGCCAAGGTAAATTGAATCAGAGGCATATGAAGTGGTAGAATTCTTGCAGAGCTATACATTTGTGTTGAAGCATAGAAGTGGAAAATCTAACAGGGTTGCAGATGCACTAAGTAGGAGACAGTCACTGCTTATAGTAATGCAGGTTGAAGTAGTTGGGTTTGATGAACTCAAGAATTTGTACCCCAAGGATCCTGATTTTTCTGAAGCATGGAAAGCTTGTAAAGAACCTGTTGCTGTAGATAGAACCAAGTGGTTAGACTATTTGATTCAGGATGGCATGTTGTTCAGAGGTAGTCAATTGTGCATTCCAAGGAGTTCCATGAGGGAAAATCTGATTAAGGAGAAACACAGTGGAGGGATGGTAGGACATTTTTGTCAGGATAATACCATTGCCATTCTTAGAGAACATTATTTTTGGCCTCAAATTACACAGGATGTGAAGAAGTTCGTACAAAGTTGCCAGGTTTGTCAAGTTGCCAAGGGGTTTAGTCAAAATACTAGTCTATATAAGTCGTTGCCTGTTCCATCAAGGCCATGGGAGGACATAAGTATGGATTTTGTTCTTGGATTACCAAGGACACAAAGGGGTAATGACTCAGTATTCGTGGTGTTTGATAGGTTCTCCAAAATGGCACATTTCATTCCATGCCACAAAACTCATGATGTTGTCCATATTGCAGAATTGTTTTTCAAAGAGGTGGTAAGACTACATGGTCTTCCAAGGAGTATAGTTTCTGACAGACACTAAATTTGTGGGGTATTTTTGGAGGACATTATGGCAAAAGTTGAGAATAGACTTGAAATTCAGTTCCACGCATCACCCACAAACTGACGGCCAAACAGAAGTGGTAAATAGAAGTCTGGGCAATTTGCTGAGATGTTTAGTTGGAGATAAGCCCAAGGGATGGGATTTGATTCTACCACAGGCAGAGTTTTCTTATAATAACTCTGTAAATAGGAGTACTGGCAAATCACCATTTCAAATTGTATATGGGAATAGCCCAAGGACTGCACCAGAATTGAGGAAGATAGAACAAGGGAAGAGGACAAGTGCTGAAGCTGAGGAATTTGCTGAACACATCAAGCGTCTACATGAGGAGGTTCAAGCACACATTATCAAGATGAATCAAGAGTATAAATCTAGGGCTGATCAAAGGAGAAGACATAAGGAATTCCAAGTAGGGGATCTAGTCATGGTGCACTTACAAAAAGAAAGATTTCCAGTTGGTACTTACAACAAGCTAAAAATGAAGAAATTTGGCCCCTGCAAAGTTTTGAAGAAACATAACTCAGGAAATGCATATGAGGTGGAGCTGCTAGATGGTATTCACATTTCTCCCATTTTCAACATTGCAAATTTAACAGAGTATCATGATGATGGTGCAGATGAGGAGCTAGTTTTAGAGCCATGTCCAATTCCTGCTTTTAAGAAGGAGGAGATAGAAGACATTCTAGATCATCATGTGGGTAGGAGTACCAGAAACAAGTAGTATGAAGAGTATTTGGTCAAATGGAAAGGACGACTGATCGAGGACTCAACTTGGATTTCAGCAGCTGAGGTTTCCCATTTGGGATTTCCTCTACCATCCATAAAGTGACAGGGTCACTTTTCAATCTACCCTGGGTGTCTGATGTAGGAACATCCAGAGGTATAAGGGCAATCCTGTGTCACCCAAAAAAATTTACTTAGACTTAGTTTATGTTTCATGTCTTTACATTTTTGGATACCCATTTGGCTCAAATAAAGGTTCCAACTCTCATAGTTCAACTATCACTGCGTTTGAAAATCTTGAAAAAATAGGAACATGTATTTGGGCCATCATTTCCGTAAACTAGAAGGTGTGAATTGGCTAGATGAATATAATCATGATTTAGAGTATTCCAGAAAAAGAATCAGGTCAATAGGCCCCAGGGTTTGAAAGTTATTGCAGTTTTTTGGGTTTTGGAGACCTCCTAAGAATGCTTCAAAGTTAGGTTTGGGGCATTAAATGACCTCGAAAAGGGTCGAAAAATGGGGGATGAGCAAAGCTTGTCCATAGGACTATAGAGCACTTCGAGAGCTTTTCAAAAATGTAAACGGCTCGTCAATCGGAGCTACGGTTCAAAAGTTATGCCTCCCAAAAGTTCGGTTACCATTTCTAGATTCTTCTAGATTTGCACTGACTTCTAACGCAGCTTCTAGAACCTTCTATTTCGTTGGTGGATGCCTACTAGCACTTTCTAGAATGTACTCCTAGTCCTTAACCCTCTGGGGTCTATTTAAGGAGATTTCTAGCATTGTAAAAGGCAGTTCAGAGTGGAGTTTGAGAGGAGGTACCATAAGGAGAAATTATCTCCAGATTTATGCTATTGTAAGCCCTTAGGGCATGTTTTGAAGTTTATTTTCCTGTACTGGTTGTACTAGCTTATTTTCTTAGTTAATATAATTTCCCTTTTCTGTTGTTTCCATTCTGTTCTTGGGTTGTGTCCCCATCACTAATCCTAATCCCCCCTAACCTTGTCACATTCCCTAAACATGGGTTAAGACTTGCTAACCCAAGCCAAAGCCAACAAATATCTCCTCCTTCATGCACCCTCATTAAATGCCATCCACTTGCCCATCTCTAAGAAGCCTAATCTAATCTGAACCCAAGCCTTAATCATTTGCACATTCCTAATTCAAGCTTAAGACTTTCTTAATCCAACCCAAGTCAAAATATCTCAACTCTCTCACAAATATCCCAACCATAAAACTTTATGAAGCCCACAAAGTCATAAATGACTCTTACAAGCTCATTCATTGCTCTTACAAGCCATTATGAGGGTCTTTATGAGCTTTGAGCCTCCTTTGTTGACCCCTCGACCCCTCTTGCTCTAACCAATGATCCTATGACATGTGCCACTCTTTCATTGGCTGTAAAGAAGCACAATCCATGGGCTCTTCTGTCATTTAATCTAAACGTTCCATAAGCTTTCTCCCATCCTTGCATCCTAGCCCTTGATCCCTCAAGCCCTTTGCCTATTTAAGGAATCCTCTCCCAAGCCATTTTAACACAATCACCCATAGTAACAAAGTAATGCCATTTTTTTCATGAAGTAAAGCCATAATGCCATTTTTGAGAAGCCATTTTACATCAAATCCATTCACCCAAGCCAAAATCCATCAAGAACACCATTGAAACCTTTGGAGAATCGAGCATACATCCTATCTAATTAGACAAAGTTACTCAACAAGAGAGCTTCTCATTGAGAGAGCCCATTAATGGCTCATATTCTCAATTGAGAGCTCATCTTAGTCTATCTTGAAGTTACATTTATTTAGTTTTGTGAATACTTTTGATTTGATATTTAGCGTTCTTTGCATTACTAATCCTTGTATACAATGATAGTAGTTGTTAACTTAATACCCACACTTGTTGATTTAACATCCAACATTTTTGACAAGATTGTACAAATAGATGTGACTTTAAAGTTGTTTTTGTTAATGATAATTACCCATAAGTGAATGAAAAGTGTCCCTTTTCCCAAAAAACAACCAATAGTGTGATGCCACATCAGCTGCACAACTATGGGGGTTTCCAATGCACTATGATTGGTCTCACTTTTTTTTGGGGCTGTTTTGGACACTTTGACAAAAAGCATGTTGATGTGGCATCATATTTGATGTTGTGGCTCTGAAACCTTAGTTATAAGCAGGGGACTTTCCAAGTAAGCTAATACCAAAAAATGAGAGTGATTTGAAATTTTCACATAAGATTTTGAGAAGCGCGAAGTTAGGGTGCACAACTACTGGGTCCTCTCCCCTATATATTTTGGAGATCATTTTTAAATAAATTCTAAATATTATTATTACTGAAGTTAATTTAGATTTTATCAGAAAAATGCTTTAAAAATTAATTAAAGAGAGGAAGAGAAATTAATTTAATAAAGATATTTTAAATTGCAAAAAGTGTGCACAAATTCTCAAAAAGTAATAAAATATTAAAAAGATAGTGATCAATGAGTTCCCTCGCATGATCGGACAATCAGTGCCCCAAATTTAGGGGAGAACTCCTTATCAAATATTGAGAGTTCATTTCGTAGGGACCAGGATTTTGGAGGAAGGATTTTCAGAAAGAAGGATTTAAGAGGAAAGAGGATTTTCTCACATTCTTCGTGTAGTTGTGTATTAGCACCAGATTCAAGTAGAATCTTGTATTTTATTCACACGATGAATTATGTTCTTCAAAATTCTTGTCTACATTTTGTTTGTTAAATTTGTTTTCCAAATTTTTTTTATGATGAATCATTCATTGTGAATTCCTTGGTATTCATATCAAATTCTATTTGTATATGAGGATTGAAAATAAATTAGAAAACCCTCGTTCTATAAATGAAATAGTTGGTATTTTATTGAAAAAGAGTGTTTTGAAAAGAAATTGAAATTTTAGAGTGTAAACTTGATTGGTTGGATGGGCTTTCTCTGTCAGATTAAACTTGTATATTTTATTATATATATAGTTAAAAATTCATTTTATATAGGGGAGGGGGTTGTGTTATTTTACTGGACAAAAAGAAATATATATGTATATGCATATGCATATATTAAAAAATGAGTTTATGGAAAAGGTTGTTTTGATTTATATTAAACAAAATACTTTTTTTTTTAAAGGATATTATAAAAAAAAATTGAATTAGGTGGAGGCAAGTGTTGGAAATGATTGAAAAGATCATGAAGAAATTTGTTAGAATGATCATATGGAACTGGTAAAGAATGTTCTCAATCATTATTTTTTCATTGATGTCAAACTTGCTACTTGCAGGAATAACAATTGCTTTAGTAATCCAAATACTATCAGTTAGATGATTGACAAGAAGGAGACAATCGATAAGATGTAACTAGTACACCAAGAGAAAGGTTGAAGTTATGATGTTGTAATAAAGTACAAGGATCAGCTAAGCCATTGATGAAAAAGTGTGTTGATGACATACTATAAGACACAGAGAATGGGCACACTGAAACATATCAAAGATGTAAAATTTTTAGCTAAGACATCTGTAAAACCTAACTAAAGTTCATTAGAGAGAGGAGCCAAGCAAGCTAGTAGGTGCCAAACAGATCCCTAGTTGAAGCTGAGAAAGTTCAACTTCAAGTGCTGAGTAAACTTCAGATGCCGAGTAATATAGAATTTATCAAGTGCTGAGTAAACTTCAAATGCCGAGTGATATAGAATTTATCAAGTGCCGAGTAAACTTCAGATGCTGAGTGATATAGAATTTATTAAGTGTCGAGTAAACTTTAGGTGCTGAGTGATACAATTTTGTTTAGGTGCCAAGCTATCCAGGAAATAGATGTCGAGCATCAGAAAACTAATAGTGCCGAGTAACACAGAGGTGTCGAGCACTAGTAAATAAATAATGCCAAGTTGCTGCATTATTTTAAAAATCAAAGATTCACTAGATCTAAGATGACAAGGTTGTTATCTAGAAGTTTGTAAATTAAATGGAAGATAAGAATGATGAGCTGGTGGCACAAAACACCATGTAGAATGTTTTTAAAAGATACAACTGACGAATTTTTAAATAAGAACAAGATATGGGATAGATACATTGTATCCTACCTAATCTATTTGAAACCCTAAAATTGGAGAGGGAGAATTGAGCGAAAAAGGAAAATTAGATTTCTATTTAAGGAGACATAAGTTCATGAAGAAGAGATAGAGAGAGGTGGTCAAGCATGAAAGCATAAAATGTTGAAGGAAGGAGGAAAGAGAGCATAGTTACTCTGTTTCAATAAGAAGACCCCAGATATGGATGCATTGGTATGATGAGTAGGAAGACTCAAGGAGATGAAGCTTGAGAAGAAGACAAGCTGTTAGAGCTGAAGTGATTAAAGCTGAGCAAAAGGATAGAACTGAAGTGTGATCTGAAATTTGCAAAGTATGTTGTAAGTTGTATCAGATTAAAAAACTATTATTGTTACTCTCTAGCAATTGTAATAGATAGTTTAAATCCTATGGACTTAGGTTGGTTTAATAGCCATGAGGTAAATCATTTAACAGGGTGACATTCCAAGTGAATGTTCAAAAGTCCTTTAACCAGGCCCATTCCTAATAGTTTGGTGAAATCCTCTAAAAAGATCACATTTAACAGTGTGTTGTAAGCCTTTAACAGGGAAGGCTTTTAATAGGGCATCACTTTAGAAGAGTGAAAATAAAGTGGCATGTTATTGGTGGTTTTTTCCAAATTAGGTTTCCACGTAAATCATTGTGTCATGTGTTGATCTTTCATGTTTTATCTCTGCATGTTGATTTATTGTAACTTGCTAATATGGTTGATTTAAGCTTGGATGGATGAAAAGTGTATAGAATCATTAAAAGTAGAAAAAAAGTATTATTAGGGCATTTGGACCTTGAATAACCGATTCACCCCCTCCTCGTTATTCTAAAGAATTCTAACAATTGGTATCAGAGCTAAACTGCTGATTTAGTTTAAAGGGACTATAAGTAGAAAAAATCAAAATGCCTAAGAGAGAAGTTCTCAAGCTCAACAAAGAGAACTTTGTTGCATGGAAAATTTTGATGAAGTTACATCTTGGATCCATAGGAGATTATGCCCAAAATTCAATTGTCACTAAACATGTAGATCCAACTGGTACTCTTACTACAGAGGACATGAAAAACAAGCAGGAACACAATCAGACAATGCTAGAGATTGCCTCTCCACTCAAGTATGTTGAATTTAATGATATCAAAAGATGTGACACTACATTCAAAATGTGGAAAGCCCTATCAGACATCTATGGAGGAGATCAGAATGTACAGAGAGCAAAAAGAGAAAGTCTCAGAGGAAAGTTTGATGATATGAAAATGGAGGAAATTGAGAATGCTACTCGGTATGGCACAAGAATAAAGGAAGTGGTAAGTGCAATAAGATGCTTGAGTGGTCAATTGGATGAAGATACTATTAATAGTAAGTTCTTAAGAACCTTGCTCCCTATCTATGCTATTAGAGTATCAGCAAAACAAGAACTAAGATGTGTACTAGAAAATAATCTAAGTTTTGAAGGTATAATAGGTAGACTCACTGCATTTGAGTTATCTAACTTTGAGAACTATAGACCTAAGAATGTTGAATCTACATTTAAGGCCAAGCTATCACTAAAAGATGCTAAATAGGTGAAATCAAAGAAAGGAAGAAAAATGAAATATGTATCCAGCGACAGTAGCACTGATGAGGAAGATGTGGAACAATTGGAAGAATTGCTTGCTAGAAGATTTCACAGAGGAAAAGGAAAATGCAAAGGTAAGATGCCTATCATTTGTTTCAATTGCAATGAAGTAGGTCATATTGGTGCTAGATGTACACAGAAAAAGGATTACAAGGAAGGCAACAAAAAAAAATTTAGAAGAGATGATGACAGGAGAGATTACAAAGACAAAGGTAAGAAGTGTTATATTGTTGAAGAAAATTCTGATGATAATGATGATGAAGTTGTTTATATAGCCATGAAGGACCAATCTGATGAAGAAGAGCCCTTAGCATTGGTAACATGTATGAACAAGAATGATAGGTCGATCATAGACAGTGGATGCTCACATCACATGACAGGAGACAAAATTAAGTTTGTTAACTTTACTCAGTATGATGGAAATAGTGTTAGATTTGGTAATGATGCTCCATGTCAAATCAAAGGAAAAGGTTCCATTAAGCTCACAAAGAAAATTTCATATGATAATGCATACTATGTTGAAGTATTAAACTACAATTTGCTGAGTGTCTCACAGTTAGGCAATATAGGATGCAAAGTAGAATTTGGAAACAAAATTGCAAAAGTCTATGATACTGATGGTAAACTGATAGGAAAAGGAGATTAAACAAGGAGCAATCTATTTTACCTTGATATGGATGATTTTTCTTGTTTTATTGCAAAATTTGATGATGAATGGTTATGGAATAGAAGGCTATGTCATGTCAACTTTGAAAATCTAGTCAAGATCAGTAAAATGAAGAAAGTCAGTGGTTTACCAAAATTGAAGAAGCTTGATAATATCATGTGCAAACAATGTTAGCTAGGAAAGATGATAAAGTCAAGTTTCAAAAGAAAAAACTATACATCCAAAGAAGTACTTGAACTAGTTCATACTGACTTATGTGGTCAAATGGAAGTACAAAGCTATAAAGGAGATAAGTACATAATGTTGTTTGTTGATGATTATTCCAGGATGATGACTGTTATGTTCTTAAAGCAAAAATTTGATGCTTTTCAAATGTTTAAGTGGTATGTGGCTAGAGTTGAAAAGGAAATAGGAAAGAGCTTGAAATGCCTAAGATCAGACAGAGGTGGTGAATTCACATCAAATGAATTTGAGATATTTTGTAATGATAAAGAAATCAAAAGACAAACGTTAGCTCCTAGAACTCCCCCACAAAATGGAATTTCTGAAAGAAGAAATAGATCTGTTATTGACTGTGCCAGAACATTAATGATGGAAAAGACTGTTACTCTAAAATACTAGAGAGAAGCTATAAGTGTAGTTGTTCATACACTGAACTGAGTACAAGTCAAGAAAGGTACAAATATAACACCTTTTGAATTATGGTATGGTCACTCACCCAGTGTAAAACATTTCAAATTATTTGGTTGCAAATGCTTTATCCTTAAAGATGCTAGAAATGGAAAATTTGATGCAAAAAGCGATGAAGGCATATTCCTTAGTTATTCCTCTAGAAGTAAGACATACCAGTGTTTGAATACTAACACTAATAAAATTGTGGAAAGTGCAAATGTAAACTTTGATGAACATACAGAAGTCCAAGCTAAAGAACCAAAAAGAATGGATGAATACAGAACCTTTGTGTATTCCTATGAAGGAATGACTGATGAGGATGATGTCAATCACATTGAAACTCAACAAAAAGTTTCAATTTCAGCCAACTTACAACCACTAAATGTTGAGTTGCATTCAGAAGCTAAGTTGCAGAATGAAGGAAATGCACAATGTGATTCTGAAGTCAATACATATGAAAGAGATGAAGAACAATCTGAAAACTCAGTACATAGTGATCCTGAATCAGAAATATCAAATATGGAAACAAGGATAGAACCAAGATTATCGAAATATGTAAAAAGACATCACCCTGCTAAACAGATAATTGGTGACAAAGATGCAAAACCAATGAAAAGGAACAGACTAAGACATGAATCATGTCTTATTAGCAAATTTGAACCTAAGATAGTATATGGTGCATTACAAGATGATGACTAGTATAAAGCTATGGAAGAAGAGATTGATCAAATAAAGAAGAACAAAACTTGGAGTTTGGTTACCAGACCAGTTGATAAGAATGTGATTGACACCAAATGGGTATTCAAAAAAAAGTTAGATGAGAATGGTAAGATTACCAGAAACAAAGCTAGACTAGTATGCAAGGGTTATGCTCAAGAAGAGGGACTAGACTATGGGGAAACATTCACCCCTATTGCTAGAATGGAAGGAGTAAGAACTTTACTTGCATATGCTGCACATAAAAATTTTAAAGTCTATCAGATGGATGTAAAGTCTACTTTTAAAAATGGTATACTAGAAGAAGAAGTCTACATTGAACAACGGGAAGGATTTGTTCATGAGAACAATAGGGATATGGTTTGTAAGCTACAAAAAGCACTCTATGGTTTGAAACAAGCACCTAGAGCATGGTGTGAGAGACTTCACAAGTATCTAGTGCAAATAGGATTTGAAATAACTAATAATAATAGCAACATGTACATCAAACCAGAAGAAGGTAAAGATATTATTGTATCTGAAATATTTGTGGATGACATAGTGTTTGGTGGGAAGGAAGTGCTTTGCAAAGGCTTTGCTAAACAAATGAAACATGAATTTGAAATGTTTATGTTTGGAGAAATAAAAAATTTTGTTAGATTGCAAGTACATCAACTAAAACATGGTATATTTGTGACACAATCAAAGTACATCAAAGAGATTCTTAAAACTTTTGGATTGGAGAAGTCCAAACAAGTCAGCACACCAATGGTAACAGGGAATGAGCTATTCAAAAATGATGAATCAGCTGAAGTCAATCAAACAATGTACAGATCCATGATTGGAAAACTACAATATGTTGTACATAGTAGACCAGACATAGCATTAGCAGTTAGAATAGTGGCTAGATTCTCTGCTAATCTCAAAGAAAATCATCTCATAGCAGTAAAAAGAATAATCAGATATCTTAAAGGAACTGATAACTTTGGTCTATACTATAAGAAGAATGGAAAATTTGAGCTCAATGCATATACAGATGCAAATTGGGGAGGCAACATTGATGATAGAAAAAGCACAAGTGCAGGTGCATTATTTCTAGGCAAAAGGCTAGTTGCCTAGACTAGCAAGAAACAAACATGCACATCCCAGTCCACTACAGAATCAGAATATGTGGTAGCAGTAGTCAATTGCACAAGCATTGTGTGGCTCACGCATCTATTGAAAGGAATGAAAGAAGAGGTAACAAAACTTGTGATATTGTATTGTGATAACACAAGTGCTATAAACATATCCAAAAACTCAGTAATGCATGCAAAAACTAAGCACATCGCAATCAAGTAGCATTATGTCAGAGAACTGGTAGAAGACAAATAAGTAAAGTTGGAATACATTCACACAAAGGAACAAACTGCAGATATCTTCACCAAACCATTGCCAAAGGATGCTTATGAATATCTTAGAGGCAAGTTGGGGGTAATACCCCTAACTCAAGCAATTTAAAGCAACAAGAAAGCTGCCCTGCATCACTAGCAATAAATCATTGAAATATCAGAAGAATGATGCAGAGGATGACAGCAGGAGTAGAAACTCCAAATCAGTCACAAGCATGGTGACAGAGGGAGAGAAATAACAAGAAGCCAAAGCTTATATTTTGCATGATAAAGATGCTACATCTTTGGCATTTATGTCAAAGAGGGAGAAATATGCAGAAACTTGATCAATACAAAGCAAGAGGGAGATATATATGAAAAAGGGAGATATATGAGATCAATAGTAAAGATGCAGCAGCGATGCAGCAGCCAAGAAAAGTAGTAGACAAACGTATACAATCTTGGTGGTAACTAAGTTGAACAATTGATCAGTTCGGTTTTGCCATCAATGCCAAAGAGGGAGATTGTTGGAAATGATTGAAAATATCATGAGGAAAGTTGTTAGAATGATCATATGGAACTGGTAAAGAATGTTCTCAATCATTGTTTTGTCATAGATGTCAAACTTTCTACTTGCAAGAATGACAATTGCTTTAGTGATCCAAATACTATCAGGTAGTTGATTGACAAGAAGGAGGCAATCAATAAGATGTAACTAGTACACCAAGAGAAAGGTTGAACTTATGATGTTGTAATGAAGTACAAGGATTAGCTAAGCCATTGATGAAAAAGTGTGTTGATGACATACTATAAGACATAAAGAATGGGCACATTGAAACATATCAAAGATGTAAGGTTTTTAGCTAAGACATATGTAAAGCCTAACTAAAGTTCATTAGAGAGAGGGGGCCGAGAAAGCTAGTAGGTGCCAAACAGATTCCTAGTTGAAGCCGAGCAAGTTCAACTTCAAGTGCCGAGTAAACTTCAAATGCCGAGTGATACAAAATTTATCAAGTGCCGAGTAAACTTCAAATGTTGAGTGATATAGAATTTATCAAGTGCTGAGTAAACTTTAGATGTCGAGTGATACAAAATTTATCAAGTGTCGAGTGAACTTCAGGTGCCAAGTGATATAGTTTTATTTAGGTGCTGAGCTATCCAGGAAACACATGTTGAGCATCAAAAAACTAATAGTGCTGAGTAACACAGAGGTGCCGAGCACCAGTAAATCAATAATGCCGAGTTGCTGCATTAGTTTGAAAATTAAAGATTCTCCAGATCTAAGCTGACAAGGTTGTTATCTAGAAGTTTGTAAATTAAATGGAAGATAAGAATGATGAGCTGGTGGTATAGAACACCATGTAGAACATTTTTAAAAGATACAACTGACGAAGTTTTTAATAAGAAAAAGATATGGGATAGATACATTGTATCCTACCTAATCCATTTGAAACCCTAAAATTGGAGAGGGAGAATTGAGCGGAAAAGGAAAATCAGATTTCTATTTAAGGAGACATAAGTTCATGAAGAAGAGATAGAGAGAGGCAGTCAAGCATGAAAGCATAACATGCTGAAGGGGGTGGTAAGGAGGAAAAAGAGCATAGTTACTCTATTTCAATAAGAAGACCCCAGATATGGATGCATTGGTATGATGAGTAGGAAGACTCAAGGAGACGAAGCTTGAGAAGAAGACAAGCAGTTAGAGCTAAAGTGATTAAAGCCAAGCAAAAGGATAGAACTGAAGTGTGATCTGAAATCTGCAAAGTATGTTGTAAGTTGTATCAGATCAAAAAGACATTATTGTTACTCTCTAACAATTTTAATAGATAGTTTAAACCCTATGGACTTAGGTTGGTTTAATAGCCATGAGGTAAATCCTTTAACAGGGTGACATTCCAAGTGAATGTTCAAAAGTCCTTTAACTAGGCCCATTCCTAATAGTTTGGTGAAATCCTCTAAGAAGGTCACATTTAACAATGTGTTGTAAGCCTTTAACAGGGCATCACTTTAGAAGAGTGAAAATCAAGTAGCATGTTACTAGTGGTTTTTCCCAAATTGGGTTTCCACATAAATCATTGTGTCATGTGTTTATCTTTCATGTTTTATCTCTACATGTTGATTTAATGTAACTTGCTAATATGGTTGATTTAAGTTTGGATGGATGAAAAGTGTATGGATTCATTAAAAGTAGAGAAAAAGTATTATTAGGGCATTTGGACCTTGAATAACCGATTCACCCCCCCCCCCCCCCCCCCCCTCTCAGTTATTCTAAAGAATTCTAACAGCAGGGCCACCAAACCCCACACCCCCAACCCTGTTTGCAGCCTAAGAGGTTGCGCGTGGTAGGCTTTATTGTTGTACATAGAAGGCTGTTGCAGCCTATGGTTGCATCCCATCACAGGTCGAAAAGCCTTTAAATACATTTTTTTTAATTGAAATTTTATTAAGAATTTTATAATATTTAATTTTATATTATTTAAAATTTTAATTTATTTAAAATTTAATTTAATTTAAATTTGTTTATTAGTAATATATTTTATAATTACTTTTTCTTTTAATTATTAAAAATATTATTGATTGCTAAAGTATGTAATATGTTATTAAGAATTTTAAGTTAATTAATTAATTTGTTAGTACGATGTTTAAAAGATAATATTTTTATTTATGAGATTTTTTTAATCTTTTAAAAGTGTTAAATAGTTACTAATTATTTATTTATTAACTATTATTTTTATATCAATAATCTTTATAAAGATGTTGGTTTTGTGAATTTATGGTAATAATATTTTCGTATGTAAATGTGAAAGTGGGTTAAGTTATATGGGGAATACAATAAACTTTATCAGACCAAAAGCTGACAATGAAACGAAAACTCAAACCTTATTGTAAACTCAGATTGTGTCTCTTCAAAATTAAAAAAAACTATGAATTACATTATTTCTTGAATGTTTTCTTATATGTCAGAATTGGGGTTGACATAGAGTGTTGACTAGTTCTAGGATATTTTACCAGAGGCCAGGAAGTATTTCTTTGGTGTTTACCTATGATGTTATGATTTGGTTTATGTGTACTTTCCTGGATCAGTCCTATTAGGATGATCGTATTAGTAATGTTGTACTTTGACTAAGCGATTTTAGTACTTGTCAATTGCTTGTTTAGAGAACTAATGTATGAATTTTGGTATTTTGACATTTTTTTGCTTTGCTAAGCTTAGGGTAGGTTATATGTATGTAATTTCAGGAAGTTGCTTGTAATGGAGGACAGAGCCCAAAGTTGCTACCTAGGTAACCCATTGTAGGTTATTTTAATAAGTGAAAATAATACACTAAATGAGAGTAAAATGAACTAATAAGAGTCTTTGTGTTTCCTTGCCTATGCCTTGACTACCAGTATAGACTAAGATGGGAGTAGAGAGGATGCTTGGTTGCGACCATGCATTGTTAGTATGCCTTATCAATACGAAAGGATACTAGTGCCACATAGAGTCATTAGGGGGTCGAGGTGAAGTCAAACTTTTAGGATAACCTTAGAGTTGACTCATGTGATGACACTTGCCCTCTTGAATAGCATATTCCCTATGTACCTTTTCTTGCCTCTAGGTTTAGATTTTATTTTATCTTGAAACCTTTAAGCTAGATAGCTTTCAGGTTTTCCCTTGACGTATATATTACTTCTGATTTTTGGGATTTTTATCCTGTTTGGGACTTGAGACTATCTCCTCAGTACATTGGAAGTGGACCTTTTTGGGTTACCATGAGGTTGGGTGGTAGTGCTTTTTACTTTTACCATTGAGATCTATCAATTGATGTCATGGTTCAAATTCCTTTCTACATTTCCTTTCTTTATATCTTTGTGTATCATGATGGATGGTTATATCTATATGATGGATTATTTTACTTATTGTATTGTATTTTGTTTCATGGATCCTATAGGGATGATGTAATCTAATTTATATGATGTATATTCTTTCAACCTTTCATACCTTGTGACATGTATAATGGATAATTGTGCATTATTATTATTGCCAAGTGGCGTTCAGAACAAATGTGTATTATTTAAATGGATTTGAACTTGTAGTTAATCTTTATTGTGGATGTTTTATTTATTGGACTTAGTATTATTTAAATTTAAATGCGATTCAATGTCTTGGAATCCTGAAGGAATGTAATATGTTATGTGTTGCTTATGTATGATTGTATGTTATTGCTTCTGTTATTTTATAATTATTGTTATAAGTTATCTTTAAAAGAATAAATGTTTGGAAAATTTAGTAAAACTTTGAGTTAGTTCTTTTGGATCCCTTGGCGAGGCATTAAAAAATGTTGGAAACTACATCTAGAGTTGAAACCAAAGTGGTTTAAGAAGGATCACAAAGGAAAGAAAAAGACTATAGTTGTTGTTCAGGATCTTGGATCAGATTTAGATGATGAAACAAAAATATCAGTTATGGATTTGAAAGGTAAAGCTTTTTATTGATTCTACCAATAATGTTTCATATTCTACTTCTAAAAGTCACGATATATCTGAAGATAGTAAAAGGTGTAAACATTTTCATATAAGGGTGATTTCTAAGAACACTAAAATTGACACATCTATAGTGGGTCCCAAGTTAATTTAGTTTCAAAATAAATTGTTAAACAATTGGTATTGGAAACTAACCCACATAAGAGACCTTATCATTTAGGTTGGGTGTGCAATGATAATCAATTATTAATAACAAGGCAATGCAAGTTAAGATTTGCAACAACATCCAAATACATAGATGAGGTTGACTTTGATGTGGTTCCACTTGACATCTATGGGATTGTGTTAGATAGCCTATACTTATATGATAGAAAATATATCTTCTACAGGGAGCATATTAAGTATCATTTGTTTAAGGATGAGATTGAATTCATTGTAAAGGCTTGTCATATGAAGAAAAAAGGATCAATTGTACATACAAGACATTTGAAAATGATTGTAAATACAAGTAGTAGATTGACTCTCATGTCTACCACAACAAGTGAGGATTAGGTACAAGCACGATCAAGTCTTCAATTAGTGATGGTAAAAGAGGTTTTGCATGATTCATTTTCTAATGGTGTTCCTAGGAAGGGAATCCAGAAAGTTGATATTTTTTCCATTTCATTAGTTTATTATGTGTTGTTGATTCGTTTTCTACTAGTTGGTACAATGTGGGTGGTGGATGCAATAATAAATATTGGTTTTTTGTATGGTTAATTGTGTCAACAATTCTATCTCATTTTTCTATGTGTTTATGATGAGAAAAATATTTAAAATTCCAGCAAGTTATACAAGTGATACTGGACAAGTGAGGGAAACATGCACTCACTTCTATTGTATGTAAAAAGTAGACTTTTGGAGGTCCAAATATTCTCAATGGGGAGGAATGATTCAAGTGGATCTAGAGGTCCAAAAAAATTTCACAGTCTCAAAATCTCCCAAAATCAGCACCATTGTGAAGAGCTTGAAAAAATGAACCCAATGTAACTTGAATGAGCGAAGGAGCTACTATGTGAAAGTCTTGTTTAGTTAGAGTTTTTGTCAATAGGAATAACAGGTGGCTAGGGAAAAGGGTGAAATTTGACCATCTCAAAAGGGTGAACAATGGGTTTCAAATTAAAGAGTCCACCAAGAGCTTTCTAATGATGTTCATTTCATCAAAAATGAACGTCGTATGAGAAAATTATGACAACTTGAAGTTTGCAAGACAAAAGATAATTTTGATGACATCATAAATATAGTCCCCATGCTGATTTGGAAAAAAAAAATACCCCTAAGTTTACTACCACTACACCATTTTTTATTAGAAATAAAATGGTAGATATTTACTTTATTTCACAAAATCCATTTTTGTGGGATCCCAAAAAATTATGGGATTTGAAAGAAAATCTCCTCAAAACTAGAAAGCAAACAAAATTTAAACAAATAATTAAAACATTATCCTGAACTTATTTGTCCAAAAGGGATTTGATTATTGTATATGGCTTATAATTTATAAGAGCCAAAGGAAGGTTTTCATATGGTTTTATATTTGTTAATTTGTTATGGTAAAATAGGGAAATGGTTATTATGTGGTTATTTGGTTTTAGACCAAATATGAATAATTTTTATGTATAAAAGGGGAGTTACTCTCCTTTAGTAGATCGAGTAGAGTTTGGGAATGAATTAGTCCTTGGGAAAGAAATTAGACCTTGTGAGAGTATAGTCCTAGAGAATTTCTTGAAAGAGAGTTTTTGTAAAGGAAGGAATAAATTTTTCCTTGTGAGAGAATTTGTAAGCATGAAGGCATTTAGTAAAATATTCAAGTGCATAGGAGAGACTTTGAATGCTCAAATTTTAAAGTTTGTAATAAAGTTCTTTGCTTGGCATAATTAATAGAGTGGTCCCCCGATTGAGAAGCAGACCCAGAGATGTATTACTACTCGGACAACCTCCGTATCAAATTGTTCGTGTCTCTTTATTCTCTTTCTCATTCTCTCAATTCTTTAAGATTTTATTGTTATTAAATATATAGTTGATTAATTATGTTGAAATCATACATTTTCTTGTAATTTCAACAGTTTAAAGTACAAACCATGCAATTACTACATGGATTAGGGATTAAATCTATATTTGGATTAAAGTTATAAAACTTGTAAATTCTAGTTTATAGATCAAATCTAACAATAGAATAGTGTTGGAAGTTTCAATAGGGTATTTGAATTCTGTGTTACATGTTTTGAAGGGTTTGAGAGTCATTTTACATGACTATACTTGCACTTCCAATAGATTAGACTAATTTTCCAAGCTTTCCTTTCTTTGTTTTGAAGTTTTCTTGTAACTAATCACAATTCCATGGACTCAAAGGCCTAGAATCTATAGAATGATTATTTCTAACCTTGTACCATGTGAATCTACCTTAAAATTTACAGGAGATTGAATGCAAAGTGTGATCACAGGTTGTAACAGGGCATGTTCCATTGAATGTTGATGACACAAGTGTAGCAATAGGATTTTTAGCTAAATGACATTGTCTTTTTATGATTGGAATAGTTTTATATGGTGGATTTAATTGTGAATCAATCACAATTTGATCATGGCAAGGCTTGGAAGAGTGAGATTGGAGAAACCCTCAAAACAAGGGTTTCAAGCAACCAAATTGGGTCTTCTGGTGTTCTACATGTTTTGGGTCTAATTCCTCTTAGATTTAGAGGTTTTGGAACATTTCTTAATATTTTCCAAGATTTTATACCATGGGGATATGTTTAAATGGTAGTTGCTTCGTAAAATTGCCAACTTTTGAATTTATTTTCAAGTATAGGCTGAATACTCTTATTTTGTCCAAAAGACCAATACCTAGGTTTAAGGTGTGTTATAGAATGTAAAAAAGGGTATCTTAATATGGTTTTATTTTTCCATGTATTTCAGGAAAGTTTTGTGTTCAGAGACAAAAAATGTTAAATGCTAATTTATAGGCCTCATTAGGCCAGTTTGGAGTCTTTTTGTCTTTGTGAGTAGGAGATAGGTCAAAAAACCTTTAAATCACTTTGATATACCATTATATACCTCAAATAACTTAAATCCATCATTAGTTTATGTTTAGAGTCACCTTGGTTGGGTTAAGTCTCTCAAAGCCATTTATGCACTTTACGAAGTTGTGGGTTTGTAAGACAAATTTGAATAACCTATCTTGTGTAAAAGATCCATCGCCCTTTTCCTCTACATCAAGTGGTATCAAAGATAGGGAAAGGTCTTGTGGAAGGTTTTTAGTGGGCTTGATAAAGTTAGTTCTTGGTTAAGCCCTTGAAGTATAAATATCTTTTGTGGTGTAGCCCTAAGTTGGTTCATTTTCCAAGTTGATCAAAGAACCATGGCTGAAGAGTATGAGGGAAGAATCTTTTGATCTTTGGTGTATTGAATCCTTGGAGAGCCCTTAGAGTTGAGTAAATCATTTGAGGAGAGTTCCCAAGTTGATCCTTTGCATCAAGGTGACAAACAATGAAGGCTGGAGATTAAAGATAAAAGGTTGAAGGTTTGATAGCAAGTATGGTGATCATCATAATTGAGGATACAATGTATAGTCAAATCTATCCAATATTCAGGACACAAGGTAGATGTCAAGTTAAACTTTGTAAGGTTGTTGTTTCAAGTGTTTCATTTTCAAATCTTGTTTCATTTGAGATGGTTAACAAGTGGAATCTAGAAAGAGTGGTACATAGTACACCTTATAAGCAACAAGGGCTGAATAATGAGGATAAGATTGATGTGACAGAGTAGACATATGTCCATTTCAACATTGAATCATTTGAGGATGTCATCTTGCATGATATTGTACCTATAGAGGATTCTCATTTGATCCTTAGGAGGAAATGGCAAGTGGAGAAGTGTACCCTACATGATGGAGTAGAGAACATCTATCATTTCATGGATGGTGGACAAATGAAAATCTCAAAACCATTGAGTGAAGATCAAGCAACATAGAAGGTTTCTTGGAACACTAGTATGTTTGACAGAGTTGTATTCCTTAGGAAAAAGGAATGTGAAGATTAAAAGGTTGCAAAGATAGCAAAGAAAGATACCTTGGAGCAGAGGTCACTTGAAGTGACAAAGAAAGACATAGATCAGATGAAGATCCTAGAGGTTGAAGACAAAGAAGAAGATTGTCCATTGGAAGGACAAGAGGAGGAGATAAGCATAAAGGCAATAATTTTGCAGTAGTTGGTAAAGAAGTAATCACAAGAGACAAAGGTTCATGAGGAGGTAGAGAATGTTACAACATGGTGCTGAAAAAAATAATGAGGGTCATGGTAATGACAAGGTAATACAAGTTGGGGTAGTCATATATTCTTTGGAGGATGTAACCAAAAAAATCATCCTTGTGAAGATGGGAAAGAATTATTTTGAATAATTCTTGAAGGTAAACCATGGAGTGGTTAAATGCCAAGAAGAATGGCATAAAGAAGATAAGTCAATATAGGTCCTAGAGATAGAGAATACATCAAGCGATGAAGAGTTGAGGCTCTTGGAGACAAATATGATAAAGAAGGCCACAAGTTGGCACATGAAGATGAAAAGAAAGCTTGTTTGGTCCATAAAGAAGTTGATGAAGGAGAAGTTGCTGAGGGAACCTACTGATATAAAGCTTCTAAGGGATGATTGTGAAGTAGAACAAGGTGTTGAAAAAGATGGAGCGGCAAGTCTAGAAGGACATGAGAAAGAGATAGATTTGTGGGATAAATTTAAAGACTTAGAGGAAGAATGGAAATGAAAAGGTGGATCAAAGATGGAGAACCTAAGCATAGGGAAAGAAAATAATGAAAAAGAAATGGTAGGGTCAATTGAACACACCATGGTACAAGCAACAGCAATGAATGGTCATGAGGAGACCATAATGACTGAATTTTCTCTGAGCATAAAGATCTCACAAGATGATGATGAACTAGAAGAAGGAATAAAACAAATACATATTTTGGTGCAAGAAATTGCATGTAATTTTGTGTTTTCTAATCCTTTTGTTGCAGGTTTGCAGGGGTATTATGTTCGTAACATTATGAATGATCAAGGTGGAGACCTAGAAGGCAATAATGAATGATGAAACACTTGGCATGAGATCAAGAACTTGAGAGGAAGGAACAAGAAATCATCTAGGAGGAGATATAATTTTGATGTTGGATACACACAATCAATACCAAATAACTAGAGGACAAGAAAGAAGCAACAAATCCAAGGGACTTGAATTATTTTGATCCTTGGGAGTATGTTGCAGGGCACCTCTTGAAGAGAAGAAGGCTCATTTAGGTGACTAATGAGTTTGAAGTTGATGCAAGAGCTAAAAGGTATTTTCAATACTGTAACATGGCTATTAAGCCATTTGATGTAATGACTTGATCCATGGTAGATGGAACAAATTGTAATAATGCTCTTGGTGAACATACTAAATTGTCATGTCCCCTTTTCAAATAATAAAAAAATAATAATCTTTGCTAAGACAGGCAAGCCCAAGAAAGTGAAGTTTCGGAAAAAGGGAGTTAATCTTTGGAAACCGTTGGACTAATAAATGATAATTATTATTAAAATATGTTTCATTAACCTCTCTTGGACGTGAGTTACAGTTATTCCCTTTTTAAAGAGGTTTGGAGGCATTTTGGGGGGGATTCCAGACTTGATTTTCACTCATTCTTTGTTATTCTTCAGAGGCTGCCAAACCTGTGGAGAAGGAGACCCGAGAACGGGAGTTTGCAGGTTTCCAGGGAGACCCAAGAACGGGAGTTTGCAGGTTTCCAGG
Source organism: Cupressus sempervirens (assembly GCA_028749045.1). Lineage (NCBI taxonomy): Eukaryota > Viridiplantae > Streptophyta > Pinopsida > Cupressales > Cupressaceae > Cupressus > Cupressus sempervirens. The sequence goes on along the minus strand of CM053785.1, from coordinate 262,918,172 downwards.
AAGGCTAAGGACGGGATTTTGAAGCCATTCCATGTGCATGCTCATACAGAGTTTTCCTTTGTGCTGAACAGTGCAAATTTGTGAGTTTCCGGGTGTATTTTTGTAAGAGTTTGGTGTTTCCGGTTGAGTATTTCATATCAGTTTTGGTTGCTGCTGTATTTTATACTTTAAGCTGTTAAAATAGATCTGAATATATATATTGGGACGTGATTAAACTTCTGAGATAGATTATTAGTGTTCTTGTGGTGTTTTCGGGCATATTTTGTGCTATTTCGGGAGCCCGATGAGCATAGTTTTGGTCCTACATTTTCAAGCTATTGTGTAAAGGCTATACGGATATGGAAATGTCAATTTGTAGGCTGTTATGCTGCTGAAATTTCTATAAAAATTTTCATTTTCAGATTCATTAATAATTTGTGAAGTTGTGAAGCTTTTAGCACTATTTTCAACATACCCGATTTGGGGTTTCTTGAGAAATTTGGTGGATCTTTGTGATAGCAGTTGTTTGATTTTTGAAAATCTGATTAGAGGTGTGAAATACCAGATCAAATCAGAAAAGGGACATTTCAGTGGTATCAGAGCCATGATCTTGCCAGCCTGAGGGTTTGTAGAAGTTTGGAGGTCAGTTTTGACAACTACCCAGATCTTGCATTTCAGTTTTGAGAACTACCCAAATCTTGCATGTCATAATTTATGATTGCATGTTGCTTCTAATCAGCTGCATGTAAAAATTTATGGTTTCATGCTACTTCTAATCATTTTCATGTTAGTTCTTGGTGAATTTGGTGGTTGTAGAAGTTTGCATGTCAGTTTTGACAACTACCCAGATCTTGCATGTCAGTTTTGACAACTACCCAGATCTTGCATGTCATAATTTGGTGGTTGCATGTTGCTTCTAATCAGTTGCATGTCCAAATATATGTTTGCATGCTACTTCTAATCATTTGCATGTTAGTTCTTGGTGTTTGAAGAAGTTATATCCTATTGGGGTTACACTCTATTTTATCCAGAATGGACAGGTATAGTACAGAGTCTCAGAGGGAACGATCTTGGACAGTTGATAGCCAGAGTCAAAATAGTAGAAAGGATGGTTATTTAGACATTCGAGATAAACTTATGAAAATAAGCCATGACATGTCTAAATAGTTGGTTGAGCACCACCGTATAAATGACATGTTATCTGACCCAGCTAAGGTGGATAAGTTGATTGGATTTCTATTTGGCAAATTTTCTCACAGGACAGATGACACAATTTCCAAGAACTTGCATGAGGAGTTTGAGAAACTAGCTGATAGCCAGGTAGAGGTTTCAGATTCTACTCTGCCACAGGAGGTGGTGGGAAAGGATATTACACAGATTGATAGTAACGGTCAACTTGATACTCAAATTGAGACAATTGTTTACAGGTTGTCAAAGGGTGATGCCACAAGTATTCAGGATGGTATAGGTACAACAGGCAGTGACTACAGTGTAGTGGGTTCAGATGATGATTATGAGGATGTTGTTGTGCAGGATGGTGAGATACCTGGTAGTGATGAGCAGACATTGAGCATTCATGACTTTGCTGAGAAAGAGTACCAGGCACAGTTAGATGCTTCATCACATGAGGTTGAGGCTGGTAGTACTTCACATGATTTGTCCAACCAGCTGAAGGTGAACACAGATAGTATTGTGACTTCATTATCTCATCATGACAGGTATGTAGAGTTAGTTGGTATTGGTCATATTACTCAGGTGAGGAGTTTGCTTGAGTTACCAGTTGATTCTAGTTTACGGATATGGACTCGAGATTGTTATATTGGCATTTGGGATTCAGTTGACTGGAGATCTTTAACACTTTTTGGTAGCAGTGTTTGTTTGGGTGATATCATGGATTTGATTAGCAAATTACACGGTGTTGTCTTTTCTTGTGCCAGTATCTTGTCTGATGTTGGTATTAGTTTTTATACACCGGTGTTGGGCTTTGTTCATATATCCAGTCGACCATACTTGCTAGAATGTGTTGATGATCTTTCATATTTGGCAGTGTGTACAGATGAGTCCCAGGATCATATTGGCATTGATGACATCCAGGAGGATGTAGTGGGCAATTTTGAAGACTTAGTTTCTTTGGGTACAGAGGAGTTGGACAACAGTGCTACAGTTTTTGATACTCTCTATGTTGATATGAGCTTTAGAGTTGATTCACGGGACATGGATGGTAATACTCTAGAGACTAGTAACTTTGAGGATACTCCTTTAGACAGTGCATCAAAGGAGGTTTGTAGGAGAAAGTCAAGCCAATGCCATCATGTCTCTAATCAGTTGAGAGTTAGTGACCAAGACATTGCTATCACTTGCCAACATTTTGATGCTGCTCGTCAGTTATTAGCAGTTTATGGATGGGGTTCTCCTACTAGTGATGAGCAGGAAGGAAGTTATCTTTCCTTGATAGAGATCCACTCTTTATGGGAGGCTATTCGGATTTTGAGACAGAATTATATGCAGTTGGTAGCTGACACAGATTATCTTATGGAGTGGGGTAGTACAGCATATGATGCATTGTTGGCCAAGGAAGATGAGGTGAGTGAGCTTACTGAGTAGCTTGAGGTGATTTCTGAGATTCTTGAGAGTACACAGTTGGCTTTCAAGGAGTCACAATTTCATTTGGCTAAGGTGACCATGGAGTTAGAGCGACTACAGTCTTTATCTGATTCTATACAGTCACAAGCTATGGTGTTTGGTGATTCGAGGATGTCCATGGCTGAGATTGTCAGAGACAGTGGAGATGGGGATGCATCCATCCTTGATACTAACATTGGCATATCAGGTTCATTCCCACTAGAGTCAAGTTTAGTTGAGTTGGGTATTGTAGCAGATTATTGTATGCCTGACAGGGTGGTGGCCTCTAGTACTAAAGGCACAGAGACTAGAGATGTATCAAAGGTCATGTGTGATGTTGGTGAGTCGACAGTTGGCATGGTTCCTGCTAGTAATACTACTCCCTTGGTGATATCTTTGGAGGTAGTAGTCAGTTCCAACATGGTTGATGATCAATTGTAGTTAGTTTCATCTAGATTACAGTCTGAGCCACTGACTGAGATTGGCGCATTCTATCGGCATTACACTGTGAGGTACGCTCATCAATTTACCTTTGATGACCATGTTGATGAGATTATGATATAGAGATGTACTTTGGTTCCTAGTGCTTATCATCAGTTATGGAATAGTTTGATGACTCGAGATGAGAGTTGTGATGGGCACGACATGGCGACAGGTTCTATAGTTGATAGCTTGATAATACATGACTTAGAGCAGGAGTTTTGGAGTGATGCTTCAGCAAGTGTTGTTATTGATTCTACTCCTTTGGCTATGACATCTCCTGACTTAGCTAGTGATTAGTCACAGTGGGTTGTATCACTTGTTCATGGTGAGCTATTGACTGAGGTTGGTTTTTTTAATCAACATTATATTGCAGGGTATGTACATCAGTTAACAATTGATCCTTATGCTGAGGAGTTGATGGCAGGAAAATTTGGTTTGGGTTCCATTTCTTGTTGTTTATCTTGTGATGGCTTTTCACCATCAGGGGTGTATGGGAGTTATGGTTATGAGACAGTGGCCAATGATCTACAGAGTTGTGTTGACTGCAGGAGTTGTACAGTGTGTGGATTCTCCATACTTGGTATAGTTTCATTTGAGAGCATTCACCATTGTTGCAGAGTTGGATTGTACATTCCATATAGGCCAATGGAATGCATTGATGGTATTTACTATGTTGGTAGTCCACTTTACTTGGGTTTTGATATTCTAAGAGTTTGTGTCTCATGGGTTTTTTACTGTGGTAATGGTGATTTTGGAGTTTGGTTGAGCTATAATTGCCAGTTTGATTATGGATTCCTCTTGGTCATATTGCAGAGGATCTTGCAGGAGTCTGTGTTAATTGGTAGTAGTATAGTTCATGACTACATTTGGGATCCAGGAGGATTGATTGGTTTATTGTTCAGCCATTGCTTGAGGACAAGAAATTTTTGGGAGGGGAGGACTTGTCATGTCCCCTTTTCAAATAATAAAAAAATAATAATCTTTGCTAAGACAGGCAGGCCCAAGAAAGTGAAGTTTCGGAAAAAGGGAGTTAATCTTTGGAAACTGTTGGACTAATAAATGATAATTATTATTAAAATATGTTTCATTAACCTCTCTTGGACGTGAGTTACAGTTATTCCCTTTTTAAAGAGGTTTGGAGGCATTTTGGGGGGGATTCCAGACTTGATTTTCACTCATTCTTTGTTATTCTTCAGAGGCTGCCAAACCTGTGGAGAAGGAGACCCGAGAACGGGAGTTTGCAGGTTTCCAGGGAGACCCAAGAACAGGAGTTTGTAGGTTTCCAGGAAGGCTAAGGACAGGAGTTTGAAGTCATTCCATGTGCATGCTCATACAGAGTTTGCCTTTGTGCTGAACAATGCAGATTTGTGAGTTTCCGGGTGTATTTTTGTAAGAGTTTGGTGTTTCCGGTTGAGTATTTCATATCAGTTTTGGTTGCTGCTGTATTTTATACTTTAAGCTGTTAAAATAGATCTGAATATATATATTGGGACATGATTAAACTTCTGAGATAGATTATTAGTGTTCTTGTGGTGTTTCCGGGCATATTTTGTGCTATTTCGGGAGCCCGATGAGCATAGTTTTGGTCCTACATTTTCAAGCTATTGTGTAAAGGCTATACGGATATGGAAATGTCAATTTTTAGGCTGTTATTCTGCTGAAATTTCTATAAAAATTTTCATTTTCAGATTCATTAATAATTTGTGAAGTTGTGAAGCTTTTAGCACTATTTTCAACATACCCGATTTGGGGTTTCTTGAGAAATTTGGTGGATCTTTGTGATAGCAGTTGTTTGATTTTTGAAAACCTGATTAGAGGTGTGAAATACCACATCAAATCAGAAAAGGGACATTTCATAAATATAATTGCCAAAACATGGCATAATAGACCTAGAAGGTTAAGGATGAGTCTATATGTGAATTAAAGAGTTTTGAAATTTCATTGGGGTCCTAAAAGGATGAAATCCTTAGTTAGTAGTCCTAGGGAGTTACATTTAATGATTTTTAATTGATATTCATAGTTTAAAAGTTTAAATATCCAAGTGATAGTGGCTCATAGCCATTTAGGAGGAAAATGGAGTTTTAGTTGTTAAACAACTTAACTAATACTCAAACTGGTTAGAAGAGGTTGGGGAAATTAAGTTTTATTTTTACTTGTATTTGGAAATCCATTGTAGAAAAAAGGAAGCCTGGAGTGTATGGACAACATTGAGATTCAATGAAATACATATTTGAATCAGCAAATCCATTGTTTTAACATTGATACTTCTTGTTTTGATTGAGATAAAACAATATAATGGTGTTGGAAGTTTCAATAGGGTATTTGAAGTCTTTGTTACACATTTTGAATGGTTTGAGAGTCATTTTACATGACTATACTTGCACTTCCAGTAGATTAGATTGATTTTCCAAGCTTTCCTTTCCTTGTTTTGAAGTTTTCTTGTAACTAATAACCATTACATGGACTCAAAGGCATAGAATCCATGGAATGATGATTTATAGCCTTGTACCATATGAATCTATCTTAAAACTTATAGAATATTGAATGCAAAGTGTGATCACAGGCTGTAGCAGGGCATGTTCCATTGAAAGTTGATGGTACAAGTGTAGCAGTAGGAGTTTGGTCTGAATGACATGGTCTTTTTATTATTTAAATAGTTTTATATGGTGGATTTAATAGTGACTCAATCACAAATTTATCTTGAAAAAGTCTGGAAGAGTGAGAATGGAGAAACCCCCAAAACAAGAATTTGAAGGAACCAAATTGGGATATTTGGTGTTCTACATGTTTTGGGTCTAATTTCTCTTAGATTTAGAGGTTTTGGAACATTTCTTAATATTTTCCAAAAGTTAAGACCTTGGGGATATGTTTAAATGGTATTTATTTGTAAAATTACCAACTTTTGAGTGTATTTGTAAGGGTACAGGCTGAATACTCTTATTTCATCCAAAATACCAATACCTAAGTTTAAGGTATGTTATATAATGGCCAATAGGGTATCTTGATGTGGTTTTATTTTTTCATTTGTTTTAAGAATGTTTTGTATTTGAAGACAAAAAAAAGGTTAAAAGTTGATTTCTAGGCCTCATTAGGCCAATTTGGATTTTTTTACCTTTGTGAGTGGGACATAGGTCAAGAAACCTTGAAACCACTTTAATATACCATTAAATACCTCAAATAACCCTAATCCATCATTTTTTTGTTCTTAGAGTCACCTTGGTTGGGTTGAGTCTCTTAAAGCCATTTAAGCACTTTGGGAAGTTGTGGGTTTGTAAGCCAAATTTGAATAACATATCTTGTGTAAAAGGTCCATCACCCTTTTCCTCTACATAATTTCTCATGGATGAGAATTAGAATGAAACTAAGGATATTATCATTACTTTTATTTTTATCCAAAAATTCATTGTATTATGACATGTTGTGTTGCCATCAATGCCAAAGAGGGAGATTGTTGATAACAATTGTTCAATTGTATATTTTCTTTTATGCTACATAAAATGTCAAGTCTTTACCATTCAGTGTCTATTGAGCTCACTCTAACAATAAAGACAATTTTCAATGTCTACCAAGCATTCCATAGATAATCATGTTTGAACATAGTACTTGTCAAGTTCACTCAGGCACCAAATGAAGTTTGTAGGCAGACAATGTTTGTCGAGTTCACATGGGCACCAAAGAGAAGTCGGCATAGAACTAGTGTTAACCAAGCTGACTTGGTTACTAAAGGAAATTTAGTTTAGGATGAAATGTTAATTGAGTTCACATAGTTAACAAAGGAAGTCTGAAGAAACTATTTCCAAAGTTAGTGTACCGAACTGGATCATCTAACAAATAATTTTCTTGAATCAACACATTTAGTTTGATGAATTTAGTTATTAAGTCTATCTGACTTAAGGGGTGAATATTGAACACTTTTAAGTGTATTCAAGATTACTTGACTAGACAAAAGATATAAGTATAAGGTTAAGTTGTGGCATTGAATGAGAGAAGCATGGGATTGAAAAGATAAACCAAGGAAGTGAATTGGAAGGATAGTTTAGAGTATCATAAGTTGACTGAGCTGCAAGGTTTTATCTAATCAAAGAGGATCAAGTATTCAAGCCAAAACAAAGATCTAGAATTAGCAATATAATTGCATCAACAATTAAGTCATATCATTGTTACTTTCTAATAATTGTAGTACTGTAACAAATCTCTTAACAAAGTTATCTTAACAGCTATTTGCCAAGTCCTCTAACAAGGTGGCATTTCTAGAATGAAGTGTCTAAAGACCTATAACAAGACCACTCCTAATATGGTGATTAAATCCATTAACAAGGTCACACCTAATAGTGTGTTTTTTAACCCGTTAACTCAGTTGGCTCCTATCAGGGCTTACTTCAGAAGAGTGAAAAATAATAACTAGTTGCAATTGGTGGTTTTTTTGAAATTGGGTTTCCACATTGAATCTTGGTGTCATATGTGTTCATGTTATTTGCTTCTTTTTTTATGAAACTGATTTAATTGTGGTTAATAACATTAAACATCTTAAGAAGCACTTTATTCAGTAATTGTCAAGCAACAAAGACTCTTAGTGTTTTATGAGTGATTCTATGCTAACCAACTTATATTAGTATTTTCAATTTCAACAGGGTTTGATTTTCATTTGTATTGACATCTAAGGGGTCTAGGATTTTTTTTTGTGCTATGTGATTCACCCCTTGCCTCTCAATTATTCCTCATATATTTCCAATAGAGGCAAGTTGTACTTCATGTCATGCCCCTAATATTCATCCATATTTTGAGGGGTGGAACAAGTAGGAGTTATGAGGGAAATTAACTCATATCTCATTTATGATGATTATATGAGAAAGTGGAAAGACCCTATAAGGAATTTTTTTGTGATGCTTTCGGGTGTTCAGCTACTCTCCACATTTGGAGACATGTAGAACGTAGAGATATTTTTTAGGAAAGTAGTTGTATGAAGATTTGGTGGAATGTCTTAAGGGAGATCTTCTTCAAATTTCATTGCCTAAAGCTCAGATCCTAAGTTAATTGTTTCATTTCCATTATTCTATCATTTTCATGTTCTTGTTTTGTTATATGTTTTGTAGAAAGGTGTTGTAAGAATGCAATGTTATATTTGTAATGTGTGTGGAGTGTTTGATGGTGGATTGAAATGAGTCCTTGCGAAGTCTCTTATTGTAAATGTAAATGTAACTAAAATATTTTATTTTATTTTCTTATTGTGAGCCTTGTTATGTTTGGTGTATAAGGCACACTCACCCTTGGGAGGGTAGAGTAGTCTAGAGTGAAGGGTGTTTAATAGTCCATCATATGAAGAACCTCTCCTTGTGGAGGAGAGAGGAAAAATATGGATGTATGGGCTCCACATTGCCAAAGTTGTTTTAAATTTTTAGGGTTATAAGGGTTGATTTGAATGATGACTTAAAATGGGAGTTGCTAGTATGTTGGCCTTATTAAAGGAAACACTATTTATGTTAAACCTTTTTTTTTCTTTAGATGGGTACTTGGTCCACCTTCACCCTATTTTTTTGTCTTAGTTAGAATCTTTGTGAACAAGCCTTAGGTGGGAGTTTTGTGTAATTATTTCATGTTGCATTTATGTTGTGTGTAATTTTGTATGTTAGTCATTCAAACTTGGTTCTCCTAGCTTAGGGGTGGCCATGTAAAGGCCTAGGCTAGGAGGTGAGAATTCTATGGGCGTTAAGATATTTTACTATAGGTCTAAGTGAAAGAATGGATTTGGGGAAGAGTATGGGAAAACTATAAAGCTAACTTGCTTCATATTATTTTGGGTTAAAATATTTTTGTACCAAAGTCTTTAAAGAGTGTAATTTTCATTCATATGTAAACACATCAAATTCTAATGTGATATGTGAAGAGTGGACTAGTCTCATGTGTTTTTTTGTTCCATTGTTAAGATGTTAGAAGAATGAAGGAAGATTGTATTCATGTTAGAAGACCAACTAGTTAAATCTTTTAATTGGTAAATCTATTTGAATGTTAATAGGCTTCTAAGAAATAAAAAAATAAAAGCTCCTACTATGTTCTATCCTTGCAAAAATAAAAGGAGAAGTTATTATAGATCTTGTATAATAAATTAATAGACATACTGTGAAATTTCTCAGAAAGTCTAGTTCTCGAAAATGAAAGATTAGTATGTATTTTGTAATTGGAACTAGTTGTTAATTATTGTAAGGAAGAAATACATTTGAATATTACCATGTGTAATGATACTTTGTCATCTTAATTGATTACTCTATTTGAAAATCTAAGAGTTTAAAACTATGATAAATGTTGTACTCAATCATGTTTTGATATAGATCCATTATGTCCTTTATGTATTATTTTAGTTTTGACCTACAAGTCTAGTTCCATTTTGGAGAATACATGCATATTTTTGGAAGAATAATTTAATTTAAAAAATCAAAATTAAATCCCCCCCTATGTATTACACATAAGTAAGCATTTGTAAAAATATATTTGAGTATTTATTTGGCTTTAAGATTCGGGCATGACAGCTCCTTTCCATTTAAGATTATGTGGAAGAAAAATGTTGTTTTCCCTAATTTATTGAGTTGGGACATTGTTTCCTTCTTTGGTCCTTTATGGGATGGGTGCCCATTTATGTGTGGCTTAATGGGAAAGGCTCCAATGGTGAATGCATTGGACAAGATATATTTACCACACCTTGGTGGTTGATCTCGATAGTGGATAGGGAAGATGTGAGGTTAGTGTACTATGGATCATGGAAACTTCCTAAAGAATTAGTGATGGAAGTACCATTTTCAATTCTAGGATAATTATTAATTTGGCAATATGATACTTCCAATGCATGATAGTATATGAATGGTTGAGTATTTGTGTGGATGGTGACCTCAGTGTTCTAATGTTGAAAGTTGAAGCATTGATAGTAGGTATATGGAATGACTTTCATTGAATGAATCCAAGGGTGGTCAAGGAGAAAGTTGCAAGGGACATAAAGATCAATCAAATGGATTATGGTTTTTTGAGTAGCCAGGCCCACTCTAATAGGTAGCAAGATAGTAATTTCTAATGTCCTTTCTAGGTTTTCATAAGCCTTGATGGTAATGATTCCATCCATTATGGTAGCCTCAATATACCCCATCTATTTGATGGATTTTAAGGTACATAAATTTAGGGCTAACCCATTATCTATCATGATCCTTTTGATAGAAACTCAATAACCATGATAGTGATGTGGAGTCGGGGTTGTGATTGGGCTTTATGTCTAGTATTTAATAGGATTTAAATTATAAGGCATAGGATATTGATACATAATCGAATTAATGTTTGTGGGGATGTGGGATTCTTCATGGGTGTTATTGAGGGTCTCCTCATGAAGTGGGCTTGTGTGGAGAAGATTTGGGATGGATATATGGGTAGGTTCATTCCTAAGTTGTTCCACGATGTTGTGCATTACTCTATAAGAAGTAGTTGTAGGAGGTCCTACAACACATATCTAGACCCAATGTCTTGTAATAGTGTACTAGAACTCTACATCCTTAACATGTATTATGTTGATTATGGGATCAACTTGGGATATGCACTCGATGAATTTTTCATAATCAATATGTGTGGTGATGTAATCCTTTCTATCAAGAAACTCTTCTTGTTTGTGCCCTTTTTTTATTGTTGTTTCTAATGGCAATTTTGTTATTGGTATTGTTTTTTTTAGTAGGTTCATTCCCTTTGTTGTTGTTTTTTAGAAAAGAATGCATTTTGGTAAATTTGCAACATTGCATTGGGAGAATCGTATGCAAGTGCCCCCATAGTGATATCCTTTAGATCAATAAGATCATTCACATAATGTTTTATCTTAATGTATTTTATTGGCATATGAACTTTGAATTGATACAAGGAACAATACTCATTTTCCTTATACCATGCAGGTTTGAGTTGACTTTTGTCAACTAGTTATGTTTGTAGATAGATGATAAGATTACCCATTACCATTTTGTCAAAGATATAATCTAATAGTTATGCAAGAGGAGTAAAGATCATTTTCTAAGTGCTCTAGATGCATGGTTCTTGTCTAGCTATGACTAATATGACATAAATTTCTTTGATTGGAGCTTGTTGAGGAAATGTCAACATGCATAGTTGATATGCCTATTGTTGTTGGTGCAACTTCTATTAGAATGATGGTGGTTGTTGGAATGGTTTTTTTTGCTAAAATTGGAATAGTTTTTGGTAACATGGGGTTCGTAGTTTTGGTGTAGCACCTACCACATGGACATGCTTCGTGTCAATGGAACTGTCCATTATCGTGTTTTTTTCTTGTTCTATTATCTTAATGTTTTGTTGGAATGTCCTATCTCTTGGATATTTTCTTTGTTTAACTTAATGACTCAATCTTTGATGATTCCTTTATCTAAATCTATACCCTTGTCTCTAAAATCCTTGTAATTTTACGAACAATTGATATGCATGTGACACACAAGCTTTTGGTGTGAATTATTAGTAAACATATTTACAAGGAGTTTCTCTATAAGGTTGCATTATTCTTGGGTGATTAGGGTTTTCCACCTTTACAGGAAATTGGCAAGGTTTTCACCCCACTTCTATTTTTGTGTGGCATAAGTAAACCATTGATAATTCATTTTTTTACTAGGTGATCATATTATGACCCAAACTTTTCAGAGAGTTATGTGAATGTAGCGACGGTTCCATAGGGTACAACCATTTAAGAGAAGGGACTCCAAGACTCTTCAAAAATAATACATTAGGAATATGTCACTATATTCCACTTCCTATTAGAACATTAAAACTCTTTTATGTTTTTCATTCAAATTTTGGTGTTTTGATGTATTTTAGGAAAGGTATTTTTATTATAGACATGTCGAACGGGTACAAGCACACATCCTCAAACTTAAATTTCTTTATCTCATTACCACCTTTGAACTTTTTTATTGCATTTCTCATCTATTCTCACTCTAGGTTATAAGGTGTTATAGGAAGTGCCCCCAATCTTGAGTAGGTGTTACATGAAGTGCGTGAGTGTGGTGGATTCTGATACATGAAATAAGGGGATTCCAGAAGGAAGATTGCCTTGTTAGAATTAACCATGGATAGAAACAACAATTACATGCAAATATAACTAATATCAAAAAATAATAAATTACACAAAAGAGAACACAAGACATAAAGCTTTAACGTGGTTCACCCAATCCCTCGACTACATCCACCAATAGCAAGTCCAACATTATTATTATCCAGTGATTACAATCTGCAATCCCTTACATCTTGATACTACCACAAGGAGCTACAATATCACCATACATTATGAAATCTCTAACCCTAAGCCATTTTATACAAGCTTTTTGATGCTTACAAAATTAGGGCTAGAATAAGTCATCCAATATAAAATTAGAAGTTGATGTCTTTCACAATATAAGGTATTTTTGGCTTCCTTTGTAGACATATTTGCTAGATTATCATCTGTATGTATTTTCTCCAACTTTAATTGTCAATCATTTAAAACTATCTGAATGAAATGGTACCATAATTTTATGTGTTTCGATGAATGGCACTTTGGCTATTTGTAAACAAATAATTATCCCTCTTTGGGTATCCCAATTCTTCCATGAATAACTAAAGCCATATCATCTTTTTGTTTGCCTCTGTAGTAGCAACATACTCTACCTCTATAGTGGATAAGGCATTAACCTTCTATAATTGAGAAACCCAACTCATAGTTGCCCCACCAACAATAAATACATAAGTTGTACTCCACCTAATATTAATATCCCCTCCCAAATCTAAGTCAACATAGCCTTTTAATTTAGTAGTAGAGCCCCCAAAATGTAAACACTTACTCAATGTTCCCCTTAAATATTTGAGAATCCATTAAAATACATTCCAATGCTCAAGCCCTAGATGACTCATATACCTACTAACAACTCCCACTACATGTGCAATATCTAGCCTAGTACATACCATAGCATAAATCAAGCTTCCTATAGGTGAAGCATAAGGTACCTTGGACATCTCATCCTCATATACTTGTTTCTTTGGACACATCTCCTTAGTCAACTTTAAATGACCACGTAAAGGTGCACTGATAGCTTTAGCATTCTCCATAGAGAAAATTTGCAACACCTCCTCAATATAATTAGCCTAAGATAATTTTAATTTTTTTTTCTTCCTATCTTGACAAAATTTCCATAACAAGGATTTTTTTCTGCCACCAAATCCTTCATAGAAAATGAATGTGCTAAATGTTGTTTTAACCCCTTGATGTGATCCATGTTAGACCTAGCTACAAGCATATCATCAACATATTAACATAAAATAATGTATTTTTCATCATATAACCTCTAAAATAAACACAATGATCTAAATGACACCTATTGTATCCATGTGCATGCATAAAACTGTCAAATTTCAAATACCATTTATCAAGTGCTTGCTTTAAGCCATATAAACTTTTCTGCAATCTATACACTAAGTTCTCCTTACCTTTGACCTCAAATCCCTGTGGTTTTTCTATATATATATATATCTTCATCTAAAAAACCATGAAGAAAGGTTGTTTTAACATCAAATTGCTCCAAATACAAATCTTCAGTAGCTACAATACTTAAAATAGTACAAATAGAAGTCATTTTAATAATAGGAAAAAATATCTCATCAAAATCAATGCCTTTTTTCTAGGAAAATCATTTTACCACTAACTCGGCTTTAAATATTTTCTTACCTCTATCATCTTCTTTCAACCTATAAACCCATTTATTCTGTAAAGCCCTTTTACCTTTAGACAACTTGCATAAATATCATGTCTTTTTTTTCAAAAAAAGTGTCCATTTCTTCTTTCATTGCAAACTCCTATTGAATCTTTGTATCCATCTTCATAGCTTCATCATAACATTCAAGTTCACTAGCATCAGTAAGTAAAATAGAATAAAAAGAAGGAGAAAATTTTTTGGAGGTCAAGTTATTATTGTTGATCATCTAACATTCACTATGGTGTGTGGTATTTATTGTTATAGTTGTTGTAGAGCATGGGGGACTACGAGAATATCATATTTTGGAGTATCATCTAGCATTGCATAATCATTTTCTTTCTTTTCATGTGTCTTCGAAAAATCTCTATGCAACACTTTCTCATCAAATATGACATACTTGCTTCTTACAATTTTACAATTTTCAAAATCCCAAATCCTATAACCAAATTCATCAATATCATATCCAACAAATTCACATTTATTTGACTTAGCTTCCTGCTTGGTTCTATTTTCATAATCTATATGTGCAAATGGTTCACAACTAAAGGTTTTGAGAAAAGAATAACTCACCTTCTTACTAGTCCATGCTTCCTTTGGAATACCACAATCCAAAGGAGTAAAGGGACCTCTATTAATCAAATATGTAACAATATTGATGCCCTCTACCCACATGTTTAAGGGCAGCCCAGCATGCAACCTCATGCTCCTTACATGCTCCATTATTGTCCTATTCATGTGTTCAACCACTCCATTGTCATGTGGAGTCCTTGGAATAGTTTTTTGTCTATGACTATCATTAATGAAGAAATAATAATCAAATCGATCACTATAATACTCACTGCCATTATCAAATCTAAGACATTTTAATCCCTTGCCAATCTCATTTTCAACCAAGCATTTCTAATTTTTAAAAGTTTAAAATACATCAATTTTTTTTCTGAGGAAATAAACCCATACTTTTCTAGTTGCATCATCAATAAATGTAAAATAATAATGAGAGCCACCAAGGGAAGATACTTGAGTTGGTCCCCATACATTGGTATGCATGAGCTCTAATTTCTCATTTTTATTTTCCTTCCCAATCTTCACATAACTCATTCTCTTTTGTTTTTCATACACACAACTTTCACATAAATCCATATTAACACATTGTAGACCTAGTATAACTTTATTTGAATGAATTAATTTCATATCTTTCTCACTCATGTACCAAGTATGTTTTGTCATAGCATTGTATCTGAATCTACAAAAATTATTTGTTCTCCTTGCTCAAGTGCAACAATTTTTTTTGAATATTCATCTTTCTCTAAAATAATTAAAGTAGAAGGAAAAATATGACCTATACAAGGCTATAAGGTGCCTACTTTCAGCTTTTTCTACTACAAGGGAACTTTTTGAAACCTTTCACTTTTTTTCACTAAAAGTAACCACACAACCCTAGTCATCAAGTTTCGCTACTAAAATTAGCCTCGGAACATGTCTTACCCCATGTAGTAGCCAACGATTCCCATTTTGCAACTTAATCTTAGCTTTCCAAAAAAATTATAGGGTTCATTACCCCCCAAATAAACAAGCCCAAAATCCCCTTGTACATAATCAATAAAATAACCTCTATGGGTTGTAGCATGAAATAAAGCCTTAGAATCTAAAACCCAAGAATCATCAACACTTTCTAAAGAAAGAAGTAAAGCATCCTCTTCAAATTTGTTACTTACCAATTTTTCTTCCTTGTTCTCTTCTGGTTTATCTCCTTCATTATTCTTTCAATTCCAACAATCTTTCTTCTTATGCCCTAGTTTCCCATAGTACCAACAATCTCTTAGTCTTTTGGATTGAGACCTCTTCCCATTTGATTTTCCTTTTGATTTCCCAATATATTAAGAATTAGTTCCTCACTCAATCATTATACCTCTTCTTCTAAGAAAGATAGTCCTCCATTTTCATTTCCATAATTGATAGTTCTACCCATTAAACTTCTCAACCTTCATCTTACCCTTGTCTTTCATCACTTCCACTCAACTGTGAAGCCTTCCTATAGAGGATAGCTATAAAAAAATTGAAAATGGTATGGCTAAAAAAATGATGACAATCTATCTCTAATACCACTTGTTAGGATTAACCACAGATAGAAATAATAGTTACATACAAATATAACCAATGTTCAAAAAAATGCATAGAAGAGAACATAAGACACAAAGATCTAATGTTGTTCACCTCATCCCCAGCCTATGTCCATTAATAATAAGTCTAACAATATTATTATCCAGTGATTACAATCTGCAATCCCTTACAACTGAATACCGCCAAAAGAAGCTACAATATCACCATACATTATGAAATCTCTAACCCTACGTTATTTCATACAAGCTTTTTTCTTCTTATAAAATTAGGGTTAGAATAATTCACCTAATAGAAATTTTGCAACCAAGCCCTTTTACAATATGAGGTCATGTTTTGCTTTGGGGATGCTGGTGCTCCCCCCAAAAACCCTCACAAGGGCATTTCAACTCGACCCTACCTTGTACTTTGATAAGTAGCACACCTAGGGCACTACCCTAAGACCCCACAGAGGCATTGCCCCTTCACCTCATCTTAGGGATGCTGCCTAAAAGGCCCCATAGAAATAATCTAGGGGGAAATCATGCCAAATATACCTTTGAGTCTAATTAAGCTCCACATCACAATATGACCTACCATTGGGATGGGAGTTTATAGTTATTATGGTTGTGGTACATACTATTTTTGTGATCATGGGATGTATTGCTATTGAAGTTGTGGATTTTGTAACTATTCTTGGGTGAATTAATTGTGGGATACTTTCATGAATGAATGTCCTTTCTACTAGGTGTCTTAAATGTATTATGTTATAGGATTGATGGGTATGTATTATTGTTTTTTTTTGGTAGGGATGTGTTCTCTTTTAGGAGGCCATGGCTTTCCCAATGTAGGATAGATTTGTGCCTACATTTGATGGGATCTTAATGTTTGTTTTGTGTGACATGAAGTAGTTAATGAGAGGGGTTGCCCCTATTTTTTGTTATTGTAGTGGTGGAATGGTTTGATGTTCCCCAAGAGGAGACATGGCCAAATAGTTAGTGAGAGGTGACATTAAACTCTGGTAATTTTTTTGGTTGTGCCTAAAAAGCTATCTATGATTGAGAGGGTGCATAGGGGGTTATAACTGGAATTCCAAGGGCATGCATTTTCCCTTGGTTTAGTCCTAATGGAGAAATTTGAAATGGAGTGTCCATGCTTTGGGTGACTATGAAAGGATCGATAGTAGCTCTAGATGAAGAAATGGGTTGGTTTCTTGACCCTATTTTTGGAATCCCTATGGTGAATTGTTGTGTTTCTTGTGAGGTTTCTTGGAGTGGAAAGGTGGCACCACTGGTAGGAAAAGTGTATGATATGGAGGTTTTGGTATGCTAGGTAATATTAGGAGAATCTATTTGAGATATGATGGGTCCTAGAATGTTAAGTGGGGTAGATTTGTATGAAAAAAATTTTACAATAGATGTTAGTTGAGATATGACATGTTGATGTGATGTTATGTAAACCAAATATTGTGCAATGGATGGTTAGCTATTTTGAGGGATGGGGCACTTACTTGGGAGGATCTTGAAATTGTGTCCACTATTTGTTGCACCACAAGTTGGTATAACTCTTTTGGGATATAGAGGAGATGAGAGGTATATGTGGGACCTAAGACTACTAGCAACCCAAAGAGTAAGTGTATAGGATTTTTTATTTGACAGTGGTGTTCTTCCAAAATTGAATGCTCTAATTTTGTCTTTTTGCAAATTTTCCAAAATGGTGCCTTTGTTCATGTCTATAATGATAGTCACAAACACTACATTTCTAGGATGACTCATAAACACATCCATAGAAGATTTGGTAGGTCTCAAAACTATGCTTATTTCAAGAAATGAGGAGATGGTTCTTACATGACCATAAAAGCCTCAAGGTTGAGTTGTAAAATAGATGAACCATAAATGATATTTGAATCCATGTCTTTTTTCTTCCTCTTCCTGCATTTTTAGGAAAGTATCAAAATGATAGTGCACCTAGATGTGGGATGCAAGTGATATGAAGGTGGATGCAATGAGTGTCTTAAGACCTTATAAAATTATGGATAATGTCTAAACTATGTTACAAGGATTTTCTAAGAAACTTAGGATGAGTGTTGTAAAAAGGGACAAGATGTGTGATAATCCAAAGTGATAGGATAAAATTCCTAAGGGTTGACCTGGTATAAAGAGTGAATGAGAGTTGTGTCCTAGTGTAATATAAAAATGGGGTGGATATATCAATCTAGGATAGGTTGATGATCTTTGAAATGCATGGGATAATCAAATATGGGCATAACCTATAGAACAAGGTGATGAGGGTTCCAAGTGACAAGATAAACTAACCATAGAAATCATTTAGTCAAAGGGAAAGTTATTAAAAAAAGTGTGGCTTATAGGATGTAGGATGGAAAACACCAAAATAATATAACCAAGTTATGGGATAAGGATGGGATTTTATGCGGTTATATTTTAACACGATTTGGGGTTTTTATAGAATGATCTATGGATGGTGGATCTTAGAATGCCTAAGGATGAAGACCTAAATTATGACTGTTATGGATAAACTCTAAAGGGTGTGATAGCATAAATGCAAGGTGTGTGTAGGAAGAAAAGGAGGGATACAATCATCAAAGGGGTAGTTCATTGATTGGATAAAGCTCTAGTTAACTCCATGTCTAAGTTCCATGTTTTGAAATTTGTAATCCCATTTTGTATAGTGAATTACCTTTTTGGCTTTCTTCTCTATCAACAATTCCTTCACAAATATTTTATTAGGTTCTGATATTTTGAGCTTAAAATTTTGTTCTATATACATAAGGGATAGCTTAAGCTTGATTTCTTATGAAGTTTTTCTTGGGTTGATATACCATGATGACTCAACTTCACTATTTGGCTTCTACAACTTTATCTTTAGGCAATAACTATATTAAATATACCCTAACTTAGGTTAAAATTAGTGTTATTATTTTAGGTGAATTGAAAAGATAGTCCCTTAATGGACAAATAACCATTGAGGGATTCAATAAAGTGATCTCTTTTCAGAAAAAGTATTTTGATAAAAACAACATTTTGTGTATGTTGGAAAAATATTTTCACATGGTTATGTCACAAAAAGATTACTTAAAGCACATGTTATGTTAGCATGAATGTTGATGGTAGCCCTTCTAGGAAGTATCCTAAGCATTTCTAGATTAGTTGAGGAGATTGAAATGTTGCATTCATGACTTTATTTTTCATTGATGTCAACATAGTATTATTTGTGTAAAGACTAAAAAAATATCAGATAGAGAATAAGGTTATATGGACTATTTTTTGATGATGAGGTCAAGCGTAGTTAAGGATATATTCTACATTGTATCCAGATGAACTAGACAAGTGCGCATGAAGAGAGTTGAAGACATGTGAGTGTTATTTAAGAATTACAAAGGATAATGTGCAAATAGAGTACATTAGTAGTTTTTGATGTTTGGATTGTATCTCTTAGTAAGGATATAATCATGATGAGAAAAGTTAGATAGTAAAAATAGACAACCTAATGATGATGTCAACAAGTGATCAAGGTCAGAGGTCACACATCTAAGAAGTTATATTTACTATGAGATGATAATGTTTTATAATTACAAAAAGATGTAATGAATTGTATTATATTAAATGTCCTATTATAATTAATTGGGAAATCCTCAAGGCTGACTTGGTAAATTATTTTGAGGATATGGTATAAAGGAAGGTTATTTTCTTTGTAATGAAGTGTGAAATTTTTTGTAATATGTGAAAGAGAAACCTGACTTATATTGGCTATGTGAAGTTCGTAAATGCATGTAAGTGATCAAAAGGATTAGAGTGATGAAAGTTTGAAGATTTGGTATGAGATTTGAAGAGGTTTGGTCTAGTCAAGTGGATAGAGAATGAGCTCAAGTTACTTCATTCTATTATTATGCAAGGAATAATACTAAAATTAGTTGGACAGTAAGTTTAGTGGTCTTGCCCCTGAAGTTATTTGGATGGTGCATCCATCCGCCTTTTACAACTCCTAACAATGTTACGACAACTCCTAATAGGGTTGGAATCTCCTAACATGGATTCAAAGTCTCCTAATAGGTACTGATATGTACTTAATGTATTTCATTAGCTCTTAATAGAGTTCATCCTCTTACAAGGGACTTTTATATTAGTACATCATTTTGTGGGTACCATCCCCACTGGGGTTTTCCCTCTAATCAAGGTTTTCCCTAGTTAACATGTCTAGTGTTACTATGTACATGTATCTTCTTGTGGTTTTTGGTTATATTTTTCACATGGTTAAGGATTAATTAGGGTGATTAATGTTTTTTTAGTTGGATAAATCATTCACCCCCTCCAGACCACTCGATTATCTTGCTAGACTTTAATTTCTAACAATTGGTATCAGAGCATCTAGTTCTTGAAGGAAAAGCTTAATAGCTTAAGGAGATCAGTGGCGTGTCATTTTAGAAAAGAAAATCCTAAAGTCAATGGAGTTAACTATGAAAAGTGGAAAGAGAATATAAAGACTCATCTTCTATGTGTGGGTCTAGGATATTGGTTGGTGATGAACAATGGAAGGAAGCTTGTGGAAGAAAGAAAACTTGAAGAATGCAGTGAAGTTGAAAGAGATCTATTTATGTGCAATATGCTTTCTAGAGAAGCATTATTGTCAGCTCTTCCTAAAAATGAATATAGTCAAGTAAAATCATTATAAGCATCTCACAAATTTTGGAAAGCTTTACAATCTACTTTTGATGGTGATGTGCATGCTAAGAGAATTAGATTAGAGAATTGGATATGTTTGTTTCAAGATGCTAAGATGATGAAAGATGAATCTATAAGAAGTTATATAGGTAGGATATCATAAATTTTTATAGGAATTAAGTCTTTCAAAGGATCTAAAGATAAAGATGATATTGTATGAAATATCTTGGAAACTTTGACACCACCCTTTAAGTAGACAATGTGGAGTATTGACCAAATGATACCTTGCATTGAGAAGTTTACCAAAGAGACTCTTCTTGGAAGATTGGAACCAATAGAAGTGAGATTCAAGCAATCTAGAGATTTTCCTAGAGTGGAAATAGCTTTATTGCATTAAGTGTTCACCCTTCCTTTTCAAGAACTATAAGCACTAGTCGAGACTATACTAGCAGCAGTAGATCCAGATCTGAGGAGGACAAGACCTACTTATAAGGAGAGAACCAGATAATAAGAGAATCTTTGAATGTTGGACTTTCAATTAATTTGATCATTAGGCTTCCAAGTTTCCTAAAAGATAGAAAAATTATAAAAATAATTTCAAGTCTAGAAGGCATAGAGATTGTTTGTATGCAAAAAAAGATGATGAATCTGATGAAAAAGTTTAGAGTGAAAGTGATGATGAGTTAGGATTTATAGATATAAAAGAAGAATTTAGAGAAGAGAAAGCCCTAGTTTTGTAGTTTGAAAAAAAATTGATTGGATCATAGATAGTGGTTTTTCACATCATATGATTACTAACATGAATAAATTTTTAAGCTTAGTAGTAATGATAAAGGGATTGTGAGAGTTAGTAACAATGCAACTTGTCTTATCAAGGGAACATGATCAATTACTCTTGGTGGAAAGACTAACACCAATTATGCCTCTTTTGTTGATGGATTGAAGAATAACCTATTGAGTGTTGTAAAGTTGGTTGATAAGGGATATCAATTATGATTTATAGAGTAACTACAGTATGGTGATTATCACTAGTACAAGATCTAGAAGTAATGTTTTAAAATAGAACCCTACAAAGACGACATGTTTGGATAAAAAAGTGGATAATAGCTAGTTTTAGCGTAGAATATTTTTTCATATAAAATTTGATAATATTGTGAAGGCTATTAGTACATTTGGTGTCAAATATGCACCTGAAATTGTGAAACCAACTAATGTTGTGTGCAAAGAATGTGTTATGGTGAAGTAGAATAAAGTTTCTTTTCCTAGCAATAAGTTCTCTACTATAGTGAAATTAGAGATTGTTCATATAGTTCTAAGTGGCCTACCATGACAAAAGAATCCTATAGTGTAAGGTACTTCATGATTTTTGTTGATGACTTGACTAGGGTGATGTGGGTAGCATTCCTTAAAGAAAAATTTTAGGAATTTAAAAAGTGTTAGTTGTTTAAAAATAGAGTTTTGAATGAATCTAGAGTGAATATTAACTATTTAAGATCACATAGAGCTTAAGAATTTACCTCAAATGAGTTCAACACTTTTTGTTAAGTGAATGGCATTAAGAGATAGCTGTCAGCACATAAGACTCCAAAGAACAATAGAATTGTTGAAAGAAGAAATGTCTTTAATAGAAGTAGCAAGAGCCATGATGTTTGAGAATGATGTACCAAAAACATTTTGAAGAGAAGTAGTTAATAGATTAGTATGCACAATGAACATAGTGCATATCAAAAAAGGTACAAACAAGACTCCCTATGAATTATGGTTTGGGCATGCACCCTCAGTAAAGTATTTCAAAAAAATTGGAAGTGTTACATAAAAGGAGATAATAGAATTGGTAAGTTTTATGTAAGAAGTTATGAAGATATGTTCCTTGGTTATTCATTCAAAATAAAAGCTTATAAATGTTTTAATCAAAGAACTAAGACTATTGTTGAGTGCACAAATGTAAAAGTGGATGAAACTATTTGAGTCAAAGAAAGAATATGGGATTACAATTCTAATGAAGAAGAAGTTAGTCCTAAGCCTATCATAGAAAATGTTGAAACCTTCTTTGATACTAACAATTTTTTGGAGAATGAAGTTCAATTTGTTGAATACAAAGAAGAACCAAGATCTGAAGCTAGAGGAGAAGTAAGAGTTGAGTGGGTAATGCCTACACCTAATAGGAATCTAAAAAAAATCAACCTCCTAGTCAAATAATTGGAAGAAAGGAAATAGGATCTATGACAAAAAATAGGGTAATGAAGAATTGTGTTTGATTTCTCAATTTGAACCAAAGATTATAGATGAGGCATACAAGCATGATCACTAGATTCAATTAATGAAGGAAGAAATAGATTAGATTATGAAGAGTGAAACATGGGAATTGGTTCCTAGATCTAAAGATAATAATGTTATAGGAACTAAATGGGTTTTCAAAAACATGATGAATGAACAAGGTGAGGTTGTAAGAAATAAATAAAGATTGGTATGTAAAGGATATTCACAACAAGAAGGTATAGAGTATGAAGAGACATTTTCCCCTATTGCCAGAATTAAAGTAGAAACAATGTTCTTGGCTTATGCAATAAGTAAGAAGTTCAAAGTGTATCAGATGGATGAAAAGTCAGCATTTCTAAATGGATAACTTGAAGAAGAAGTCTACATTTAGCAACTCAGAGGATTTCCTTTGATAGAAGAAAAGGATATGATATGTAGATTGAAGAAATAATTGTATGGTCTAAAGAAAGCAACTAGAACTTGTTATGTGAGGTTGGACAAATATTTGGGAAATTTGGTATTTTCTAAAGGTACTACTAGCAGTAACTTGTTTTTGAAAGAAATTCAGAATGGATTGTTGATTATTGTGATATTTTTCAATTAAATAATCTTTGGAGGTAATGATGAATCAAATGAAAAATTTTGTTGATCAAATGAAGAATGAATTTGAGATGGGTGTGATTGGTGAGATGAAAAATTTCTTAGGTTTACAGATTGTACAAAACAATGGTGGTATTTTCTTATCATGAACTAAGTATCTGAAAGACTAGTTGAAAATTTTTGGCTTGGAAATTTGTAAGAATTTTAGAGCACCTATAGTAACTTTTCATGAGTTATATAGAAAATATGAGACACCTATAGTTGAACAAAAAAAAGTACAGATCCATGATTAGAGGTTTCCAATATCTAACTTATACTAGAGAAGATATAGAAAATGCATTTGGTATAGTACAAAGATTTCAAGTAGACCCTAAGGAATCATATTATGCAATAGTAAAGAGAATATTTAGATATTTGAAGGTTACACCTAATTTTAGACTATGGTATGATAGATCAAGTGACTTTACTTTTTGTACATATACTGATGCAAATTGGGCAAGTAGTATGGATGATAGAAAAAATAAAAGTGGTGGAGAATTATTCCTTGGAGGGAGATTGGTTTATTGGCTAAGCAAGAAACAAGATTGTATCTCACAGAGTATGGTACAAGCCAAGTATGTAGTAGCAACAAACTGTCATGCCCAAATTTTCCTGAACAAGTCACACACATAGACACATACAATAATAATAATATTCAATTTTATTTCTTGGAAACAATTTAAGAAATAATCAAACTAAAATATATTCATAGTATTGAAAAGTCCTTTAAAATGTTACAATTATAATTGAATCCTTACATCAATTTTCAAATTATAAGAAGATCTACTTCTGATCTTTACAAAACACAACTTTTACAATGTGCATAATTAAATCATCTTCAAAACCTCTACAGAAAGTGAAAATCTTCCAAGCTTTTCTTCAACACATATCCATTTAAAAAACCTATACAAACAACCATGAGAACTCACCTCCCAACCTAGGTCTCTAAGAGACCACCCACTAAGTTTCGAGAACCAAGACCAATTGTGTAACAATCAAGCATACACATATAAATCAACAATACAGGATACAACATTTAACACCCTTTTTTGAGGTTACACAATAGGTTACTAAAGGAACCAATAGAATGGGTGAAGGTGTGCCTAAAACCTTGAGGAGAAGACAAATACATAAAACCAAATTTTCCTTCACAAGGCATACAAAATAAATACCAACTCTCACAAGATTTCTACAGATGCTTGTGTGTGTTGTTCATTGTCCCTATGGTATTGTTGGGTGTGGATGAATTTCCATTGCCTTGTTTTCATTTGATTTTGAGAGTGTGATGTTATGGGTGTGGAAGGACATCACTCACCCTTGGGAGGGAAGAAGTGGCCTTTAGGTGAAGGGGTTAGTTGGGCCTATCCCCTGAGTGCAGAGTCTCTTCCCCAAAAGGAAGAGAGATAAGCATGTAGTATGGGCTACATGTGCCAGTACTTTGTTATGCACTTTGGGGGTGATAAGGGGAGAAAGCTTGTGAAAGTTGGTATTTATTTTGTATGCCTTGTGAAGGAAAATTTGGTTTACTTTATTTGGCTTCTCCTTGGGTTTTTAGGCACACCTTCACCCATTCTATTGGTTACTCTGGTAACCTACTGTGTAAGCTCAAAAAATGGTGTTAAATGTTGTATCTTGTATTGTTGATTTATATGTGTATGCTTGATTGTTAACCAATTCGTCTCGGTTCTCCAAGCTCGGTGGGTGGTCTATTAGAGACCTAGGCTAGGAGGTGAGCTCTCCATGGTTTATAGGGTTGTTTGTACAAGTTTTCTAAATGGATATGTGTTGAAGAAAAGCTTGGAAGATTTTCACTTTCTGTTGAAGATTTGAAGATAATTTAATTATGCACATTGTAAAAGTTATGTTTTCTAAAGATCAGAAGTAGATCTTCTTATAATTTGAAAATTGATTATAAGGATCTAATTATGATTGTAATATTTTAAAGGACTTTTCAATACTATGAATATATTTTAGTGTAATTATTTCTTAAATTGTTTCCAAGAAATAAAATTGAATATTATTATTATTGTATGTGTGTATGTGTGTGTCTTGTTTAAGAAAATTTGGGCAGGAAAGTTTGTTGCTACTACATACTTGGCCTCTACTATACTCTGTAAGATGCAATCTTGTTTCTTGCTTAGCCAATAAACCAATCTCCCTCCAAGGAAAAATTCTCCACCACTTGTATTTTTTCTACCATCCATACTACTTGCCCAATTTGCATCAGTATATGTGCACAAAGTAAAGTCACTTGATCTATCATACCACAATCCAAAATTAAGTGTACCCTTCAAATATTTAAATATTCTCTTTACTATTTCATAATATGATTCCTTAGGGTCTACTTGAAATCTTTGTGCTATACCAAATGCATTTTCTATATCTTCTCTAGTGCAAGTTAGATATTGCAAACCTCCAATCATGGATCTCTACTTTTTTTGTTCAACTATAGGTGTCTCATCTTTGCTAGATAACTCATGACAAGTTACTATAGGTGTTCTAACATTCTTACAAATTTCCAAGCCAAAAATTTTTAACAAGTCTTTCAAATACTTAGTTCGTGATAAGAAAATACCATCATTGTTCTATACAATCTATAAACCTAAGAAATTTTTCATCTCACCAATCACACCCATCTCAAATTCATTCTGCATTTCATCAAAAAAAAAAAATTGTTTGATTCATCATTACCCCCAAAGATTATTTCATCAAAAAATTTCACAATACTCAACAATCCATTCTCAATTTCTTTCAAAAACAAGTTACTATTAGTAATACCTTTAGAAAATCCCAACATTCCCAAATATTTTTCCAACCTCGCATAACAGTTTCTGGGTGATTTCTTTAGACCATACAATTATTTATTCAATCTACATACCATATCATTTTCTTCTATCAAAGGAAATCCTCTGAGTTGCTAAATGTAGACTTCTTCAAGTTCCAATTTCAAGCTCCATGTGTACAATGGACCTTGCAATTCTAGCAACACCACATAATGCCTGATCACCCCCTCTTTGAGAGGTGGCCCAATCCTGACCTACCATGTCAGCCCACTCTATCATACGCTAATTCAATGGACATCAACATTTACAACTAGACACATATCTTTTGTTTGTACAATTCATACATTTATGTACCACCATGTCAATAGTGACATCATCATGGAGCTAGATGTCTGTTGATGTCATCAATTTTCTAAGCCTAAATTTGATGGTTATTTGACCATCATTAGGAGGCATAATAGAACTATTGCAATATTCATTTGACCATCAAATGTAACCTCATCTTTTGCTGATCCAACCCCTTTCCAAATTCATTTTTGATTTGACAATCTGACTTTGGGAGACCATATCTCAATCATCTAGGCTCCAAATCAAGTGCAATTTTTTTTAATTTTGGCTCATATTTCTTAAACTCTTCATTGGTATAATTTTTTTCTAGTTTTAGTGCATGAATTTTTTAGAAATTGCATCTTTTGGTGATTTTATTTATCCAATCCTACATTTTACAACTTCAATTGCTCCATACGAGCTCATCTAGACTTGAAAACAAGTTCCATTTTTTTTAAAGTGTGTTATTTTCATGTACTTTCTAGATTTGTAATTAGATTATACAGTTGTGTGGATAAAAGTATCACTTTTAGAATTAGGTCCTTTTCTACATTTTAATACTTTGATATATCTTCAGAATTTTTGTATATCTAAGATACATTGTAATGTTCTAGTTTTGAACTCCATAAGGAGGTTGTAAACAAAAAAATGAGAAGTCCACTAAAGCCAAAATTGGCAATTGGCTATTGTAAACGCACTAAATATAAAGTGACAAAAGCATCTTTTTTTTTTTTAAGGGGGGAAGTGGGGGGGAAGGTGGGGGAAGGTGGGTTGATTGAGTGAAAAGGGGGGTATTTTTGGTGTTGTGTTCCTCTTTTCCTACTATTTTATTTCATTTCTTGCATCATGGGAAATTTTAAGTCTCCAAAATTAACACCACATAACTATGCTACATGGTCAATTAAAATGTGGTGTCATTTAATGCATAATGGAGTTTCTCAATGGTACCTTTCCTAAACCAATAAGTGATCAAGTATCTACAAGTGAAATCATTGCTTGGGATATAACTGATAGTAAAGCCCTAGGTGATATTTGTTTGGGGGTTGAAGACAAGATCATCTATTAGATCCAGAAGTCTCATACATCCAAGGAAGCTTGGGATACCCTCAAAACCTATATGGTAAAGTGTCTGAGGAGGATATTTACAAAATTGAACATGAGCTTCTCTCTTTAGATCCAAAGACATTTAATTCTATATAGGACTTTATCATAAAGGTGAATGAGTTAAGAATGAAACTTGATGATAGTGGGAGTCCTATTAAAGATGGCAGGTTAATCTATCTCATTCATAATAAGTTGCCATCTAAGTACTTCACATTTGTTTCTTTTTATAACTCCACAAAGACTACATTAGGGGCTGCTATCAGAAACTCTCTTTTGATTTTTATGTTGAATTGTTTGATGAAGAAGAATAGAAGTTGAAATCAATGGGGATTCTTAATTTTTCCAAGTCAAAGGCATTGGTGGAAAATAATGAGGGTTTTCAAAATTCAGCTAGTCAATCTTCAAATAAAGGAAAGGGAAAGAAAAGGAAGTGGAAAAATAACACACAAGAGGATTCAAAAAAGACAGCACCACAATCAAATCAACAAGGCAAGTCTTCCTCAAATTCAATCAAGAAGGGGGAAAATAATAAGGAGAAGAAAAAGTGTATGTATTGCAAGAAGTTGGGTCATGATGAACATGAGTGTTATCATAAAAATATTGATGAGTTAACAAACATCATAAAGAAACATAATTTTCCACTAACTAATGCTTATAAGGAGAAAGGATCCTCATCTTCAGATTCAAAGGGCAAAGGGAAAGAACTTATGGAAAACTCAAGTTCTTTAGTGGAATGGATTCTTGACTCAGGTGCCTCATATTATATGGGTTCTTCAAAAGGAAACTTTTCTTCATTAAATCAATTCAAGGTACTGCACATCTTTGTAGGAGATGATACAAAAATGGAATTTGGAGGGAAATGACAAGTGGAGATGGAAAATAGAGAGTTCAAAGATGTTCTCTATATTCCTAACCTAAGCTCTAATCTCCTCTCAATTTACCAAATCACTCACCTTGGAGATGGAAATAATGTTGAGTTCCTTCTAGATTCAGTAATAGTGTGTACTCTCAAGGATGATTCATTAGTTGTGGTGGGGAAAGTTAATCATGACATAAGGTTGTATTATTTCTCCCATTTTGTGCCTAAGTCTCCTTCACATGCCTTGTTGACTCAGTCTCATCCACAAATCAAATTATGGCATAAGTGGTATGGTCATCTTGCCTTTTGCTATCTTTAGCAAATTTTATCAAACAATATGGTCAAAGGTCTACCTACAATCAAATTTTCTAAGGATGAATGTTCAACATGTTCAGAGCATATGCATCTAGAGGATAAGTTTGATAAAGGGAAGTCTTCAAGAGCACCATGTGTTCTTCAAATGGTTCACATGGTACTAGCAGGTCCTTTTGTAGTGACATCAATCAACCAGGGTTGCTATATACTCACTTTCATTGATGACTTTTCATGCTACACATGGGTCTACTTTTCATGTTGGACAAGTTTCTAGCCTTCAAGAGTCATGTTGAATAGCAGTCAAGGAAAGCCATCAAATTTCTTAGGATGGATAGTAAAATTAGATATGTGAACACAAGACTTAGAGACTTTTGCAAACTTGAGGGTATTGATCTTTAGAATCCACCAGCATTCAGTCTGCAAAAGATAGATGTTGTAGCACTGAGGTTACAAACTCTTAAGTCTATGGCAAGTTGTATGATACAAGCCAAGTCTCTTGATCTATCACTTGAAGTCAAAGCTATAAGTAGTTCCAATCACATACCTAATAGGTCTCCTCATAATTCCTTAGATGGAAACATTCCTTTTGAGGCATGGTGCAAAAAAAAACCTATTGTGAAACACTTCAGAGTCTTTGGTTATCCAAAATGGGCAAACATATCTTCCAGCTGATGTAAGGCACCACCACCTAGGCCTTGTACTTTCATTAGATATGAAGATAGTGTTAAGTCATATAGACTTATGGATCTTGAGACTCATGAGATTTTCATAGAGAGGAATGTACACTTTGAGAAAAGTTCACCCAACTTATCCTCTAATCCTCTCCGCACTTCATCCATTGTGGAAACTAATAGTAACACCAGCAATAGTGATTCAACAGACTCATATGTGTGGGATCCTATTCATAGATGCAGGGAGAGTTCATGACATCAGCACATTCCACATGCATATATTTCCACAATGATAGGTCTAGTACAGTAGGGTACAACTAGTCTTCTAGCTCCAGCATCAGAGGATGACTATAGAGCAGATATTTCAAGTTTGTTTGTGGAGTCATATATAGCAGATTTGGGAGATATCATAGATGATATACATCTTCTCTTTGATGAAGAAGATCTTTCTTTAGTTGTTGTGAGGGATCACTCTGACCCTCATGTCCATTCTCTACATGATCAATCTTCATAGGTTGATGTGATTGTGGATCCTTATGAATAGTAGTTACAGGAGGTCTCTTTATTAGTTGAGGAGATAGTAGGCTCTTTGGGACAAGTTCTACATCCATCCTTGCTAGATCTGACATTGTTCTTTTCAACAGCATTGGAAGGGGCGACAATCAATATTGACATAGGGATAGTTGAGCAATTTTCAGAGGCATCAATGATCATTAGAATTATTTCTACACACAGGGGAAGCATCTCTTATGTACGTACGATATTGTTTCTTCCAAATGGGAGGAACATTATTTAGTAGTCATGGATCAGCTTCTACATCAAAGCAACTATCACTAATTGGCACTCTATTTTTTTAGGGGGGGACTAGCTTGTCTCTCTTCTTCTTCTCTTTTATGGGGGGGACCTTTTCCTTCTTTGGGATTGTGTTCTTCTCATACTTCTCTATTTTATATAGTTGATGTATGTCATAATGGGGGGTCTTGATTACTCCATCCATCCATGCATCTTGTTTTTTTCATCTCTCTTTTTGGGGGAGGGTTTTTCCCATGACGTTTTCCCTCTTTCTTTGCTTTATGTGAGATTTCATTGCATCATGGGTACCTAAGATGGCCTAGTAGTTGAGACCCATATTGCATTTCATCCTAGTTTTTGTAAGCTTAAGTACATCCCCTAAGTTGCACTTAAGGGTGGGTGTTGGTGTAAATAAGTATTTACTATTTTCACTTTACTTAATTTTACTTAGGTTAATGCATTATTTTATTATTTCTTAGGTGAGACACTTAGGAGTTTGCATACTCTTATGAGTTTTCATGTTGACAACACTAGAGTAATAAAATCTAATTCAACACATGGTGTCTATAAAATTGGAGTTTGGATAATTAATTGAGTTGTCATGTAGACAACATAGTTATTCACACTTCTAATTTAGCACATGGTGTCTACAACATAATTTTTTGTGCTAAACCTTTGTAGACTTATCCTCTCATCATCGCACTTACTCCTATGCTTAATGGAGGATAATCCACACTGGGTGGACATGTACCTAGTTGTATGACTTATCATGTTTCTGATTTCTAGGCATTCTAGAAGCATTCTAGAGGCTTTATATATAGGCTCTCCTAGTTTACTTTCATACATTTGAATGAATATCGTATCATTATTCTAATCATACTCTTTTGGTCTATTGTTGTGCTTGTGCTTGAGTTCCTTGGTCTTGGGTGAATTTTTCTCGAAGGAAAATTCTTACACAAAGAAATAAATTAGAGTAGAGTATGTGAATACCAAAGAGCATATTACAGATATTCTTATGAAACCTTTTCCTAAGGACACATTTGTGTGCTTACGAGGTATGCTTGGGTTTATACCCCTACCTACTTTTGAGTAGATGATGTAGAGAGTGCATAGGTCTAGTGGTACAAAACACTAGTGTTTACCTAGACTAAATGTTGATGCTTCCTAAATGGTACAAAACATTAGTGTTTACCTAGACTGATTGTTGATGCTTCCTAAATGGGGGAGTATCTTTGTTTGAGTAGTGTCACCAAGGACTCTTGGTAGTTGGTATAGAATAGTGTCTATGGACACTTGAGCTAGTTGAATAATTTGAGTAGATGATTTACATAATGATGCCTTTTTCATTGATGTCAATGGGGGAGACATTGCATGAAAAACATGTTTTGATAGTATGTGGGATATGTATGTATGGGGGATAATTGTTCATGGACAGATTGATGTCAATGAGGATAAACATTGAGTTATATCAATGGGGGAGAAGTGTAAAAAATTGATTCCATCCATGTAAGAATGAGAAAGAATAGATGGAGAGTCATTCCTATGAGTTTTTTATTTGATTGATGAAGAGAATTTGAAAAGAAGATAGCAGTAGCTTCAGTAGAGTTGGATTTGGTATTCTTAGAACTTAGATGTTTTCCATCTATATTGCCATTAATGTCAAAGAGGGAGATTGTTAGCATAAAAGCTGATGGAATTCCTATTGGGGAGTATCTTAAGAATTTCTAGAGAATTTGAGAATATTGACATGTTGTATTCATGAATTTGTTTGTTATTGATGTAAACATAGTATTGTTTCTATAAAGATTGGTAGAGTAGAAAATAGAGAATGAGGTTGTACAAACTATATATTGATGATGAGGTCAAGCATAGTTAAGCATATTTTCTACATTGTATCCTCATGAAGTAGACAGGTGTGCATGAAGAGAGTCAAAGGCATGGGAGAGTTATTTGGGAATTACAAAGGAAAATGTGTAGATAGAGTACCTAAGAAGTTGTTTCTGATGTTTGGATCATATATCTTAACAAGCATAGAATCATGATGAGAAACGTTAGATGGTGATAGTAGAGAACATGATGATGATGTTAGAGAGAGTGAAAGGTTTAAGGTCACATTTGTGAAAAGTTGTATTTATTATGAGCTAATAATGTTTTGTAATTATGAAAAGACATAATGATTTGTATTATCTTAATGAGGTCCTATTATAATTTGTTGGGAAAGCCTCAAGGCTGAATCGGTAAATTATTTTGACAATATGATTTAAAGGAAGGTTATTTTCCTTGTGATGAAGCATGAAATTTTTGTTGATATGTGAAAGAGAAAGCCAACTTTTATTGGATATTTGAAGCATTGAACTTCATGAAAGATCAACCCCATAGCCTCAAAGAATCCCCTGCATGTAAACACCTATCATAGAAGAGAGAAGTAAAAAGCTATGGAGCCTAGAATTGCTAGATCGATAGATGAGACATTCTTGATAAGACAAAAGAGGAATTACTATTATCAAAAGTAAATTGAATAAATTACAAAGAGATCAATCCTTATAAAAGGAAATCAAAACACTAGCAAGTAAAACGTAGGTTGCTTGATAATAATTAATGAAAGAATTAATTACTATATGCCCAAAATTTAGCTTAAGTAAATTAGAGATAATAAGTGACTTAATAATTAAATCAGAATGATTTAATTAATAAGGAAATATTTTATTACTCTAATACCCCCCCTTAAGAATAACTTAAGGACTAGCTTAAAACATCGAAACTATTGATCCTAGTAGCATGGTTTGATGAGGTATGCAAGCACAACCAAATCTTTAAAAAGAGGAGAAGTGGAGAAAACCACATGGGAAAAGCCTTACTATAATGCCCCACTAGGAGGTCCTTGGAACAAGGATTCAATATAAGCTAACATAATTTTTTTACAAGTGTGAATGTTGATCTCAAATTAGGTTTGGCAAGTGAGTGTCTCTACACTTAAGTCATTTACTTAGTTCATGCCACACAAGTGGTATATGCCTAGCACAACATGTATAAGTTGGAGCATGTCAAGTTAATAGTAAGTTTCGAGCCACTCATGTGCCAAGTCACTCAAGTGCCAAGCAGAAAATATATGCCGAGTGATTCAAGTGCCAAGAAAGCAGTGCATGCTAAGTCATTCAAATTTTGAGTCACAATATTGAAATTAGTATATGTCAGGCATCAGAGACATCAAATGTCGAGTAACACAATTTTGTCATAGTTATTTATATTGGCGCAAACTACTATGTAAATCATTTTTGAGCCAGCTTACAGATTGAATTATGATATTTTGGTGATAAGGATGAATCTTAAGTTGGAATCCCTATGAATTACATCCATCCAATTAGGTAAAGGGAAGGTTTAAGCAACAAAATGGGTGAATCACAACCGTTGATTCATACATAACCCTAAGTCACCTATGTCTTCTTAAGGAGGAAAAACCCTAAACGTTTTATGAATGTGAAAGGGAATGTATGAATGATGAAGGAGAGTTTTGCATGTGAAAACTAGGAAATTCATGGTGACCGAGTATTATGATCTAAAATTACATTGTAGAAATAGTTAGAGGAGAACAAAGGAAGGAAATAGTGAACGATAGAGAGACATCTGATCAAGAATAATCAAGAATACATTAGTTTCAAGGTGATCTATCATCAAGAAACAAAGTGCTAACTACAAGATCAATGTTGAGACATTCTAATAGGTGAGTCAGTTAAATCTCTTAATAGAGTAGTCCTAATAGGTTGTATTGAAATCATCTAACAAGGTTCTTACTTTATTGTGAGTTGAAGTCTTTTGAAAAGGCTCACTTTTAATAAGGTGTTGAAATCCTTTAACAACGTAAGACCTAACAATCTTTGTAAGCTTTTAACAATGAAAACCTTTCACAGGGTAGATCATGTTTCATGATCAAACATTGTAACCTTCATTTCATACACTTTATTACTATAGTAGTGAAGATTTGTAGTTGTCATCCACAACCCAATTTTACCTTCTCAATGGAGGGTTTTTGGGAAATTATATTTGGTGTCATATGTGTGTGAGAGCTTACTTCTTTACATGCTTTACATGGTATTTCAAATTACTTATTGAATGTATGAGATGGATGTGTGGTGAATGTTTTATGGGTCAAATTTTAAAGCACTAATTCACCCCCACAACCCCCCCCCCCCCCCACCCCGCCTAGAAGTTTACCTTTCCTGTTGTAATTTCAACAATTATTATTAGATCTTTTTTCTCTAGTAGTGAAGCTTTGTAGCTTTGAGCAAAGATCTTGGAAATGGTAGTCTACAAGTTGGGAAAGATCATTAAGAACCAGGAGATTGAAATACATCTCATTCTACATCAGTTGAATGAAGCAGGAGAAGATTTAAAGAAATCTTTAAGGAGAAGGAAGGAAATTGCTATTGAGGAGAAGGACACACAATACAAAGAGATAGACACTACTAAAGTATTTGCAAATGGAGACTCTAATGAATTTGATGCAACAATTGTAGATCTAATGGAAAAGAATAGAGCCCAAGCTAAAGAAATTAGAAATCTCAAGTTAGAGAAAAAATAACAAGCCATACAACTATGTGAGGTGATTGAATAGAAAAAGAAAGCTATGGAAGAAAAAGCCATGATTAAAGATGATAAAAGAGTTTTGACCAGAATAGTGGAAGAAAAATCATCAGAAGTAACTAGGATTCCTAACATGCAATTGGAAACTTTGGGTCAAATGATGAATGTCAACCATGAATTAAATGCGAAGGACATTAAGATAACAACATTAAAGTTGAAAAATGAGAAATTAAGCAATGACCTAAAAAAGGAAAAGGAATTCTCTAAAAAAATTAATAAGCCTAGTGAAGTCATCAAATACTTTGAGCAATTGATGAGATCCCCTACATCCAACAATGATAAATCTAGAATGAGATACACAAGTACTAAAGAAGGAGAGTCATCCAAAAGTGTTGAAGAAATGAGTAGAAAAGGTAAGAATTCCAAATCTACTTTTCATAATTGTGGTAAGAAAGGATATATTGCCAATGTATGTAGGAGCAAGATTGTAAATCAAAATGTTAAGCAAAAGAGCATGGGTCACTATCATAAGTGCAACAAAAAATGTCATCAAGCACATGAATGTAGAACTAAGACCATGCACACTCAAAGATTTGAAGGATATTGTTATAAATGTTAGAAGTATGGACATAGAGCTTTTGAGTACAGATCCAAACCCATGTGGTCATCAAATAGGCAAACAAAGGTAAAGAACAATGACAACTTTTACAATTGGGACTATAATACCAGGTATAGTTGTTACTACTATCAAGAGTATGGACATGTTCCTGAGAATTGTATTAGAACACACTTCAAAAATGACTATGAAAATTGGTTGAGACAAACCACATATTTTCATTGTTTGAAGATTAGTCAAATCAATTGATATTGTCCAAAAAGGTCAAAGGCACCAAGTTCTAAGTTCAATAAAGGAAAAGGCAAGGAATATATTGAAAATATTAGAAATGAAGTAAACAAGACATGGAAGAAAAAGGAGGAGTGCAACACATCAAGTAGAGAAGGAATCACTTCACCCAATGGGTTAGGTGATCACACCTCATCAAACTAAGCAATCAAGAGGTATGTGGGACTAATATTCAAAATTTATATCATACATCAGTTCCAAGGGATTTAGTTTGAAAAAGATTACATAATCATGAATAAAGATGCAAGGTGTTATTAAGAATCAAAGAAAAATCTTTATATTTTTCATGTTACTATCATGCATGAAAAGTTTCCTATGATTGCGACGTGAAATGCTAGAGGATGTCGAGCTAATAGACTGGTTAATTGCAGTTAAGCTCATAATGGTTACTGAATGAATGGAAATGCTACTAGATGTCGAGTGAGCCAAAAATTAGTTGATGCCAAGCTTACAACTGTGTAAGCACTTAGCATTAATTATAGTATTTCAAAGGGGTATTTGATCAATTTCTACTCATTTAACATCATTCCAATTCAAGACAGAGAAAGAGGAGCTAAAGGTGATCTAGAAATTTCATCTAAAGTGTTTGTAGGAGATTTGAATAGTTATTTGACATCATTTCATCAGATTTTGTAAGGTATTTATCATGTGTCGAGCTACATTGTTTCTAATTTTGTAAACCCTAGTTTTGTAAAATAGCATCTAGTTCTTTGAAAGCAAAAGGTGTAGAGGGAATAGAGGTTTTAAGTGTTCATTTGGTTAGCAATGAGGTAAAACAACCTATTTTCAAGGCCATTCCAGACATAGCATACAAACAAGATCCTTCATCTGTGTTATCTATGATACCACCACAAGTTTTAATGAAACAAGATGTAAGAAAATGTTATAATTGTAAGATTGGTAGTATTGGTTACATGGAAATTAGAGAAGCATATGGAAAACTATGTGAAAAAAGTGTGTTAAGGGAAGAATTCAAGACTATTGAAAAGAAAGGATTAACTTGTGCCCTAGATTTCCCTAATGTTTTCAAAACTAAATGGATCAAGATTATTTTGAGTAGAATTAATGATAGTTCAGTGTGGTTAGATAATAGGCCAATCAAAATCACAAAGAGAATAATCCATAGGTTAATAGGGTATTCAACCCTAGATCAGCCAAAGACTATGAGAAGTGAGTCTAAAGAAGTCATTGAAAAGAACATAGGAGCTGTGTGGAACAAGAGAGGAATGACCATAAACACCATCATAGATCCTCTATAGATTTTTCCATAAGAGTAATTACACATAAATTTTATCAATCAAGAAAATTGAATAGTGTACCCTACATTGTAGTACATATGGGCTACAAGATTGTGAAGAAGGATCATGCATATGATCTTTCCAAGCTGCAACTACAATAATTGATTGAAAACCTAAGAGAAATAAGGAAAAATAAGAGTGCTTAGTGTAAATTCAAATCTATTTTCATATGTATCTTCTTTTATGTTTAGAACACATTTCCTGCATTTGGTACTATTGCATAGAAGACAAATAGGTCTATTGCAATTCAAATCGGAGATTTCATTGAACAATTAGGTGAAAATTTTGAGTTAGTAATGACAAGTTATTTTGAGGACTTCAAACAATCCATGAAAAAGAGATTAGAGGTTCTGGTGTCATTAGTGGAAAAACATTATGATGATGTTAGTTTCCTAGTTAATGTTGATTACAATTTTTTCAAGCTGCAATTCCAAGAGTAAGATGGCTAAGACCATTAGGTTATGAAATTAATGTTGATGAGGCCTCTACAGCAATAATAGCATTTCTTATAGAAGAAGTAGACAAAGATGCCAAAGCATTTGTTAACTATGAGATGGCCAAGTCTAAGATTACTATGGAGTTGAAGACTACCTCTATCATCGAAAATAAGGATAAACTGGTAAAAAACTAAAAGAAAAATATTAGTGAAGGTGTCGAGTAGGAAGATGATGAGGAAGAGGATGAAGAGGAAGAAGACACTCAAATTCAAGCACCACTTGCACCAACACAAGGAAAGGGTGAAGATCAGCAAGAGGAAGAAACAGAGACTGCAAAAGGTGCCAAAGGTAGAAGAAGCCAAGGAAGCACCTATTCCTACTGATCAGAAGAAAAGTGTTAGTAAACAGATTTGTTCTTTCTAGTTCTGACTATAAATGCCCTAATTTATGAACAAATTCTGATATTACAACAATTTAGAAATTATCTTCTTGAAGATTTACTTTCCTTTGAATTGTTAGGTATAGCTCCTCATTATGAATTTGCAATGAATTTTGTTTATTTCTAAATCTAATAGGGTATGTTCTTAACTAGAGAAAAGGAGAGGAAAACTAAGTCAATCCTAACAAGGAATTCAACTTAGGCAAGAAGTAACATTTTGAGGATTAGTCAAATCAAATGAACTCACACATCTTATAAATTCATACCGAAATCAATTGATGTATCTAGGAATTAATTTGCAGAAAAAGGTAGTATTGAATGAAAACACCTAAAGAATCTCTTTGAGTTTTACATGACAATTCCTATCACATTCAACTTCCTATATTAAAATAGGGAAACAAAACTCTATTTATTCCCTACTTCAATTCCAGATAAAGAGAAACAACAAGCTAATAACAACTATTTTAAATGGAACCAAAAATGATTGATACAAAAATACCATTCAATTGACTCTACAACATCAAGTCTTTCATACCAAAAATTTTCTGACCTTTTATTTATCTTTCATCATCATACATATAGGATTCTGAGATGACCGTTACAAAGGAAGTTTAATCAGTTCATCTTATCAAAACTAACAATTGGCAAAGAGCTAGTTTGTCTTAACAACAATTACAAAATAAAAATGGAAAGGGTAGAATATGAATCACCTTGCCTTCTTTCCTTTCTTTTCTTTTTCCCTAGAGGCCTTGGTGGTAACAATAATCAAAATCAGCTCTTCATGTCTTTGTACATGCACATTAATATATCTCAAAAGCCATCTAGAGTGTTCCCTAGCCAAATCTTTGATAGCATTTAGTCTATCTTGCAATTCCTCCATGGACACATGTATGCATCCACAAAGTTTCTCAAGCTCAAACACTCTATTCTAGTGCCCTAAAGATATGCTTGTCAGGCTATCTATAAAATTGGAGAAATTGTTTTGCATGACAGTGACACCAATAACTCCTTTTCCTTGCCCACTAGTCTATGAATCTGTGTGTAGCCCTTTTAGAAGTTCATAGTCTCTATATTGATCTTTCTTTACTTATCCTTAGTCTCCTTTAGACCTTTCTCTGCCTCCAAAATCATTTCTTAGAGTTTAACTACATGCTTTGTAACCATTCGAACAAAGGGTCATGTCCTTTGGGAAAAATCTTAGCTTCAATAGCTTCCTTTGATTTCATCTGAATAATGATACACAATCATCACTTTTAATCCTCTCCATAGCCAAGGTATATCTATAAGACGAAATGTTATATTTCTCTATTTCTAGTCTTAAGATAACATTTTTTATTTTCTCTATAATGGAGAGTCCTTTTGATTTAAGCTTGTCACTTCATTCTTTACCAATCTAGCTAAAATGTGTATCTTCCTAAAGCTGGAAGATAAGTGCTTGAACATTTGTAGTAGTAGGATTACTAGTTATAGGCATTCTAGAGATACTCACCAATAGAGTGACCAATTGTCTAATTAATCTATTCAACTCTTCTATCTTTGCCTTCATCCTAAACTTTCAAAGTTTGAGGCTCTCCAATTGTCCTTCAATTACCTCATTTATCAACTTCCACAAGCCAACCTTGGTGCCATGTCCGACTTCCCCAAGATCTACTAAGTGCAAAGTAAAAGCATTGGCAAACATAACTTAAATTTTCCCATCTCTAGTGGGTTTTTCAATCACCATTGTCAAGTACCCTATTTCTTGACCTTGTCCCAGAATAGACAAGGTCTTCTACCTCTTAACCTTACTCAATGCAGATCTAGACTAAATCACAAGAGATAAGGTGTCCTTACTAGTAGCCCCTTCATCCTTTCTCTTTCTATTTCTCTCTAGAGTGTCCTCCAACTAGGAATCAATGCCTATCACTTTAGAAGTTGTCTCGAGTGAATCTACACCAAAAAATTTCCTCTTGACTGGAGTAATTTTTTTTGTAGTCAAGGAGAATGGATTCTTTTGGGCTTCAGAGACAAGCTTTGAAAACTCTTGGCCTTTCTCCATTTTTGTAGTCTTCTTAGCTACTTCATCTGGCTTGGTGGACTCACTATCACTGCTTCCTTCATCTCCCAAATCTACTACTTGTACTTGAGGGCTACTTGGCTAGAGAAGTGTAGCACTCATAGTTGGAATAGGACTCCTATGAGGTGAAGGAACTAGAGTAATAGCACTATCTTTGGGCTCCTCTACTTTTTTCTTAGCTTCTAATTGAGCACCGATCATCGGAGA
The DNA here is from genome assembly GCA_028749045.1 of Cupressus sempervirens. Lineage (NCBI taxonomy): Eukaryota > Viridiplantae > Streptophyta > Pinopsida > Cupressales > Cupressaceae > Cupressus > Cupressus sempervirens. Next base: position 262,877,890 of record CM053785.1, on the reverse strand, counting down.
AGAGCCATCTTGATAAGTTTTTGTCAAAGGAATGTTCTTTTCTAGAGGTTGATCACCTCCACTCACCGGTTGAGCCAGTCTTTTAGTGATGGCTAGGGTCACACCTGATGTGTCAACTTGTGAGGAGGTAGGAGCAAATGTTGAAGGAGCTTGAGTGGGGGTGCTCTTACTTTGGCTTCTTCTTTTTGTGGTCCACTCTACCCACTTCCTAATCCTTTTAACAATTCAGGCCATCATAATATCTAGATCATCCCTAGCATCTTGACAGGGCTCTGAACTAATAGGGGCATTTTTTATCTTTGTTAAATATGTATTACTATACATATTTTTTCCATCATCTTCAATTCCTTCAACATTAAGGTTGACTTTATACATTTTAATTTGATCCACTATTAATCTGGTAAAAGCACAGTCCCAACATTAAAATTCATCTTTACAATCTGCCCAATAGTCTTCAACCATGGTGATGTGCTTGATCACACTCCCAATCTACAACACTTCCCATGCATACCCATTTGGGTCAAACATGGGCTTTAAGTCCTTGTACATTTCCAATCTATATTTCATCTTGAAAGCCTTTAGCATGTTCTTTGCATCAAAATAAGACTCACAGCTGAAAGCTCCCACCTTCATAGGGAACTCATGTCCCTTCTTCTTCAAACTCCCACTCAACATGTTCACTTGGATGGCTGTCATTGCTTCTAGACTGAATCTTCTCTCTAGGCATCCTTGAAGCTCCTTACAAATTCTCATTGTAAACACATCATTAACCCTTAAATATTTAGCATAACTATTTTCTAACTAAAAACATTGATAGAACTCATAAGACTTCACATCATCAGGGAAATTTTCTACCCTTGGGAGGCCCGACCATAACTATAGAGAAGCTAGCATGTAAATCAGAAAAGAAGACATATAGAAGGTGTTGTAGAATTTCATGGCACTAAGAGCATTGGAAACATTCTCACTTACCTCATGAGCCTAGTCAATATAGTGGGTATCTAAATAGATAACTTGTACCAAAAGAAATATTGTTCAACAAAATTTAGAGCTTCTACCTCACCTTTCAATCTATGCAGGAGAACTAGAATGTCTACAATCTTAGGTTTGAGATTAGTACTAGAAAGGGTCTTAGGGACCTTACTCTTGGGGCTCCACAACTTTTGAAACCATGTCTGCATAATCTCCTTTCTCCAAACCATTTTCTTTGCAGAAAACTTAGAGACGGCTCCACCAATTGTAAAGTCTAAAAACTCCTCACTCTGGAATTCATAGAAAATTCACCACTATTTTTCTATTAATGGAAATTAATACTGTATCATTAGGCAATACAATCTGCCTAGTATCTAGATTATAGTGATTTATGCATTCATAGATCAATTATGGGGCTTAGACTACTACTGGGAAACTAGGTGCTTCAACTAGCCCACATCCTTAGAGCCTCTTGGTTATGGGATGAATTGGCTCTAATTTTACTCTCTTTTGAAAATCTTGCATATCATAAAAATGGAGAGAAGTATCTATAAAATTATATAGCGTGGACTTGATTCCATTCAACTTATCTAAACCCACAAATCTAGTTGTCATTTCTATCTAAGAATGAAATGAATTGAATTTTGAATCTAGAAGAAGAATAAGATATAAAATTCACAAACACAAGCTATTTGAAAAAGTTGTGCAAATTAAAAAAATAATAGCTCAAGAAAGAGCGGTAGTTTGAATAACTATTTATGTTTCCATCAATATAGGAGTCTTAATTCACCTGTTGATCTTCAAGATTTGCGCCACATGAATGAATTAAAGGATAAATCTGTTGAAATAGTAAATGTGGGGGTCCTGACAGATAACTTAGTGTCTTTTCACTATTTCGTTGACTCAACGGTAACTTTCCATCCTTTCACACTTACTTTCATGTTTCCCATTAAGTTTTGAGAAATTAAGAACTGAGTACTCCATAAGAAAATATCCGCCAAATCTTGCCCAATAGATCTTTCCCGTGATGATTAGATTATTTCCATTATCCTCTTAAAATATTTTTCATGTGAAATGTGGGTCAATTCACTTATAAACTTGATTTTCTTTTAAACGTGAAAAATCGTCCTCATGGGTTGAAAATCTGCCAAAGAGAAGATGGTTTTCATTTCTCTGCCCAAGCCCTCTTTTCAAATTTACCTTTTAACTTATTTCTTCATTTGGATTTAGAGATGTCCAGAAGGCATGAAAAACATTGTTAGGGACCCACCTCTCATTTATTTCCTTTAAAATTTCCTTTTGTAGAAAATAGACTTCATGGGTTAAAAACCCGTCGAGGAGAAGTCGATTTTGAGTTTTACACCTAGGATGATTCTGAGAGCTGTAATGAACCTTTAATACTTTTTAAGGTAGATAATCATAAAAGAGACAAGAATTTAATATAAAGTATCTCATTATCTTCTTATATGGCTCGTATGCATCACTTGGTGATATTTGCAAGAAATCAACTTCATGGGTTGATAACCTACTAAGGAGAAGGAAAAGTCTAGATTTTTGCAAGCTTCTTCTTATCATGGAAAATATGATAAGTCACAAGCAAATGCAACTTTGTGAATAATCTTTGCACATCACAAGAATCTCCATCGGATTAGGTACTAAGCTACCTGTAAGACTCACAACATAAAGGAAAACCACCCGGCTATGAAATGTGGGGAAGGGGAAGATGAAAAATTTGATGAAGACTCCTTCCACCTAAGGGGACTTGAACTTAGAATTGGATGTACCTAGGGCCTAACTAGGATACAAAATTTTCCATTTTGCAAAATGGTCACATGGTGAAAAGTGGGGAAACAAAAAGAAAGGCCAATGCACAAGTAGTGACAAGACCTAAGAAGGTTGTTAAACCAAGCTAGCCAAAACCTTCAGCACCTACTACAAGGGCTAGCACACATGTCATTGCATAAAAGGCTAAAGAGAAATCCAAGCCTATAGAGAAAGAAGGTGGAACACAGAAAAGACCAAGGAGAAAATTTATTGTGCAGGTTGAAATTGATGAGGAAAGAATTGAATCTAATGACAATAACCAATTCCAAGTGGTGAGTCATAATCCATCCTCAAATCTAGACAGCTTACATGAGAATGTAGAAATAATGCAAATTTATCAGGTTTTTCTCACATTTATTTTGAAATCTTGGAAAAGTTGAAAAGAATCAAGTGGAGGAGGCAATATATGCCATGATGACTAATTTTAAGAAAGCCCCTCTACAGATTGCCAACTCTATGCCTAAAAGTTTATATGAAAGAGTTGAGCAAAAATGTCATTATTGTTTGAACTTAGAAAGGAAAATTAGGGAGACATCCCTTGTTCAAGTTATGCCTAAACTTAGTAAGGCACATATAGCTCAAGCCATAAAGAAATATGTTGTTCTATTTGTTCCTAAATATAGAGCATTTAGCATACTATATAAAAACATTGAAGATGTTGTAAAGAAGACCACACAAATGTGGAAAATTTCATATGGGATAGCTATAGTCAAAGTAGGAGAGCCAAAGCTTATTGAGGTTAAATATGGTGAATTTGAATATAATAATGATGGCACAGTTGAGGGAGCAACCGAAATGAATGTAACTGATTAGGCAACGGCTAAAGAAGAGAAGAAATAGGAATAGTGTACAAGATAGACAAATGTCAAATGTCAACCCTCCACAAATAATAAGTGTAAGTACTGAAACTGTCATAGTAAAGGATGTTTCTAATCTCACTATTTAGAACATCAATCCCCTAATAGAGGAAGACTTGAAAAAGATACTTGATCAATCTACACTATAGGATAAATTGTGTAACAACCCTATATTGGTGAGTGTAGATGAACTTTAGAAATCACTAACTAAAATTACAAAGGAGAAGGTGAAAACACAAGAACCACCTACAATCACCCCTAAAGTCACTAGTGTTAGTACACACACAAGTGCCACTCCAATCTCAGAAACTGTAACCAAGGAGGCAACAAATAAGGTTAAGAAAATTGGAGAAGATAAGGTGGAGATGCAGAGTCAAACAGGTCAGATAGATTCATCTGCACCTCCAACACAAGTTCAAGGTGCAATCCAAAGCAATGAAGAAAAGAAGGACAAGCCTAAACAGACTAAGTTGACACCCAAGCCAAAGGATCTAGTTGTAATTCAAGCACTGGTAATTTTACTAGAATCTGGCACTCCTTCTAGTAACACTCTTCAAGGTCAAACACAGATGCAACACCCTTGTAATTTTCATTGTCAAGTCCTAGTTCATTAAAGGTAGAAGAGCTAATAACAGATGGAGATATAAGCCTAGATGAAGAAATTATATTTCCTAAATTTGATCTTGCAACAATAACAATCAAACAGATAAGTATACTTCAAGAAGCCCTAGCTAGGAAGAAACATCAAGAATTGCTCAGAAGGGAGCATAGGTAGAAGCAAGCTTTGCTTGATATTAAAGACATATTCTTGGATGCATTTAGTCTTCCTACTCCAGATGAAACAAATCCACTTATTGAAAAATTGACTAACATAGTGGAAAAGCTAAGTGATGCATACCTTGATACTAATGTAAAATTATTGGAATGGTCTAAAAAGATATTTCAAAGTAAATAAAATGAAAAGATATCTAGTGATATAGCACTTACACAAGTTGCATTGGCAACTGAGATAGAAAGTATGAAGAAGGTACTTGAGAATATTTTCTCTCTCTACACCAAACTGTATAGTCCTACACTTTTCACACAAGAGACAAGGAATCACATTTTGAGCTTGGAAAGTCAAATGAATTTATCAGGTGCAAAATTTTTCATGACTAAAACTGAAAGTGAGAAGCATTTTAGGACCCTATGACAAACCCAAAGTCAATTAGTAGCACTATCTATGGATGAAGCCAACATAAGGGCTAAATTGATAAGAATCTAGACTACATTGACTCCTCACATAGAAATTTTGCACAGGGAGTTAGGCCATGCAGAAACTCTTGTGAAGAAAGACCCCAATCTTTCTCCATTAGATGGCCTAGTTCACCTTACAGCCAAGTTGGCCATCCAAATTAAGTCATTGGAGGTAGCTTCTGATGATTGGGATGTCACTCTTTAGATTATTCTTGAAGTCAATAAATATTTTTTGGATAGAAACACTATTAGTGTATGAATCATTGATATTAGTGTCAAAAAGAAGGAGATATAGAAAGAGCTAATGGGAAGTAGGAGCATGGGAGAGCAAGCAAGCAAAAGAGTATCAGTTGAGGCACATCTGCTCAGTAGGAGTAACATTTTGAGAATAGAACTAGATCAAACAACTTAGGGGGAGTTATAAGATTTTGAGGTATAAGTTTTCGCAAAATTTTGATATTTTGATATTTTGTATAGAAGCCAAATAAGAGTTATGTTATTCTCATAAGAATAAAAGCATTAATTCATGACCAAATGTTTTGGATAGTCATGTCAAAGGAGGAGATTGTCGATGTCAGATTGGTTTTGACAACTGAGTGTTTGTACACTTAATTCATTTACATAGTTCATGTTGTACAAGTAGTATATGCTGCCCACAACATGTATAAGTTAAAGCATGCCAAGTCAACAGTGAGTGTTGAATCACTCTGGTGCTGAGAAAATAATATATGCCAAGTGATTCATGTGTTGAGCAAGTAGTGCATGCCAAGTTATTTAGATGCTAAGTTACATTATTGAAATCATCATATGTCAACCATTAGAGACTTCAAATGTCGAGTAACACAGTTTTGTCATAGTTGTTTGTATTGGCACAAACTACTATGTAAACTATTTTTGAGTTGACTTATAGATTGAATTATGATATTTAGGTGATAAGGATGAATCTTAAGTTAGAATCCCTGTGAATTACATGCATCCAATTAGGTAAAGGGAAGGTTTAAGTGGCAAAATGGGTAAATCACAACGTTGATTTGTACCTAATCATAAGTCACCTAGGTCTTCTTAAGGAGGAGGAACCCTAAACTTCTTATGAGCATGAAAGGCTATTTACGAATGATCAAGGAGAGTTTTGCATGCACAACCAAGACATTCATGGTGACCAAGGTATTATGATATGAAATTAAATTGTAGAATTAGTTAAAGGAGAACAGAAGAAGGAAATAGTGAGCATAGAGAGACATATAATCAAGCAAGATCAAGAATACATCAGTTTAGAAGTGATATGTCATCAAGAAACAAAGTGCTAACCATAGGATCAATGCTAAGACATTCTAATAGGAGAATCAATTAAATCTCTTAACAGACTAGTCCTAATAGGCTGTATTGAAATACTCTAACAAGGTGCTTACTTTATTGTGGGTTGAAGTTCTTTAAAAAGGTATGCTTTTAACAGGGTGTTGAAATTCTTTAATAGCGTAAGACCTAACAATCTTTGTAAGCCTTTTAAAGTGCAAACCTTTCATAAGGTATATCATATTTCATGATCAAACATTGTAACCTTCATTGGATACACTTTATTATTGCAATAGTGAAGATTTGTGGGTGTCATCCCCACCCCAGTTTTACCTTCTCAAAGGAGGGTTTCTATCAATCATATATGGTGTCATATATGTCTAAATGCTTACATCTCTACATGCTTTACATGGTATTTCAACTTACTTATTGAATGTATGAGACGGATGTGTGGTGAATGTTTTATGGGTCAGAGTTTAAAGCATTGATTCACCCCCCTCCCCTTTAGAATTTAACCTTTCCTATTGTAATTCCAAAAATGAATACACATGAAAACATCATACAGGAATCACAAAGATCGTAATGGAAGACTTCATCAAAAATACCAACAACATGTTGGAAATCAAATTGAAAAGCTCATTGTTGAAGATCAAAGAGGGAGATTGTTGCAAAGAAGGAAGACTATTGTTTTCAATAATTGTTTTTTTATTGATGTCAAACTTGCTACTTGTAGGAATGACATTTGCTTATATAATCTGAGTACTAGCACTTAATTAATTGATGAAGATGATTTGATCAACAAGATGTAATAAGAAAATCGAAGGGAAAGGTTGAGTTATGTTGTTGTAATGAAGTGCAAGGATCAGTTAAGACAATGGTTAAATAATTTATTGATGACATACTCAAGGATACAGAGGTTGTTCACACTGAGAAACATTGGAGGAAAAAGTTGTAACAAGGTTGATTGTAAAGCTTAAACTATGATCATTAGTGGATGTCGAGAAAGTTACTTGAAGTCGAGCAAAATTCCTAGTTGGAGCTGAGTAACAGGAAATTCCAGTGTGTGTCGAGTGATCTTTAGTTTCCAACTGAAGATAAGGTGTTGAGCATCAAAAAATTCTTGATGTCGAGTGATCTTCAGGTGTCGAGCATCAAGAAAAACACAGTTGATGCCAAGTAACATAGTATGTGTCGAGCATCAGTATTTCAATAGTTCCAAGCTATTGCATTATTTCAAGTGATAAAGATTCACCAAATTTGAGCTAGCATAGTGGTTACATTGAATTTTTTGAAAAAGTTGGAAGATAAGGATGATGAGCTCATGGCATAGAATCCTATGTAAACCATTTTTGGGCAAATTTTAAAGGATTATTCAAGAAGTTTCTAGAGGAAACAGGATATAGGTTAAATGTAATGAAACCTACCTAATCCATATGAATTGAAATTAAAGAATGGAAGAATCAAGTAGGAAAAGGAACTCCAAGACTTCTATTTAAGGATTCATAGACCAAGAAGTAAAGAGTTGCTAATATTGTTGTTGCTGAAGAGCTAAGTCTGCAAAGTGGTTGAAAGGGTGTCAAGGGGGAGACATCTAGGAGAAGGAAGAGCACAGAGGCTCTGCTTCTATGAGTGGTCATGAAGAAATGACTGCACTAGTAAATTGAGTATGGAGACTCAAGAAGACAAAGCTTGAAAGGAAGGCAAGCTGTCAGAGTTGCAGAGATTGAAGGCCAAGCAAGGGTATGAACTGAGAAGTGATCTGAGATTTGGAAGATAAGTTGTATGTTGTAGTCAGCTCAAGATTTTTCTAGTACTCTCTAGGAATTGTATTAGATTTGAAAATAATATGGACTTAGCTTGGCCTAACAACCATTTGTAAATCCTTTAATAGGGCGGAATTCTAAGTGAATGTTCTAAAGTCCTCTAATCAGGCCCACTTTTAATAGGGTGGTTAAATCCTCTAACAAGGTCACATTTAACAGTGCGTGTTGTAAGCTTTTAATAGGGTAGGCCTTTCACAGGGCATCACTTCAAAAGAGTGAGAATTAAGTAGCATGTTACTGGTGGTTTTTCTCAAATTGGGTTTCCACGTAAATCACTATTTTATGTGTTGATTTCTTATGTGTTATGCTTGCATGTTGATTTATAGTAACTTGCTAATTAGAAAAGTCAAATCTTGGATGAATGAATGGTTGAATGGGCTCACTATACTTAGTTAAAAGTTTGAATAGGACATTTGGACCTTGAATAACTAATTCACCCCCCCACCCCCCCAGTTATTCTAAAATATTTTTAACAATTGGTATTAGAACCATCTGCTAATTTAGTTTCAAGGTACTAGAAGCAGGAAGATCAAGATGTCCAAGAGAGAAGTTCCCAAGCTCAACAAAGACAACTTTTCTACATGGAAAAGTCTGATGAAATTGCACCTTGGATCAATAGGTGACTATGCACAAACCTCAATTGGAATAGAACATGTAAATCTAGCAGGACCTCTTACTGCAGATGATTTGAAAAAAAAGAAAGAACATAATCAAGCAATGTTGGAAATTGCCTCTACACTTAATTATGCAGAATATGATGACATCAAAGATTGTGACACTGCATTCAAGATGTGGAAAACCTTATCAAAAATCTATTGAAGGGATTAGAATGTCTAGAGAGAGAAAAGAGAAAGCCTAAGAAGAAAGTTTGATGACGTGAAAATGGAGAAAGGTGAAAATGTTGCCCAATATGCCGCAAGAATGAAAGAAGTGGTAAGTGCAATAAGAAGTCTAGGTGGACAATTGGAAGAAGAAATAGCCATCAGAAAATACTTAAGAACTATGCTTCCCATCTATGCTATTAGAGTTTCAGCCATCCAAGAGCTAAGGTGTGCACAAGGGAACACACTAACCTTTGAAGGAATAGTGGAAAGAATTACTACATTTGAGCTATCCAATTTCAATAACTACGGACCTAAAAACCTTGAATCTTCTTTCAAGGCCAAGATGACAATAAAATACACTGAGGAGGATACATCAAGCAAGAAAAGAAGAAAAGGAAAACATGCATCCAGTGATAGTACCATAGATGAGGAAGATGTGGAATAGTTAGAAGCACTACTAGCTAAGAGATTCCATAGAGGCAAAGGTAAATTCAAAGGTAAGCTTCCTATTATATGTTTCAATTGCAATGAAGTTGGTCATATTGCTGCAAGATGTCCACAAAAGAAGAATTACAAAGAAGGAAACAAGTACAGGAATAAGAGAGAAGATGATAGCAAAGATTTCAAGGAGAAAGGCAAGAGATGTTACATTGTTGAAGAAGATTCTGATGAGAATGATGATGAAGTAGTCTATGTAGCCAAGAAGGATGAATTAGATGAAGATGAGGTAATAGTATTGGTTACTTATGTGAACAAGAATGACAAGTGGATCATTGACAGTGGATGCTCACATCACATGATAGGAGATAAAAGTAAGTTCATTACCTTTACCCAATATGATGGAAATAGTTTTAGATTTGATAATGATGCTCCATGCCAAATCAAAGGAAAAGGCTCTATTAAAATTACAAAGAAAATTTCATGTGATAATGCATACTATGTTGAAGGATTGAACTGCAACTTATTGAGTGTATCATAGTTAGGCAATATAGGTTGTAAAGTTGAATTTGGAAACAAAACTACCAAGATCTATGACACTAATGGAAATATGATAGGAAAGGGTGAACAAACTAAGAGTAATCTATTTTACCAAGATATGGAAGATGCAACATTCTTTTTGTTAGACTTGATGATGTGTAGTTATGCCATAAAAGGTTATGTCATGTTAAATTTGATAATTTGATTAGCATCAACAAGAAGAAGAAGGTCAAAGGGTTACCTAAGTTGAAGAAACCTAAAAACACAATGTGCAAACAATGTCAACTAGGGAAGATGACTAAGTCTAGTTTCAAAAGAAAAACATACACTTCCAATGAAGTACTAGAACTAGTCCATATAGACATATGTGGTCCAATAGAAGTACAAAGCTACCTAGGAGACAAATACATAATGTTATTTGTAGATGACTATTCTAGGATGATGATTGCTATGTTTTTAAAGCAAAAATCTAATGAATTTCAAATGTTTAAGTGGTATTTGGCCAGAGTTGTGAAGGAAATAGGAAAGAACCTAAAATGCCTAAGGTCAGACAGAGGAGGTGAGTTTACATCAAAAGAATTTGAAATATTTTGCAATGCCAAAGGTATCAAAAGGCAAACATCAACACCAAGAACTCCACCACAGAATGGTATTGCTAAAAGGAGGAATAGGTCAATGGTTGACTATGCTAGAACCTTGATGGTGGAAAAAAATGTTGCACTCAAATACTAGAGAGAAGCTATAAGTATTGTAGCCTACACACTAAATAGAGTTCAAGTCAAGAAAGGTACAAATGCAACACCTTTTGAATTATGGTATGGTCACTCACCCAATGTTAAATATTTCAAAATATTTGGTTGTAAATGCTATATTCTAAAAGATACTAGAAATGGAAAGTTTGATGCAAAGAGTGATGAAGGCATATTTCTCGGATACTCCACTAGAAGCAAAGCATATAAGTGTTTGAATACTAACACTAGCAAGATTGTGGAGAGTGCAAATGTAAACTTTGATGAGCATGCAAAAGTTTAGGTTGATGAGTCCAAGAAATCAAAAGATTATAGATCCTTCATAGACTTCTATGAAGAAATGACTCTTGAAGACAATGTTGCAAATCAAGTTGGGAATCGACAAAAAACTTTAATATCTACCGAGTCTCAGCTTGTGAATGTTGAGTTACATTCAAAAGCCAAGCTACAGAGTGTACAAAATGCACATTCTAATTCTAAAAATAGTACACATGAGAAAAATGATGAAGTGCTTGATGAAGAAGAACAAAATGACTCTAAAGCTAAAGGATCAAACATGGAAAGAAGGACAGAACCTAGATTAGCCAAATATGTGAGAAGACATCACCCTACAAAACAAATCATTGGTGACAAAGATGCTAGATCAATGACAAGAAATAGACTAAGGAATGAATCATGTCTATTGAGCAAGGTTGAACCTAAAATAGTGAAATATGCACTACAAGATGATGACTGGTATAAAGCCATGGAAGAGTAAATAGATCAGATTGAGAAGAATAAAACATGATCTCTAGTTCCTATACTAGCTGATAAGAATGTGATTGGTACAAAATGGGTGTTTAGAAACAAACTAGATGAGAATGGAGAGATAACAAGAAACAAAGCTAGACTAGTTTGCAAAGGCTATACACAAGAAGAAGGATTGGAGAGAATAACAACTAAAAATCTTGTGCGAGGAAGTACCTCTTCGCACAAGAAAGTACACTAATCCATGCAAGGAAACACCATCTCACGCGAGGACATGCTTGGCCTAGTAGCCAAACACCCAAAATTGGTATGGGGTTTCACATGAAGATTCACCCCAAGCCATGCAAGGAAACCCAACACAGTATGTGAACATTTGTATTCTTGCATGAGAAATTACCATTTTGCATGACGATACAAATCACCAAGCCAAAAAAAATAAAGGTAGAAAGCTAGGAAATAAACTTCATCTACACTGGGAATTACTAGATCCATGATCAAGGTGAAGACACTCGAATGAAATAACTAAAAGATGGAAACTACATCTAACATAGTAGTGAAGGGGTTGCAGTGCCTGCCCCTAGTTCACATTTTTGTTATCATTATCAAATTGCTTTAGGTTGATTTTGTGCATTGATTAGTTTTAGAGATATTGAATTTACAATATTTTGATATTATTTCATATCTTGGATTACAAATATATCAGTTATAATTGCTTAGTTGTTTTCATTTGACATGTTGTTAATGATATTTTGATGATCCTAGTTAGTAAGTGTGGTTTCTTTCATAAAAATTTTAACATGATGTATTTAATGATGATTATGTTGTATTGATAGAGATGCATTATTACATGTACGCATTTGATGTTAGACTTGTGATTTTACGATACTTACCCCATACTTGCATGTGTATGGTGTGCGTGTTTATTTTATCTTTTTGTCTAACATGTTTGATGTGGTTAGGGGAGGGAGTCGTAGTCACCTGCTAGTCGGGATCTACACGATGAACCACTCCCCGCCATTGTCTATTTAGTTTAGATATATTATATACATGTACATGCTCATCTTTTATGCAGGATGCAGGTACCAGGCATCGTCTTCCTTGAATTGCCAGGATGAGCGTGCCCTATTACAAATACTCAAATGGTGAGAATGGAAAGATAATGATCAGGTCCAATCCTAGCCATAGCCTAAAATACTTGTCCTGCAAGGAGGACTCGTAACAAACTGTCTACCCTTTTTAAAACCCGTGAGTATTTTGTGCGTATGTTGTTTTGTGAGTCTTTGATGAATTTTCTATTAATTAAGTCTAATTAAAAGATTAAATTAATGATTTAATTTAATGGAAATTATTATGATATTTTGAATATTTAATTATATTTAATTAATTGAGAAATTAATTAAATAAAAAGAATTGAATTTGAAGATAAAACTTATAAGATTAAATTTAGAACGTGATAATATTTAATTAATTTAATAATAATATATTTAGAGTTCATTTTTAAATAAAGGCTAAATATTATTGTTATTTAAGTTAATAAATATTTATGAAATTAAACGTTCAAAAATAAATTTAAGAAGTGAAAAGATATTAATTTATGAAAAAGATTTAAGTTCGCATGAATGAGTTTAAAATATAGAAATTAATTTAAAAGATAAAATATGTGAATTTAATAAAGATATGTGAACTTGATTAAGATATTTTAATAAAGTGCGCATGAGATTAAATTTAATAAATTAATTTAAAAGTGAAGTCTAGTGGAAAAATTAAATAAAGTAATTTAATAATTCACTTAAAGTGCATGAAGGAAAAATAAAATAATATTTTAATTAAAAGCGAATTAATTGTACATGAAAGAATTAATTAAATAAAATAATTATAATTTTAGAGTTGTGGAGTTGTGGAGACAGAAACCCTAAAAGGTAATTAGATTCTATATTAGAGGGTTTTGGGGTCATTATTACACACACAGGTTCCAAGGCACACACAGGTTTTGGAGAGCAACTCGGAGGGTTTGGGAAAGAAAGGAATTTCTCATGGCTTGAAGGATTTTGCGTAAAAATTTTCATCTTATTGTCAAAGTTTAGCATTAGTATGAGGTAGGGTTTGAAATCCCGTGAATGCATTTTCAAATTGGAAAATATCTGTTTGCTCCGTGTTTGTTTGGGTGGTTGAAATTCTATTTGTCGTCTTGATTGTTGTCCAGATCTGATTGATTGAAATTAGTCTCTCATTATTCATATTTACAAAGAAAATCGTAGAGAAAATTAATTTAAATCACATAGGGTTTGAAAGAAAAGAAAATTCTAAATGTGAAATTTGATTGGTTGATAGTAATTTTTCTATTAGATTACACTTACAAATGATATATATATATATATATATATATATATATATATGAGAATATTTATATTAACTTTGTTTTGGAAGAGTATATTTTTATAAAATTCTAAATATATGTTTGATGGAGTTCATGTTGTACGAATGTTATTTAATTTTAATAATAAAAATAAAAATAAAAATAAAAGAATTATTTAATAAATTTTATATAAATTATAAATTAAACAAATCATTTTATAAAGAAAACATTTTACTAAATTATATATATATATTATATATATATATATATATATATATATATATATATATATATATATATATATATATATATATATATATATATATATATATATATATATATATATATATAATAAAAAATTAAATTGAGGCTACCACATTATCTTGGCGATTGATTAAGTCGTGCCTATGTGTGCCTGCGATTCACATTGCACGGCCTGGCTTTTATAGCCGATGACATCAAAGCTTGTGGTAGCCTTTAAGGCTAGCTGCATGGCTTATATAAAGGGGGGGCATGTTTATTATTTGATTTTATTATTAATTTTGTTTTATTATAGTAAATAATATTTTTATTATATTATATGTATTAAATTTAAATTGTTAATAATGTTTTTTAATAATTGTTAATTTAATTAATAGTTAATAAAATTTAATATAGATTATTTTAATTAATTATTAATAATTTTTATTAAATAGTTTTGTTAAATATTAAGTAATTAATAATTTTATTATTAATTATTTAATTAATTTCTGAACTAGTAATTGTTATTTTAAAAGAAAGGGGATTTATTTTGTGGTTTAAATATTAATTAATTAATTAATTAATGTTAGTAAGTATCATTTATCAAAGGATTTCATCAATAACTTTTGACTATTAACTAATTAATAATTATTAGGTAATTAATAATTATTAATGAAGATAATTAATAAAAGTAGGTTGAACTAATAATAAATATAAATTATTTTTAAAAAATTCTATTATAAATGGAATTGGGAGTATTTCTATTTAATAATCAATTATTATTATTTTAATAATTTAATAAATGATTATTATCACTTCTAAGTCATGATATGAGTTTATTTTGTAAATGAAACTTTGTATGTTTTATGTGTTTCATTTGAAGTGTTGTAGTTTATTTTCATGATGATTCTTCCTGTTTAGTTGGCCAAATTAGGGTGTACACCAGAGGCTTTGAGAGATTTCTTTTATACCATTTATGTGGCTGGATGTCATGATATTCTTGTGATTCAAACTAAAAATCATATTTATGAGATTTACTTTATGGAGCATTTATGTGTACTTGGGTTTGCCATCTTATTTTCGGGTTGCCCGTTAAGGAACCGAGCTTGATCATTATGGGTGTTGTGGTATGGGACACAACTGTGTTTTTATGTGCTTAGGAGAGGTTGTCTAGGTATGTGACTTGGGAGTGGCTTGCAGTAGGGGTCCAGGATCCAAAGTGGTCAGTGCCAGGGTAACCTAATGCAAGTTATGTAATAAGTGATAATCTAGTAATTAAAATATATGGGGGGGGAAACACACTAAAAAAGATAAGTTAGAGATATTTGACCCACCCATGCCTTGAGTGCTTGTATAGACTAAGGATGGGAATGGGACGAGTGCCTTGTCTTTTTGAGAGGGCTTTCTGGTTTCCATATGTGTGATGTTGAGGGTTCGGGGTTCAAAGTAACCAGTCCAGGGTAACTCAACGCTTGAGGGTCCGGGGTCTATTAAGAGATCAGTCCAAGGTAACTCAAGCAGCCATGTGATGACACTCCCTAGTATGTAGCCTGAGTCTTCTCTATAGATCTTTGTGGATTTTGTGTGCCTCTGGCAGTGTACTTATTTTTGGATGTGTTTATTGTGGTTATTACTTTCATTGATGATGATTGGTGATTCATGGATGATGTACTTTTGACATGTGATTATTGACTTGAGGTGGTTATCTTTTGTTGACTTTATCTTATAATCATGGTATTTGGTTTATACTTGGTTTGTGTATGATGTTTGGTTATGTGGAGTTGGTATTGGATTGAGTGTTTTTACTTTTGGATTATTTTATCTTCTTGAGTAGCATGTGTTACCTTTGAGGTAGTTTTGGCTATTAGGGGTACCTTGCCTAGGAATGTTTTATGTTTAATAGTTGTTTGTGGATCGTTCATTATCTTCCTTGCACGGTGGGAGTGGAAGCCTGACTAGGTAACCATGCGGTCGGGAGGTAGTGTCTTCTTACCATTTGGGTTCCCCTTCACATTGCTAGCTATTGGATGTTCGTTGCAAAATATGTACCTTTATCATTCTTATTTCTTATCTCAGAGACTTCTTTTCAGATGATGTATAAATGTTATCATGTATTCTGATGTATAGTATATATTCTCACATACCCTGCAACATGTGCAGTGGATGTTATTTGGTGGATGTACTATCATTGTATTAGATATACTTATGCTTTGCTTATGCAATTATGTATCTGGTATTTCTTTATGATCATGTGACATTGTACTTGAAACTTAAACTAATTAATTTAAAATTATTAAATGTGACTCAACATAAAGGAACCCTTGAGGAATTGAAACTATATTTATAATTGATTATGTGTGTTTGATGTGTATGTTCATATTGCTTCCGCATTAATGTTATCTTGATGTTGTTTAAACTTTTTTTTTAAAAATAGTTCGGTAAACATTGTAACATGTTAGGTTTAATTCTCTTGGGTTCTCGAGCGGGGCGTTACAGGGAAATAACTAAAAGCAACATTGCAACATACAGAAGCAAAATCACAGTGTACTAAAATAGCAAACTAAGTGTGTGGTTCCCCCCAACCATAATAGCATCATGAGACCATCATGGGTCCTAGTAATCCTTGTGCATAACATCTCAAACCACCAACCAAATTGTTGCAGATATTTTATGAGGATGTCACACGCTAAAATGTGCTACAACAGAAGAATAAGGAAATCTAACCTACTAGAAGTAAAGCATGAGATAATCCTACAAATAAAACTCATCAGCTAACATATGTTAATCATCATATGAATAGGAAATCTAACATGCTAAACCAAAGCAATATATACTCTAATGAAGCAATTCACATCATCTACTCATATCTTAAATATCATAATATAGGAATGTATCAAATAAACTAACATCGTCTAAACATGATATCCAGACATTCCAATGAAATCATAAATCACAAGAAAGCATACTCTAGAACCCAAAGTACCAAGTGAAAGTATCCAGCAACGATCACAGTATGACAATGTGTAGTCTCTATACATTGGTCCCCAATAGTGGTGAAGGTAGCTAAACCTCCCAACCATGTGAAAACCTGTAGGTCCACTCTCATCATGCTGATGGAGATAATGATCCAACTACAAACACACATAAAGAAAATGTCGATGGCTAACACTCACGCTAGATAGTATGATGACAAAAACCAAGAACATAGAAAATGCATAAACTACAGGTCCTAGTTGAACACTCAATGGGCTATTATGTAGGGACCAATATCATGGAGTGTCTCTTGGCATCCAAAAGCCCAAGCTCGGGCCATACAGATTCAACTCCTCGATGAAAGGCTTTAGCACACCATGTTCTTTTATTATCTTAAGTTTTATTACAACTCACATATTTTTTTTAGTTATCACTTGATTAAAGCTCCCTCTACCAACCTATGGCACCATAATCGCCAGCTATAAGATAGAAGCCCCCTCCATATGACCCTACCCTGCCCATGCTCATCTAATGATGAGTACCCATAGGCATGCATATTCCCAACCTAGCCCCAAATGATCACAACTCCCAAAAGTAGCGCAAAAGATCATGCCTCACAAGTCACCCAAAAAATGTACATGCATGTACTTGTGCATGGTGCACCACCATCATGAAGATCATAACACAAGGACTAGATGAGAACACAAGAAAAATATCACTCAATTGAAACAAGCTCGAGAGGACAGCTTCTACATGAATCCCAAAGAACAATAAAACCATACATCATGAACTCACTCAACTGGCCTCAATCTGGGAGTATGGATTCTACACAAATCCCAATGATGCAACAAGGCCATACATCATGAACTCACTCAACCAGCCTTAATCTAGGAGTATGGATTCTACATGAATCCTAGTGTCTATGAAACCATAACAAGGGTCCAAAAGAAACAATAGCACCAAGTCTAAAATCACTCAACCAAACACAAATTTGGGAGTATAGATGTGGCATGCATCCCAATGCAACATAAAAGTACAATCTAAAAAATGAAATAATGATTTGGCTAACATCCTATGGATAATCCAAGTCCATGACCAATATCATGCCAAGAAAATTCAAGAAAATTATGCGACACACAAATCGAGGCAAAAAACTTCAAGACTCAAAAACTTCAAAATTAAAATCCATTTGATCTTAGGTCAAAAAAGCCCCAAATATCAAATAAAATTTGGGTGCAAAACCAGAAACCCTCATCTTGAAAAATAGGGCAACACTCATACACACCCAACTAGGTAGAGCTAGAATATAGAAACGAAGGGAAACACTAGTTCTTAGCCTCCTAACAAATGACTACCAAAAATAAAAGTAGAAACAAAGCTGAAACAATAAAATGGGAGAGCCCTACCTCATAGCCAAAAGGGAAAAATGAGAATCTGGACCATACAATAAAAATCTCACAAAAGTAGCCAAAAATCACGGCAATCCAAGGTCTCCTTGAGTTGGATCCAACAAGACCGATCTTGCGACAATCCCACACCTATAACTCCCACAATGAATAGAACAATAAATCCTCATGAAGAGGAGTTTGGGTTTTACTCTCAAAATTTCTAATTCAAAAGTGAGAAGTGAGGAATTAAATTCTTTTTTCAATACTTATTCACTTTTCAAGTGAATAATTGATTAGGGAAAATAACTAGCCAACCTAGTTAAACCCTGATTTGACCCAAACAAAAATAGGCTATTCCTAGTAATAGGATTTAATCTATGGAAAAGCTACCAAAAATTAAATTCAATAAAATAAAAAGCCTGAAAATCCAAAATCATAGAAATTTCCTTAACAACTTATGCAACATTGTGAGCCTCTAAATGCATAGACACACTCACTGGTCTAATCACAAAATACAAATGAGTTTGGATTTAATAATCACTAGAAGGATTAATTAATTAATTAAAATAAAGATACGTTAACCATATAGGGATGAAATTGGTAAAATATGAATGGTTGAATCACTAACTCTATGTGTCACTACCAAGGATATAAATCTTGCACACTAAAACAAGTGATCAAGTGCAATTGCATATAATAACATAGCCAAAGCAATAAATTCATTAAATCACCTAATTTAACCATTTATTCAATTATATTGAAATAATCTATTTACATCACTCATGTTTGCATAGAGCATAATGAAGTAAGGATGAAGTAAACAACCATAGCATTAAATCCATCACATAACAAAATCAGAGATATGTCCAAATATTAGATAACTAGATATCATCATAAAACATAATGTCATCTCAAAATGGCATCATCCTGCAAATATGATCAACTAAATAGCATAGTATTCTATCATCTATGATACTGAAATAAAAGTATAACATCTGACCCTCAAGTCATCTCAAATGTGAGACATAATGAATAACAAGTATCTCTCAAATCAAAATATAACAAGGTAAATATTTGGAGCACATAACCAATGAATCCAACATGGACAATCCATTTCCAATTATTAAGCATTTAGTAATGGTTGTTTAAACAACATGAAAACTTACTTAAAACACATAAGAAAAAATAGTCATAAACATGACTAACCACTACTATAGGAACCTAGTCCAATGTAGCAGGGTAATAGTACATAGTGCAATCTCTACACACATCTCACAATAATCAAAAAATAGCCTCATGATACCAAATTGATCTTGGTAATCAGTAGCATAGACCTCAGTGAACCATAAATTGCATCATAATCTCATAAATCAGTCATAAGCATAATTAAACCAACTAATAAAGTAACCTAAATCTAATCACCTCAAGGGTGTAGACCACTCATGGTGCCAATCACGATCCCCTCTCAAGGAGAGATCAACAAAGTTGCATCCATTAGGATGACTTACATAAATCAAATAGGAGAGGCACTACACCTACTCCAAAAAGAGATGGAAAACGTGTTGAAAGAAACTAGTGAAGGACTGAAAAAGCCTTGAAACTAGGGAATGTCCCAGAAGATAGGAACAAAAGATGATCATCACGAACACCACTAAAGCATGTAGAAGTTGCAAAGATTTGTCAAAATTAACTATTGATCTAAATAACCTCCACTAAAATAGAACATGACTAGGTAGAGAAGACTACAATCTACATCAAATCAGAAGTCACACAAAAGCAAACAATTGAACTCAAAGATATAGATAACATGAAACATTAAAGCCTAAAGAGTTTATCAATCAAACCAAGGAAGCATGAGAAACAATAGAAGAATCCCCCTAATGTAGACAAGGGTGAGGTGATAGGAAAATGGAAAAATGGGCCAAAAGAACTACATGTCAAGGAACCATGATTAAGATGCACAAAATAGTGCATATATGTGTACTAAGGTGATCAATCTCAAACACAACATGAGGCTAATGTCACAGAAGGGATGCTCACTAGACAAAGGAAGATGGCAAACAAAGGCAAAACATCAACCCCTCATGACACTTTAATCATGAGTATTACATGCATAAGGCACAAGACATAATGAATCCCAAGAATACAATAATCTGCATGAGTTTCTTCAGATGACACTGCTCAAATGAGAAGGCAAAATAAGCCAAAACAACTAAAATGAAAATATAGATGGAATATGGTACTTTATCTAAGTGTATTTGCAATAATGCATAAAAATGATGTCTAAATAGACCATAAGAGACATAAGACTAATACAATAGATAGTATAAGTCATGATGAACATCTGAAGCAACAAAATTGATCCCTAAACCTGAAACAACAAACATATCTACCAGAATGCAAAAATGCAAAACACTAAATAGAATGTGCCTAGATTATAATTTGGAAAGACAACCAACATCACTAGAAGGATGTTGGAATTACCTTTCCAACAATATAAAGAATTTTCAAATTGGAGATTGGATGCTCTGATACCATGTTGAAGTTGATGAAAGATCAACCCCACAGCTCCCAAGAATCACCTGCATGCAAACACCTATCACAGAAGAGAGAAGCAAAAAGCTATGGAGGCTAGAATTGCTAGATCCATAGATGAGATATTCTTTATGAAAAAAAAGAGAAATTTCTATTATCAAAACTAAATTGAATCAATTACAAAGAGAGCATCCTTATAAAAAGAGATCAAAACCCTAACAGGTAAAACCTAGGTTGCATGATAATAATTAATGAAAGAATTTATTATTATATGCCCAACATTTAGCTTAAGTAAACTAGAGATAACAAGTAACTTATTAATTAAATCAAAATAATTTAATTAATAAGGCAATATCTTATTACGCTAACACGCCCCTTAAGATAAACTTAGGGACTAGCTAAAAAGCTAGAAACTACTACTGAAAGGAAATTAGGTCCCGGCAACAAAGCCTGATGAGGTACCCAAGCACAACCAAATCTCTAAAAAGAGGAGAAATGGAGAAAACCACATGGAAAAAAACCCTAGTCCAGAAAAAGATGGAAAACATGCTAAAAGAAACTAGTGAAGGACTGAAGAAGCCTCAAAACTAGGGAATATCCTAGAAGATAGGAACAAAAGATGATCATAAAGAACACCACTAAAGCATGTAGAAGTTACAAAGCTCTGTCAAAAGTAATTGCTAATCTAAAGTACCTCCACTAAAATAGAATCTGACCAGGTAGAGAAGACTGTAATTTTCATTGAATCAAGAGGCACACAAAGGAAAACAATAGAACTTGAAGATACATATGGCATGAAATACCAAAGCTTGAAGAGGTGATCAATTGAACTGAGGGAGCATGAGAAACAAAAAAAGAACCACCCCAATGTAGACAAGGGTGAGGTAATAGGAAATTGGAAAATTGGGCCAAAAGAACTACATGTCAAGGAAATATGATCAAGATGTACAAAATAGTACATATGTGTGTACTAAAGGACACTTACTGGACCAAGGAAGATGGCAAACGAAGGAAAAACATCAACCCCCCAATGGCACTTTAATCATGAGTAGTACATATACAATAAGGAATAAGACATAATGAATCCCAAGAATATAATAATCTACATGAGTATCCTCAGATAACACTGCTCAAATTAGAAGACAAAACAAGGCAAAACAACTAAAATGAAAATATAGATGGAATATGGCAATTTATCTTAGTCTATTTGTAATAATGCATACAAATATTGTCTAAATAGACCATAAGAGACATAAGACTAATAAAATAGATAATTCAAGTCATGATGAATCATTGAAAGTAATGAAATCAATCCCTAGACCTGAAACAACCAAGATATCTACTAGAATGCAAAAATACAAAAGACTAAATGGAATGTACCTAGATCAAAATCTGGAAAAACAACTAGCATCACTAGAAAGAGCTTGGAAAGACCTTTCCAATGATATAAATAATTCCCAAATTGTAGATCGGATGCTCTAATACCATGTAGAAGTTGATGAAAGATCAACCTTATAGCTCCCAAGGATCACCTACATACAAAAACTTGTCACAGAAGAGAGAAGCCAAAAGCTATGGAGGCTAGAATTGCCAAATCCATAGATGAGACATTCTTGATGAACAAAAAGAGAAATTACTATTATCAAAAGTAAATTGAATCAATTACAAAGAGATCAATCCTTATAAAAGAAGATCAAAATCCTAACAGGTAAAACCTAGGTTGCATAATAATAATTAGTGAAAATTTTAATTATTATATGCCCAAAGGTTAATTAGCTTAAGTAAACTATAGATAATAAGTGACTTAGTAATTAAATCAAAATGATTTAATTAATAAGGCAATATCTTATTACTCTAACACGAAGTTGATAAATACGGGTAAGCGATCAAAGGGGTCAGAGTGATGCGAGTTTGAAGATTTGGTATTGAGATCTAAAGAGGTTTGGTCCAATCAAGAGGAAAAAGAAGGAGTTCAAATTACTTCATTCTATTATTTTGCAAGGAATAATATAGAGATTAGTTCAATAATGAATTTGGTGGTCTTTCCCCTTAAGTTTTTTGGACAGTGGGTTCATCTACCTTATACAACTCCTAATAGGGTTGGCACAACTCCTAACAGGGTTGGAATGTCCTAATACGGATTTAAAGTCTCATAAAAATGACTATGTACTACATGTATTTCATTAGCTCCTAACAAATTCCATTCTTTTATAAAGAACTTTAATATCAGCACATCATTTTGTGGGTACCATCCCCATTGGGATTTTCCCTCTGATCAAAGGTTTACCTAGTTAACATATCTAGTGTTATTGTGTATGTGCATCTTTTTATGGTTGCAAATTATATTATTCACATGATTAAGGATTGATAAGGTTGATAAATTTTTTATTAGTTAGATAACTAATTCACCCCCCCACTCTAAGTTATCTTGGTGGACTTTAATTTCTAACATGTTGCCCCTAAGGTCATTTTAACTCACAATATGTTATTTATAGGTGTGCAAGGAGGATCCCAATCTTTACGTCTCCTAGTTCTCATTTGCTTCATTACTCTTAATTTAAGAGGTGTGTTGATACAAGAGTTGATTGACAAAATTACACATCAAAGAACCTTCAAGGCATGGTAAATAGAAGCCCTTTTTTATGGGTTTACAACTCTTAGAGATGAAAACCAAGTAGCATTATGCCTATATCAGGGGAAACATTAATAGAAAGTAACTTCAAAGAAGCTTTATATTCTATTACACCATGAATAACGTAGCAAGGATAAATGGGTAGATTCTAATTTGGTTTCTAGTAAGATCCATGGCATCCACCTAATCGGTGTGTACACATGTGACTCACTTAAGATCCTATTTGACCATGCCAAAGTTGTGAGGATATTCACCTACCTTGGGCTACCATCAACACATATTGCCTAAGCTTGACAAGATAAGGGGAGTTTACTAAATGCCTCATTTATATATTGATCAAGGGCGTTACAAGTTCAAGGTCATTCACCAATGGGAATGCACCTTTACCAAAGGCCATGCCTCTCTAGAAGTGAACAAAAACTTATTGTGTTTCTCTTGTAAGAAACTTTGGTCACACATCACATATTTAATGGGTTCTACCTTGGAAAAAATGGAAATAGCTCAAGGAAGTGTTGAAAACCACTCTTTAAAATATGCCATATATCTGTTCATTTCAAAATTGAATTTTATTTATCTTAAGTATTGTTTATCCTAAATTAGGTACTTATTAACTACATGTATGTTCATTTCTTTGGAAAGAAAAAATATTTTGAATAATTGCAAATTTTAACAAATGGGTTATGGTCTTTAAGGCATTCAAGACATTGTGAATTATTTTTTAAGCCCAAATTGAAATCTTTATCATAGCATTGTTATTTTTCCCTTAGGAATTCAAGGTTTGATATAAATTTTAGACTTTTGTAAATTTTAGAGCCTAAAATAAAGTATGATGTTTGAAAATGTGACATATGGTGTCATTTTTAGACTCCAAAAATTAAGTGTTAGTTCATTTTAAGTTAAAAAGACAACTCCATGGTTCCTACATTCATGCACACTTGAAAAGATCTACCAAATTCAAATAGACAACATTCCCACAATGTCAACTAGCATTCTTGCTTAATCAAACTAGAGATTTCATTGACTGGCAAAAACCCAAAAAATGCAAAAAGTAAAAAATAGACCAAAACAAAAAAAAACCTAAGAGAGAAAACTCCCAAAATAATCTTGCAAAAAGAGATTTCCAGCTTACAAGACTAGCGTTCCCACTAATGCATATGGAAAATTTTAAGAAATTACTGAAGGATTATAGGTAGTATTTCCATGAGCTCATGTAGGCATTCCTTCATGGTCAACCAGCAATCCTATGAGCATAGAAATTATTTTTTAAAGGACAAAAGACAAAGATAAGAGAAGGGTTGTTGGTTTGGGACTATCTATAAAAGGTGGCATTCTTGTTGTTGTGTGTTCATGTTCTCACTTTTGAAAGTAGTGACCTCATAGTTGTATGATCTTCTTATTTTTTACAAACCAACTTCAAAAAATGTGTCACCCCAGTCTTCTTGCTCACCTGCAACATGCAAAATAGTCAAAAACCTAGCAAAGAGACTCAAACAATAGCAAATACTAGATATTGGGCTAATTTTTCAATTAAGAAAAAGAATAAAAGGATGGAGAATATGTAATGCCCTACTAGAAGATCCTTGGAACAAGGATAAATGTAGGCCAAGATAAAAAAATATTTCAAACAAGTATGGATTCACACATCATACAACATATGAGGATCACAAAGATTACGATGGAAGACTAAACAAACATCCAAACACCAACGGATCTCCAAATGCCACTACTGACCAAAATGACTAACCATGGAATGACATAGATGATTTTGATCTGAAACATTTCAAAATCAAAATGAAATTCCAAGGTATACATGAACACCATAGAGGGTAGCCAAAACACCTCCCAAAAACTTCTAGTCAAACTGAAAAGTTCCCATTGTTCGCCCAGACAAGTTTTTCCAAGTGTTGGTAAACAGATTTTGTCCTCTCTTGTTTCTTGTGAAGATATGACTCTTAATGCCTAAATGATGAACAATATCTATTTACAACAGTTGAAAAGCCATTCTCTGATTACTGGCTTCTCTCTAAATTGGTAGGTACAGTTCCCTCTATTAATGATGTTTAAGGAATTGTGTTTTATCCCTAAAACTAATGTGGGGTATGCTCTTAACCAGAGAGTAGAAGAGGCAAACCAAATTAAGCCTAACTAGAACTTAATTCAGGCAAGAAAATACTTCTAAATACTAAAACAGATTCACGTATCCACACCTCCTATGAATCCATAAATCTATTCGCATAAGACTAGAATGAGTTGAAATTCAAATCTAAACTATGACTGATAAATTGAGAAAAACTAAGAGAATCCTTTCGTCAAATGAATTATAACAATACTTATTACATTCATTTGTATTCAGGGGAACAAGGGAAATGAAACTCTATTCTTCCTTAGTTCTTTGTAATATAGAAAGGAAATACTAACTAATCAAAATATCTACTGGAACAGAAAATGATTGAAACAAAAAACCATTCAATTGTCTCTACAAAAAATAGTACTTCACACCAAAATTTTGCTGACCTTTCATTAATCATTCAACTTCATACATATAGAGTTGAGAGATGACCATTACAATAGGAATTTTAATCGATTCATCTTTTGAGGATGACAAATGGCAAGATGCAAGTTTTTCATTTTACAAAATTTACAAAATTTGCAAAATTTACATCAGAAAATGAAAAGGCAGTGTTAAATGAATCACTTAGACTTTTTTCCCTTTTCAGTTTTTGCCCTATATGTTTTGGCAGCCACTATAATTGGGATCATTTCTTCGTGACTGGGCACATGTACATTAGTGAATCTTAAGAGCCACTTTGAATGTTCTCGAGCCAACTCTTTTACTGCATTTAGATGACTTGTCAATTCTCTAGCTGCCACATGTACGTATCAACCAAGCGTCTGCAACTCTACCACTTTGTTTTGACTGCTTGAAGTCATTCCAGATAGATTACTCAAGTATGTGGAGAAGTTATTTTTCATTACTTCTACCCCAACGAGAGCTTTACCTTGCCCATTGTTTTGTGGGTCATTGTGTAATCCTCGCATGAGTTCAAATGCTTTGTCTTGGATCTTCTTCACCTTTTCTTTTATTATTGTGAGTCCTTCTTTAGCCTCTTGAATCATCTCCTTCTTGAATTGCATGTTTTAAAGCCATTTGAATAGAGGCTCAATCCCCTTCTTTAGAATATTTGCTTCAACTGCCTCTTTTGCCTTCATTTGAATGACCATATTCAGGAGAGAAATACATTCGTCACACCTTGCCTTTTCTACTGCCAAAGTGTTGTGATTAGAAGTAATATTATCCTTCTCAATTTCTAACCGAAGGATAACATTCCCAATTTGATCAATCAAAATAGCTCCATCTGCATTGAGTTTCTTAATCCATTATTTTCCAATCTGGCCAAAATGGCTATCCTTTTGAAGCTATGAGATGAAAGCTTGCACTTCTTCTGTAGTAGGGTTCTCAGTACCAGGCACACCAGTAATGGTTTCCAATGGAACAACTAGTTTCCTGATAAATCTTTTCAATTCTTCAATCTCAGCTTTCATTCTAATTTTTGACAATTTGAGGTTCTCCAATTGTTCTTCTATCACCTTGTTACTTGATCTCCATAGGCCCACCTTTGTATCATGCCTAGCTTCTCCAAGATCAATCGAATGCAGAGTGAAATCTTCAGGTGTCATGTCCTCAATTCTCCCTACTTTATTTGGCTTTGCTACCTCCATTGTTAAGTGTCCTGTTTTTGGATCTTGCCCAAGTATTGATAAAGTCTTATGCTTCTTAGCTTTAGCTACTGTAGATCCAGGGTGAACTACTTGAGACACAATATTCTTTGCAAGGATACTCTCCTCTTTCCTCTTTCTCTTCCTTTCTAGAGTATCTTCTAGCCAGGATTCTATGCTAATTACTTTAGAAGCAGCTCCAAGTGATTCTATACTGAACATCTTCTTCCTCACTAGAGTCACTAGCATTGAAGTAGCAGAAAATGGATTCTTAGGATTCTGAAATAGAAGTCTAGAAGAACTTGGGATTTTCTATTGCTCTTGAGTTTTCCTTGTAGCTTCATCAAATTCAGTGGATTCGCTGCTACTACTCTGTTCATCCCTGATCTCTACTATCAGAATGGGGGAACCAATCGGCTTCAAAAGGGGAGCACTTGCAGATGGAGCAGGGCTATGATGAGGAGATGGAGTAGCAGTTGTATGCATGAATATGTGGCCTCTGCTAACACACACACTTCAACACGGTCATTGTATGTGGATTCATCTTAGAATGAACATTGGATTGTTCATCTGAAAATCGGCCTGCAAAGCGACCTGTTGCCTTCTATCTAGAGGGAATTGCTTGTCAGATATCCTCAGAATCAAGGTGCAGGCAACCAGACCCTCTAAGAACGAAGGATTTAAAGAAATGCAGCTAATCTATATGGTTGTGCAGATTAATCTAGAATGAAAGATGCAATGTAATCTAAGAAAAAATAAATCAACCTAGATTAAACATATGCATGATTAAACTAAAAATGAGATTAAACTAAGAATGAGAATGTATGCAAGAAATGTAAGTAAATGTGAGCATGAATTTCAGCAGCGATTCTCCAAATTCATCCTCTTCCCAAAATGAAGAGATGAGGGTCTCTTAAATAGACTTTCCCAGAATCCATCAACGGTTGGGATCGATTTCAATCAACGGTCAGGATTAAAGGTGAAGTTCAGGCATAAAGGGAGATTCCCAAATTAAAGGGAGTTAACAGATTTAATTTGAGTAAAATAAGGAGTTAACTGATTTAATTTCAGTAGAAAAAGGAGTTAACTCATTTAACTCATTTTTGATCAATAGTGAACTAGAAATTTCCCTTTTTGAATTGAAGAGAGCTTTTGTTGAGATATTTAATTTAATAAAATGAGATATGCTCTCATTATTTACTTTTTCTATTTAATTAAATAATCTTTTAATTAATTAGAGACACTTTTCTTATTTAATTAAATAAGTTCATTTAATTAATTAGGAATGGCTTCCTATTTAATTAAATAAGTTCATTTAATTAATTAGGAATGGCTTCCTATTTAATTAAATAACTTTGTTTAATTAATTAGAAGTAAGTACTCCATTTAATTAAATAATTTTTTTTAATTAATTATAAATACCTTTCCCATTTAATTAAATAATTACATTTAATTAATCAAGATAGGCGTATTTATTAAATTTAATAAATTTAATTCCATAGTACATTAGCCTTAGGATATAATTTAATTTAATTAAAGTATAAATACTTAATAATTAAATTATAATTAAATCAAGTAGGTTTAATGCGACTAATATGAGTACATACTATAGGAATTAAATAATAAGCATGATGAATGCAGATTTAGGTTTTCTGCATTTGACAATTAAGTCAAGTAGCGAGTAGCAGAATGAGAATTGCCTATTAGAATAGGTCTTAGGATTGATCAGAAATAGACAAGAATTGGTATCATGGCAATGAGCCAATTTTGGGGTATTACATTTTTCCCCTCTTTGAATGAATGTGCGAGCAGCACGTTCAATTCAAAAAAAATCAGAAAGCATGATGCAAAGATGAGATTGGTTCTGAAGGTGATGATACGGAGACCAATTGATAAGCTTTTAAGGACTATCTCTAGAATAGAACTTAATCCTAAGGGATCCAAGCAGAGCACTTAGATACCTAAGATTGATAGCATTTAAAAGATTATCTCCAGAACGGAGCATAATCTTTAAGGATCTAGACAGAACATCTAGATACCTGAAATTGATAGCATTCAGAAGATTATCTCCAGAACTAAGCTTAACCTTCAAGGATCCAAGTAGAACACCTAGATACCTAAGATTGATAGCATTTAGAAGATTATCTCCAGAACAGAGCTTAACCTTCAAGGATCTAGATAGAACACCTAGATACCCAAGATTGATAAAAGATAACAAGGTCCAATCATGAGTCGTAGAATCATCCCCAGAACAAGGCTTGATCCTCAGGAGTTGGGGTTTAGACTATCCCAATACCTGTCCATTGGACTCTAAGAAGAGTTATTATAAGGTTGATCAATGGATGAAAAGATAAGATAGGTAGCAAAGATGCCAGATAGAAGGGAACAAGATGCCCCGAGTGATGAGATACCCCAAGTGATAAGGACATAAGATGGGAACCAAATGCCTCAAGCAATAGGTATTCAATGATGTAATCATCTTGCCCCCTCGGGAGTGAAATCGAAAGATGACACACCAGAAATAGACGTGAAGCAATATAGCAATAGCTATAGAAAAAATCTAAGATTCAATAGAATGTAGAAGAGATCAGAATGATTTGAACAATAAAGAAGAGATTAGAATGATCAGAAGAAATATGAAGAGATCAGAATGATCTAAAGAAATATGAAGAGATCAGAATGATCTGAAGAAATATAAAGAGATCAGAATGATCTGAAGAAATATAAAGAGATCAAAATGATCTCGAAGAAATTTGGAGAGATCTAAATGATCTAAAGAAATTTGAAGATATTAGAATGATCTAAAGAAATTTGGAGAGATCTGAATGATTTGAAGAAATATGAAGAGATCAAAATGATCTGACGAAATATAAAGATATCAAAACGATCTGAAGAAATATGAAGAGATCAGAATGATCAAAAGAAATTTGGAGGTTGATTCAAAGTGATTTCGAGATCCAAAAGACCAAGTTTGAGTTGAAAAGATTCCAAGAATTGCAAAGTATCAGAAAGATTTGGGCTGCAAAAAAAAAATTTAAATGCATTTTGAGCCACTTAAGTGTGTCAGATTTTGAATTTGATCCTGAAAAATGGGTTAAGAGCAACCAAATTATCCAAGAGGGTGATTAATCAATCATTTGTGTAGTTTGTGAATGAATTTGATTCTTTGAAGAGATCAGCCATCCTTCATCAGAGAAGGTGAAAGTAGATTTGCAATTGAATCGCATGCTTTTGCAAGTGAAGTATGTAATGCAAGACTATGTTAAATGCAACCCTAGGTCTGGTTACCAAGCCTCGATATTTAATCATCACTGGATATAAAATAAAGCTCATATGTTATACAATTCCCACTAACATTACAATCATGGAAATATGAATATAACATATGTTATTGGTTTGTTGGGATTAAATGTAAGCATTCAAGGCACAAGAAGCCAGAATGACCAAAACATTTGTCCCTTTTAATGTAGCAAATTAACATAAGCATCAAAGCATAGACGCTAGGATGACCTAAATGTTGCTTGCATGATAGGCACACCAAACACACGGGAGATTCCTCTTATGCTAAGTATTCAGTATTCATTCTGTCTGCAATGACCCTTGCGTTCATAACCTGAGACAGAAGTGTGCTAGATATACTCGCAGTGACCTGTACGTTCACTTAGTAGGACGAGTATCAATATTTATTGTAGCATGAAGAGTTTACTCCAACAAACAAGGAGAAGAACCAACATTATTGGCATATTCATATAAAAGGAGTCGAGGTACACATGGTCATCCAATACGAGATAGAGGCTCTTATAGTGGACACCCCTCTTATAGGAATATATCAACTTATTGGAACAAAACTGCAAACAGAAAGCAAAGAAAAGATCATGCCCCCAGTCATTACTTCTCTAGTCAAAGATGACATCATCGAGTTGCTCGAGGGGATATGATAAAGAAAAACAAAGCAAACAAAGAAAAAAAAGCTCAGCATATCCAAACAAGTATATCATTTTTTAGTTCAATGTTTTGGGATTGACGTCAAGTGTCAATGTCCAGAACAAGTTTGAAAGAAATCTCTTTAGTAAGGTGACGACAGTAGGCAGACGTAGTCAGAACGATTGGTGACTGAGGTCAAAGAGGAATCTTCACAATGAAGAACCTAAGAAGGACTAAGCGATAGTAGACAGACATAGCCAGGACAACTGGTGACTGATGCAAAAGAGATCTTCCATAAAGGAATCTTGAGACATGACCCGAGCAATGGTAGGCAGACACAGCTGAAACAACTAGTGACCGTTCCGAAGGAGATTCTATGAGGAGAATCTCGAAAAGAGTGACACTAGTGATAGTAGGCAGACGCAGTGAGGACCACTGGTGACTGTCGCGATGGAGATTCTATGAGAATCTCAAAAATAGTGACACTAAGGGGGAATGCCCCCGAGTTGTGACAAGACTCAATCCATGGATACATGAGTAGGAAGGAGGAAAGAAAAAGCATGAAAGTGACTATATAGAATAGCCAGAAGATGCGCTACAAGATGAAGCATTGGGAACAAGAGGCGCTTGTTTACCAGGTTTTCACCTTCTTGGCAGGATTCTATTTTTTTGCTACCATGATGCCTGTTTCCAGGTTTTCACCAATGGCACTTTTCTTGTTTTTCAATTTTTTTGTATTTTTTATTTTTTTTATTTTGTTGGTGTTACCAAGGCACCTATTGCTAGGTTTTCACCAGGGTAATCATTTTTTCAGTACGTTTTTCCAATTTTTAGATTTTTGCAAAATTTTAAAACTTTTTCAGAGATTACTAGCTCTCAAGAAGGATTACCTTGATTTTGTTCCAGTGTCTAGCAAGGTGTAGGATGAGATGTAGTAGCAAGCGAGTGAATGAGTAGAGATGGAAAGACAAGGAGTACGAAGTAGTGAATGTTACCCTCAAGGAAAGTCTTCATAAGATTACCCAAGCTAGGAAAAAAGATATAACAATATAAGCTCATGGTGTAATGAAGGGTGTCACGTAAGTAATCCAAGAAAGTGACCATGTCAAGAGATTGCCAAGAACTAAGTTTTCTTCTTTCTTTCATTGATCAAGACCAAAAGGTTAACTGAATAGGACAGCAAAGTTTGTTATGGAGTTTATGAGTGAATGACTTCAAGAATGAGGACATCTGAAGGATAAGCAAGATCATGATAGGATGTCATGGATGGAAGAATTACGCATGATGCTTTTTTACCAAGTTTTCATCATGGTACTTATCCAAGGTGCCACAAGAAGTGGTTTTCACCATAGGACGGATTTATTTATCTCTACTTTTGCTACCAAGGTGCTACAAGAACTGGTTTTCACCAAGGCACTTTTTCATTTTTCATTTTTTTTCTTTTTTTGATTTTTAGAGTTTTTGGAAAGAATTCAAGCCCTCTTCAATTTGAATATTGCTCCTATAAGAAAGATAAGTTATGATAAGCCAAGGCCGTAGCAAGGTACACTCAAAGATGTTGATAAGGTAACGGAAGGGAAATGAAAGGAAAATGAAAGGTAGATGGAGGATAAGGTTGTTGGTTTTGGAAGACTGAAACAAGCAATGATGGAAAGTAGGCATAAGATTTAGAGAATCTCATGAGGGTGGATGAGATATTAGGCAAGATCAACATTGACGCACACCTTGAAGGGTAGTGGAATGATGGAGGAAATATGGATGAAATATATTGAGGCTTAGATATATGAGGTAGCAAAGCCATTTTGGAGAGGGATGGAGTAGAAGGTTTTGAAACCTTTTTAGGAAGATGTTGGGAAGGAGATGGAGTGGAAGCCTTTGGAAGCTTGAATGTCAACTTTGATTTGTTTTCGATATTCAAGTCCTTCAAAAGAGACTTGGGAATCCATATATCTTTTGATTTTTCATTAGATTATTCAAAACGCATTTCTTCAATAACAGATTTAAAAACCCATACTTCCTTTTATTGAGCTCTTTGAATAGTGGACCTTTGCGGTCTCTTTTGCATATTTTCCTTCTTGAAATTCACATGTCGATTAGGGGAGACATAGTAAACTTTTGAGGATGGATTCATGCACTTGTGTTTGAGTTGATCATCCAAATTTCTTCCAAAGGACTTGGGACTTGTGGATGAATGAGGCCAATGTGACTGGTTTAGATGGAAAGGTGAATGTGAAGAGTTCAAGTATGTGTATCGTTGTTGATCTTGGGGTAGGGTAGGAGGAATGTGTAATGAGCTAGTAGTGGCAATAGGAGATAGAGGAACATAAGGTCTCAATATGGATGGAAGACTTGAAGGTTTTAGCTTAGATGGATAAGGACCCAGAATAGATTTAGAAGATGTGAACGGACCATGAGTATGGATATCAGCATCTTTAGAGTGAGCAAAATGACCAAATCCATCAATAGATTTATGAGGAACTGTTATAGGAGCAATACCTTTGACAGGACTATTTAAAGCTTGAGCATAGTTTGGAAGTGAATGTAGCGAGCTAGAATAAGAGAGCGAGGGAACACTTTTCTCTTCAAAAGGAAATTTGGGTAACATAGGAAAAGTATCCTTCTCTTGATCTTTTGTAATCTCCTTAAGGATGGTGGAAGGAATATCTTGATCTTGCTTAGTAGAGGTGCATGACATGGGAGATGGAGGACTATGTGGCTCTTGAGATGGAGGCACAAGATCTTGGAAGACTTGAAAGGGGATGAAGGAATCTTGATCTTGATCAACACTTGTTTCTTCATCATTTAAGTGGTCCTCTTGACATGAAACCAAATCCAAGGATGAGGGAGTATCTGAATCTATATTCGGTTATATTTCTAGAGTCTCCATAATAGGCTCTTGAAGGGACAATGGACGAATGGTTGGATTGGGGATAATAGGAGGAGCAACACATGGAGGTTTTGGATCTTTGCTTTGTGTAGTATGGGAGAGGTTTGCAGCTAAGTCAAGATTAGCCTAAGTTTCCTTTAAAGGTAGTCCTTGAGGGTACACATAGTCAACTGGGGGAGTAGTGAGTTCTTTTGGTGAATATGTGTTGGAAAGATTGGATAATTAAGAAGGTGGATGTATGTTGGAGGAAGTAGAAGTTGTGTTTGAACCGTTACTAGACATGGTTTCATGAGGTTGATCCTTCTTGAGAGTAGAATCTTTAATAGTTGAGGGCTTAGATTTTTGAATTATGCCATTGTCAAAGAGATCTTGGATCTCATTTTTCAGCTCCTTACAATGGGAATTTTTATGTAAATTATGTCTATGATAGGCACAATAGTTACTCATAAAGGAAAATCCCAAAAAAGTGACCTTAGATAATACAATGAGTTTCTCTTCAAGAAGTTCTTCCAAGGTTAATTCATAAGATTTTACCAAAGGTGTGAAATCACGCTTTGGTTTAGGTTCCCAAGGTTTTTCTTCAAAGATATTTCTAGATTTCTTGGGTGTATGTGAGGTGTTCTCAGATGTCTTGGATTCAAGATCACAAGAATGTGATTTTTGGTTGTCATAGAAGGAAGGGAAAATTTCTCTTAAGGAGAATTTGTTCGATGATGTGTTTTCCTCTTCTTTTAGTCTATGAAGTTCAGAGCTCATTGATTGAATTTGTTGCTTCATGTTTGCAATAAGTAGCTTTTCTTCCTCACTAGGAATATTGGATTTAGCATAGGTGTTGTTAGCCATTTTGATGTACTATGTTTCAAGTAGTGACAACCAAGTTTTAGAATAGAAGTCAAGTTGCCACAGTCATAGACAATGACAAAAAGTAGCAGCTTAGACAAGGACCACACTAGAACGTAGTCTTAGAAAAGCAAGACAAGAGTGCAGTATACTAAGGTATGAATAGTCTGATTTGAAGGTTAGAACAGCCAAAGATTATGACTATCATGACACAGAGTACAACAAACACTAAAGGATAAGAGCAAGATAATTGAGAGAGAAGACTAGTTAAAGTATGGATCGCAAGTCATTAGCTAAGTAGGATGCACCCATAAAAAAGCTTAGAAAATGCTAAAACCTATGAAAACATCAAAAGTCAAAATTCATTTTATACTTTTTTTTTTTTTTTTTTACATTATTTATCTGGAAAATTGGAAAAAAGACGTCTTCTGTATTGTTGTTCCAAAAAAAATGGAAAACATGAAAAAACCAAAAATAGTGAGCAGTTAGCAAAAAAACTAGAAAACACAAAAATCAATGGAAAAATAGCAGAGTTTTGTGCGAAATTTCTGACAGAGCCGTGCAAAGTTATTTCTATCTCGTGCGAAACTGTTTGGAGCCTACGTGAAACTATTTTCGGCCTGCGTAAAGAAACAAGTGCCGTGCAAAATTTCTGACAGAGCCGCGTGGAGTTATTTCTGTCTCGCACGAACCTATTTTCGGCCCACGCGAAGAAACAAGTGTCACGAAAAATTTTGCGTGCTCAAGAACTTTCTTGCATGACCTGAAGAGAATCTTCGCGTGAAGATTTTGGATCTTCATGCGAAAAATGAACAGTCTCGTGTGAAGATTCTCGAATCTGTACGGAACAGTACAGACATAGAACAAAAAAATGATTAAAAAATATAGAAACAAGCCAAAAAAATTGATTTTCATGCCCCACGGTGGGCGCTAGAAATGTATGTGTGAATATGTGGCCTCTGCTAACACACACACTTCAACATGGTCATTGTATGTGGATTCATCTCGGAATGAACATTGGATTGTTCATCCGAAAATTAGCCCGCAAAGTGACCTGTTGCCTTCTATCTAGAGGGAATTGCTTGTCAGATATCCTCAGAATCAAGTTGCAGGCAACCAGACCCTCTAAGAACGAAGGATTTAAAGAAATGCAACTAATCTATATGGTTGTGCAGATTAATCTAGAATGAAAGATGCAATTTAATCTAAGAACAAATAAATCAAACTAGATTAAACATATGCATGATTAAACTAAAAATGAGATTAAACTAAGAATGAGAATGTATGCAAGAAATGTAAGTAAATGTGAGCATGAATTTCAGCAGCGATTCGATGCAAATTCTCCAAATTCATCCTCTTCCCAAAATGAAGAGATGAGGGTCTCTTAAATAGACTTTCCCGGAATCCATCAACGATTGGGATCGATTTCAATCAACGGTCAGGATTAAAGGTGAAGTTCAGGCATAAAGGGAGATTCCCAAATTAAAGGGAGTTAACAGATTTAATTTGAGTAAAATAAGGAGTTAACTGATTTAATTTGAGTAGAAAAAGAAATTAACTGCTTTAACTCATTTTTGATCAATAGTGAACTAGAAATTTCCCTTTTTGAACTGAAGAGAGATTTTGTTGAGATATTTAATTTAATAAAATGAGATATGCTCTCATAATTACTTTTTCTATTTAATTAAATAATCTTTTAATTAATTAGAGACACTTTTCTTATTTAATTAAATAAGTTCATTTAATTAATTAGGAATGTCTTCCTATTTAATTAAATAACTTTGTTTAATTAATTAGAAGTAAGTACTCCATTTAATTAAATAATTTTCTTTAATTAATTAGAAATACCTTTCCCATTTAATTAAATAATTACATTTAATTAATCAAGATAGGCATATTTATTAAATTTAATAAATTTAATTCCATAGTACATTAGCCTTAGGATATAATTTAATTTAATTAAAGTATAAATACTTAATAATTAAATTATAATTAAATCAAGTAGGTTTAATGCGACTAATATGAGTACGTACTATAGGAATTAAATAATAAGCATGATGAATGCAGATTTAGGTTTTCTGCATTTAACAATTAAGTCAAGTAGCGAGTAGCAAAATGAGAATTGCTTATTAGAATAGGTCTTAGGATTGATCAAAAATAGACCAGAATTGGTATCATGGCAGTGAGCCAATTTTGGGGTATTACAGCAGCCACATGGGGAGGTGAAATTGGAGCAGTAACACCATCTTTTGGCTCTTCAGTCTTCTTTTCTCTAGTGTTGGCTTGGGCTCCAATAACTGGTAGAGGACCACCTTGGCAAGTGGGAGCTATTGGAATATTCTTCTTCGGGGGTTGGTCATCTCCTCCTACAGATTAAGCAAGTCCTAGAGCAGCTAAAGTTGTAGTACTAGGCACGGCACTTTGAGAAGAAGTGGGAGTAGCAGTGGTTGGTGAAGCTTGAGTAGTCTTGCTCCTACTCCGGCCCTTTTTTTCTGTCCACTCAACCCATTTCCCGATTCTTTTGATAATCCGAGCCATCATAGCATCAAGGTTTTCCTCCACATTGACATATGGCTCAGAACTGATTGGAGTATTTCTTAGTTTGGTCAAGTATGTATTACTATACATATTTTTCCCATCGTCTACTAGGCCTTCGACCTCTAAGTTAATGCCATATGTCTTTATTTGTTCTATTGTGAGTCTAGTAAAGGCACGGTCTCGGCTCTCTAGCTCATCTTTGCAATTAGCCCAGTAATCTTCTATAGTAGTTACATGTTTGATGACACTTCCAATTTGAAGCACATCTCTAGCATGCCCATTTGGATCAAACATGGGCCTTATCACTTCATACTCCTCCAATTTGTATTTGTTGTCGAATGCTTTGAGCATGTTCTTCATATCTAATTGAGACTCACAACAGTATGCTCCAACTTTTATGGGAAATTCATATCCCTTTTTCTTCAAACTAGTGCTCAGCACATTTACTTGAATTGCTTGCCTGACGACCTCGATGAGCACGATCATATCATCTAGATATTTGGGCAACTTTAGAGGAAATCTGTCAAACACTGCAAGACGCAAATAAGAAAAGGATGAGAATTGAATAAAATAATAGCCAAACTGGCTGATGACTGCCATCGCTTATGGGCTGAACCTCCGCTCCAAACACCCTTGAAGTTCCCTGCAGATTCTCATAGTAAATGCATCATTAACCTGGATATACTCCACATAGCTATTATGTAACTACAAGCATGGATAAAACTCATAACTTTTTACATTTTTAGGAAAATTCTCTATTCTCGAGAGTCCTGGCCATAGTTGTAGGGAAGCCAACATATATATCAAGAAAGATGACATATAAAATGAATTGTAAAACTTGGCTGCACTGAGAGCTCTAGAAAGATGTTCACTAACTTCATATGCCCAGTCAACATATTGTGTGTCTGAGCAGATAATTTGCACCATAAAGAAGTATTGCTCTATGAAATTGAACGCTTCTACCTCACCTTTTAGTCGATGCAAGATGACCAAAATATCTACAATTTTGGGCTTAAGATCTGTGCCAAATAGAGTTTTAGCGGCCTTACTCTTTGCCCCTTTGGGCTTTTGGAACTAGGAACTCATGATCTCCTTCCGCCACACCATCTTCTTTAGGGAGAATTCAGACATATTTGCACTAATCGTTAATTCAGAGAACTCCTCTCTTTCTAGGATTCCAAGGCAATTGACTACTGCTTGCCTATCAATTGAGATTAACACTATTTGATCAAGTAGCAAGATTTTCTTTGTATC
Organism: Cupressus sempervirens; assembly: GCA_028749045.1. Taxonomy (NCBI): domain Eukaryota; kingdom Viridiplantae; phylum Streptophyta; class Pinopsida; order Cupressales; family Cupressaceae; genus Cupressus; species Cupressus sempervirens. Next base: position 262,839,303 of record CM053785.1, on the reverse strand, counting down.
TGGGTTATAGTGATTAATACATTCAATAATCAGCTCCGAGGCTTGCACTACTACAGGAAATCCTACTGTTTCTACCAACCCACTTCTTTTGAGTTTCTCTGTTATGGGATGAATTGGTTCTACCCCCAACCTTCTTTGGAAATCTTGCATGTCAAAGAAATGGAGTGAAGTGTCTATGATATTCTGCCATGTGGACTTGATTCCACCCAATCCATCAAATCCAGCAAACCTTGTTGCCATTTAGGTTGAGATCGAGATAACTGGAAATCTTAAAACTCAAAATAAGATAGAGAGAAGAACTTTGTAACTGTGGGGATTTCAATAATCAATTTAACAGCATAACAGTTCAAATGAGTAAGCAATAATTTGAAAATCTGTTATGTTCATCTCTATATAGAAACTCCAATCCACCTGTTAATCTTTAAAATTCGCACCCCACAAATGACTTAAATCATAAATCTTTTAGATTAGCAAATGTGGAGGTTGTAACAAATTCTTTCTTTTCTTTTCACTATTTTCGTTGGCCCAATGGTTATTTTCCTTTATTATAGCTTACTTTCCTGTTTTCCACCAAGCTGCGGAAAAACAAGAATGGAGTACTCCTTGGGGAAAAATCTGCTTGACTAGATTTCGCTCAAAACATCATTACAAATTTAACTAATTTTCTACCATTTCTATCCCAACACATCTTGTGCTCAATTCAAACACTTACCATGCTTGCAGTAGCAATTTTTCATTAGATGCGGAATATTGGTTTCGAGGGTAGAAAACCCGCAAGGGAGAAGGCAATTTCTATTTTTCGCTTAAGCTTTCGCTTTACCTTTTCTACCCCAAGCACTTTACTACAAGCCCTCAAAAAACATAAAAGATGCTTCACAAGCAAAAAATGGGGCCCACTAGGAACTTTACCCTTCTATTTAGGCCTTTGCGAAAAACTTACTTCTTGGTTCGAGGCCTGCCAAAGGAGAAGCTATTTCTGAGTTTTCTGCCGATGCTCATTGTTTTACTTTTTCTACCCTATTCACTTTAATTTAAGCCTTTAGAAAATATAAAACTGACTTCACAAGTGAGAGGTGGGAACCACTAGCTCACTTTATTTTTTTTACATACACCTTTTCAAAAAACTGACTTCTTGGTTTGAAACCTGCAGAGGAGAAGTCATTTTTGAGTTTTCCGTTGTTCCTCTTTTTAATCATCTTAGTGAGTTTTGAAAAGTTCCCATAGCGAAAACATGGCAACAATTGAGTGATTTATCCATAACATAATTTTCTTCTTTTCATTTAAGCTCTAGAATCGCATTTAGGAATCTCGGTGGAGTTTCACCTTCGGGGTGCGAAAACCACCAAGGAGAAGATGGAACTGGATTTTTTGCCAGTCTAACTTTCTATAAGTTTGGAACGAAATGACTTGCAAGTAAATTCATTTGATGTAGAATTACTCAAGAATATCCATCGAGTAAGGATCTAGACTACCCATATGACTCATGACGGTAAGGAATACCCACCCAACTATATAATGTGGGAAAAGAGAAAAGATGAAACCCGATGGAGAAACTTAACACTTTGAGAAAGGAAGAAACAACTGACTCGACCATTCTAAACACAATACAAGTTAAAATCTCTACTTTTTAAAATTTGAAAATAGTTCAAAAGTGCGGCAACACCAAGACCTAGGTGATACTTTAAATCAGCATTGTGTGATACTATCCAGTATCATACGACCTTTCTAAAGAAGGCATGTGATACTTTCAAGCTCTGGACAACACTTCTTCTAAATTCATGGAATACTTCATAAGTATAGTATGACCTTTCTTCAATGGGCATGCAATACTTTCCACTATCGCATGACATTTCTCCTTAAGATATGTGACAGATTCTAGTATCGCATAATATTCTTCTTTGGGTGTGTGACACTTTATAAGTATGGCCCAGTGTTGGAACACAGTCATCCAAAATAAGAAAGAATGCTCCAATGAGCATTTGGAAGGGTACAAGAAGAGATAGAACCTCCACATCAAGGAGTACTGAATCCACATATCAAGGTATAGACACTCAAACACTAAACGGCAAGGTGGAAACAACATTTAACCATCTAACATAGTAATGAAGTGAAAGAATTGAAAGCAACATAAAATGTACTAAAATAATAGTCTAAGTGTGTGGTTCCTCCCAACCATAATAGCATCATGAAACCTTGAAGGTCCTAGCCATCCCTTATGTGTAACATCCCAACTACCAACTAGATAGTCGGAGTTGTCTTATAAGGATGCCACTACTAAAGTGTAATAACATCATAAGAACAAGAAATCTAACATGCTAGTCCAAAAGCAATAGATACTCAAACTAACTAAATCACATCATCTAATCATATGCTAAACATCATAATAAGGGAATTTATCAATAAACTAAAATCATCTAAACATGACATCCAATCATTTCAATGAAAGCATAAATCACAAGAAAGCATACTCTGAAACCTAAAGTACCAAGTCAAAACATCCAGCAATGGTCACACTAGGACAATAGACCATCTCTATGCACTGGTCCCCAGTAGTGGTATAGGTAGATATGCCTCTCAACCATGTGAAACTCGTAGGTCCACTCTTGTCATACTAATGGAGATAATGATCCAACTACAAACACAAATAAAGAAAATGTCCATGGCTCACACTCACACTAGATAGCGATTATGATAGAAAAAGATCATGAGACAATGCAAGTACTACAAGTCCTGGCTAGACTCTCAATGGGTTACTATGTAGGGGCTGACATCATGGAGAGTCACTTGGCATCACAAAGCCCAAGCTTGGATCTTGCAATTCAACTCCTTAATGGAAGGTTGTCACACTGAACATTTTAGTATCTTAAGTTTTATTACCATCTAGTGTTTTATTTAGTTATCACTTAATTAAAACTTCCACTGCCAACCCTCTGGGCACAATGATCACCAAGCTGAATGATAGAAGCCCCCTCCATATGCTACCCTACCCTATCCATGCTCATCCAATGATGAGTGCATGTAGGCATGCATACTCCCAACCCAACCCCAAATGATCATAACACCCAAAAATACCACTAAAGATTGTGCCTCGCAAGTCACCTGAAAAATGCACATGCACATGATCGTGTGTGGCACACCAACATCACGAAGATCATAACACAAGGATTGGATGAGAACAATATGAAAAAATAAAACTCAACTAATAGACTTGGGAGAATGGATGTTGCACACATCTCAATGCAACATAAAAGTACAAAAATGGTTTGACTAACATCCAAACAGATAATCCAAATCCATGACAAACATCATGCCAAGAAAACCTAAGAAAACAAGGTTGCACAGAAAATGAGGTAAAAACCCCCAAAATTGGAAAACTTTGGAATTAAAACTCATTTGATCTTAGGGAACAAAAGCCATGAAAATCCATTAAAATTTGGGTTAGGACACTGTATGTGAAAACGACCAACATAACGGTGTGAAATCCCAAACCCTCATCCCAAAAATTGGAAAAACGTTCCTACCTGACCAATTGGGAAAAACTAGAAAATAGAAATGGAGGGGAACACTATTTTTCAGCCTCCAAATAAATAGCTACCATAAAAAAAACCAAAAATTAAGCTAAAACATGAAAACCAGAGAGCCCTACTTGATAGAAAAAATGGCTAAAATGGAAAATAGCCAAGTAAAATATAATTCGTAGATATGGCCATAAATGATGGCAAAGCAAAGGTCTCCCCAAGCTAGATCCAATGAGTTCGTCCTCATGAAGATCCCATGCCTGTAGCTCTCACAATGAGAAAAAAACTAATTCTTCAAAAAAAGATTTCAGAAAAACCTCTCAAATTTCTAAATACAAAAGTGAGAAGTGAGGAATTAAATTCCTCTTTCAATACTTATTTAGTTTTTAAGTGAATAATCGATTAGGATAAATAACCAATTAAACTAGTTATACTTTGAATCAACTAAAATGAAAATAGGTTATTCCAAGTAATTGCAATTCATCTATGACAAAGCTACTAGAAATTAAAAATCAATTAAACCAAAGCCCGAAAACCCTGAAACCAAAATCACAAAAGCCCGTAACAACTTTGTGACAATGTGAAACTCTAAATGCACAAACACGCTTACTGGTCTAATCACATAATACAAATGAGTATGGATTTAACAAATCACTAGAAGGTTTAATTAAACATTTAAATAAGATATGTCGACCATACAAGGACAAATTGGTAAAATAAACAGTTCAATCACTAACTCCATGTGCCACTATCAGGGATATAAATCTTGCACTCTAAAACACGTGATCAAGTGTAATTGCATATGATAACATAGCAAAGCAATAAACATATTAAATACCTAATTTAACCATTTATTCTAATATAGTAAAATAATCCATTTACATCACTCATGTTTGCATAAAACATGACAAATCAAGAATAAAGTAAATTACCATAGCATTAAATCCAACACATAAACATAATCAGAGATATGTCCAAATATAGGATAACTAGATATCATCACAAAACATACTGTCAACTCAAAATGACATCAACACACAAATATGATCAATTACATAGCATAGTAGTATAACATATATGATACTGAAATCAAAGTATAACATCTACGCCTCAAGTCATCTCAAATGAAACATAGCAAGAGTATCAAGTATCTCTCAAATCAAAATATAACAAGGTTCAGACTGCAAACATGAGAAGCACTATAGAATAACCCTTTTTTGTTGTCCCGTCAGGCATGCCAAAATGTATGCTATGTGATGAAGGGTGCTTGCCTTAATACCATAAACACAACAAAAACAAAGAAACAACAAAAATTTGTGAGAACAAAATATGGGCTTCTGATTATCAACAAAAATGCAAAATTATAATATGATAACCCGCATGGGTGCCTTCATTACAAAAATCTACAAGACAAAACTATGAACTATAACCCAAAGTTGTCCTAGAAAATGTTTAGGCATTTCTTAAATAGGAAATTTTATGCCACCTAGGAAGGTTTTAGACACTCAAACTTAATACCTAGTGCTGACGAACCCTAATAATACATATAGAGTTAGCCAAATGCACTCGTGACATTTATTTTGGAAGTTTTGGTTGGTCCAACTTTAAAAAGTCATAATTCTTGAATCATTTCTTTGATTAGCTATTATAACCACTTTTTGGAAACCTCAACTTCTAATCAACAAGCTTGAAATAATGCAAGCACCCATCCATCAGGTTTTTGAGCCTCACTAGACACATTTAGGCCTTCAATGTGAGTCTAAAATTTTCATACCAAAATTGCAAACCAAAAATTTAGAATAAATCCATGAATACCCATGATATGGCACAAAGCCTCAACTAGTAGGTTGATATATCCAAGATGAACATCCACCTCTGAAATTAGGACATTCTGAGCTTATATGACTAAATTACTAAGTAGAAAGCCTCCACAGACAAAAACTCTACATTAAGACAACCCTTATTCAAACAATTAAAATAAAATATTTTTGGTTCATGCAAGATTTCTCGTACACCCAGGATGCTTCTACATCACTATGAAATTAGTGTGCAACGTACATTAAGTTAAAGCTAAACATTCACAAAGCTAACAAATAAAACATTTATGAAAAGACCAAGGCAAACAAAAATAAGAGATTGTAAAACCTTACAAAACACTTGTAGCTCATTTGGTACTTGGATGTGGTCCAATGATGAAGGATAGATGCTTAAGGATGCTCCAATTTTTAAATGGATTCAAATGGCTATAAAAACTCAAAATGTGGATGTTTCTAGGAATTTTGGCATAGTAATGATAATTTGGTACCTTTGGGCTCTCAAATTAGTATTGTAACTTTACTCTTGAATATTAGAAATCTTTAGAATAACTGAGAGGGGAGGTGAATCAATTATCTAAGGTCCAGATATACAAATAAAAAATTTTAGTTATAATCAGATCCATAACCATAAAACCTTAACATGCATGCATCCATTAGATCATACAATATCTTAACTTAGTAGGTTATTGTCCTAGGTCAAAATAACTTTGCAAAAATGTAAACATGAAATACCTTAAGCACATTCACACATTTTGACATAAGGTTTTTTCGTGGAAACCCGATTTGGGAAAAATCACAAGTAACATGCTACTAATTCTCACTCTTAAAGTAATTCCCTATTAAAGGTTAAAATACACACTATTAAATGTGACCTAGTTAAAGGATTTCAATCACCCTTTTAGGAGTCAGACTTGTTAGAGGACTTTAGACCATTCCATTAGAATTCCACCTAGATAAAGGATTTATAAATGACTATTAGGTCAACATTAATCCAAAGGATTTTATGCACACTGGTATAGTTATTAGAAAGAAACAATAGGACTTGATCTGATAAAAACTTACAACTCACTCGAATAATACAAATCTTTGTTTCAGTTCTCCATTATTCTTGGCATTCATACTCTTCAACTCTGATAGCTCATTCACCCTCAAGCATTCATCTCCTTAATCCTTCTTTCTTTGTATGCCAACTACAGTCTCTTATGTTTGACCACTAGATGAAGCATTACCCTAGACTCCTTGTCTTCCTTAGGTTCTCGTACATGACAACTTTTACTTCTGATGAGCTATTTCTATAAATAGATAATTTAGATCTTTTTTCACTTAACCACAGTCATCCATTTTAGGTTTAGGTAGAATTCAATGAATCTACCCACTTTTCCATTTGGTTCCTCTAGAAACTTTCTCTACAATCTTCCTTGAATTCACCTCAAAATGGTTTACCTTGAATTTTGTGCCACCAGCTCATCAGAGTTATCTTCCACATGGTTCACATAATTCAAGAAGTCAAATTAGTCGACTCAAATTCATCAAATCTTTAATTTAACATTGTTTTTTGTCACTCGGCATCTATACTATTTTGTCACACAGTCAACACTAATTCACTTGACAAATACTAAAGTTTACTGATGCTCAGTACTAACTAAACTTTCCTTGGCATATCTTAACATTCACTCAGCTTGCACTATTTGTCTTCTTTACTCGGCACCTGTTGATTTTCACTTGGCTTCTACTAATTTCTGCTCAGCTTGCACAAATTTCTTAGCAAGGCTTGGTAGACATTTTTCTTACTTGATCTTCTTCTAGTCTTTTCTTGAGTAATCTTTCATTTTAGACTTTAAGTAGATAAACAATACACTATAGTATCAATGTCTTACATGGTCTTAGTGCTTGTTTTATACACCAAATAACTCAACCTTTCTCTAGGTTATCTTGTTATCTCCTCTTTTTAAAATCCTCTTCATCAATAAAGTACATGATAGTATTCAGATAAAAAACAAATTGCCTCACTAGAAGGTATCAGGTTTGACATCATTTAGAAAAATAATGATTGCTCCATTATAATTTCTACACTTTTAAAAAGTCTCTTTTCAACATTGAATGTGGCTAATTTTTGAAGGGTAAAGGGTTCAATTTATAATCAAAGGGAGGTGGAAATAGACGGTCAAGATGAAAACTTGGGAGATTCTTAAGAGTGGCCAATATACGAGAAAAATAGAGCACGTCAATTATACTTTCTCAAATTCATAGCCTCATAACAAGTGTCATGAGGAGAATTCGTGTGAGGGGATAAGGGTTTTTGGGGGGAATGCAACAATTCTGAGGATTGTGGATAGGAAAAAGACATAAGAGGGAGTTGGAATGTGTAAGATGTGTGTAAGAGGGTTTAAACATGTCATAAAAGAACTTGGATTGGGATGTAAGAGATGTGACAAGAGTTAACTTGGATTGTATTAATCCTCGTGTTAAAGGTTGTGTAAATCATTACAGTGAGATTAAGTTTGAATTAGGGAGTGATTAGGATGCAAGGGAGGATGTTAGAGAAATGCAAATGGGTACTTTAATGAACTGGGTCTAATTAGTTAATCAAGTAGGTTTAGCATGTGTGCATAGGTTGGGTTGAGTCTAAACCATAGGATTGGGATAGGGTTAAGGATTACATTAGGGTTTAGGATCGATTAAAGAGGATTATTTAATCAAAGGGAGAACTTGTAGTTAACTTAATAGGTATTGTGCAATTATTCAATTTAATAGAAGATTAGGGATTTAATTAAAAATCACACTATTGGTTGTCATTTGATTTATTAATTAGATTATAGTCAACTTGTTAGAGTAATTAACTATGGGATAACATAATTAATTAAATATTAAATACTTAATTAGTAATGCCTTAGAAGATGACTAAATAAGATTACTTCATTGTGTAATCAAATTTACATGTCTACTCTAGGTTCATGGAAATTGAGGACCAAGACAATAAAGGTGTTATTATGTCTCTTAAGAAGCTTACCAGTTTTGTAGAAGTCCTTAGTGGATTTGGTTAGGTCAAATTTTTTTGGAAACTACAATAGGAGAAATTATTATGTTGTCGTTAATGTCAAACCTATTGGTATGACAGAGTGTCAAACCTATAGGAGAGAAATTTTCCTAAAAGTGTAGAATGTCATATCATTTGATTGATGAAGAGGATTTGAAAAGAAGAGATCATAAGATGACCTAGTGAAAGGTTGAGTTGAGATGTGTTAAGTATCATGGAAACTTAATGGGCACTTGATAAGTTACTTCTTGAAAAGATATTGTATTTTTCAATCAATACATCAAGTAAAGAAGGTAGTTGGATCAAGATAATATTTTAAACAATTTGAAAGGATAATCTTGAACAAGTATCATTATTGCACGATTAATGAAGGAGTTGAAGCAGAAGATTAAGAAACTTATATAGAAACCTGGCAAAATAGTTCAAACTGAGTGCTAGTTATTGCCAAGAAAATGTATGAAGAAGTGTAGAAGAGATTTAGTGTAGCAATGACCAAGTGAGCATGTTGATGTCCAGTGAGAAAGTATAGTGTGTGTTGAGCTACATAGTAACAATCGAGCTAAAGAGCATAGTGATTCTCGAGTGACAAAAAAAGTTTTAGTTTGAGAAAGATTTAATTTTGAGGCTGACATGGTCAAAATTTTGAATTAGTCAAAGTGTGTGGAAGATAAGAATTGATGAGTTGGCATATTTGATGTATGATAGGAGTTTGTTAAGCAATCAAAGGCAAGGATTTTATTAGAAGTTTCTAGAAGAAGGAGAACAAAATGATGGAAGGATTCGTAAATATGACCTAACCATAAGATCAGTACTGATGTTTAAGTAGCAAAAAATAAAAATTACTTATTTAAGGAGGCATAAGTAATTAATTTTAAGGTTGATTCATGTTTGATTGACCATATTAAGGAGAAGCTACGAAGAGGAGAATAACAGAAGTGAAATTTGAAGAGTTTGTGAAGAGTGATTGCTTGAGGAGATTCTAAGCAAATCAATGATAGAGATTTCAATGGAGGTCAGTCAATGAACCAGTAGATAAGTGAATGGAGATCTGTATTTTCAATGTGAGTTGTACTTTATAGATCTAATCTATTGTTACATTCTAACCATTACATCAATCCAAAATCCTTTAATCAAGGTGTACCTAACAATCATTTTGTAAATCCTTTAATCAAGGTGACATTCTAATGGAATGTTCTAAAGTCCTCTAACAGGGCCACTCCTAATAGGGTGATTAAATCCTTTAATAAGGTCACATTCAAAAGTGTGTTATATAAACTTTAACAAGGTTGGCTCTTAACTGAGATCACTTCAAAAAAGTGAAAATGTGGTAGCATGTTACTTGTTGTTTTTTCATAAATTGGGTTTCCACGTTAAATATTCATGTCAAAGTGTTATTTCCATATGTGGATGTTATTGTTTAGTATGTTATATTTTAAAATAGCTTATTTACTAGAAAACAACACTTATAGAGACAAAGAGTTAAGATATTGCATGAAATGTTAAATTATTGATGATATTCTTTAGAGATTAAGTGAGTGTTTATGATTAGTTAATATATTTGAAGTGATTAAAGGTTGAATTGGTATATTTGGACCTAAGGGTGACTGATACTAATTCACCCCACGACCCCCCCCCCCCCCCCCCCCCTGCTCCTCAATTAGTCTAAAATATTATAAAAATTAGTATTAGAGCATTGGTGCTTGCAAAAGAAAGTTTGAAGGGACTCAAGTCAAAGATCAAGATTTATAAGAGAGAGGTACCTAAGTTGAACAAGGAAATCTTCCCAACATGGAAAAGGCTGATAAGATTGCACTTATTGTTAGTTTGTGGTAACTGGTCAAGGAAGTATTGTACGTACTTCATAATTCTTTGGGGCTCAGGGCATCGCCCCGAAAAAAATTAAAAAAAAATTGGGCCCTATTTTATCAAGATTTTGGGCTAACATGTAATTATTAATTATAACCCTAAATTGGTAAAAATACTTGTATAAAAGAGCTTAGGGTCGGTTCAAGGGTTTTTTATAGTGTGTGATAAGAAAACTGCTTCTTGCAGTGGTATTGAGTTGTAAGGGATTACAAATTGTAATTAAGTTGTAATCACTAAATCATAATAATAGTGGACTTGTTGCTTGGTGGACGTAGCCCAAGGTTTGAGTGAATCATATTAAATCTTGGTGTCTTGTGTTCTCTTCTGTGCGATCTATTATTTTCTATTATTGTTTATATTTGCATTTAATTATTATTTCTATCTGTGGTTTTATCCTAACAAGTGGCATAGAGCTAGGTTTTTTTTTAGTTATCCTTTGTAGGAAAGTATCACAGTTGAGTGGGAGTCTCACAGTTGAGTGGGAGTGATGGAAAATGAGGGTAAAGTGAGGGTTGAAAAGTTTATGGGAATAACTTTTAGTTATGGAAGATGCAAATGGAGGACTATCTCTATCAAAAGAATTTATGGAAGTTGTTGGAAGGAAAAACTAAGAACCGGGGAACTATGACAAATGAGGACTGGGAGATTTTAGATAGGAAGGCACTTGGAAGCATTCAGTTATGCCTAGCACCATTGGTGACACTTAACATTACAAAAGTGAAGATGACGAAAGAGTTGATGGAAACCCTAGAAAAATTATATGAAAAGCCCTCTACTTCAAATAAGGTATTTCTCATGAAGTGTTTATTTAATATGAAAATAGTAGAAGGTGGATCTGATGTAGATCATTTAAATGAGTTTAATACTATTACTAGTCAGTTATCTTAGGTGGGTATTTTTGATGAAGAAATTAGGGCTTGCTTGATTCTGTGCTCTTTGCCTGAAAGTTGGAATGGCTTGGTAATGGTTGTGAGTAATTTTGTTTCTAGATCTAATACCCTAAAATATGATGATGTTATTGATATTTTTTTGAGTGAGGAAACTCATAGGAAAACCTCAGGTGAGTCTACATCAGGAAGTGCTTTGAATGCACAAAGCAGAGGCAGAATGATTGAGAGAGGAAATAATTTTGCAAATCATGGGAAATCAAGAGGAAAGTCAAAGGGGAAGAGGTCTTAATCTAGAGGACTGAGAGATTATTGGTACTATAGGAAACTAACACCTAAGAAGAAAGATTGTTGGACTCGAAAGAACAATGAAGGAGATAAACTAGAAGGGAACAAGGAGGAAAATGTGGTAGTAACAAATCCACAGAGGATGGATTTCTTCTATCTTTAGAAATTATTAATGATTTATGGATTTTAGATTATGGTGCTTTATTTCATGCTACACATCATAGAGGTTATTTCATTGATTATTTCCAAGATGTTTTAGGCTTATTTATTTGGAGGATAATGAACCCTATTAGAATGTTGAAAAGGGAAAAGTTAAGATTAATTTGTAGAATGGGAATCATTAGCTACTACAAGAGGTAAGACATGTTTTAAGGCTAAGTAGAAATTTAATTTCAGCAGGGAAACTCGGTGATGAGGGTTGTGTAGTTAATTGTAATGATAAAAATTGGAAGGTTTCAAAAGGTTCCCTTGTAGTAGCAAAAGGTGTGAAAGTAGGAACCTTATACTTTTTATAGGTCATATTGTTCCTTCTATTTTGATTGTTTCAAAGAAAAATGAATGTTCAGGAATAGTAGTTGCAGTTGAATAGGGAGAACAAATAGTTGTTGTAGATTCTGATATAGCATTGTGGCACAATAGACTTGGGCACATGAGTGAGAAAGGTATGAAAGTACCTCATTGAAAGAAAGTTTTACCAGGTCTAAAATGTGTTAATATGGATTTTTATGAAAGTTTTTTGTATGGAAAACAAAAGAGAGTGAGTTTTGTGAAGAGTGGGAAGGAAAAGAAAATTGAGAGATTAGAGCTTGTGCATATAGATGTATGGGGACTAGCTCAAGTATCTTACCTTGGTGACTCACATTATTATCTTACATTTATTGATGATGCAACTAGAAAAGTGTGATTTTGTTTTCTTAGACAAAAATCTAATGTATTTCAAACTCTTAAGCAATGGAAATGCTTGGTTGAAAATGAGACTAGTAAGAAATTAAAATGTCTCAAATTTGATAATGGTGGTGAATATTGTATTCATAAATTTGAAGATTATTGCTCCACTAATGGTATTTGTAGATAGAAAATTGTTCCAAGGACTCCACAGGAAAATGGAGTGGTTGAACACATGAATAGGACAATAGTGGAGCATGCAAGGAGCATGAGGTTACATGTTGGGTTGCCCTTAAACATGTGGGAAGAGGCTATCAATACTATTGTATATTTGATCAATAGAGGTCCCTCTACTCCTTTGGGTTGTTGTATTCTAGAGGAAGTATGGACTGGTAAGAAGGTGAGTTATTCTTTACTCTAAACCTTCAGATCTGAAGCATTTGCTCATATAGATTCTGAAAATAGAACCAAGCTAGAAGCTAAGTCAAAGAAATGTGTATTTTTTGGATATGACAATGATGAATTTGGTTAGAGGCTTTGAGATTTTGAAAATCATAAAATTTTAAGAAGCAAGGATGTCATATTCAATGAGAAAGTGTTGTACAAAGATCTATTACAGCAACATGAGAAGAAAGAAGATGATTATGTAGCGTTGGATAATACTCCAAAAGATAATGTTCCAAAAATTCCTTATGATGTGCAACAACCACAAAAAAAAATACCACACACCCCAATGAATGTTAGACGGTCAACAAGGCTAGGTAGACCTCTAGAAAGATTTTCTCCTTCTTTATACTCTATTTTACTAACAGATGTTGGTGAACCTGAATGTTATGATGAAGTTGTGTAGATGGATACTAAGATTCAATGGGAGTTTGCAATGAAAGATGAAGTGGACTCTTTGCTGAAAAATAAGACTTGGGATTTATGCAAGTTGCCTACAAGTAAAGGGGCTTTACAGAATAAGTGAATTTACAAGTTGAAAGAAGAGGATGGAGGTAAGAAAAGATTTAAAGCCAAGTTAGTTGTAAAAGTATTTTCATAGAAAAAAGGCATTGATTTTGATGAGATATTCTCTTATGTTGTTAAGATGACTTCTATTTGCACCATTTTAAGTATTGTGGCTACTAAAGATTTGCATTTGGAGTAGCTTGATGTTAAAATTGCCTTCCTTCATGGTGATTTGGATGAAGACATATATATGGCTCAGCCATAGGGATTTGAGGTCAAAGGTAAGGAGAACTTAGTGTGCATGTTGAAAAAAATTTTATATGGCTTGAAGCAAGCACCTCAGCAATGGTATCTAAAATTTGACAATTTTATGCATGAGCATGGATATAGTAGGTTTCATTCAGATCAATATGTTTACTTTAAGAGGTTGGATGATGATAGCTACATTATTTTATGTATATATGTTGATGATATGCTTGTAGTTGGGTCTAACATGGATCATATTAAGGGGCTGAAACGCTAGTTAGCACATGCATTTGCTATGAAGGATTTGGGGGTAGCAAAAAAAAATCTTTGGTATGAAGATTTGCAAAGATAGGAAGATAGGAAATTGACATTATCTCAGGATTATTATATTGCGAAGGTGTTGCAATGCTTCTCTATGGAGAATGTTAAAGCTGTCAGCACACCTTTACCTGGTCATTTGAAGTTGACTAAGGAGATGTGACCCAAAACACAAGAAGAGGAGCATAAGATGTCTAAGGTACCTTATGCTTTAGCTGTAGGAAGCTTGATGTATGCTATGGTATGTACAAGGCCAGATATTACACATACGGTGGGAGTCGTTACTAGGTATATGAGTCATCCAGGGCTTGAGCATTGAAATGTAGTTAAATGGATATTTATATATTTGAGAGATACATCCAATTAGTGTTTACACTTTGGGGGCTCTACAACTGATTTATAAGGATATGTTTATTCAAATTTGGTAGGGGATATTGGTACCAGGAGAGTACTATAGGTTATATATTTATTGTTGGTGTGGCAATAGTGAGTTGGCTTTCTAGGTTATAGAAGGTTAATGCTTTATCCATTATAGAGGCAGAGTATTTTGTTGCTATAGAGGCAGTAAAGGAGATGATATGGCTTTAGTTCTTCCTAGAAGAATTAGGACACCCTCAAAAGGATAATTATTTGTTTACAAATAGTCAGAGTGTCATTCATCTTGCAAAGAATTCAGCTCTGCATTCAAAGACAAAACACATTAAGTTGTGGTACCATTTCATTCAGTCATTTTTGGATGAAGGACTGTTAAAGCTGGACAAGATACATACAGATGATAATCTAGCAAATATGTTTATAGAGGTAGTGACAAGGGAGATTTTGAACTCCTCTTTAGATTTGATTGGTCTTCTAAACTAAACAAGAATAAAAGAACAATAGAGTCCAAGGTGCTTTGATCCAATAGGAGCCTCATGGAGTAATGGCATAGCTACAGGATCAGTCTCCAAGTGGGAGATTGTTGTCTAGTGTGGAACCTAATTTATCCCCAAGTGGGAGATTGTTAGTTTGTGGTGAGTGATTAGGGAAGTACTATACATAATTCATAATTTTTTTAGGCTTGGGGCATCACCCTAAAAAAAATTGCTCCCTATTTTATCAAGATTTTGGGCTGACATGTAATTATTATTAATTATAACCCTAAATTAGTAAAAATACTTGTATAAAAGAGCTTAGGGTTAGGGGTTTTTCATAGTGTGGGATACAAAAATTACTTCTTGCTAGCAGTATTGAGTTGTAAGGGATTATGGATTGTAATCAGGTTCCAATCAAATAATATTGGACTTGTTATTTGGTGGATGTAGCCCAACGTTTAGGTGAACCAAGTTAAATCTTGGTATCTTGTGTTCTCTTCTGTGTGATCTATTATTTTCTATTATTTTTTATATTTGCATGTAATTGTTATTCCTATCTATGGTTTTACCCTAACACTTATTTGGTATTGGAGATTTTGCATCTTAATACTTTGACAATGAATACATTGGGGTGCCTAGACCTATGACAATTGAACAAATAAAAAAGAAGAATGAGAACAACCAAATGATGGTAGAACTTTCAATAGTCCTCGGTTATGAAAAATTTGAACGAATGCACTAGTGCTAATAAAATGTGGGAAAAGTTTGAAAAAAATCATGGTGGAGACAATAATGTGTTGAGAGCTATGGTAGAAATCTTAAGAGGAAACTTTGATGAAATGAGAATGCAAGGAGAGAATATTGCACAATATTGTAGTTTAATCAAAGAAGTGATGAATGATATCAAATGATTTTGAGGACATATAATTGATGAGACTTTGATAAGTAAGGTATTGAGGACTTTACTTCCTATCTATGCAATCAAAGTATCTTTTATTCAAGAACTGAGATGTACACCTAGTAATGATCTGACCTTGGATAGTCTGATTGGTAGACTTATTGTATTTGAATTATCAAATTTTGATAATGACTCCTCTACTAGTGTTGAATTTTCATTTAAAGCATAACTAACCCTTGAAACAAAAATATGTATCAAGTGATAGTGGATCTGATGATGACCTTGATAAACTTGAAGCTTTATTGGTAAGGAGACTTCCTAGAGGAAAAGGAAAATACAAAGGTAAACTTCCAATTATATTTTTTACATGTAACAAAGTTGGTCATATTGTTGCTAGATGCCCTAACATAGATGACAAAAAGAAAAAGAAAGATTTCAAGTACAAAGGAAGAAGAGATGATAGAAGAAATAGAGACAAAAGAGACTATAAAGACAAAGTTAACAAATCTTGCTAAATTGTTGAAGAGGATGGTTCTAACAACATTTCTAATGATCATGATGAAAATTTTCTTTATGTTGCAATGGTTGATGAATTTGATGAAGATGAAAAAACTATATTAATCTCACATGTGAGTAAGATGGATAATTGATAGTGGTTGCTCATATCATATGACTAGTGATACAAGTAAGTTTGATAAGATAGAACAATATAATGGAAGTAGTGTTAAGTTTGGCAATGATGCACCATGTTATGTGAAGGGTAAAAGATCAATTAAAATCAATGGTAAGATCAAGTGTGACAATGTGTATTGGGTTGATGGTTTGAAATATAACTTGTTGAGTGTAGTACAATTGATAAGTTTAGCTTACTGAGTTAATTTCTAGAACAAGAAGGAAAATATCTATGATGTTACTAGTGAACTAGTTGGAACTAGAGAGAAAACAAGAGGTAACTTGTTCAAACTAGACCTATCTAAAGATACTTGTCTATTTGCAAAATATGAAGATGTTTGGTTATGGCATAAGAGGCTATGTCATATGAATTTTGATAACTTGGTAAGCATTGGTAAAATGAAAAGAGTTAGAGGGTTGTCAAGATTAAGAAAACCTAATAAAGTGATCAATGTCAAATGGGTAAAATGACAAAGTCTAGTTTCAAGAGCAAGAGCTATTCTTCTAATGAGATTTTGAGGTTGGTTTACACTAAATTGTGTGGTCATATTGGAATATAGAGCTATTATGGTGATAAATACTTTATTATCTTTGTTGATGACTTTTCTAGAATGATGATTGTAGCATTTCTTAAGGAAAAATCTGATGCATTTCAAATGTTTAAATGACATCTTCCTAGAGTTGAGAAAGAAAAAGGTAAGAGTCCAAAATGTTTGAGATCAAGTAGAGATAATGAATTCATCTCAGATGAGTTCAACATATTTTCCAATGACAAAGGAACCAAGAGAAAAATGAGTGCACTACGGACACCACCACAAAATGGTATTATTGAGAGAAGGAATAGATCAATTATGGATTATGCAAGAACACTAATGATGGAGAAGGATGTTTCATAGAAGTACTGAAGAGAGGTAGTTAGCACTCTAGTCTACACTTTGAGTTGATTTCAAGTGAAGAAAGGATCAAACAAAACACATTTTGAACTTTGATACGGATATGCACCAAATGTAAATCATTTTAAAGTCTTTGAAAGCAAATATTACATATTGAAAGTTGTTAGAAAAGGTAAACTTGATGCAAAAAGTGATGAAGGTATATTCCTAGGTTATTATACTAAGAGAATAGCTTATAAGTATTTGAATTCTAATACTAACAAAATTATGGAATGTGCAAAGGTTATATTTGATGAATTTGCAAAGAAAATGAAAAAGAATGCAAGAAAGAATGTGCAGATTATAGAAATTTTGTTTGTGTCTATGAAGGTGAACCTACCACCTTACTTGAACTAGAAAAGGTGGTTCTCAAGCATCAATAGCTAGGCACTATTGAGATTCTATAAAAAAAATTTGGCAAGCATTAGGTTATGGGAGTTAAGTCATAGATTATGACTATATAATAGTAGATAGAGGAAGTTGAGTTGTAGCCAGAGACAATAGAAGAAGTTGAAGATGCACAATCTAGTGAACAACAGCAAAAGGAACCAAGATTTGAACCTATATTGGCAAAGTATGTGAGAAGACATCATGCATCATATCAAATTATTGGGGATAAAGATTTGGGAGTCATGACAAGAATTTTGAAGAATGAAACATGCTTATCATGTGAATTTGAACCTAAATATGTAAAAGATGCTTTGAGGAATGAATATTGGATCAAGGCAATGAATGAAGAAATTGAGTATATTGAGAAGAACAAAAAATTGGTATTGGTACCCAAACCAAAAGATAATAATGTGATTAGAATTAAGTGGGTTTTTGTAAAAAAGTTGAATGAGAAAGGTGAAGTCATAAGGAACAAGGAAAGAATAGTTTGTAAGGGATATGCAAAAGAGAAAGTGGTTGATTATGGTGAAACTTTTTCTCTAGTTGCAAGCTTAGAAGGAGTGGGAACTTTGCTTGCGTATTCTACTTACAAGGGATTCAATGTATATCAAATAGATGTAAAATCCATATATCTAAATGGAATTCTAGAGGAAGAAGTCTACATTGAACAACCTTAAGGATTTATTAATCTAAACAAAATTAATATGGTATGTAAGTTACACAAAGTTTTATATGGTTTCAAGCATTACCCTAGAGCATTGTATGAAAGGTTACACTTGTTACTTGGTAAAAATTGGTTTTGTAGGAACTAATGATAATAGAAATCTATATCTAAAAAGTGAAGCTGAAAACAAGATATTGCTAGCTGAAATTTATGTTGACGGCTTCATATTTGGAGCAAAATATTCATTGAGCAAGACATTTGTTGATCAAATAAAAAAGGAGTTTGAAATGTCAATGTTATATCAAAGGTATTTTGAAGACTTTTGGTATTTCCACTACTCAATCTTATATCACATGAATAAAGGTATTTTCACTATTCAATCTTATATCAAATGAATTTTGAAGACTTTTGGTATGGAAGGCTCAAGATCAATTGGAACACCTATGGTGACTAGACATAAATTGTGAAAGATTTATGATTCTACTGAGGTGAATCAAATATTGTACAAGTCTATGATTGGGAAACTACAATATGTTATACATAACAGACCTAACATTGCATTACCTATTGGAATTGTTGCTATATCCTCTAACCTCAAAGAAAAATGTATCATGGTAGTAAAGATAATATTGAGATACCTAAAAGGAACAGAGGACTATGGATTGTGGTACAAAAGAAGTAACAAATTTGAGTTGAAGGTTTACATAGATGTTGATTGGGAAGGAAATATTGATGATAGAAAGGGAAAAAGTGGAGGATCTTTCTTCTTAGGTAGAAGATTGATTTCATGGACAAGAAATAAGCATAAATGTATTTCATAATTTATAGTAGAGGTTGAATATGTTGTTGTAGCAGTGAATTGTTCAAACATTGTATGGATCAAGCAATTGTTGAAAAGCATAAAGGAAGAGAGAATTAAACCTTTTGTGATTTATTATGATAACACAAGTGCTATAAAAATATCAAAGAACCCTATGATTCATACAAAGGCTAAGCATATTGAGATCAAGTATCATTACTTGAGATATTTGGTACAAGACAAAGTAGTGAGATTAGAATATATGAACACAAAGAAGTAGTTAGTTAACATATTCACTAAGGCACTACCTAAGGATGATAGTAAGTATCAAAGAGAAAAGTTAGGGGTTATCCCCTACCTAAATAAAATTGAGTAGAGATGTTACATTGAATCAATTTTTATGAGAAAAATATCTTACAAATTGATGCAGGAGATCACACTTTATGATCTTTCTAAAGCTATGAAAAGGAAAAGCAACACACTAAAATATGAGTAGAAGTTGTTAGAAATATAAGATAGGCTAGTTTATTGAGAGGGGAGGGGTGAATTAGGAACCAATAAAACTTAATCTTAATTCACCAATTAATCCCTCATATGTATTCTGATCTAAATGCATGCATGAAAAACTGAAAGCATTAAAACATTCATAACACTTTGACACACAATATGGTAACCCAGAAACCTTCCAAATAGAAAGTAAAACTGGGGTGGGGATGATAACCACAAGCTTTAGTATTACAATATACAGTTGACCTATTAAGGCTTAATATGATCACTTCTAATGATTTTCCCTATTAGGAGCAATAAGGACTGCTAGGTCCACCTTGCAGAAGGATTTACAAACATACAGTGAAGTATGCACTTGGTAAAGAGATTTTCAAACCTTGTGAAAGGATTTTAACGGTTCCACTATTAGGATGAACCAGTAGTTGATCTTTGATCTACAAATTTGATTTGTTGAATGAAATTCCTTTGTAACGATCACCTTACTATGATAGATAAATCTTTGATGCTCCTTATACTACTTGTAGCCTTTTCACTTCACACTTTTGTTTCTCATATAGTCATACTTCTTATCTCTATCTATTCTTCTTTAGATGTGATACATATATACCAATCCAACTTACAATTCATCAAAGTTTGCGACAATACAAGTTTCACCAAAATACACAAAGTCAACCCAACTGCTAGTACTTGGGTTCTGAGGACAAACTCAATGAGGTTATGACACTCGAAAACCATTTTCAACACTCGGCATCATCATTCACTTGATACATGTAGAAGCTTGGCTCATACTAATCACTTCCAAGTAGTCTGAACTTGGTCTGCACTAGTGACTCGGTGAACACTGTGAAATTTGACATATAAATTGAATTGGTTGATACTGCATAGCTCTGTCAAGACTATAACTTTGAGCTTAGTATAAATCAAATCACTTAGTTAACACTACATAGCTCAGTGAACACTAGATTCACATCACTGAAGTTGTGAACTCGATAAACACTAGAGAACTCAGTTTGCACTAAGAAACTCAGAAAATACTATGAAGCTAGTTTACACTGATAATTACCAACTTGGTAGATACTACTCAGTGTGAACTGAAAATTGTTCTTGGAACTTGGTAGCAACCATAGAACTTGGTAATTTAGAAAATCATATATACAAATACATTCGTTCTGTAAGTTGCCACTCTTTTGAAGTTTAAATTTTGAAAGTGAGTTTGTTCATGGCAGGCCCTGAGCCTGCAGACCCTCCACCCTACCCTGATCTGTAGATGGCGATGACCTTGCACAGAAATTTGGAGGGCATGACTGATGGGTGTGGGTCCATGGAGGAGGTGGGAAGGAATCTTTTTGACCCTAAACTATTGGAAAATGGGGTCTCAGTGGGCTGCCTAGTGGTAACTAGTTAGAAGATGACAAATGGGACCTTGGGAGGTTGGAGGAATGCTCTTGTGGGATCCCAAGTGGTTAATGTTTCTAAGGAGGAACCTAGGATAGCTCACGATTCCAAGGGACTAGCGATCTCCCTCCTAGATGATTGGGTGGACCATGTTGCCTCTGGTTTAAAATTTTGTGTTGTTGGGAGATTTGTGGCCTTCAGACCCACGATAGAGATGGTGTGCAAGTGGGTTAGCCAAAAATGGAAGATTATGGGTATTGCTGATATTTCTGCTATGTCGAGTGGCCTTTTCTATCTTAAATTCTCTATAGAGGAGGATTTAAATTTTATATGCTCGAGTACTTGGTACAATGGGAAACCTAGATTACAACTTGAATTTTGGGATGAAAAGATACTAAGGTGAATAGGAAATTCCTTTGGTCACTTTGTGACTACGGACAAGGTGACAATGCAGAAATCTAGGCTCGTGTATGCCAAATTCTGTGTAAATGTTGCATTGAATCAAGCTCTCCTAACTGTAGTTACCCTTAAAACTAAGTGGGGAGAGAAGGACCAACCCATAGAGTATGAGAATGTTGGGCTTTTTTGTCAGAAATGTGGGCAATTTGGACATCTTATAGTTGATTGTAAATTCCAAATGCAAAAAGAGAAACAAAAGGTTGGATCACCTAGAATAGTTAAAGAGGCTGTGGGGGAACCTTCAAATGCCCCAAGACCAAAGGAAAGGGGTGTTGATGTCTAAAATAGAGGATAACATGATTTAGGATATCTTGATTAAGAGAGTTGAGGAGTAAAGTGTACCTAAAGCAAGGGAAGTTTTAGAGGAGAATAGGAAAATGGAAGTTTACCCATTTAGACGTGAGATAGAGGAATTAATTAGTTCACCACTGGGGGGGGCTTAAGGAAGGAGAAATTATGGAAGAGGGTGAAATAGTGGCACACCACTCCCTTCCTAGTTCACCAGCAAGTCTGGGTGATATGTGCTTATAGGAACAAATTGAGGTAGACTGTGGGACCTAGGAACGGGTGTTCACTCCTCTAAGAGTGATAAAGGCCTCCCCTATGGAGATTTTTGCTAAGGTTATGGCAAGTTTGGAGAGGGTAAAAAAGGAAATAAGTCCCATCTCACTACAAGAGAGTGAGAATGGGGAATGGGAAGTGTAGGAAAGAAAGAAAAAGGGGGGGAAGAAACCAGATGTAGGAACTTGTGGGACAGCAGGAAGACCGTCTAGTAGAGCAACTAGGACAAAACAAGTAGCAAGGGACATGGCCAATGGTAAGTAGCTTATACTAGAGACTATAACAAGAGGCAAGAAATTAAATTTCTCTCTTGGAATCTAAGCGAGTTGAATAACCCCCAAAAGCAATATGCTCTAAAGCAGTATATATTTAAGGAAAAAGTGGATTGTGTGTTAATTCAAGAAACAAAAATGTCTACTGCTAATTTTGTTAGACCAGTTAGTCATGTCTAGCTGGGAATTGCCTTTGTACATATGGATGTTGAGGGAACCTTATGGGGTATTACAACCATGTGGAACCTGTGTTCTATGACTGGCACTGAAATATCGAAGGACAAAAATTTAATAATTATAGAGTTCCAAACTAGTAATAAAAAATGGGGGCTTATTAACATTTATGCTCCTAATAACAAAGTAGAGAGGAAGGAAACCTATGGAAAGTTGGAAAGAATTATAAATACCATGAAAGATGAATAGCTAATGTGTATGGGAGATTTTAATACCCCCCTCTATCACTTAGAAAAATTAGGGGGAAACAAAGACAACCCTAAAAGCTTGCAAGATCTTCATGATTTTATGGGTAGAATGGATTTTATTGATGTTGATTTGAGAGGGAACCCATTTATGTGGACTAATAATAGAAAAGGAAGAGAGATAATCCAAGTAATATTGGATAGATTAATGGTGTCAGGGAATTGGGACAAATTGGGTAATTCTCTTCTGGAGAATCTCGCAAGAACTATCTCAGATCACTTCCCTCTAATGTTTCATTGGGAGGATGGTTTAAGAGAAGCATCAAAACCTTTCAGATATGAAATTATGTGGCAGACTCATCCAGAATTTAAAGATTGTATCCAAGAATGGTGGAATATAAAAATTGATGGTACTACTATGTATAGACTAACGCAAAAGTTAGACAATATTAGGAGGAATGTTCAGGGTTGGGCTAAGAATTCCTTTGGCGATTTGTTTAAAATTAAAGGGGAAGTGGAGGAAAAAATTAAAAAGTTGCAAAAAGAGAAATCTGGAGGTTATTACTTAGGAGGAGGAGGAATATAGAAAAAAATGGAAGGACATCATTTTGAGGGAGGAAATTTATTAGAAGCAAAGATCTAGGATTCAATGGTTAACTAAGGGAGACAGGAACACTACTTTCTTCCATAGGTCTGCTTCCAATCATAAAAGAAGAAACATGATAAATAGTTTGGAAGGAGAAGGGGGAAGAGAATATAAAGAGCAAGAGGAGATGGGGAGACATGGGGTAGAATATTTTTGCAAGGTCTGTAAGAAGGATAACAATATAGGAAATCAGGTGATCAAAAGAAGTTTGATAAATACTATACCACAGGTGCTCAGAGATGTGGAAAATAATTGTATTTTAGGTAACATCATAGAAGAGGAAGTGAAAAGGGTAGTGTTCTCAATGAAAGCCTATAAGGCCTCAGGTCCTGATGGCTTCCCCCTACTTTTTTCCAACATTTTTGGGAGGTCGTTAAAGGTGAACTAATATGGGCTACTACAGATTTCTTCAAAACAAGGAAGATGTTAAAAAGGATAAATAAAACCTTTATTGCCTTGGTTCCCAAGACCCCGACACCAGTGAGTCTACTAGATTCTAGACCAATAAGCCTCTGTAACACAGTGTATAAGATATTTGCAAAAGTGCTAGTCAATAGAATTAAGCCTTTCTTGGAATGTATTATAAGAACAACACTAAAGGGGTTTGTGTCGGGTAGACAAATCCTTGATGCAGTGATTACTACACATGAAATTATACATTCTATGGAAAAGAATAAAAAACCTAGTGTGGCTTTCAAGCTGGATATATCTAAGGCATATGATAAGGTAAAGTGGGATTTCCATTATGATGTGCTTGGAAGAGTGGGTTTTAATGACAGAGTTATAAACCTAATTAAGATGATGGTAGGGATGGTTCAGTATGTTGTCCTTCTAAATGGATCTCCTTGGGGTAAAAAATTTAATGGAAAGAGGACTAAGACAGGGTGATCCATTGTCTCCTTATCTTTTTATTATGGTGGCAGAGGTGTTGGGGAGATTATTTTCTAAATTACTTAACATAGGATGTGTGAAAGGAATAAAACCTACAACTACCATTGATACTGAGGTGTTACAACAATTTGTAGATGACACATTTATGTTTGGTGAATCCTCTATTATGGAAGTTGAGGCTCGAAAAAGTATACTTAAAAACTATGAAGAAAGCTCAAGGTAGCAAATAAATTACTCTAAGAGTAAGCTTTACTTCTTCAATATTGAGGCTAATATGCAAAGGAGGATAAGGAACATATTAGGTTGTCAGTCAGCCAACCTCTTAGATACATATCTAGGACTACCGCTAACCACTAGGGAGGTGAACAATGAATTTTGGAACACTATTGTTGAAAGAACCCAAAGGAAGCTAGCAGGATGGAAGGGGAAGATTCTAAGTAATGCAAGTAAATTACAATTACCCTTTGCAGACCTCTAGGGTATTCCAATTTATTTTTTGTCCCTTTTTAAGATTAATCAGAATATGGCTAACAAAATAGAGAAAATACAGAGGAACTTTTTATGGTTAGGAATGGAAAATAAGAACAAATTAAACATGGTTAGTTGGGAGGAGGTTTGTAAACCAAAGGAAAGGGGGGGATTGGTAGTTAGAAGACTTCAAGACCTGAATAAGGCTCTCCTTGCAAAATTTGGATGGAGATTGGGAGAAGGAAATAATGATTGGTGCAGTATCATGAAAGCAAAAAATCTCTCAAACTCCCTATTCTCCCACAATCTATTTAATAATGATCTCTCGGGAGGTTTCAAAATTTGGATGAATATTATTAGAAGCAAGGGGCTGCTAAGGGAGGGGGTAAGATGGATCTTGGGTAATGGGCACAAAATAAGGTTCTAGGAAGATAGCTAAATGGGAGGGAAACCACTGGTTTATAGCAAATTTAGAAGACTAATGGACAAGTTGAAGGACGTGATAGGACAACGAGTGGTGGATTATATTGACCAGGGAAGAAGGTGGAAGAAATTGCAAAATGATACATATTCCTAGGAGGATATTCAACTCCTTAAAGAATTGGAAGAATTGATGGAAGCACAAAGAATCCCAATTCTAATTCAAGAGGATAAAGTGGTATGGGACTTAACGCCTAGTGGAAATTTACAGTAAAATTGGCTTACAAACATCTATGGAGTAAAGATTTGCACCTCCTAATATGGAGTAAAGTTTGGATAAGCAATCTCCTCCCCAAAATTAATTTTTTTCGGTGGATTATTCAACATGGCAAAATTTTAACGTTGGACAATCTGAAAAAAAAAAGGGGGGGGGGGGGGGGGGGGGGGGGGGGGGGGGGGGGGGGGGGGTGTTTTATGGTACCAAACAAATGTTATCTTTGCAAAAGAGAAGAAGAGAGTATCTCCCACCTATTTCTAAAATGCCCATATACTTTAAAGATATGGGAGTTTGTTTGGGGGAAACTGGGATTATGTTGGGTGTTGAAGGATAACTTAATTCAATCTGTGGAAAATTAGGATTGTCCCTTCTATCACCCTAAACTAATACTTCTATGGAAAAGTGTTCCTCCTTATATTTGTTGGCACATTCGGAAAGAAATAAACAATAGAATCTTTTAGGAGGAGGAAAATCCACATGAGGTTGTCATGGGTATCATGAAGAAATTGTTAAAGGAAAATATAATGACTGCTAAATGAAAGCTACCAAAGGAAGAACCAAGTGGAAAAGAAAAAAAAAATAGCAGAGAGATGGGGTATCCAGGAGAGTTTCAATCATTTTGATAACTCCAAAGTCTTAAAGAGACAAAAAACAAAATGGGCACCAGCAACCTTAACTCAGCCAAAGCTAAATTTCAATGGTGCTACAAAAGGAGGAATAGGAGTAGCATGTGGTGTGCTGAGAGATAGAAATAGAGATGTGTTGCTAGTATATTCTGAGAATGTTGGAGGAGGAAGTAATAATTTGGCTGAAGCAATGACTTTGCTCTAGGGCTTGCAATTGATAAGGGAAATGCAGATAAAGGAAATAACCATAGAAGGAGATTCCAAATTAATCATTGATTTGGTGAAGGGAGTTTCTAAACCTAGCTAGAATATCCTAAATTTTATTATGGATATAAGATATATTGTAGATGGGATGGAGAAAGTCCAATTACAACATATTTATAGAGAAGGAAATAGGGTGGAAGATGTTGCTGCCACCATGGGTTCTGAATTAAGGAAATTGACATGCTGGAGAAACTTAGAAAATTTAAAGGAGGAAATGAAGGCCTTGATCAGCAAGGAAAAGGATGGGAGCAAAAGTTAAGCATGAATTGGCAAATAATGGTCAGTGCCAATTTTGGCAACATTATACTTGGGAAGATGAAATGTGCTAATTTTAATGGAAAGTTTAAGGGAAAGTCGATAAGATAGTACCGTACTTATTGGATAATAAATAGGGGTGATTTGAGGTGGTAGTTATTTTTCCATAATGGTAACACAAGGTAAAATTTGAATTACTTCCTCTTCAAAAGTAGGAAATTTTTCAGTACCAAGATTATCAATGCATTCAGAAATGTGAGAATAATAATGGTAAGTACATGTGAATCCCATCATAATTATGATTGGGATTTTGAAAAAACCCTAAAACCAGTTTGGGAGATGATTAAAACCCCTATTGGAGTTAATCGTAGAATTGCTATGATTTTGGTGATCAATATTTTCAAGAATCCCAACGGTAAGGAAATTCAAATGCGAATTGCTGAGGTTGGAGGGTTGAAAACTAGTGAGGAGGAGATGGGTGCAAATTTGAATAGATTGGAACCACCAAAGATTGAAAATTTTTAAGATAGAATGGCAACCTAGTTTTTGTTGAAGGAGGGGGAATTTCTTCCCTGTATGCAGGCAATGGCGGGATACGACGAAAATTGTGCACTTCAATTTGTGAATGGTTGGAATGAGTGCAAGGTCACAATAAATGGCATTAAATTTCAAGTTAATGAGGAAGTGATTGCAATGGCAACTAGGTTGTCCATGATGGGGGAAAATAGCAGAAGGTCATGAAAACTATGGATGAGGCCACTATGAGCAACTTCTTCAAGGAGAATGAAGAACCAATGAGGTATAGGGGAGGATTTAGAACGGATAAGCTTCTGGTTCCATGGGATGATATTTACCTGGTGATTATGGAATACTTTATGCTTGAAGGTAGGTTTGGAGTTTACTACTACTATCACTTTCCATTGCTCAATCATTTTAGAAAAAGGTATTTTGTTTCTATTCCATTTTTTTCTCTTACAGTCTCTGGAGGATATGGTTAATGATGTTAGGGGAAAAAGGGGTAAGGGTCTAAATTTTACCATTATCCAGCAAGCTATAATTTTTAGGCTCTATCAGTTCCACCTCACCCTTTGTGCCCCTAGGGTTATAGTGGTTGATAACTAGCACCAAAACTGAAATCCCTCGTTGAGTACCAACACAAGTCCCAAAATCTACTCCTTGCGGCCATCCCCCAGTGGAGATGTTAAGAAAAAGAAAAAACTAGAGTCGGCTATAGAAAAAAAGGGTTGTAAAAAAATTAAGGTTGAAAAACCTGTTGTGGTTGAAATTGAGGAGGTAGAAGAGGAGTGGGGGTAAGGGTAGGAGAAGGTCAGGAAGGCTGGCTAAATTCCAGACTAGGTATAAGAAGAAATCCAAAAGATATAGGTTGGAAGAGGAGGAAGAGGAGAGTTTTGAGAGCAAGGAAAGAGAGCTGGAGGAGGAAAAAAAATTTGATTCTAAGAGAGATAATGAGGAAGGGAAAAAAGAGATAAGTCAAAAATCGGTGGATAATTCCCAAGCATCTGATGGTAATACCCTGGCCTCAACTGGTAATGACATTACCACCAAGACTCATGTTTCAGCCAGTTTCACCCTTCAACCCATAACTTTTTGTGAGGATAGTAACAAAGTGGACACTTCCCCCATCACTATTTCCTCCTTGGTTAAAGAAAAATGTAATATTTTTATTATCACTCAAGTTTTGCAGGAAGGGATTCAATTGACAAAGACTAATGAGGGACCTGGAAAGGTTGATAAGGATGGGAATGAAAAAGAGGAGGAACGAAATGAAACAACTACACCGCTGGAAAAAAGAGTCAAAACCTTGGCGGAGGGATTTCATTCTTTCTCTAAATTTGCATTGGAAGTCACCCATGTAGTAGCTACTAACCTCCAATTACTAGCACAGGAGAAGGATGATTCAAGGATGGACATGGAAGATAATAAGCTCCTCTAAAAGTTTCTTGCTGATGACTGGGCTCAGGTCCTTCTGGACGAGAAAGGAAAAAAAAAAATTTGAATGTTTTTGAGGGATTTAAGGTTCCTAGTTTTGTTTGTTTTCTACTGCAGCATAGTTGTTGGTTTACTATTGTTACTAAGACTTGGGTTGGCTTGTTTAAGCCAACAATTTTTATTCAAAACTTTATAGTGTGTTTAAGCTCTGTAGTTTTTGGCTACTATATTTGATTATTCAATCCTAAACTTCAATTGGTTAGTTTATTGTAGACTTCTGATAGTTGTGCTTCCTTATTACTAGTGCTTTTTGGGTGATTTTGTCTATGTGACTAGGTGGCACCTTGTTAATTCTATAGGTGGTGCTAGTAGTGTGCTAGTTACCAGCTTTTTTTGTAAGGACCGACTCCCTTGTTTTGGTCGCTTTTTATTTCAAAAATTGTAGAACTCGGTAGAACCTGAATTACTTAGTTAATATTGTAAACTACAAGACAAGCTTGGTAGCTACTAACCATCTGATTAAGTGTGTGTGTGTGTGTGTGTGTGTGTGTGTGTGTGTGTGTGTGTGTGTGTGTGTGTGTGTGTGTGTCACTAATAAAAAAACTTGATTGTAATTTCAATAATCTCCCCCTTTGGAATTAGTGACAAAAACACTTATCAATCAAAACTGAATTCTCAAAAATTTCAAAACAATCTTTAGTCTCCATCTTGTGTCTTCAACTCAATAACATACTTTGTTTTTGAGATTTTTCAAAATTTCTTTTTTAAGAGATGTTTATCTTAATATCTGTACATGTATATGTATAATATTATGATGTTCCCCTATACATATATATTCAACATACTTTACATGTTATATACATATGTCTCATGTCTTTATATTACATCTTCTCTTCTTATCTTCTCCCCTTTTATTGCATCATCACATATTCTCCCCTTTTCCATATTCTCCCCCTTTTTGACATAAATGCCAAAGGTGTGTGCTACATGGTAATTCCAAAATGTGACAAGAAGTCAGAATGTACCTTTATAATTAGTGGCATTGTCTTGTCCCAATTTTCTTGTAACACCTTGCTTGCATGTAATGCAATCTGAACTTATATTGATAACTCCATCATGTGATCAGCTATGGAGAAGTTGTTGTCATGGATGAGATTTTTGGCATGTGTAATGTGTTTCTGCAATGCATCCATTTTTGGAAGAATCATGCCTTGTATGTCTACAAGTGTGGCCCTTATCAAGGCTTCTTCCCTTAGTAATTTTGCTTACATATTAGTCAAAAATTTGATCTTTGTGTAATGAGTAGAACTATAGCTCGGGTCAAGTGACAACTAGTGCGCACTTGCCTTTAGGTCTTCATCTATCTTGGAGAGTTTATCTTTGATTTATTGAGTAAAGATAGATGTATCTTAGTTTACTGAATAGAGAAGTGACATTGTTGGCATGTATCTTAGTTTACTGAATAGAGAAGTGACATTATTGGTAGAGGTTTCCAATGAGCTAAGAATAGTAGACAAGTCTTCTTGATATATTGCAATCTTTTGTGCAACTTGCTCCAATACTTTGTTTTCAAATTTCTTCTATGCTCTTTGCAACAATTTTTCTTGCCCATTCAGATCTTCATTAAATTTTTGAATAACTTCTGCTAATTGAGCCAAAATAGGTTGAGAATTATCGACCTTGGTGCTAAGTGCATTTGCAAGTATGTTCTTTGCATCTTCTAGCACTTGGTTTTCTCTATTTTTCTCCTCTTTGAGCTTCTATTGCTTAGCTTTCTTCTGCAATAGCTCACCTACTATATGCATTTGATCAAGATTCAAAGTAGAGATATCCCAATTTGGGATAATTATATCCTCATCAAGATCAATGACCTCTTCTTTAACTTTTCCTTGTACTCGGTTGAGGCTTTCTCTCAACTATCTTTGTACTAACTACTTGTACACTGGGAATAGTAACAATAGTAGAAATAGAAGGACTAGAAACAAAAGTAGCTATTGCACTAATTGTAGAAATACTTAGTTACTAAGTAGCCAAATTTGATGAAGGAGGAAGCGCTAACTACTCAGTAGATGAAGTGTTGATCACTTCAGTCAATGAAGTACTTAGGTGAACAAGTGCAAATATTGGTTGAATGCTTGGATTTACAGTGTTTGCCACAACCAACTTGGCAGAAGCTTTCTCTAAGCTTGATGGTTTTAAAGCTTTTCTTGGAGAGTGACGAAATGAGGCCATAACTTCTACTACAATATTCTCAGGGTTAGTTTCCTCAATGCTCTGAATCTTAGGGAGATTCTCTTTGGTAGCTTTAGATTCTTTCTCCTCATCATCTTTATTATCATCATTTGTTTCTTCTTCATCATCATTATCTTGTTCTTCCTTGTCATCTTCATCATCATCTTTTTCATTGACATGAACAACAAAATCACTCTTCTAATGAAGATTGTAGATATTCTTCCATGCAGTAGTGGTAGTCTTTAGCACATGTTCAATGCTATTAATCAGTATCAAGCAAGTGTTAAATTTCAAAGTGATTTTTTCTTCATTCTTCTTCATGGACTCTTTTACTTTTTTGTCATTAAGACTTGGCAAAAGTTGCCTCAGAGTCTGTTCATTATATCCTTTGTAGTTTTCTTGGAATGTTCCCATCTTGGCTTGATTCTTTCCATAGTTCATTGGGAATTTGTTGTGCAAGTTGATTAGGTGAATATTTCCATTTACCTAGCTTAGACATAATAATATCTTCAACTTGCTTCTTCTCCTCTACATTTCTGGTCTTATATCTCAGTGATTAAAAATTTTCCATGCTAGCTCTAGAATCACTCTCTTTCAATTTCTCTTGAAATGTGGGTGGAGGCCATTTGAAAACAACATCCTCTACTTCTTTACACAATTTAAATTTATTTCTATATGTTCTTCAAGTGAACATTTCAGTAGATGACTTGGTAGGTCTGGTTATGATAACCTTACCTTTCTTCTTGATTAGCTCTTCTTCTTCTGATGTAGTTTCATCTACCTCATCTTCTACATCATCATCTCCTTTACCTTTTGTCAATAGAAGAGTAGAACTAATTTGTCTTAGTTTTTCTATCCTCTTCTTTCCTTTACTGACAACTTAAGGAAGCTTTATTTTTAGTTCAATTTTGACTTTAGTTTCATCATATGTACCAAAATATGCAGCCTTGGGTTCCATAGGTTCATTCAACAATGCCTCAATGATGTCCTTGGTGCCATCAATGTTAACCTCATAGCTTAGAGGCTTAACCCACACCACTCTAGGTTTGACTGCTTGTATGTATACCTTGTCACAATCTACCATAAAGAAAACATCGTCCTTGTAATCTTCTACAAGTTTCTTGGGAATTCTAATTCTTGTATTCATCTTTTTCTTTGAATGAATCAAAATAATTATCCATGATACTAACATAGTTCTCACCCATCTCTACTATATGCTCATATATCTGGTATAGTATAGGCACATCTTTTCTCCATACAATTGTACCTGTTGAAGGGGAAAAAATTTGCACAAAGAAGAATAAACAAGTTAAAAGTGAACCAAACTTACACAGGTTATTCTTTGAAGTTCTAATGCTCTCCATGTTCTTGTTGAATTGGTTCAACATTCACTCGGCAAGGTTGAAGTACATGTTATTCTTTACCACCTTGAGAGCCAGATCAACTACCTCCCATGATACGATGTTGAGATGAATAGAGCTATAGATTTTATGTGCTATTACATGAATTCCAAATTTTAGCTCCATGTCAACTACATAGCTAATCTTCATACCTCTTCCATCCCACTCGGCAAGTTTTTTGCTTTCCAATTCTACCCAACTTAAGGTTTCGGTAGTCTTTGCTTGGTTAACATTGGGAGCCCTATAATTCAATGAATCATTTTCTTCATTATGACAATAGGTTGCTCCAACCATAGTTTTCTGTCATGTACACGGCTAAGGATAAACCTTATCCATTTTATCTAAAAGTCTCGAGGCATATGTGGAATATGGGTTAAACCCTTGGTTTCCTAGTGTTGATGCTCAGCTTTCAATGCACCATTCACACACAACTTTTCCAGAGCTTCATCCATTTGTACAATTCCAATGTCTTGAATTGAACAGCAAAAATGGGAGTGAATATCATTAACCAGTGGTACCTTTGGTGGAATCTATGACTAAGCTCTGGTTGGATTAGGTGTTTCCACAATTACTGGACTTAACTTGAAGTCTAATGCCTTCCAATCAACTCCTCGAACCAGCATCTCAGACTCCTTCTTAGCTTTGATGCTAGAAGCTTCCATGCTCAGTAGGGTTTACAAAAACATGGAAACTTCAACAAAAAATCACACAGATCTCTTGGATGCACAGGAATCGCTCTTCGCATATAGATCTTTGAAAATTCACAATGAAAAATGAATTTGACTTCATCCTTTTTAACAAATTTCACTTTTAATTGCCATAAAAGCTTGGTACATTCATTTTCTCAGTGACAGACTATCTTCCACTTGGTTTGATCTAATTTCTCAATAGAGTTATCCATGACTTGATGTCCATATAGTGACTTAGTTACTCCTGACCTTGCTCGACAAGGTCTTGCAACCTAACCTAGCTTGGTAAGGTCTAGAATTTCCTTAGACACTCAGTTATCCCTTTGCAACTTGAATGATGGCATGGATCTTTCCTTCTAGCTGACTGGAATTGATGTAAGATGTCTACTTCAGAATCTTAGTTCCAGTTATCCCTATGGGAGATCAAGTAGAAATACTTGACTCACCCATTTCTTGAGTGACATGTGCTTCATTGCTTGGACTTGCATTCTCAAAAGATTTAAGAATCCATTATTGTCTCATATGCTTTCTGATGTTGTTAGCCTTGGCTTGCTTTTCATCTTCAATTCTTCTAGTGTTCATATGGTTATTGGCAAGGTGTCCAAGTTCTATACAAATAAAACATCTTCTAGTGGTGTCTCTTGTCCTCATGTGTTGTTTTACATAGTTTACTCCAATGTGTCCAAATTCTCCATAGTAGTGACATCTGCACCATGTGTTGTAGTCCCAACCAAATTTATCTTTTACAATCTGTTTTGCTGGGTTCAATATCTTGGTTTTGCATTCAGAAGATTTGTGCCCATGCTTCTTGCATTTGTGAAATTTGCCTTCAAATTTAGGTTTCTCTTTGCATTCATTAGCTCTATGACCATGCTTATTGCAATTGTAACATTTTCCGTTGAATTTAGCTTTACCATTACTCCAACATGTGTTTGATGTATGACCTAACTTACCATAGTGATTGCAAGTAGGTCTTTAATTCTTTTGAGCTCCTTGCTTAGATGATTCACCTTCTTTTGTATATCCAATTTGTTCTTTCCCTTTCTATTTGTATTTTTTTTTCTCATTTAATTGATTCATGTCTACTTGAGATTTCATCATCCTCTCATTGGTTTACTTTTTAGTTTTTAGATCATTTTGCAATCTTTCATTCTTTGATCTTAGATTCATGATTTCTTCATTTTTATTGGTAAGTTGACCAATGAAGTCTTCCTATTGAAGGGATAGATGTTGAATTTCATTGTTCTTTCCTTCTATCTCTTCTTTTATCTTGTCTTTCTCTTCCATCACTTCACACAATCTTACTAACTAAATTTCTTGTTCTCTTTTCAGCTTTCTAACTTCTTCTTGAAGTTTACCATTCTTTTCTAATAGTTCTTTGATTTCTTTATTAGCTTCATCTGAATTACTTTCTGAATAGATATCTTCAATTCTTTCTTCAGTATAGAGTTTGTCATTCATCTATACTACAAGATCTTTTCTTCTTTTTAGGGGTTGAGAGAGTTGCTCCTTTGCTTTCTTAAGTTTCCCAATAGCCAATTGCAAATCCAGCTTTTCATTGTCAATAGCCTTATCAAAGTCTGAATACCTCCATTACCTCTAGTCTTTGCTCAAGTTGTTAAACTTCTTCTTTGAGAACCACAAATTTATGATACCAATTGTTAGAAATATAAGATAGGCTAGGTTACTGAGAGGGGAGGGGTGAATCAGGAACCAATAAAACTTAATCTTAATTCACCAATTAATCCTTGATATTTATTTTGATCTAATTGCATGCATGAAAAACTAAAAGCATTAAAACATTCATAACACTTTGACACACAATATGGTAACCCAGAAACCTTCCAAATAGAAAGTAAAACTAGGGTGGGGATGATACCCACAAGCTTTAGTACTATAGTATAAAGTTGGCCTATTAAGGCTTACAATGATCACTTCTGATGATCTACCTTGTTAGGAGTAATAAGGACTGCTAGGTCCACCTTGCAAAAGGATTTACAAACATACAATGAAGTATGCACTCAGTAAAGAGATTTACAAAAGACTATTAAGTCAACCTTGTGAGAGGATTTAATTATTCCACCTGTTAGGATGAACTAATGGTTGATCTCTGATCTACAAATTTGATTTATTGAATGAGATTCCTTTGTAATGATCACCTTACTATGATAGATAAATCTTTCTTGCTCCTTATACTTCTTGTAGCCTTTTCATTTCACACTTTTGCTTCTCATATATTCATACTTCTTATCTCTATATATTCTTCTTTGGATGTGATACATATATACAAATCCAAATTATAATTCACCAAAGTT
This sequence comes from Cupressus sempervirens, assembly GCA_028749045.1. Classification (NCBI taxonomy): domain Eukaryota; kingdom Viridiplantae; phylum Streptophyta; class Pinopsida; order Cupressales; family Cupressaceae; genus Cupressus; species Cupressus sempervirens. The sequence continues at coordinate 262,804,238 of CM053785.1, read as the reverse complement.
AACTATAATACAAGCTTCACCAAAATACACAAAGTCGGCCCAACTATTGGTACTTGGTTTCTGAAGACAAACTCAGTGAGGTTCTGACACTCGAAAACCATTGTCAATGCTTGGCATTGTCATGCACTCAGTAGATGTAGAAGCTCAACTCATACTAATCACTTCCAAGTAGTATGAACTCAGTCTGCACTGGTGACTCGGTGAACACTGTGAAACTTGGGATATAAACTAAATCACTTGGTTGACATTGCATAGCTTGGTCAACACTATCATTGTGAGCTCGGTGTAGACCAAATCACATGGTTGACACTACATAGTTGGGTCAACACTAGATTCACATCACTAAAATTGCAAACTCGGTAAACATTGGAGAACTTGATTTGCACTGAGAAACTCGATAAACACTATGAAGCTTGGTGTACACTAATAATCACCATCTTGGTTGATATTGCTTGGTGCAAACTAAATTTTATTTCTAGAACTTGGTAGCAACTGTAGAACTTGATAGAACCTGAATTACTTGTTTAACATTGTAAATTTCAAGATAAGCTCGATAGCTGCTAACCATCTGATTAAGTGTGTGTTTCACTAATAAAAAAATTTGACTATATTATTAATAGAAGCTACAAGGAGTTAATATTGAGATGACATTGTTGTATCATTTAGAGTAGGGACATGAAGTTGTGTGTGTATGGTATGTCTTTAGCATTTTTGTCAAAGAGGGAGAGATTAGCATTATTGAGTTAACATACAACATTGATCAGTTTAAGAGATGAGCATATGTGAGTAAGAGGGAGAAGTTATGTAGAGAAGTTATGATTTTTGTCAAGAGGGAGACCTATGTTGCTATAGAGAAGAGTACGTGCCGAGTTAATAGAGGGAGCATCCTGAGACTACATGGAAGAGAATCAGAATGAAACTAAGAAAGAGAGAACACAAATAGAGAGGTTGAAGATATTAAACAATATTGAATCTTTTGGATTTCATGGTAACTAGTACAGTAAGTGGAGTATGTGATGTGTTGCCATAAATTCTAAAGAGGGAGATTGTTGGAAACTACAATTGGAGCAATTGTTAAGTTGCTAGTGATGTCAAACCTATTGGTAAGATAGAGTGTCAAACCTATTGGAGAGGAATTTTACTAACATTGTATATTTCCATATCATTTGATTAATGATGAGGATTTGAAAAGAAGAGCTCATGAGATGACCTAGTGAAAGGTTGAGTTGAGATGTCTTAAGTATCATGAAAACATAATGGATACTTGATAAGTTAGTCCTTGACAAGATAATGTGTTGTTAAATCAATACACGAAGTAAAGAAGATAGTTGGATGAAGCTAAGAGTTGAAACAAGTCAAAAGGATAAGGTTAACTGAGTATCAATATTGTATAGTCAATGAAGGATTTGAAGTAGAAGACTAAGGAACTTATATAGAAGTTGAGCAAAATAGTTCAATTCAAGTGATAGTTATTGTCTAGAAAATATATGAAGAAGTGTAGAAGTGACCAAGTGTAGTAATGGTCGAGTGAGCATGTTGATGCCAAGTGATAAAGTATAATGTGTGCCAAGCTGCACAATAATGATCAAGCTAATGAACACAGTGATTGTCAAGTGACAACAAAAGTTACAGTTTGAGAAAGATTTTATTTTGAGGCTAACACAGTTGGAATTTTGAATTAATCAAAGTGCATGTAAGATAAGGATTGATGAGTTGGCATATTTAATGCATGAGGAGAGCTTATTGAGTGATCAAAGACAAGGATTTGAGCTCTGTAGACCACCATCAACCTTGGGGAAGGGTAGTCATAAAGAAATGTCAAATTATCTATAGGAACATAATTTGTGACAAGGAAAAATTCAGCATCCCCATTATATTCCTTTGGGATCGTCGAGTCGACATGGGCAATTGCGTCAAGAGAATCCTGGGAGTTCAACAACAAAAATGGATCCAAACAAACATCAACCAAGGATAGAGGACCCAAATCCAAAAGGGTAAAACCCTTGTGGGCATTCACTATCACCAATGAAGAGATCAAATTCAAAATTTGCAAGGTAGAAAAGTTGCACATAGAATGCCTATATCTTTGTTGCTTATATCTCTCATAGCTTTGATAAAAGAGTTTTTATCAAGTTTGACTGGAATTTTTATGCATATTGATTTTTGTAGAAGATTATATTCTATGTAATATTACGGCATGCATTGATATAATGTTTGTATTTCTTTCATAATTATTTACCATATCTTTGATTTTTTTGACATTTTGTTCTTATTGTGTGCATCAAGATTTGAATAAAATGAATTAAACATGGCGTGGGCCAAGGAGGAGATTTAGCCATGCATGTTGTAAATTCAATTAAAAATTTTGATAGGCATATTTTTAAAGTTTCCACAAATTTTGAATAACTATCATGATCACTTAGAATATTAAAGATGATGTCATGTCATTACTACATATTGATCTTTAAGTGAAAATAAAGTATGATAAGGATGAACCTAGATTTAATAATTGGTGATATCTTTGGCTTTAGCTACATTTTTAAAAAAAATCTTGACATTTCAAATTGTACTCATGAATCTTCAACATGAGTTAAAAATAAGGTAAAAAAAGAAGGAAATAGTCATGTGATATAAAATCAATTCAAGAAATTGATGGGCATATTAGAAAAGTTTTTGCAATTTTTGAATAACTAACAAGATTATTTAAAATATTAAAAGAAACATTATATATTTACTGGTGAGCATCAATTGAAAATAAAGTCTAATATAGATAAACATGGATATTGTCTTTTGTCAATATTAGTGAAATATTTTTCCTTGTTAACATTTCAAATCATACACAATGATGGAAACAACGGGCTAGAATCATGGAAACAATAGGCTAGAACAAGAAGGAAATTTAGTTGTGTGACATAAATTTGATAAAGAATTTGATGTCCATATTAGAATAGTTAGAATACCAAAGATGGTATTATATCATTAGTGCAACATAAAGTCTAATGTAGATAAACATAGATATTACATGTCACAATATTTCTTATTTTAATCTAGTTTAAAAATATTTCCTTTAATTAACATTTCAAATCATACTTCGTCATCAATCCAAATTACAATTTAAAAAAAAACTAAATCATACTCAATTATCATTATAATCAAACAAGGTTGTATCATCAACATCAATTATAATCAAGGAAATTTTGAAAACCATACTCCATCATCATGAGTTATAATCAAAGAGAAATACAAACAAAACAAAACATATACTTGTGAAATCTAAAACCTAAGGATCAATCACGTCATTGCTAACACACCCTCCGACCTACCTTGAACTATACCACACTCTAGTCATCGAGTGGGTACAAAATTCTTCATGTGTTTGAACGTTTGGTTCACGCGCAACCTTTCAACTACTCCTCAAACTTGTTTTCACTTCAACGACTAACAAACAGGTGTCATATCGATATTTGTTGTAGGGACCATACGGGAACAAAATATTGTGCAAAATATTTCTTTATTTTTATTTGTTCATTTTAAAAATATTTCTTTATAAAAGAGATCATTCCGGTTCAATTGTTTTCTCCAAGGAAGGATTCAAAAAACTCTTTACGCGTGCCATGTACAGTTTATAAACAAAAATTATTTTTCTTTAAAATGTGTACGATTTCCAAATTATTGACTCTTTAATAATTGGTGGCTCCGAAAGGTGTCATATATTTTATTAGTTTTAAAAATAAATACGGTTAAAATTAAACAGTTGAGAGCCCAAGAATTATTAATAAAAATTTACATTCCCTTATGCGTCTTTGGCCTCTAGCCATTTCGTTTTCAATGCCGATTAATTTAACAAATTCTAAATTATTTTCAACATCAATATAACTAAATAAAAATTATAATATTTTATTTATAAGTTAGTGTATTAAGGAGGTTAAATAAATATCAAATGTATTTGACAACATAAATGCATTTTAATGGTTGTTTATTATTATTAGTTGTATATGACCTTGTTGTCTTATGCAAAGTGTTCAATTATTATTTTCTTTTGAATACAATGTACAAAGTTGTGAGACTTTATTAGTATTATTAAATTTGTTCACTCTAAGGACAATTGCGTACCTTTAGTTGGCTTCATTTTAATTTTTTAAAGAATATATATATATATATATATATATATATATATATATATATATATATATATATATATATATATAGTTAACTTAGGGGAGGTTGAATCAAAACCAGCAATATAAAAACTTGTATATTTATAATTTTAAAAATATATGTATCAAAGCCATCTTTTAATTATATTATTAGGCAATATAAAAACTAGTATACTTATAATTAAAAATATATGTAACATAAGTGAAAGATATCATTTGTTGTTAGTACTGGTAGGCTAAGTACTATTATGACAATTTTTGGATTTCATGTGCTAACTAGTGATTATCATTTTTTTTATTTTGACACTATTACATTGTTTATAGAATAGATGCAAGATTTTTAACTTTGTAATTTTTACAAAATATTTTTAATCCATTTCACTCTTATATGGACACAATTTCATGAATTTTAAAACATAATACCTTTTTGAAATAGATGATTCTTATTAATCATAATATGATTTATTAATATTTAATAAGTTTAAATGTGCTAAGTTAGTTTAAATTCTGATTATTTTTTTTAGAAATAACAAAAATTTTATTCAATTAAAAATTTTAAAGCAATAATATATACTTTTATATTATATAATATTTTAAGAAATATTATTATATTTTATTATTAGAAAAATATTATTATTTTGACATTATAATTTTTTTATAATACAATAGTAACATATATGCAATAGAAAATATATATCAATTATATTTACAAATAAATTTAAATTTAAATTTAAATTAATAATATTTTATAATTAGCAATTGGTAATTATTTATATAATTATAATAAAAAATTATTTATTAATATATTTTAAAATAATATAACTATATAATACTTTTATTACTTTAAATATTTTATATAATATAATAAATTTATTAAATTTATATGGAAAGTAATAAGCCAAAATAATTTTATAACTATTTACACTCACTTGTCTTAAAATATGATAATAGAAAGAGTAGAATCAATTTTTTTATCCTTTCAATCTGTAAATTAGAAATGATCCTAGAAGAATACATTGTTTGCATATTGTCATATATCTTAATAACCAATGTTTTTATCCTTCCAATTTGTAAATTGACAATGATTAGAGAAGGCAAACACATTGTTTGGATATTATTATGAAAGTCTTTTAGTTTCAAATGATTTCTTATTAGTATAGTGTAGAATGTGTTATTGATTGGATTATTATTTGAACCTATTTGGTTCCTTAATTTTGTTACATTAAGTAATAACAAGTGCCACATACTGGCTAAGTACTTACCGTTGTAATTTTGTATAAATAGGTCATTACAATAATGTTGGATATTTTACTTTACAAGATATTAGAAATAGCCCCAATCTTACAAAACGCTAAAAAAATGAAAAAAATATTTAAAAATACAAGACAATTCAAATGGAAAGATAAGAACCAACCCCCAAAGCATTATATACATACAACAAATGAAAAAATCAAATTAAAATAATAATAAATCAATTAAACTTTATCTATTTATGAAAAATGATTAAAATTATTTAAATAGGTTATTACAAGCATGTTGGATATTTTACTTTGAACTTTACTTGTGTGAAGCCACATAAATTTTGATATAATCAATTCTCCATATTACATGTTTACATAAATAAATTTAAACAAAAAAGTCAAAAATAATATATGAATAAAATATATTTAAAAATCATTAATAATTAAATATTGTATAATTTTTTAGATAGATATATTCTTATAGCTAATTTATTTAAAAAGAAAAACTAATCTTTTAAATAGGGATAAGATGAAGATTAATGTTCACCAAATTCAAAAATAAATAATAAAATAATAAAATTTAATAGGAAGGTAAAGGATTTTGAGATTTCCAATTCTTTTTAGTTGAACATCAAAATCTTATTTAATTGTTAAGTGCCTAAAATCATGCCACATATCTCTCCTCAGAAAAAAATTACAAAGATTTGCTATATAAGAGTCTAACAAGTTTATCTAATCAAATGATAAATAAATTGTTTAGAGAAATTACAAACTTAAAAATATTGCATTTAACTTTAGAAAATATAAACTAGTAACAAAATTAACAAGTTGGTATATTTTCATTGGTCTACATACTTCAATTTAATCACTAGTTAATATAGTAGTTCCAAAAATGATGCAATAGTACTTAGTCTACCAGCAAGTACTAATAAGATAACACATATAGTTTTGTATATTAGTTACCAAGTATAAAAAGTTATGAAGTTAGTTGTCAATTTGGGGTTGATGTATTGTAACAAATTAAAGTATTATTTCATGTATTGTATTTTTAATATTAGAATTTACAAATTAATTTTCTTTCAATTAATCTACAATATTATATATACATACATTATAGAATCTTTTAAGAAATACTATTATATATTATTATTATAAAAATGATATATAATATTTTTATTAATTTAAATATTCTATATAGTATAATAAATTTATTAAAAGAAAACTTAAAAGCTAATCATTTTCAACATAAAATCTTATTGAAATTAGGCAAGAGCCTACAGCACAATGGTAAATTGTGAGCCTCTTAATTGAGGAGGTCTTGGATTCAAATCTAAGATTAACTAATAATTGAAATAATTAATCATAATAAATAATTAACCTTGAAATTATTTAAACATTCACATTCATACATACTAATAAAAGTACTACTATTATATTAAACTATATGCATATAATAAAAGTATTATTCTATTAAAAAATTAATTATGTATATTTTTAAGCATTAACATTCATACATACTAATAAAAGTACTCTTATATTAAACTATATGCATATAATAAAAGTACTATTATATTAAAAAATTAGTTATGTATATTTTTATAGTGAAATACAATTAATCTACATATATATTTTAATGAATGACATATTTGACAAAAGGAAAATATATCTAAAACAAAGAAATAGTAATAAAGATATTACCATGTGATTATAGGGTGGTAATAAAAAAAATCAATTAGAAGATTTAGTTATATTAATATTTTTAGTAAAATAGATTTTAAAAATCATTTAGATTCTTTTGAAGTAAATATAAAAAATTAATGTAAAATTCAAAATAATTTTAGTCACATGAAACTTGTGTCCAATATTGAAAGAAACACTCAAAATAGTCTTAAAATATTTACATTTCATTATATGTGTTTTTTTAATTATGTGTATTTTTATAGTGAAATACAATTGATTTACATATTTATTTTAATGAATGACATATTTGACAAAAGGAAAATATATCTAATACAAAGAAATGGTAATAAAGATATTACCATGTGATTATAGGGTGATAATAAAAAAAATGAATTAGAAGTTTTAGTTATATTAATATTTTTAGTAAAATAGATTTTAAAAATCATTTAGATTCTTTTGAAGTAAATTTAAAAAATAAATGTAAAATTCAAAATAATTTTAGTCACATGAAACTTGTGTCCAATATTGAAAGAAACACTCAAACTAATCTTAAAATATTTACATTTCATTATATGTGTTTGGCCTAGTCACTCGTTTTTCAATCAAGTTTAAATTATATTAGTATTACTAATTATCTTTCCAATAAAACATTTTAGAATAATTATGGACCTTTTATTTATTTTATTATAGTTTTTTTTAATATGTATATTTTTATAGTGAAATACAATTGATTGACATATTTGACAAAAGGAAAATATATCTAATACAAAGAAATAGTAATAAAGATATTACCATGTGACTATAGGGTGGTAATAAAAAAAATCAATTAGAAGATTTAGTTATATTAATATTTTTAGTAAAATAGATTTTGAAAATCATTTAGATTCTTTTGAAGTAAATTTAAAAAATTAATGTAAAATTCCAAATAATTTTAGTCACATGAAACTTGTGTCCAATATTGAAAGAAAATATTACCATGTGATTATAGGGTGGTAATAAAAAAAATCAATTTGAAGATTTAGTTGTATTAATATTTTTAGTAAAATATATTTTAAAAATCATTTAGATTCTTTTGAAGTAAATAAAAAAAAATTAATGTAAAATTCCAAATAATTTTAGTCACATGAAACTTGTGTCCATCATTATATGTGTTTGGCCTAGTCACTTGTTTTTCAATCAAGTTTAAATTATATTGGTATTACTAATTTTCTTCACAATAAAATATTTTAGAATAATTATGGACCTTTTATTTGTTTTATTATAGTTTTTTTTAATGTCTTTCAAACATAAAATTTAAATTTAAATTAACTGTTGAGAAGTTGTATCATTTAACCATCTTCTAATTAGATTTAAGAAAATCTATGTAACATTTAAGTCAAGTGTCATGCTCTCCATTTAAGACAGAGTTAACTAATATAATATATTAAATAAATATTATAATAAAATTACATATTAAATTAATAGTAAAATATTTTAAATAAGAAATAATAATAAAGTATTATTATTATAATATTTAAATAATAGCATATGTCATGTAGGAGCATCATGGGTGTAACAACAATCTTGCATCACCTAAAGATGTTTGATTTTTGTTTCTTGAATAAGGGTTGTCTCAATGTAGAGTTGTTATTTTTGGAGGCTTGCTACTTAATAAGTCAATCATATGAGCTCAAGATGTCCCAATTTCAGAGGCGGACATTCATCTTGGATATATTAGCCTACCATTTGACGCTCAATGTCATCTCGTGAGTATTTGTGGATTTATTGCCAATTTTTGGTGTGCAATTTTGGTATAAAAACTGCAGGCTCACCATTGAAGATCTTAGATGCTCTGGATGGGCTTTGAAATGGGATCGACCTAAGCTTGCACAAATCAAGCTATGTAGAATCAAAAGCTATAGATTCTGAAAAGTGGCTATAATAGCCAATTGGAGCAACGGTTCAAGAATTATGGTTTCCTAAATTTGGGTCGACCAAAATTTCCAAAATAAATGTCAAAGGTGTATCAGGCTAACTCTATATGTATTTTTAGAAATAGTTGGTTTCAAGGGTTAGGGTTTGATGTCTAGAAACCTCCTAGGCCGTATACAAATGCATGTACATTGTCTAGGACAACTCTGGGTGATAGTTCGTGGCTCTGTGTTGCAAATTATTGTAAGGAAGGCACCCATGTGGGTTTGCATGTATTTCAAAATTCTATAATTGCACATTTGCGGCAATAATAAGAAGCTCATATTTTGTTCTCACCAATTGTTGTTATTTATTTGTTTCTGTTATGTGTTTATGGTATTAAAGGGAGCACCCTTCATCAAGTGGTATCAAAGGAGTTCATGAGTGTGTACATAGGTCATCAATTGTGAGGCAGTTACACAAGGACTATGGTTTGGGTTGTGCATGTAGATCTGTAATGTCCCCATTTTTTACCAACTCAGTGGAGTTCTTAGCCTTTACGTTCTCCAAAGGCTAAGTGGAGAAATAAGAAATTGATGAAATTAATTTCTTATAAAGTCATTAAATAAATTAAAATTAAAAAGTGATTTTATATTTAATTAATTTAATTTTCCAAAAGCACAATTAATTATTGTAGTGCAAGGAGAAGCTTCTAAATAGTGCATTAATTATTGGAAAGGGGGAAGCCTCTAGTAATTTAATTTTCTAGAAGCACAATTAATTATCATATTGCAAGGTAGGAGTTGCTAGAGAGTGCATTAATTATTGGAAGGGGCAAGCTTCTAGTAAATGCAATTAATTAATATTTGATTTCCTTCTAGAAGGGTGAAGGGAAAGTATAAATAGAGGTGGGAGCTTCATTGTTTAGCATCGGATTATTGTGAATGGCATTTGATAAGTTCTTGTGCATGAGTTATAGATCTATTCTTGGCATTAGAGGATGTCTATCCTCTCGCATGACATTCTAGATGTCATTCCATTGGGGTTTTGCCTTTGGAATTCATTGCTATCAACTCATTAACAAGTAGCTCAGATGCATTTCCAGCTACAAGCAGATTGGGTGTAATTAGTTAGTTGAAGATTTTGTTATGTAGTTGATTATGATGCTGGAGTAATTAGTGAGTTTGCTATGTATTTAATTTTATTAGTTTGAAAACTAATATTATTTTAGCAGTAGTTCAATCTCTAGTTTGTATAAATTCCTTTTTGTTCATGTTATGTGGTTTCAAATCTATGCAAAGACATTAAAATCTCTATTAGTAGTTGGTTTAGTTTTTGGGCATTTCCAAGGTGCCCATTACTCTGGTATCAGAGCCATTATTCCTACCATCCTGTGGGGTAGGAAATTTATATTATTGTCAGATTTGTTGTTACATTTGGAGTGACCAGCACTCTAGTATTTTCTAGCCATGGACAAACATAGGAGGACTAGCAGCTCTAGAAGTCAGTGGAGTAATGACAAAGTTAGCACGAAGATGAATGCTTTGTGGGAGAGTATGGAAAAACTTAATATTCATCAGCATAGATTGATAGAGAGCTTGTCAGATCTAGAGATATTTGAAAGGGTGGCAAGGTATATGGTTTCCTCCTTTAGAAGGTCAACATTGAGGTTGCAAGGAAGGAAGCTTGAGTTTTCCCCAACAAGAGTCCCTAATGCAAATGTACCTATATTTAGTATGACACCTACTAGTCTTATCTATAGTGTTGATGATGGACTTATTTCACAAGGACATGCGGTTGTGTTAGTGGTAGCAGAGGATAATGGCACCAAGCTTTAGTAGGAGATAGTTGCTTCCTCAGGTGGGATTGAGACATGTATAGAGCCACCCAACTATGATTTTGGTGATGTGGGTATTTAGGTGGAGTCAGTAGATGTGACTTTATGCTCTAGTATTATTGATTCTCAATCTGGCATTGATTCATGTGTGCAGAGTCAGGAATCCACATATGAGGCTTTGTCAGGGGATGGCAATGCAACAATAGTGGGATTAGGAGAATGCGAGGATATTGTCATATTAGCAGCCACTTTTGTGTCAGTTGAACCATCCAATGAGGAGTTTAGCAGTATGCAAGAAATTGTTGATGTGTGTTCTAATGATGGCACACATGTTGATGATTATGAGTTTTCATCAACTACAGAAAGAAACACTCAAAATAATTAAAATATTTACATTTCATTATATGTGTTTGGCCTCTAGTCACTTATTTTTCAATCAAGTTTAAATTATATTGGTATTATTAATTTTCTTCACAATAAAACATTTTAGAATAATTATGGACCTTTTATTTGTTTTATTATTATTTTTAAATGTCTTTCAAACATAAAATTAGAATTAAAATGAACTTTTGAGAAGTTGTTTTTATAGTGAAATACAATTGATCTACATATATATTTTGATGAATGACATATTTGACAAAAGGAAAATATATATAATACAAAGAAATAGTAATAAAGATATTACCATGTGATTATAGGATGGTAATAAAAAAAATCAATTAGAAGATTTAGTTATATTAATATTTTTAGTAAAATAGATTTTAAAAATTATTTAGATTTTTTTGAAGTAAATAAAAAAGATTTAATGTAAAATTCAAAATAATTTTAGTCACATGAAACTTGTGTCCAATATTGAAAGAAACACTCAAAATAGTCTTAAAATATTTACATTTCATTATATGTTTTTGGCCTCTAGTCACTTGTTTTTCAATCAAGTTTAAATTATATTGGTATTATTAATTTTCTTCACTTGATACAACATTTTAGAATAATTATGGACCTTTTATTTGTTTTATTATTATTTTTTAAATGTCTTTCAAACGTAAAATTAGAATTAAAATGAACTTTTGAGAAGTTGTTTTTATAGTGAAATACAATTGATCTACATATATATTTTAATGAATGACATATTTGACAAAAGGAAAATATATATAATACAAAGAAACAATAATAAAGATATTACCACATGATTATAGGGTGGTAATAAAAAAAATCATTTAGATTCTTTTGAAGTAAATAAAAAAGATTTAATGTAAAATTCAAAATAATTTTAGTCACATGAAACTTGTGTCCAATACTAAAAGAAACACTCAAAATAGTCTTAAAATATTTACATTTCATTATATGTGTTTGGCCTTTAGTCACTTATTTTTCAATCAAGTTTAAATTATATTGGTATTATTAATTTTCTTCACAATAAAACATTTTAGAATAATTATGGACCTTTTTTTTTTTAAATGTCTTTCAAACATAAAATTAGAATTAAAATGAACTTTTGAGAAGTTGTATCAAAACCATCTTCTAATTAGATTTAAGAAAATCTATGTAAGAATTAAGTCAAGTATCATGTTGTCCATTTAAGATAGAGTTAACTAATACAATATATTAAATAAATATTGCTAATAAAATTACATATTAAATTAATAGTAAAATATTTTAAATAAGAAATAAAAACAAAGTATTGCTATAATTATAATATTTAAATAATAGCATATGTCATGTAGGAGCATCATGGTTGTAAGAACAATCTTGCATCACCCAAAGATGTTTGATCTTTGTTTCTTGAATAAGGGTTGTCTTAGTATAGAGTTGTTATTTTTGGAGGCTTGCTACTTAGTAAGTCAGTCATATGAGCTCAAAATGTCCTAATTTCAGAGGTGGACGTTCATCTTGGATATATTGGCCTATCATTTGAGGCTCAATGTCATATCGTGAGTATTCATGGATTTATTGTAGATTTTTGGTGTGCAATTTTGGTATAAAAATTGCAAACTCATTGTTGAAGATCTTAGAAGCCCCAGATGGGCTCTGAAATGGGATCGACTTGAGCTTGCACAAGTCAAGCTATGCAGAATTAGAAGCTAGAGATTCTTAAAAGTGGCTATAATAGCCAATTGGAGCAACGGTTGAAGAATTATGGTTTTCTGAAGTTGGGCCGATCGAAATTTCCAAAATAAATGTTAAAGGTGTATCAGGCTGACTCTATATGTAATTTTAGAAATAGTTGGTTTCAAGGGTTAGGGTTTGATGTATAGAAACTTCCTGGGCGGTGTAAAAATGCATATTTAAGGAGTGCACATACATTATCTAGGACAACTCTGGGTGATAGTTTGTAGCTCTGTGTTGCAAATTATTGTAAGGAAGGCACCCGTGTGGATTTGCATGTATTTCAAAATTCTATAATTGCACATTTGTAGTGATAATAAGAAGTCCATAGTTTGTTCTCACCAATTGTTGTTGTTTCTTTTTTTTTGTTATGTGTTTATGGTATCAAGGGGAGCACCCTTCACCAAGTGGTATTAGAGCAGGAGTTCTTGAATGTGTACACAAGTCATTGACTGTGAGGTAGTTGCACAAGGACTGTGGTTTGGGTTGTGTGTGTAGACAAATTATTGTCTGTGAGGCAGTTTGTATTAGGGTTTTAGCAAAAGCATGAAGATGCCTCCATAAAGAGAGTGTGGTGGGAGAGTCGTAGGTGTTACACTTGAGGGTTTTAGAGCTCTCTAGAAGAAAATACAAGCATTGCAAGAACAAATACGCAAAGGAATGAATCTTACCATAGGAGATGATGAAAGTGAGGATGAAAGAGAAGAAGGAAACATTGATCAAGCGGTAGTAGATAAAGTTCTTAACCCAAAAGAGGAAAAGCCTTCTAAAGCCAAAGTTGGAAAAAGACCTAGGTTTGATGTTCCCACATTTTTCGAAAATCTTAACCCAAAGGAATTGATTGATTGGATCAATGAATTGGAAGAGTACTTTGATTATGAAGATATTGAAGGTCCAAATAGGGTCAAGTTTGCAAAGGCCAAACTAAAGAGTCACACAAAGATCTAGCGGCAAGAGATCCAATTGGAACGAAATAGAAGATGGAAGGAAAAAATTACAAGACATTATGAATACACATTTTAGTTAGTCACTTAGTTTCCTAAACAATGATATCATTTATGACGAGGCTATATTATCGAACTATACTTTATTGTTCTCACTAAAGGGAAGACAAAATATAGAGATGAAATGCACACATCTAATAATTTTGAGCCAATTTATAATTTCATGAGGCCATCTAATTTTAGCTCATTTGAACAACATATTAGTATATTTTTTGTAACATTATTGTGAATGCAACCTACTCTAGCCACATCAACACTCAAAATCTGACTTTGAGAATCTCTTCATCACTCTCACTATTAGCTTAGTAACAAGATCTAATCAAAATACAAGAGGAATTAAGAATGTTTCTATGTCATACGATACTTCTTAGCACCATCTCTTTTTCTTACTTCAACTAAAAACATGTAAACATTTATTACAAGTATTGGAATTTTAAGAATTGAAAGTTAAAGACCTCATTAAAGGTTCAACTATATATTTAGGTTTAAGGTTACATTCAAGAGGTATAAGATTCTATTTTTGGCCTTCATCTAGTTCTTCATATAGATAATTCATAGCACATTTTCATCAGTCGTCTATTTTTAGATCCAATCTTGTATTCCTAGTATTACATCAATACTATAATCAAATGAGACCTCCCTCTCTTCAACATCAAAGGAAATAATGAGTTTAGACAATTTACTTGCATTTTTCTTTCATATCAAAGTATGTTTAAATATAACACATCTATTCAAATTAGCTATGACTAACTAATTAATCGATGAACATTTATATATAGAAATTATAATTTATCATGTTTGATAATATTTATGCAATGAGCTTTGAAAATAAAGGAAGACAAGATTGATGAGACAATAGATAAAATGACAAAGGTAGATGTCAAGCAACCCTTACTTTTTTATGAGGTTACATGATTCACATAGAACTTACCAATAGTCAAACATCATCAAAAACATAATCATCAGCATCCAAAAAGGTATAAAACCAAATATTGGTCATGGAAAAAAATAACACGTAAAGCTAAGACTTCTATGATCCATAACAATAATGCTCATGTTCCTAGATTTGTATTGTGTAATATTTTTTAATATGTACATTTCAAATCACGCTTTGGGATCCATTGTCTTTCTTTTCCTTCTACTCTCTTGCATTCTAATGATGGATCACAAAGTGTGATCTAAAATGTTGATGTTCAAAATTATCAAACTATCAAATCTAGATATCGTGGCATTAAAATGAATACTATAGAAAGCCATGGAACCCAACTTTAAACATAACTAGATAGCATAAAGGTCCATCAAACCCAACCTTAAACTACAATTTAACAACATGAAGACCCATCAAACCTAACTAAATTAACATAAATAATTGCCCATGACACCGCTATTCCAAACATCCTCCAACTATCCTATATTAAAAGCATCAATTATTGTAAATTTGATGTCACACTTAACAAAATATTGCTAGTAAAACCAAGTACAGTATTGTTAAGTAGAAGGGACAAATAAGTTAATTTAGGGAGAAAATGGTACTTCTTGATTTGTCAAGGTTGAATAAAAGTTCAGAATGATGAAACAAAGTAAATATCTTAGAAAGTCAAAGTAAAGTTAAATATCAAGAACAAGTAATGAAATTCACTAAATATCTTTAAAAATTCAAGACAATACAAAAAAAAAATTCACTTCTTACTAACATTAAATAATTTACCAAAAACTTACCAATAATCAAATATTATTATTAAAAAAAAATTATTCTTACATAAAAGAAAGAGATAAAACCAAAATCTTGTTCACCACAAATTTAAAGTTGTCAAAGGCAATCAAGCCTAACACTAAAATAAAATTAGATGACACAAAGGCCCATCAAAGCCAACCTAAAACCACAATTTAACAACCTAAACAACCTAAATACACATCAAACCTAACTCTAGACTAACATAAAGAATTGCCCATTATACCCATCTTCCAAACAATCCTCCAACAACTTTATATTAAAAAATCCTCAAATATCATAGACAATGGCATAGACAATGCCACAATTCCGTCCTCCCCAGCCAATGACATAATTGTCTGGTGCAACGGACGAAGATGTGAATTGAATAAAAAACTATACTTCCGTGAGTCATGAAGGTTGGACGAAAATCCCGAGTGAGTGGAGGAAAGGGCCCTTCGGGACACCTCAACACATGATATGTGCAATCGCTGTCAAGACGTCAAAGGCCGACACGTGTGCGTGGACACGACCTCTCCACTATAGATTAGAAATGGCCTAACAACTAATTGGACCCGCCAAACCCGTCATTAATGTGTGAGCTTATGACGAGTGAGGCGGGAGACTTGGTCTTCAATGTTGAAGTGAAGTGGCTAATTTAAGGACAAAAGTGGAGTTTTTGTACATCTGCAGTCTTCTATCTTCGATTGTTATTATTTTATTTTATTCGATTTTAAAAATGTACTATAATGAAAAAAGTTTGTATTCTTTATAAAGCAAGTTAGATAGATGATATATTTATAGTGCAATTTACAACAAAAAGATACTTAAAATCTTTTTGAAGAAGAATAGGACAATAAATAGAACAACAATGGCAAAAAATTATATGGCAATGAGAACAATAGTGAATATAAGAGGGGTCAAAGAAGAACAAGACAACACGCAGAACTTTAGAGACAATAAATTATATGATGATCGTAGTGATTGTCAAGTCAACAAATACGAATTGATTACAAGTAATAATACAAGAAGTACAAATCAGACAATGATGTCATAGCAAGCTGAAAATATGTGCCATAAGAACTCATGGGATGCTTTAACCTTGACCTTGCATAAGAGGCGTAAGTCTTTGAGTGGTGCAAAGAATTCACTAGTAGATAAGATGGTAAAATATATATTTATAAAGCTTTATACTTATAATTTCTTGATGGGGTTATTACTTACATCGTGATCAACAATGAAGTCTGGCCTTGAGTAGGACTTCTTTCTAATTAAGCTTATGTTCAAATAGACACGATGAACAAAATTTCATTGCTTCTCAGTAAACTGGGAACCCCAATTGCATGCTTTACAATTAATAGGATGGACCGTAATACACTTCAACTTGTCACCAATGGGTAGTTTGCAATGTACTGCTTCCAAGCCTATAATTGAACCCCAAGCATTGAGTTTTAATTTTCATATTTGAGTGCACAATTTGCCTAGAATTTCTCATGAAATTCTATTTCTTGTTTAGGCGGAGTTTCAAGGGCATATCAAGGAGCAATTGCAAATATATCTATAAAGGAAAGAATAAGAAAGGAAAACCATAACTATAACCAATCTTTAAAAAATTGCACTCAATAGGAGTACACCATTTTTATAAATAATTTTGGTGGCACTAATGAGTGTACAAAGGTCACAAAAGTTTTGAAAATGAGAGTTAATAATATATCAAGGTAGCGAATTTGGCATTAATTTCAACCCAAAACACAAGGATCTATTGAGCAATTAAATGGAACATTCGAGCTATCAAAGGTGACAAGCCAAGTGAAAATCCTTATTTGAAACAAAATTAACCTTGGTTCAGTTAAAGGAAAATGACAGGTAGTGGTTGGATAGAAAAAAAATATTAATGCATAGTTTTCATTGTTAAATCTTCTCTTTCTTTCCAATCAATTTGGAAGGCTTGGCAATGTATCAATCATCTTCTACAACATGGTTTCAACTTTCTCACTTCCTCTATCTAGTAGAAAAAACATATTTTATAACATGGTCAACCTTTGGCCTTAAGCTTTTTGGAACAATTGTATCTCTTAATATATGTATTGAAAGGTGTTTATAAGTTTTGGTTGATTAGTTGATGCTTTTTATAATTGAATGTTTATGGGTGTGAATTTTTCATAGGGTGTGTTTATTGAAGATATTTATTTTATAGAAGGTGTAATGGACAAGTCGATAAGAAAATCAGGGGATATGTTGATATATATTATAGATATATTTACTCTATTTTTCCATTTATAAAGTAGATATGTAAAAATTCAAGATGATATTATGTATTCATTTAATATAAATTGAAATGTGTCAATGTAAGTTATTAACTAGTTTATGTTTTTTACTAATTATTTATAGGTTTGAATTTTTCATAGGGTGTGTTTATTTATTTCTAGCCAAAATTATTTCCAAAAGGTAGCTACTATTTCATTAGGTCAAGAAAATGAAGTTACAAAATCCATAGAGTAAGCAACCAAGCCCCAATGGGCCTTCTTGAGAAAGGCAAGAAGACCTACAATCTTATCTAAAATGATCTAAGTGCATAAGAGGACCTTTCAAAAGTCATTGTTTATAATCTAAAGTTCCATCTAATCTATAAGATGGCATGACAAGAAATTTGTGCAACATTCACTAAATGCATGAATAATTGTATACTCCTCATAATCTTCTAAGAGGGTTTGAATATTGTCTAACCTGTTGGTCCACAATCTACTAGGTGTACTGAGAGGGGGGTGAATCAATATAACACTTATAACTTCAAACTTTTACCTTTACTAGTTTGTTGATATGCAATCCTATTGTCTAATTGGTTAGCAGGTAAGTGAAAATGCATTCAAAACATAAAGTAGCAAGGAAAAGCTTGTGTTATGTGTTGGTTCATTAGAAGTTGACAAGGACATGGGATTGAGTCACCCTCGCCAAAAAAATAGATGGATGAAGATGAAGTTGGATGGCTATACTAGCTAGTGGGGGTGAAGGATGGAACCCTGCTATTCTAAGGGAGGCAGGCACAAATAGTAGTTACAAACTAACTAAAGAACTCTAGAATTCCAATAGGGCTCTCTTTAGCCTATAGATAGTGGGGGCATGTGCATGCATAGGGTAGGGGGTTCAACACTCTAGTTCTATACTTTGTTAAGGGATTTAATACATAATACTTGCTAGAGCCCACCCTCTACAAAATCTTCTATTGTAGTAGTGAGAAAATAACAAAGTGTTTGATCTAACAAAGTGGCTACTTGACTTAGCTTGGTTTAGATCACCTTTACGCTTGTTTGATTGGTCAGTAGCTTATTGTGCTCCTCCTTGGCTCTACAACTCAAACAAAGACCCTTGCGTGCTCAAATCCTCTAGTCTTTTGTACTTTCACACTCTATATGCTTCATTCACTAGCTTTACTCTGCACTCTTATCTTTCATCCTCTAACCTCACCTTTCCTCTGTCCACCTTTCTCCTAAGATTGTATATAGCCTCTCTCTCTCTCTCTCTCTCTCTCTCTCTCTCCCCCCCCCCCCCCCAAATCCCCCCTCCATCTAGATATATTTATATCTACTCGATCATCATATAGTCTGACTAAGTGTGTTCCATGTTCAATAATGGCATAATTCAATGTTGCATCTTCTTAGAGAGTCTATAACTCCATAGACTAATTTAGGGCTATTGGGATAGTGACATGAACCATGGATTTAGGAGCCACATGCCTCTCATGATCTGGGTCTACCACCTTATGGGCTCTAGGTCTGGCCTATGCAGAACCTCTCCCTATACTCTAGAACTTTCAAATGTCAAAGTAATTCAACCTCAAGATAGAATAAAATCACAATAAAAAATTTCTCAAAAAATATAGAGACACGTCACAATTATGAAAAGGTAGTATGTCAAACACCATATGCTAGCTATCTTGGAAAGCTACTTTCATCCTAGCATGAGCACACCAATGTATAGGAAGCCAAGTTGTATTAGTAAGTAGATTATTATTAGTGTAATAACTAATGAAAAGAGCACATGTACCATCTTTAAGTATGCCCCTTAATTTCACCTCATCATATGACAACTCATATGCATAAAATACATGATACAAGTGAATCTCTTAGCTAGAGGACCTCAACCATTTTACTAATATAGAAATTTGGGCACTATTTGTGTCAGGAAATTGATAAGATCATTCTGTGTGGCCTGTACAAGATCCACTGGAGGATGTAGCTCAGGTTTTAGGGCGACAATAATTGTTGAGGATCAAAATTTTGAGGATTTTTTGGTTGTAGAGGAGCTTGTGTTACTTGTGCACGAGGAGGTATTTTTTGTCAATCTCATTTTTGGAGATTACTTCTAGAATCCAACATCAAATTAATAAAAACAACTTAAATCAATTAAAACCCCTAATTCAATAAAAATACAAACAAAAAAACTTACCTTGTTCACATGGGGATATTGTTCAAGATTGTTCTAAATATTGAGAAAATGCAAACATAAGCAAAACACACTTGAGTTCTAAGTCCTTTTATCTTATTTGGGTTGTTGTTCCACCATTTTTAGTGTTGGAAATTGCATAAACATGTAGGATATGAAAAAATATTAAGTTTCTTATAAACCATACAAGTTGTGAGGAACTTTTTGTTCCTCAACCTGCATGGGGTTTGAAGAAATTTTTATTTATTTTAAAATAGTTTTTATTAGGCTTGGTAAAATCAAGCTTCATACATTTT
Source organism: Cupressus sempervirens (assembly GCA_028749045.1). NCBI lineage: Eukaryota > Viridiplantae > Streptophyta > Pinopsida > Cupressales > Cupressaceae > Cupressus > Cupressus sempervirens. The sequence continues at coordinate 262,783,873 of CM053785.1, read as the reverse complement.
TGAATTTAAAGTAACCTGACTTAGGCTATGAATTTTTTGGTTTTTTTTTTTCTCGTGTGGCCACTTTTTGAACAAGCATCTTAGTGTACTTTCCTATAGCACTGAAATATCTAGTAAGAACTACCTTATTCTAATACCTATGAAGAACATCTTTAATGATTTTTCATAGTCCCCTTTTATTTTCAATTTTAGAAGGCCCATAGATGCTATACAATGTGAAAGTCAAATTATATGATTGCAAACTTTTCACTTTCCATTTAAACAAATTAACTATGAGAAGCCACAATTGATATTGTAACTTTACTAGGCTTCCAAAGAATATAAAGACCACACGATAAACCAACCACTTCTAGAGAAATACCTTCCCACCCAAACAAGAATTTAATGAAGCCATCTATTTTATCTCCTAATAATTTGGTTTTCTATATTGCTTTAACATATCCTACTTGGAATTCTAATTGTTATTGTTGGCATAAATAGATATTTACTATTTACACTTTACTTAAGTTAACTTAGGTTAGTGCATTATTTTATTATTTCTTTTTATGAGACACTTAGGAGTTTGTGCATCTTCTACAGTTGTCATGTAGACAACATAGAAGTACGCCACTCTATTTATGCACATGGTGTCTACACCACAAGAGTTTGCATCATTCACTGAGTTGTCATGTAGACAACACAGTTTTCCGCACTCCTAATTTAGCACATGCTGTCTACAATACTGATGTGCGTGTGTCACCTTTTTAGGCTCATCCTCTCATCATCGCACTTAGTTCTGTGCATAATGGAGGATAACCCATATTTGGTGGACATGTGCCTGATTGTTGGACTTATCATGGTGTTGATTCCGAGGCACTCTAGATGCATCTCAGAGGCCTTTATATTGAGGCACTCCTAGTGTACTTGTACAGTGAGTTGAATACTATACAGTTATTCTGATCATACTCTAGTCTATTTGTGCTTGTGTTTTGAGTTCCTTGGTCTTGGGGAAATTCTGCTCTAATGCAGATTCTTACAGTTATTTAATAAGGTGCCTCTTATTAGGGGTGTTGAGGCATCTACTATTCCAAGTAGTCACCTTCATTGTTTTTGGGGGAGGGATTTCCTCCAAGGATAAAAAAAAATATGCCTTGGTGGATGACTGATATAGGAGACAACCATCTTATAACCTTTCCCTACTATTCAATTACCTCCCACTTCTTGGCTTGGGAAATTCCTTAATCAATTTTGTAGTTGTTTGGGTATTCTAGGCTCATTCATCTTAGTCTCCTCTTCATTATCCTCCCAAGTAATCATCAAAGATGTTGTAGAATCTTGATTCCAAATCATTTTAATTAATTTTTTTGTCCCTTTTAATTCCCCCCATTAGTTTCCACCTTCAATTTGCAAGAGATGAACTTCTAGCTTCTAAAAAACCTCTCTCCCTGATAGAATATATGGTCCACCAATAAAACTAAGGGTGGCGGGTTGGGGGGGGGGGAGGTGAATCAATTATCCAACTATTTTCACAATTATCAACCTTAATAAATCTTGACCATATGAGCAATATAATAAGAAACCACAACAAGATACTCATGCACAATAACACTAGATATGTTAACTAGTGAAACCTTTGATCAGAGGGAAAACCCCAATGGGGATGATACCCACAAGATGATGTACTAATATAAATATTCCTTGTTAGATGATAGACGTTGTTTGGAGGCTGTGAAATACATTAAATACATACCAACCCCAGTTAGGAGACTTTGAATCCCTATTAGGAGATTCCAACCTTGTTAGGAGTTGTGGAAGGCAGATGGACCCACTGTCCAAATAGCTTGAAGGGTGAGACCAATGAACCCACTGTCCAAATGATCTTTGTATTATTCCTTGTAGATTATTAGAACTGTATTTAACCGCTTCTTCCTCTTTCTCTATCCTATCAACCACACTTCTACTTCTTATGATCTTTATACCAAATCACAAACTTTGCATCCAATAATCCTTTGGATCGCTTACTCTCATTTACCAAATGCTCTGCTCTTATTTGTACTTCCTTGATTACTTCACATACTACATCATCCTTACAAACAAGGGAAATACTTTCCTTTATACCAAATCCCCAAAATAATTCTTTGATTCAACCTTGAGGCTTTCCCAATTAATTATAATAGGACCACAATAAGATAATTAATTATTTCACAATTACAATAATATTATCGGCTCACAATTTATAAAACTTATCACATGTGCGACACTAGGGCTTGCACACTCACTGACATCACTATTAGACTACCTAACTGCACATCTCTATTAGAATATATAATAAGATCATCAAAACTACTTCCTAAGCACTTTGTCTCTACACTGATCTCTATAAGTAACATATAACTTCTGTATATATTCAATTTAGATTATGTGCAGTTAACCTTGTTATCAGGACATAATATGGAACATGTTCTTGACTACACTTCACCTGAACATCAAAACTTTGTCTGTACAATTATGATCTCTATCTGCTACTCTGCCATTTTTCACAAAATTACTGCTATGTTGACATCAATGAAAAACGCAGTCATGAATGCAACATGTCAATGCTCTCGAAGGGTAAATGCACAAAGTTGGGTCACAATTCTGTGGAAGTCAAATTTGCGAAATGAGACCTCTTAGAAATGGGTACCTGATTTTAAAAAAAGGCACCCATTTTTGGCTCGGGTACTTGACCCTAAATTTAAAAACGGGCACTCATTTTTTTAAAACTCGGGTACCCATTTTTGAAAAATTAAAAATTTGATTTTTTTAGAAATGAGTACCCATTTAAAAAAAAAATGGGTACCCATTTTTTAAAAGTAAAAAAAAAAGTACCCATTTCTAAAAAATTCAATTTTTAAAATTTTTTTGGGGGGATTTTGAATGTCGCTTTTAATTTTTCAAAACTGGTACGCGTTTTTTGAATTTCAAATAATGGGTGCTCGTTTCTTACAACATGAGGCATGATTTTTTTGGCCTACTTCAGATTTTGGTTTAGGATAGGCTTGGTGAGACCAAGCCTATGCCTTGGCCTCTGAAGATTTGGCTAAGGCATTGAACTGACAAATTCATGCCTTGTCATAATTTTTAGAGGGTCTTCCCAATCCAATTTTTTTACGAAACAAAAACCCATTAGAGCTCTTACTGTCCTAATTTTAGAAACATAAATTTTACAGTGTTATGATTTTGTTTATTATTTTTTAACCATAGGTGGTACCTAAATGTAAAATAGCGACCTTCACTAAAACTTAATAAATTTTTTATTTTATGATTTTTTTAAGTTAATTTATATGTTATCAATCTACATTCAATTCTTTTGAAGTAAAAAAGAAATTGGAAAAGGTGAATTTTTGATCAAATTATGGTGTCCATACATGAGAGGTTTTAAAATTTACCTTTATAGCCAATTAAAAATTAATAATAAAAAAATTATTCAATAAAAAATTAAGAAAAAATGTTATCATCAATCTTTGGTGTGTTAGGTAACTTCATTTAAAAGGATTTACAAAAAAATTATTTATTTGTGTCAAATTATGGTGTCCGTACACAAGTGTGGTATAGTCCTAAAACAAACATTTTGAAAAAGTGATTTTTAAATATCCATACCAAAAAAAATCTATCATATGGGTACACAAATAAATTACATATTCAAAAAGTATATTTTGAACACTACAATTTTATTTCTGAAATTTTTTTATATTCAATCTCTAAATGCGTCAAATTTTGACATCAATTGACAAGAAATTTCAAAAATAGGAAAAACACTTCCACTTTTTGCCCAAAAGTGAGACCCAACTTCTTGCACTTACCCCCAATGCTTAGGACACCCCCCCAAAGGAATACCATCAACATTCATACTAATACTCCCTCCTTCTCAACTTATACCCCTTTATTTGGTTTGTTGGGTATTAGGGTTTCAACATATATGAGCAATAGACAAAATCAAGATCATGTAGAAATAAAAGAAGATAAAAATTTAATGTGGCTCACCCAATATGGCTACATCTACAACAGAGGCAACCATCCACTTATTTTTTCATCCAATGAAGAGAAAATTACAATCTAGTATTTTTCCACACCACACCCAATTATTTATACAACCTTTTTTGAGGTAGTTTACGAAGTTGATTAACAGAATAAAACCTAACTCTAAAAATAATTACTATGAACCCTAATGGGGATACATGGAAAGTTTTAATGCTTGCCTAATTAGTCACACAAACCAATAATCTCCCACTTGGAGAGAATCGATACTAAAGAATCTCCTACTTGGAGATTGATCTTATAACAACCCTGCTACCCTTGAAGTTCCCACTGGATTGACAAACTTGCACTTGATTATTTATCATTTCCACTATGATCAAGCTTGAAGACTAATATAAATTGAGAATGAAGTCAAATTATCTCGAGTTACTACCTTGGTCAATATATATGCAGGATTGTTTCTTATAGTTCAGGATGACACACATAGTCATATTGTAAGCCATTTGAACATGTTAAACATATCTTTTGAAACTAGCGATTTACCCTTCTTCACAAGAACATTATACTTAGAAATGCTCTATTTTTTATGGTCACCTACTTTCTTGGGAATTCATCATTTTGAGAGTTTAATATAGTGCCATTGTGAATTCAATTAGAGAATGTTGTTATTAATCACATTATGAAAACAATGCATTGCACTCTTTTAAACAATGTCATCTAGCAATCATTGTTCAAGAGCTTTAAGCTAATATCATCTTAAAATAGCCAACTATTCACTCTCAACAAATACACTTTAAAAACCAACCAAAAGTTGACAAATGTAATTAATATAGTTAGGGAAAATTTTTTTAGCTTCTTCACTAAAAGCCCAAAGTCCATCATTCAAGGTCTCAATAGAGCGAGGTTGTGACAAAACATAGTTTATGCACCATGAAAAACACAATACCTAAGATAATTCATTCATCATCCTCTAACATCACTTACCTCCACATCGTCTCACAATCTACCACACTTGAATATTCTCTACATCCAAAATGTTGGCTAATTAAACATTACTTACATAATAAAAACAAGCTAGCAAGAATATATTACATTGCAACTAGGCCATGCATTGTGTTATGTAAGAAATTCCCTTTGGGCTTGTAATGGACTCTCACACACCCATTGAAGAATACATATTTTTGTCTTAATTTATTCATATCTATAAACTTACTTTCAATTCTATTTGTCAAAAAGATATTGATTATTTATTAATTCTTATATTTTCTATATTTGTAAACATTATTTTTGAATAAATGCACAATATGAAATTTATCTTGATTGGTGATGCTATCATGACACACTCTAATTCCATGTGAAACACTTTTGAACCAAAGCTATCCACCAAGGATAACACAAATGAGGGACCTCATTCCCACACTTGTTCAAACCTACGAGCACAACAACACAATGGAGGAATAAGGCCTACATGCATAGTGGCCCAATATGGGTTTGAATTTTCGTGGTCTCTTCATCAATGAAGTTGTTTAACCATGAGACTACATGTTTGAATCCATTCATAGTTTTTTAAATATTAGAAGTCAAATAGACTTATTATTTTGTATTTAAAAAATCCAATAATTTGTTTATTTATAGTCATTTTTCTAAAAGTTTGGAGTATTATTTTGAGTAGTGTTCTTTTTTCAATAAATTACATGTCTAACACAATTGAGTCATTCTATCAAATTTCAACTCTAATAATGGCTTGAATAGTATGAGTATTGTCAATGGACTCTTAGTCTACTGATCAAGTTGAATGATTTTAAAAGAGCCCACCAAAGATCACATCACCAAAATTATTTTATCTTCTCCAACAATATCTTTAGAGTCACACAATCTATACATAAGATTTACAGAGACAAAATTTAATATACTGTTTGTAAATATCTATATTTTGTATAAAAGCTCATTGTATATTGAAATTGTATAACCCTTTTAATACCTTAAATACACATTATGTTTTGTATTTCAAAAATAGAATTTCAATGAAATAGTATTATTCTAAAAATATAAATAACTACAATTTATATAGCAAACCAACAATATCTAACTATATCTCAACTAAAATACCGGTAAAAACTACACATAATGCATCTCTATATAATTAAAAAATAAATGACATCATATAATAGCAACAAAAATAAATAAATAAATGACCAGAAGACACATGAAATCCAAACATAGAAGATGTTGATACATGTGGATAGTAAAATAACAAAATAAAGTAGCAAATTTGTGTGGATGGTTGAATAGGAAAATTGTGTGGGTGATTTTTAACGAATGATCTCCAAATGTGTAGTGGATAAATGGAGCGTGCTACTTTGCAAAGTCACATCCATTCCATCCATTAGTGGTGTAGAAGAAAAGCATATTAAAGATATTAGTGGCATAGGAAAAGCATGGTAAAGATATTAGTGGCATAGAAGAATTCATTTATTTTCTTTTTCGAGAAGTATCCACCCATTAAATATAATGATAAACAAATTCAATTATATATATATATAGTAGGGTAAGCAATAATGTATGATTAAATTAATGTAATTCAAATAAATTAAATGTGAGATTAGATTGAAAATTTGAATGAAATAATATATTACAATAAAAAAATGTTTGAAGTTCAATATCTAGAAACATAAGATTTTAGTAGATAAATATTTTAAGAATATGTAAATTAATTAAATCTTATTTTTTAAAGATTTGTACGAGTAAAATTGATATTTATATTTATAAAATTAATTTTGAAGGAGAATGATATTAGAAATATTATTTGGGGTTTCAGTAAGAAATAATTTATTTTCTTTTTAATTAAGTATAATAATTTATATTCTTTTAATTAAGTGTACGAGATGGATCGATTTGATAACATTGATGAATTTTCACATATAATAAGAAGTCATGCAATAGACTTAGGATGATGTAAGTGGACAATGTAATCCATATGCTCTTGTTATAATTCCCATAATGAATCAAGGCATAATGTAAACTTAAGTGGAACAAAAAAATTCATGCAAATACACACTAGGTCAACTCACAAATATTAGAGGGAAGATATCACTAATGTTTAATCTAAAAATAGGTTTTACAAGTTTAAAATTTAATTTTATTTCCACACAAATGGCATTAGTCAATTCCACTCACATGAATTGAAGTCAAGGTAATGAATAGGAGATCTAGGGATTTAAATTGATTCTTGAGATGAGTGATGGAGATTAATGGGAACAAGGTTGTGGGTCAAATTTAATACAAGAAAATACAAATTGCAGACATATTATTTCATAAAAGAAAATTAGTTAAATATGACATATTCACAAGAGAGATACTAAAAGTAATTATGATTAGATCTATTAATTATGAAGTGTTGCTTCATTTATTAAAAAAATGAGTTACATAAGGTCAAAAAGCATAGAGTTACAAAATAATATTATAAAAATGTCATCAATAATTCAACTATGTTATTACAACCATGCAAATTATGCTTAATCCCATTTTTTAAAGAAACATATAAGTAGAGAACTCTAGACGGTATACAATTTTTTCCACTCTCCACATAAATTGTTATCTTCTTTGGTCTTCACTATTTATAAATTTTGACTATTTATAAATTGATTTTCCTTCCTTAAATTTCACACGAGTTCCCATATCTACAATGCAAAAATGTACACACAAAAACTACATAGGAACAATCAAATTTATTATTTTTAGTTCTTGAAAATTATATTTATAATTTTTCTATACTCAATTATATAAATTTTTTGATGGAGGTCATCCACAAACAAGTTTTAGGTACTTGATACAGGCCCACGCATGCCTAAAACCTCTTCGGCTAAGAGCCAAGGACTAAGGAGCATCCACGCTACCAAATACGCCTGAGGCACAATCCTGACCTCATTCCTTATGATGTCTTCGGGTCTTGCACTCAGCAATACTTGATCCCTAGTGGGCTCTTTGTGAGCCATTCAACTTCAATTATATAAATTTCACTAAACAATCACTTCAAAATTTTTGTTTCACTCAAACAAGGGGTTGGAAAATTACACTACTTGTCAAAGAGAGCTCAATTTAATGGAAAAGTTCATGTTGCGTGCACTAGATGGCATTGAGTTCAAATCTTCTAAAATACGGAAAAGAAGAAGCTAAGAGACATCAGCAAAATCAACCAAAATCTTGAAAAGCAAACATCTTTAATCAACACTTTATCTTTACATTTCATTATCCTTTGTTCTTTTCCCAATGTTTGGTGGGTCCTTCTTAAATTACATAATACAAACCCAACCTCTACTCAAAATTTCTGAAGTGCATACGTAGCGAATCATTTTTGCTTACTTCATGATGGGGGACCTCATACAAGTTTTCATATGGAGCTCTATGTTGTACCTCCTCTTTTTCATAGATGAGGACTTTTCAATTTTTTGTCTTTATGATGAGTTGCATTTCAAGTTGCACACTCATTTTACAATTTATTTTTAACAACCACTTAATTCTTTTATTGTTATATATGTGTGGTGTTATTTCCCCCCAAAACTATGAAAATCATGTAAATATAGCCATAATCCAAGAGCAAGAATTCAAGGTCTCAATAAACTGAGGTTATGGCAAAGTAAAGTTTATGCATCATGAAGAAGAAAACACATCTTCTAGTGGGTTACCTTGGTTTCAAAAGTAATTCATTGATCATCCTCTAAACATCACTTATCTACACATCATCTTACAATTTACCATACTTGAATATTCTTTACACCCAGAATCTTAAACAAGGTGTATATTCTCTCAAAATAGACATCCTCTATTTTGTTTGCATGTCTATGAAGGAGATCTCATCAAATTCCAAAGACAACCATTTATGTTCAGTTATCACCCTTTGTGTACAATTGATTATGCTTTAGGATTCATCTTTTACAATTAATTCCTTTGAGCCTTTCTAGATAGTTGATTTAAGACCCTTTAACATTGACAATCCTTCTATTTGTTTGCTTCTACGAATTATTAGACATTGACGCCATTTTTCAAATTCTAAAATAAAAACTTGAAAGAGGATGAGGTTCATCATAAAATGCAAATACGAGATTGAAGGGATACATAAAGAGTAGTCTTGTTTGCCATTTGTGAAAGATTAAATATTCAATGCAATTTAGGAGAAATATTTTTCTTTCTTTCTTTTAAAAAATAATTTTCTTCATTTGCTTTCTATACATAAGACTTAGTATTAATAGCTTATGATCAATTACAATCATGTCTTCTTAGCACTATAATGTTTATGATCACAATTATGTCTTTTGTTTGTAAATGTATTTGGTATGCATGTGATCCTATCCTTCATCTATAATGGTATTTGGTACAACCATAATTCTATCATTTGTTAGTTTACAACTCATTACTTAGAAGATAATTTGACTATTTCAATTAAGTTACATTATATACATATTTGAAGACTTTTTATTCTAAGGTTTGTAAATGTCACTTCACTCTTATGCCATGATCTAATTTTTACAAACAAATTGATAAATTAAAGGCTAAATCTCAAAAATAAATGTAAATACTTAATTTTTTAAAAATTTAAGATGAATATATTTTTCAAAATAAAAGATACAATAAATGGAATAGGTAGTGGGAGAAATCTGGGTGCTCATTATTTTTATATTTTAAAAACAAGGTGAGCCTCCCATTGTACCTAAAATCTTCACTATAAAGTGGATTAGTGTGTAGATGAATATTATTCTATGATTAATGTATTATTGTATTTCGATAAGAAAAATTAAGATAACTAATTAGTGAACTGAGCAAAAGTTGGTTGTACTGTGAAGGGCTGTTTTAAGAACAATAAAACCGTATTAAAGCTAAAATCATTCGGTAGCCAACCGTATTGTCAAAAATAAACCATATTAAAGCTTAAAAAAATCATAAATTATAAAATTGAAAGCGCGTTTGATCACACTAAAAATCAAAAGCAAAAGTTTGGACCGTTTGAGTGGCCGTGGAATAGCTGGCCGCCTCAAAATAATCGCAATATTTAATATTTAGAAACCTTGTAAATTACGATCAAATTAGACACCGACGCGTGGTATTTTTGGAAGTCTCTACTACGACTGCCATACCACTACAATTACGCTAAAAATCAGAGATTTCCGGATGCTCTGAGGATTCATAGACGTTTAGAACATTTTCATACCTGCAATATCTCTGCAGGGGTAAATTCTGCGTGGCTATTTTCAGGTTAGAACTATTGTGTGCTCGATCTGGTTTAAAATGGACGTTTTCTTAAGATTTAAGTTTTCCTACTTGAAAGTTCTGTGAAAGTTTTGCAGATTAATGGAGTTAGTTAAGGAATGTGTGCAAAGATCTCGCTGAAACTGGTTTAATAAGGTCGATTAGTGATGTATTTGTTGTTCTTTTTAGATGTGATGATGGTTTTGCTGCATTTTAATGGAATCCGGCAAGCTGGAGAAGCTCCGGCTTGAGTTGTTTTGTTTATTAACCCTAGACATTGGAAGTGGGTACATACTGGCTTTTGAAGGAATTTCTAATAAATTGACTGTTTTAGATTTTTTTCACAAATGATCGAAGTTTACCTTTTTTTTTCCCGTTACCATTTGTAGTGTTGTAATCAGACTTGTAGCCGAAGATCTGCGAAGAACTTTGTTTCCTCGTGAATTTATAAGCGTTTACCGTTCTGTCGAATTCAGTTATTGTTTTTTTTGGTAATTTTTTTTAGCTCCATGTTTTTTGTTTCAGTTAGTGATCTTCTGTGCTTCAGCTTGTGATTGTTGTGTTTCGTCTTGCGATATGTTGGTGTTAATCCGAGTTTAACGACATGACGTGCTCTTCTTGAAACTCGATCTAGAATGGTTGCATGTTAACACTATATGTAAGAAGTTTTTGAATTTTTTTTGTAAATGTTATATTTAAAAGTATCCCGTTTCACTTGAGTGTAAAAAGACGTATGCTTTGAAACCAGAAACGGGTTTGGTAGAAGACTTCGCCGGAAAGATGTGGCTGGAACCTGGTTCTGTTTGATAATATATTTTATGCTTTAAGCGTAATGATGTTTATTGTGTTTTTTATTTTGTATCACTAACTGTAATTGTTTTAGCTCTGTTAAAGCATGAACATGTTCTTTTTAGAATAATTGCTTGTTGAATTTTTGACACTAAAGGAAGGGTTTTTAGCAACTCTGCAAAGGTGTGTTTAGCCGTATAATACTGAATATTGAGTTGCGGTTTGGTTTCTTTAGAATTTGGTTGTACATTGTTGATTTATTTGCTACCTGTTGTCAATATTTTGGCAAGTTCAAGTTGTTTTAGGATGCGAAAGGGTTGTATTCAACTCTAAATTGTGTTAACTTCGATTCAAAAAAAAAAACATAAAGAAATACGAATATATTATCTGGCACAAGAGTTTTTCTTTGTGGATCTTCTCTGAAATGTGTTATACCTTTGAACTGTAAAGCTTATCTGAAAATCCTGTGGTTGTAAAATCTGATCGTGAGTTGAAATGATGGATTTTTTCGCTTTGTTGTGAAATCGCTGGATTCTTTTCTGATTATCTTGTTCTAATCTTACTTTCTGGGGTTAAACGGCTGATTTGGTGATGCTTACAATCTTCAATGTTTTCGTGTTTAAACCAGATTAGGTAATACCATAAATTTACAAGGAAAGGAATGTTGATTGTAGAAAACTCATTAAATTGACATCTGGGTGATGGAGATGACTGATGGATTTATTTGTTGCCGTATTTTTTTGCAGTGTTTGAGCCGTGGAAGTATCCAGACTCTGAGAGAAATGTAATTTTCTAAGAATAAATTCATATTACGGGAGATCTTATCCTTTTGGAGACGGCGACAAGGAATGCAGAAAGATGTGCTTGCACGCTGACATATATCAGGGGGCCAATGCGGTTACTCTGGTAGAATCGCTTTTGATGCACGATTATGCAAGGCATAAATTTTGGCCTGGAATGCATTATTACGGCAAAAGGATCCTTGAATGGAGCCATGATCTGTCAGGAGACGGTTGAGATCTTTCGATTGTATATTACTAAGTTTAGGGGTTTCTGTCCTGTTCTTTCCTGAATTGTTAGAGTGATATTGGCCTTAAAAAGAGTAGACATATTTTTAGTTGCTTACTGTTTTGCGTGGTTATTAGTGAGCCTATCCCCAATTGGATAGGGCCATACCATCCAATTGGGTATTGGGGATACCCAATTGATTAGGCCGACATCCAGTTGGGTAAATATAAATCTTCTTAGTAAAAATTTTTGGGCAGAGGTGAGGCAGTTGGGCTTCAATCACCTGTAACAGTCAGCTGTATTTTCCGTGGAAGTGGATTTAATCCTTTAAGTCATTTTGAAAGCATTACAAAATTACAGTCATGGCAAAAATGCAGATGAATGGAACTCGCATGTTGATGGCCAAGTATGAATTAGGCAAACTGTTGGGACAGGGCACATTTGGGAAAGTCTATTATGCTAAAAATACAAAGACGGGTCAAGTTGTGGCAATCAAAGCTATTGATAAAGAGAAAGTTCTTAAAGTGGGCATGACAGAGCAAATCAAAAGAGAAATCTCCGTGATGAGACTGGTCAGACATCCTAACATTGTACAGCTATTTGAAGTCATGGCAAGCAAAACCAAAATCTATTTTGTGATGGAATGTGTTAGAGGAGGAGAGCTCTTCAACAAAGTTGCTAAAGGAAAGCTAAAGGAGGATGTGGCGAGGAAGTATTTCCAGCAGCTTATTAGTGCAGTGGACTTCTGTCACAGCCGGGGAGTTTATCACAGAGATTTGAAACCAGAAAATTTGCTTCTAGATGAGTGCGGCAATCTGAAAGTCTCAGACTTTGGATTAAGTGCAGTGACTCAACAGCTCAGGCAAGATGGTCTCTTGCATACAACTTGTGGTACTCCTGCATATGTTGCGCCTGAGGTGATTACAAGAAAAGGCTATGATGGTGCCAAGGCAGATGTATGGTCGTGTGGGGTCATTCTGTTTGTTTTGATGGCTGGTTATCTGCCTTTTCATGACCCAAATCTGATGGTCATGTATAACAAAATCTGCAAGGGAGAATTTAAATGTCCATCTTGGTTTTCATATGATGTTAGAAGGTTAATGAACAAGTTGTTAGATCCCAATCCTAAAACCCGGATTACTATTCCCCAGTTGATGGAAGTTCCATGGTTTAGAAAGAATTTCAAGCCTGTGCATTTTGAGATAGAGGATGATGACCTTGTTAGCAGCAGTTTTGATGAAGTGAGCTCCGAGATGAGTCAGAATTCATCCCCTGACAACACCCCTGTAAAGAAGCCAGCAAGCTTAAATGCATTTGATATCATTTCTTTTTCTCGTGGCTTTGATCTATCACGTCTGTTTGAAGAGAAAAACATAGCAAAAAGTGAGAAGCGGTTTACATCTACTCAGTCATTTTCTAGTATAAGCTCAAAGCTCGAGGAAGCAGCTAAACTTTTGAACTTCAATGTGAGGAAAACAGACTGCAAAATCAAGATGCAGGGAAATAAGAATGGAAGAAAAGGTAATTTGGTTGTTGCTGCAGAGATTTTTGAGGTGACACCTTCATTTTTTGTAGTGGAGTTGAAAAAGGCCTGTGGGGACACAATAGAATATGAAAAATTCTGTAATCAGGAGCTCAAACCTGCTCTAAAAGATATTGTGTGGGTTTGGCAAGATGACGATCAGTAGGTTGGGTCATGCTTGAGGAAGCAGCTATGCTTTTGAACTTCAATTTGAAGAAAACAGATTGCAAAATCAAGATGCCGGGAAATAAGAATGGCAGGAAAGAGAATTTGGTAGTTGCTGCAGAGATTTTTGAGGTGACACCTTCATTCTTTGTAGTGGAGTTGAGAAACCCCTCTAGGGACACAACAAAATATAAAAAGTTCTGTTATCAGGGGCTCAGACCGGTTCTCAAACACATTGTGTGGGTTTGGCAAGATGATGATCAGTAGTTTGGGTCGTGCTGTTTTTGAGTAGCTGTGTCAGGCTATGATGGTGGAGCTTGGCTCGGTATTTATAGCCACGTTAAAATACTTTGGAATGCTATGCCCAAACATTCCACAGAGCTGTCTTAACGAAAAAAAAACATTTTGTGAATACTACTTTTATGAATTTTGAATAGTAATTTACAAATTGAAAGCTGTATAGGCTAGCCTTTTGTTGCTCATGATTTCAATGCACACTTCCCATTTCGCTTAGTGTGATTGTTAAGCTGGATACAGCTCCAGTTCTGTATATCGTTTACAGGGTTCATTGCCATATGTATTTACCTTAAGTAGTCTTTGATTTTTTGAATGATTGAAGATTGGCTCCTTTTGTGTAAAGATTCTTTGTCAGGTACAACGTTTTAAAATTCCATGGAAATGTCAAATGAAGAACGAGGTAAGTTAAACCAAAAGAATGCCCTGCAGAAAATGCACATTGAAACTCTTTGTTTCTGAGACAAGTTTTCTAAAAGAAAAGTACTGTGCATAAATGCCACTTTGGTATGTAAATGTATTATGGCACAAAAGTTCCTCAGCAGTAAGTTAATGTTGTAAATATAACATGTATTTCAATTGTAATGCCTACCTTATTTTTCTGCTATTGAAAATGAGTGCAACAACAGCTCAATGATAACTGTTAAGATGCGTTGGATGTTTTAATTAATTTCTTGTTTCGTATAGTTTCTATCAATGCCAATTTGTTGGAAGTCTCCTTTGCTTCTGCTTATCTGAAGCGGTCATTGTAGGTTCCACTCAAGTTGTAAACTTGAATTTTACAGATAATCTATAAAATCTTTTAAACTAAATTTACTTTCATGATAATTTCTAATCTCTTATGAATCCCTATAGAGCTTTACTGCTTACCTTTTTCTCACATACACAACAATTTGGCCTATTTGATCTTTAGCCTAAAATTCAATCTTTCCCTATGATTTACATATATAAGGAACTGAAGCCAAGCTAGGGCAATTATTTAAGTATAATTATAGTGCATGAAGTTGCTTCTTATCTTCTAGTTAATCACAATGGCTAAGAAACAAATGGGTCGGTTCCCCCATGCTCAACAATTTTTGTGCCTGTCTTCTTATTTTGCTGAAAAGGAATGTTTCTTAGACTCAAATTTACATTGAAGTTCCAGTGTTCATGGCCCTGGGAGAATGGTGACTATGTTCTCCCTTGTTATGATGATGTTGATGATTAATTAATGGAGATCATGTTTTCCTTTGTTATGATGATGTTGATGATTAATTTTATCAGATTTTTACAGTCCATTTGAAATGCGTGAGTTTTTTTTCCGGATTCAATTGTGTATATATTTTTTATTATCAATGTTTTGGATCACGATCTTGTGATCCATCATCAGGATGAGAGAATGCAAGAATAGAATGACAAAGATACTCCTTCCGAAGGACAGGACAAATTTCTGTGCCTGTATCTTCCCATCTTGCTGCGAAGGAATGCTCCTAGACACAGATTCAAATTGAAGTTCCAGATTCATGGCCTCATGAAATGAGGCAATGCTCTCACTGTTTTGAGCATATTGCTGATGGAAAATAATTGCCTGTTGAAGGATGGGGTACCCAGATGATCAGGACTACTCCTTAGCTCAGGCATTAAGTATTTTGGCTGCCGAGTTTATTTTATCACATTTGCCTGGTTTTTGCCATTTTGCTGAAAAAGAATTTATTTCTGACTCAGATTCAGCTTGAAGCCCCAGATACATAGCGCAAGAAATGGAGGCAATCAATGCTCTGGCTGTTTGGGAGCACATTGATGATGGAAAAGACCCTCGTGATGGAAGGTTGGGTAATCCAGGGGATTGTGGTTTTCTCTTGACCTCAGGCTTTATGGCATTGACTGCTTAGATTGTGTAGAACATTTTTCCTCAACGTTTATGATCACACTAGGTGGTCCTCCTTATGTTCTCTTGCCTGATGATGGATCATGTAATGTGATCCCAAACGTCAACGAAAAAATTTCTATACAATATAATCCAGAAACTATCAGAACAATTTCTTACGGATTGTGGAAATCTGATAGATCTGATTAGTTAGTTAATTTTATTCTGAAGTCTCAGCAGTGTCTGCTTAATTTTGTTTACTGTATTTGTCTGTTATGTATTATTGTAAACTTGCCGTACACCAGCACTGACGAAAAAAGGTATCAAGGGTTGAATTTTCGATCAGTGCCGAAGTATAAGCTAATTTTGCTTTAGAAAAGACCTAATGCAAGTAGAATTTGCTTTAGAAAAGACCTAATGCAAGTATTCTACTTGCTGTATCTTCCGTTTTAAGTTTTATATCCTGTACTTTGTCTTTGTGACCAATCTTGAGGTAGACCAAAACTTTTAAGTTATTACAACCACAATTGTTTCCAGGTGAGCAGTAATGCTCTTCAGAGTTCATGAACTGTAATAGTTGTACTGTTAGACAGCCTCTTCATTCATAGTTATTGTCACTACTTAAAGAAAATTACTTGAATTAGCACCATCTGGATGTTTACAAATATAGATCTTAATGTTCTGTAGTACTAAATTTCAATAATGTGAAATGAAGAAAACAAAAAAACAAAAAAATGTTGAAACCTTGATTCTTTGTAAAAGATATAAATTATTATTAAAAAAAATTAATCACATGTCAGGGATCTTCAGAAGTCATTTGGTAGAATAAATCAAAGAAAAAAGCGACAGGCAGCTTAAATTCTGGAAAGATGAGTCAAATGTCGGTACCAAATTGGTATCTACCTCGAGAATATGCTACCACACTTGGTTGCAAGTCTACCTCAAGAGAGGTTTTTCGTGGGAGTTACGAGTCCTCTGATGGGAAAGTGGTAATTTAAAACAATAAATTTAACCCAAATAATTAAAAAAAAACGGAAAGCGTTTGTAAGTCCCATACGCTAGCAGCCCCCTTGGGTATATTTAAGGCGTCGTCGTCTGGTATTCTGTTAAACGGTCAATTAGGATTGGTATACGTGGAGACAAAAACTCATATATCATCATAGTGCTGTAATAAATATAGATGATTTCGTGGATGGAGAGGTTGCATCCAAAGTCTCCTCACTTGGAAAAGTGGAACAGTCAATATTGACGTGTTAACCTTGAAAGGTGTTTTTTTGGCATGTTGTTCACTCTGGAAAACTCCACACGGATTTAACACGGTAATTAGGAAATATCTAATGATCGTCATTACTATAGTTGTATTTGTCCCACCAGTTGGGTGGGGCAACAATAATAAGGGGGTGGAGCAAGGTGGAGCAACAAGTATTTGTCACACCAGTTGGGTGGGGCAACAGCAATCAAGGGGGGGAGCAACAAGTGTTTGTCACACTAGTTGGGTGGGGCAACAACAATCAATCAAGGGGTTGGAGCAACAGCAAGAAATTTTTATATAGTTATTTTTTTATTGTGATTTAAATTTTTATATAGTCATTTTTATGATGGTTTAGGAATTGGGAAGTGTCTATCTAGTTGACAAAATCAAAATGGTCGTGATTAGACATTTTTTATTTATCTAATAATTACATTAAAATGGTAATATAACTATTTTATAATTTTTAAATAATTATTCTCTCAATTGGATAGTCATGTTGCTAGAATTGTGATAAGAGTTTTGTCATAGATACACTCCAATAATTGATCACATGTACTAATAGTCAATCATCTTTTTAGTTTTTTGGTTGGTGATTGACCAATTTATGCATCATAATTGAGACATTTCATAATGATGTCGAGACATCTAACCACAAGTAATGGTGTTTTTTGGTGAGTGACTTTTGGGGGGTGAACATTACAGGTATTGGGCGAGTGTTTTAAAATGACATTTTTTGTCCACAAACTCCATGACCTTTATAGAGAGATCTATAAATGCGTAAATGTCGAAACCTTAGCTTTAAGCTCTTGAGTCACCTACAATGGTCCATTGGGAAAATTGGCATAATTCAACTTATGCTTTATGAGATCTAGGTGTGTGAAGTTAACCTAGGCGACTACTGGGACTAATCCCGTAATTGAGAGTTGTTGACTTTCGACTCTTGGTGAAGTTGTGTGGCTTTTGACTTGTAGTGCTTGCAACTAAGGGTTAAATAAATTTTAAGGGCTTGTCCCTTTGGTGAAATAGTGAGGCTTCTTGTTTATAGTGCTATAACCAAGGTTTAGATATCTACATGGTTTCTTCTTACCTTAGTTCTTAATTGAGAGTTTATGATTGATAGTGGGCCTTTTTACCGATAGTGCTTACAAACAAGGGTAAAAAATAATAATTCAAGGGCTCGTCTCTTTGGTGAAATGGTGGGGCTTCTTACCTGTAGTGTCTAAAAACAAGGTTCAAATACCCTTAGGGCTAATCTCTACTCTGGTTTTTAATTGAGAGTTTTTTTGACCCTTGATGAAATAGTGGGGCTTCTTGCATGATAGTGTTAAAGAAATAAGAGTTTAAAATTTTCCTGCTCACACTACAACTTTCTCGCTTGCGCTTTATTTGAACTTTGTGCTTCCATGGCGATTCCTCCTAGGGAGGGCTTAGCCCCTAGGACCCCTCTCTCTCTTGTAGACATTTATCTAGACATGACTCTTGTTTTAGGATCCCAAGATGCCGGAGGTAATAATTTGTTGTTGACTTAGTTGTTGTAAATTCCTTGAAGGCCACTAGTGACCCACATATTGAGGGTTGGAAAAGTGCCTTGGTGGGTCATGTCAAATTTGTTGAGGTTCTGTCACCATCAAAAATCTCTGACAGTGTTGATGGCCCAAAATTTTGCCTCCCTAATGCCATCATGGATAATATTGTCCCCTCCTTGCACCTTTGCTTGGTAGGAAGGTTCTTAGCCTTTTGTCCTTTAGTGGATATAGTGAGGAAATTGGTATCCAGGCTTTGGAAAGTTCAACAAAGTGTGCAAGTTATTGCTATGTCGAGCAATCAATTCTCCTTCAAATTGGAAGGTTTCAAAAGGTTCCCTTGTAGTAGCAAAAGGTGTGAAAGTAGACACCTTATATCTTTGTACAGGTCATATTGTTCCTTCTACTTTAATTGTTTAAGAGAGAAATGAATGTTTAGGAACAGTTGCTGCAGTTGAGCAGGGAGAACAAATAGCTGTTGTAGATTTTGATACAAAATTGTAGCACAACAGACTTGGGCACATGAGTGAGAAAGGTATGAAAGTACTTCATTCAAAGAAAGTTTTACCAAGTCTGAAATGTGTTAATATGGATTTATGTGAAAGTTGTGTATATGTAAAACAAAAGAGAGTGAGTTTTGTGAAATCTAGGAAGGAAAATAAAAAGGAGCTTGTGCATATTGATGTATGGGGACCGGCTCAAGTATCTTCCCTTGATGACTCTCATTATTATGTTACATTTATTAACGATGCAACTACAAAAGTATGAGTTTATTTCCTTAGAGATCTGATGTATTTCAAACTTTTAAGAAATGGAAATACTTGGTTGAAAATGAGACTGGTAAGAAATTAGAATGTCTCAGATTTGATAATGGTGGTGAGTAATGCAATCATGAATTTGAAAATTATTGCTCTACTAATAGTATTTGTAGACAGAAAACTGTTCCAAGGACTCCACAGAAAAATAGAGTGGCTGAACGCATGAACAAGACTATAATGGAGCATGAGGTTGCATGCTGGGTTGCCCTTATACATGTGGATAGAGGTTGTCAATACTACCGTATATTTGATTAATAGAGGTCCCTCTACTCCTTTGGGTTGTGGTATTCCATAGGAAGCATGGATTAGTAAGACGGTGAGTTATTCTTTTCTCAAAACCTTCAGTTGTGAAGCATTTGCTCATATAGATTATGAAAATAGAACCAAGCTATAAGCTAAGTCAAAGAACTGCATATTTGTTGGATATGACATTAATGAATTTGGTTATAGGCTTTGGTATTTTGAAAATCATAAAATTGTAATAAGCAAGGATGTCATATTAAATGAAAAAGTGTTGTACAAAGATTTGTTGTAGCAACATGAGAAGAAAGAAAATGACTATGCAGTGCTAGGTGATACTCCAAAAGATGATGTTCCAACCATTCCTCATGATGTGCAACAACTGCAACAACAAATACCACACACACTAGTGAATGTTAGACGGTCAAGAAGGCTAATTAGACCTCTAGAAAGATTTTCTCCCTCTTTGTGTTCTATTTTACTTACCAATGATGGTGAACTTGAATGTTATGCCTATAGGTAAAAGGGCTTTATAGAATAAGTGAGTTTACAGGTTAAAAGAAGAGGATGAAAGTAATAAAAGATTTAAAGCAAAGTTAGTTGTAAAATGATTTGCACAGAAAAAGACATTAATTTTGATAAGATATTTTCTCTTGTTAAGATGACTTCTATCCATACCGTTTTAAGTATTATGGCTACTGAAGATTTGCATTTAAAATAGCTTGATGTTAAAACAACTTTCCTACATGGTGATTTGGATGAAGAGATATATATGGCTCAACCACAGGGATTTGTAGTCAAAGCAAAGAGAACTTAGTGTGTGAATTGAAGCAAAGTTTATATGGCTTGAAACAAGCACTTCAGCAATGGTATTTGAAATTTGACAGTTTTATGCATAAGCATGTATATAGTAGGTGTCATTCAAATCATTGTGTTTATTTTAAGAGGTTGGATGATGACAACTACATTATTTTATGTTTATATGGTGATGACATGCTTGTAGTTGGGCCTCCAAAAGGCCATCTTTCTAATTTATTTTTATCTTACTTTCAAACAATTATTTTGCAAACAATCATGACTTTATGGTTTCAAGCATATTGACTTAATGGTTTTTATGTATATGTAAAGACATAAAGTATAAATATGGATAGCTTAAAGACACTATATTTGCTTGAAATCATTGACAGAAATTGTATAATGAAGTAGTTATACATGTTAATAAATGTTTCCCATCTATGCTATGTTTTGGGTAGTTTTCCTCTTGTAGCCACAAGACCTGCAAGAGTGTTAATTGGAAGATTACACATTTTCTCTAATATGGATGATGAGAATATATATATATTTGGAAGGTCATGTGCGCATTGATTGTTTTGCATGTGTTTGCTATGGGTATTCAAGGATCAACATTTGGGCGCTGGAGTAGTTAAAGTCAACCGTTGATTGCTAGACCTTTGCAAGCAAGACAAATCATTTATTGTTTTCTATTGTTGCAGTGCACAGATGAAGCTTCCACAACTTGCTATATTCTTGGAAGATTTATTCATGGTTAATGTTGTTTCTTTTTTGAACTTTACGAGTCTGCAATTGATCCTCATTAATGGAGTGATCTTAGATTTAGGAAGTAGTTGTAGTTTCCTTTCAAAGAACGACTGTTGTATCTTTGAGAGAAAATGGAGGAGAAGTTGATTTTCATAGCAGAACTATCGAGATACTGTGTTTCAATCAAGTATAATCTTTCTCTATGAATGAATAGAATGCACAATTCAAGTTTATGTCTCTTATCTTGATTGTATTTCCTATCCACTCATGTTTTGTTAAGAGTAGTTTTCATTTCCTTGTTTATTTCTAAGTAAGATAGAACTCTGTTGCTCCTACAACCACTGATAATAGAATTGGTGGACTGCTCCTGCAGCATAGGTGGTTAGAGTAACTCCTATCCATGATTACATGCTTCGTTAGAATAATTTCATTTATTGGTTCTAGTTTAGTTTTCCTAAAGCTCAAGCATTTGAATTCCATAGGTTAGTCTTAAGATTGAGAAAGTTTAAAGCATATACTTTGTGATTGCCATTCCAAGTTTACAACCCTGGTTGATAATTAAATGAGACTGGATAATTCATTTATTAACCAATTAGGGTGTCCAATCCTCAATATGCAGTCCATTGTTGTAGGTTTTTGGTACCATTATTTGGCCAAGCATTTTTGGCATTGTTGTCATGGATGCTATTAATTTAAACTTATCTTAGTAGTTGCATTTCTAGAGCTTAGTCTTAAAGTAAGCATTTTATGCATAGGAGAGACCTCTTTGGGAGATTTCTTCCTCATAATAATCAGGAATAACCATTAGA
Organism: Cupressus sempervirens; assembly: GCA_028749045.1. Classification (NCBI taxonomy): domain Eukaryota; kingdom Viridiplantae; phylum Streptophyta; class Pinopsida; order Cupressales; family Cupressaceae; genus Cupressus; species Cupressus sempervirens. Next base: position 262,761,829 of record CM053785.1, on the reverse strand, counting down.
TGCTTTAATCCTAAGCCTGAAGAACCTCACAGCAAGAATGAAGAACCCTTTGAAAATCCATTCGTTGATGCTTAAGAATGAATACCCTCATCCTCTAAAGAATCATTGCATTTGAATGACCTTTTTTGCTGAACCTAAATACCAAGACAACCCACTTGCCCTTATTATCTATTAACCACCACCACCAGGTCCTCCTCCAAGAATGGCTTAGCCTCAACCAACATTTTTTTTTCCTATTCCTACTCAGCAAGGTAACCAAAATCCGAAGAACATACCTATCACTGCATTACCTAAATTCTATGGCCTTATCACAGAAAACCCTGAGGCATTCCTCTTTGAGTTCAACATCCTTTGTAAAAGTTATGACTACACAACTTACATTCACAAGATGAAGTTTTTCCCATCCACTCTAAAGGAAGCTTCTCTGAGATGGTTAATGGGGTTGGGTGCCAATGCTATAGCAGATTGGCTTGCAATGAGCAATATGTTCCTTTCAAAATATAAGGAATATTGTAGGGGATGAGATTTAAAGGGGGATGGCATTTTCAAAATGTCCCAAAAGGAGGATGAAACCTTGGAGGATTATGTCTCAAGGTTCATGTTTAACTTGCAATGTAATACGTAACACTAGCTAAATGAAAAATCACATAAACATCTTTTTCTTAAAGGTGTGACTGATGGAAGTATTGATGCCTTGGACCTTATTGTAGGAGGAGACATTACTTAAAAAAACTAGACTGACATAAAAAATATATGTCTGAATTATTCAAAGGCTACTGTAAAGAAAGGTAGGGGACTTTGAGACCTACTACATAAGTCTAATGGTGGTTTAGGAGTATCAAAGATGGAGCTATCCAATGTTTTGTCCGACTTCAAGCAAGACACCATAAATGATGTCACAACTTAGTTGGATAGTATGCAAGCAAGAAGAAACAAGGAGGATGTAGATGTTATGTTGGTCAAATTTTGCTCTCATTGCATAGAGAAGAAAATGAATTGTAGATGCAAGTCTATTGCAAGCCTAGAGACAACCAATTCCTACTTAGTTTAAAGCCATCGATGAAAATGGAGAAGTGCTCTAGGTTGCTCAATGAAAGCCATGGGCTTAAAGACAAGGTATGCCACAAGATCCTCTCCAAAATTATAATAGTAATAGTCAATGAAAAAATAATCAGAATACTAGTTTTAGTGGGAATAATAATTGGCAACAACCCCAACAGGGTTGGTAATAATCCCAACGCAAGGGTGGCAACAAACACAGAATTGGAATAACCAACCTAGTCAACAAGCTGTCATGCCTCCACCTTAATAGCAAGCTCTCATGCCTCCACCTCCTGTAGCCACTAATAACCCTCAAAAGCCAACATAACTTTCTACACAACCAACTCCAAATCCTAATAATAAGCACCGAGCTTACTCCCTGCAAGTAAATGATATCCATCTCAGATTAGGGACTACCTTGCCTACACCAAAAGGACTCATGATAACCGAAGTTGTTGATACTGAGGAGATATCTATGAATCAACCTACTGTCATTCCACCTATTCCTCAATTTGCACCAGTACTTACAAACTCCCTTATATGCAAAGGTTGGCTCAATCCACCCCACCCAAAGAAAATCCCATAGTAGCAAACCTAATAGATCAACTTAAACAAATAACAATGCAAATTCCCTTGTTGGATGCCCTTAAAGAAGTCCCAATTTATAACAAAGCCATAAAAGAAGTCTGTATTAAGCAATTTCGAAGGAAAAAAGACCCTAATACTATTCATGTTTTGGGACAACTTTCTGATCTTATGTTAAGCAAAGTCCTAATGCCTAAGTACTCTAATCTAGGGAGTCCAGTACTTACTATTTATACTAATGGTTCCCAAATACAAAATTTCTTGATTGACCTAGGGGCATCAATCAATGTCATGACTAGGGAAGTTTTTTTTGAGGCTTAGTGTTATTGGTTTAAGATATACACCTACAATACTCCAATTAGTTGATAATTCCACTGTTAAGCCAAATAGCATGGTTGAAGATGTTGTTATGACACTGGGTTCACTAGATTATCCTTCAGATTTCATAATCTTGTCACCCAAAGCCACTTTAGGAGGATATCCATTAATCCTAAGATGACCTTGGATGACAACATCTGATGCTTGTATTGCATGTCTCTTAGGAAAAATGACCATATCAAATGGGATAAGCACCAAGAAGCTAACCCTGTATTCTCCAACAAAATCCCAAGTAGAACTTGACCAAGTTGCTTGGCCAGATTTAGGTGATGCTGCTCTTGAAGAAAACCCAGTGCAAAAACTCATGGTCATTGAAAGAAACCCTTTTTTGGTGTCACGAGAATAAGATGATACACTAGCAGCCATCCTCACCAACCAATATGGTTCTAAGGAATCTTCTTGTGATGTCCCTAATTGTTCACTTGTAACAATGTTGCCTAAGAAGACCTCACCTTAGTTGTTGATCTCATAATGGTTTTGACAATTGACTATCAACACACTTAAGAAATTTTCTTAGTTGATGCCGAGTTATAGTATGTGCCAAGCTAGAAATTTATCAAGTGCTGAGTTATTTAGATGCCAAGTAGATACGCAGTGCCGAGTCATTCAGGTGCTGAGCAAGTTTCAACTACCAAGTGACTAATAGATTCTAAGCCAATATATGTGCCAAGTAAACTATAGGTGCCGAGGAAGACAAATTTTTTATAGGTGTTGAGAAAGACATAATTCCTATGTGTGTCGAGCATCAATAATCAGTAAGTGTTGAGTAACATAGAATCAACATAAGAGTTTGTGCCCTCAAAAACTAAGATGTAAATCATTTTTGAGTAGACATATGATGAATCTCGAAGGATTAAAAGATGAGATCCAATCTATTTCATTCCCTATGTAATCAACATGCAACCAATCAAAAAAATGGAAAGATTTGAGTGAGAAATATGGATGAATCTCAATTGTAGATTCATACCTAACCCTAAGTCATAAAACTTTTTTAAGGAGGAGGTCAAAACCCCATAATTAAAATGTAAGTGAGAGTATGCGAGAAGAGAATGCATGCAAGGAAAGAATACTAGCAAAGTTTGAAGAAAGTGAAAGGGATGAAATGACTTAGATGAAGAATAATATTGCAGTATCAGTTAACAGAATAGAGTATCAACACTTCATACATAATCATATCAGATCAATAAGGATCAGATCAGAATGGACTGAACATTAATCTGAAATCAACAATTGAAGATTGTAAGTTATCAGGTCAACACATTCTACTATACTTTCTAGCCACTGTATTAGGAGAATGAAAATCCTATGAAGATAGGTTGGTTTGAGAGCCATATTGTAAATCCTTTAATAGGGTGACATTCCTAGTAAATGTTTTGTAAATCCTTTAGATAAGTACACTTTTAATAGAGTTTTTGAGTCTTTAATAAAGCATGCCTCTCATAGGGTAGACCATTGATGATGGTCAAACTTTGTAACCTTGACAAGTTACATGTTGTTGTAGTGATAAGTTGTGGGTGTCATCCCCACCCCAATTTTACCTTCTCATTTTGGAGGGTTTCTGGGTGATCAAATATTGTGTTGTCTATTTTCACGCATGTCTTTACTTTCATGTTAATTAGATATGTTACATGCATGCATTGATTTCATTTAAAAGGTTTATAGCTTCAAGTTTGTTACTTCTGATTCACCCCCCCCCCCCCCCCCCCAAAAGTATTCTTCCCACTTGTTAATTCCAACAATTGGTATCAGAGCCAAGTTCTTACAAGGAGAAGCCTTACAACTTGAAGAAAAGATCCAAAAATGGAAGTCTACAAGCTTGGGAAGATTATAGAGAATCAGGAGATTGAAATACATCTCATTCTACATTCTTTGGAAGAAGCTAGGGAAGAATTGAGGAAATCCCTAAAGAGAAGAAAAAACAATTGCCATAGTTGAGAATGATACATAGTACAAGAAAATTGACACTACAAAAGTGTTTACCAATGGAGATTCTAAGGAGTTTGATGCAACAATTGCAGACCTAATGGAGAAGAATAGAGCTCAAGCGGAAGAGTTCAAAACTCTCAAGATTGAACAAGAATCACAAGCCATGATGCTTTGTGAAGTGACTGAACAAAAGAAGAGAGCTATTGAAGATAAAGCTATGATGGAAGATGATGAGAAACCTTGCCAACAAACTAGAGGAAAAGTCAATTGAGCTTGCAAGAGTTTCCAACATGCAACTGGACACCCTAAGCCAAATGATGAATGCCCGTCATGAGCTAAATGTCAAGGACATTGAAATCTCCACACTAAAGATGCAAAATGAACAACTGCAAAATGACTTGAGAAGAGAGAAGGAAATTGCAGAGAGCTTCAACAAACCTAATGAATCTATCAAGTACTTTGAACAACTACTAAAATCACCAAGATCTAGTAATGACACTTCAGGACTAGGATACACCAGCACTAAAAAAGGAGAGTCATCTAAGACTATAGAAGAAAGAAATAACAAAGGTAAGAACACAAAACCCACTTGTCATTTTCGTGGTAAAAAGGGATATACCTCTAATGTGTGTAGGAGCAAGAATGCCAACCAACATGACAAACCTAAAAGCATAGTCACTATCACAAGTGCAATAAGCAAGGTCATCAGGCACATGATTGTAGGACTACAACCATCAGGACACTAGGATTTGAAGGTCACTACTACAATTGCAAGAAGTATGGACATAAAGCCTTTGAATGTAGGTCAAAGCCTATGTGGACACCAAACCAACTAGCAAAGACAAATAGTAATGGACATCACTACAATTGGGGCTACAACACTAGGTAGAGTTGTCACTACTGTCAAGAATATGGACACATTCCTGAGAACTGCATAAGAACACACTTTAGTGGTAATTAAAATAGGTGGTTAAGTCAAACCACTTGTTTTAGCTGTCTAAAGACAAGACACATCAACAAGTATTACCCAACAAGATCAAAGGCAACCAGCTCTGAGTTCAACAAAGGGAAATGGAAAGTTGATGTTGAACATGTTAGAGGAGAAATGAATAGAACATGGAAAAGAAAAGATGGAGGCAACACATCCAATGGAGGGATCACTTTGCCTAAAAGGTCAAGTGGTCACACTTCATCCAACTAAGCAGAAGAATGTATGTAAGACTAATATTTAAAAGTTTTTATCATACATCAGTTCCAAGACTAAATCAATACTAAAAAGGATAGATTAGCATGAATGAAGATGCAAAGCTAAATCTTCAAAATTTTCACATTGTTGTTGAGTAAGGAAAGTTTCCTTCAAATGCCAAGTAAAATCCTAGTATATGCTGAGTTGTCTACCAAAATTAGTAGAAGTCGAGTAAGTAGTGGATGTTGAGTGAAAGAAAATTCCTATTGAAGCTGAGTAAGGGAAACTCCAGTGTATGCCGAGTGTTGGAAAATCAATGGGAGCCGAGTAAAATGGAATTGCATAAGGAGCCGAGTGGACAACTGTATATACACTATGCATTAAATGCTATGAAATGAAGGGTATAAGGTCAAGTTTTCAATCATTTTTCATCATCACGAACACAAAGCAAGAGCAAGAAGAGTGAAAAAATGATTTCCAAGTAGAGATTGACGCTTTTGCAAAGATTCCAACCAAAATTCGACATTATTTTGTCAATTTAAGGTATTTAGACTAGTGCCGAGCTACGTAGTTAAGCAATTTTTATGACTTAAAACCTTAGTTTGAAGAAATGACATCTAGCTCTAGGAAACCCTAGGACAAGGAGTCATTTGAGGTTCAATTGGTCAATAATGAAGTTAAACAACCAATCTTTAGACCAATTCCTGAAGTTACATACAAAAATGACCTACAGGAGCTTTATCCGTTATTCCACCTAAAGTTGTGATGGTGCAAGATGTTAGAAGGTGTTATAATTGTAAAATAGGTGCAATTGGTGACATGGAGATTTTGGAAACATATGATGAACTTTGTGAGAATGGGGTATTAAAGGAAGAATTTCAAATTGTTGAGAGGAAGGGCTTAACTCGTGCCCTAGATTTCCCTACAGTATTTAAAACGAAATGGGTAAGAATTGTGTAAATTAGAATCCATGATGGACACCTATGGTTGGAAGATGGAGCCATTAAATTGTCTAAAAGAATTATACATAGAGTAACCAGGTATCCAACCCTAGAATGACCAAAAACCCTGAGGAGTGATTCTAAAGAAGTCATAGAGAAGAACATTAGGGCAAAGTGGAACAAGAGAGGGATGGCAATTGACACAATCAAAGATCCTCTTGTACAATTTGCTATTAGGGTCATATCCCATAAATTCTACTAGTCAAGCCGACTCAGCAATGTATCTTGTATTGCAATTGACATTGGATACAAAATTGTCAGGGAGGATCATACATATGATCTAGCTGAAGTGCAATTACAACAGATTATGGAGAACTTGGGAACCATAAGGAGATCCAAGGGTGCTCAATGTAAATTTGGATCGGTTTTGATATGTTTATTTTTCTATGTTCAGAATGAATTTCTCTCTTTTGGAAAGGTAAGTTGGAAAACAAACAGTTCAATAGCAGTACAAGTGAATGAATATATAGAGTAGATGAGGGCAAATTTTGAAAAAATAATGACCAACTACTTCAAAGACTTTAAGAAGTCAATGAAATAAGGACTCAGAATACCTGTCTCTCTTGTTGAGCAGCACATCAATGACATTTGTTTCTTAGTGGACATTGATTTCACATATATCCAAGCAGCAATACCAAGGGTGAGATGGCTAAGGCTACTTGGATATGAAATCAACATTGATGAGGAATCTGCAGCAATAACAAGTTTACTTGCAAAGGAAGTAGATAAAAGTGCTCAACCCTTTGGCACTTATGATGTTGTCATATCCAAGGTGGACATGGAGTCGAAAATTGTTTCAACTCTAAAGAAAAAGGAAAGATTGGTGAAAAAGTTTAAGGTTAGATTTTGTGAAGGCACAATAGAAGGTGAGGAGGATGATGAAGATAAAGATGAGGATGAAGAAGAGCAAGAAGGTTCCAAGGAGGAAGAGCAAGCCAAGGAAGCACCTAAGCTAGAGCCAAAGAAAAGAAAAGCCCAAAAACAACTTGCAACTCAGCCCAGAGGCAAGAAGACAGCTAAGCCATGTTGGTCTTAAAATGGTTTTGACAATTGAGTGTCAACACATATAACCAATTTTCATATAGAAGCTAGGTACACTATATGTGCCGAGCCAGATAGAACTACAATAGGTGTCGTGTGATCTTAAGGTGTCGAGTGACTTCAGGTGTCGAGTGAACCATATGAGTTGAGTGATATGTAGGTGCTGAGTCACAATTGATGCCAAGCAAGCCAGAATGCAATAGGTGCCAAACAAACCAGAATCATATATGTGCCGAGCACCAGTAGTCCAGTATGTGTTGAGTAACACAAAATCAACATATGAGTTTGTGCCTTCACAAACTCAGATGTAAACTCTTTTTTGAGCTAACATGGAAGGATCTTGAAGGATATTAAAGATACGAATGAATCTTTTAATTTACCTATGCAATCCGCATGTAGCCAATAAGGAAAATGGAGAAGGCATGCAACCAATAAGAAAAGTGCAAGGAATGAGTGGGAAATAAAGGTTCAATATGGATCGTAGATCCATACCTAACCCTAATTCTTTGATATCTTTAAAAGGAGGAAAAAAACTCATTATATGTGTGGATGAGAGCAGTGTATGGGTAAAATATAGTGAAATTCAGAGAGAAGTGTGAAAAGACTTAGAGGAACAGAGCAACATTGCAATATTTAGTTGATCAAAATAGAGAAAGAACATTGAATAGATATCAGATCTCAGAGGATCAAGATCAGAGAGAGAGCAGATCAAGTACCTGAATTCAACAATCAAGGATTGTAAGCTATCAGGTTTATTAGTCTAATACTCTCTAGCAATTGTATTAGAAGGAAAATCCTATGTTAATAGGTTAGGTTAACACCTAGGTTGTAGATCCTTTAAAGAGGTGATAAAATCCTTTAACAAGGTGACACTTCATGTAAAGTGTTTGTAAATCCTTTAAATAGGTCACTATTGATACAGTGTAAGGCCTTTAACAGGCCAAACCATTAGAAGTGGTCAAACATTATTGCTGTAGTAATTTTGTGGGTATCATCCCCACCCCAGTTTTACCTTCTCATTTTGGAGGGTTTCTGGGTTACCAAATTTGGTGTTATGTGTTGTGATGCATGTGATTACTTTATGGTTGTTTGATATGTTTACATGCATGAAATTTATTTATAGTTGAAAAGTTTTAAGGATAAATTGTGATACTTCTTATTCATCCCCCTCTCAGAAGTATACTTCCCATTTGATTATTCCAACAATTGGTATCAAAGAAAGGTTCTCACAAGGAGAAACCTAACAACTTAGAGAAAAGATCTGAAGATGGAAGTCTTCAAACTTGGAAAGATTATAGAGAATCAGGTGATTGATTTACACCTTTCCCTACACAACTTGGAGGAAGCTAGAGAAGAATTGAGAAAATCCTTGAAAAGAAGGAAGGATATAGCCATAGCTGAAAATGACATACACTAAAAGGAGATTGATACCACAAAAGTATTTTCCAATGGAGAATCCAAAGAGTTTGATGCATCAATAGTAGAATTGATGGAGAAGAATAGAGCTCAAGCATAAGAAATCAGAGTACTTAAGCTTGAACAAGAATCACAAGTCATAATGCTTTGTGAAGTGATTGAATAGAAGAAAAGAGCCATTGAAGAAAAGGTTATGCTAGAAGATGACAAGAGAAATCTTACCAATAGACTAGAGGAAAAGACAATTGAGTTTGAAAGAATCTCAAACATGTAGCTCAACACCCTGAGCTAGATGATGAATGCACATCATGAGCTGAATATGAAGGATATTGAGATCTCTACACTAAAGATACATAATGAACAACTGCAAAATGATTTGAAAAGAGAGAAGGAAGTTGCAGAAAGCTTCAAAAAACCTAATGAGGCTATCAAGTACTTTGAGCAGCTATTGAAATCACCAAGGGCTAGTAATGATACTTTAGGACTTGGTTACACCAACACTGAATAGGGAGAATCATCCAAGACTGCAAAAGAAAGGAGTAACAAAGGTAAGAACTCTAAACTCACTTGTCATTTTTGTGGTAAAAAGAGACACACTGCTAATGTATGTAGGAGTAAGAAGAACAATTAGCAAGATAAGCCTAATAATGCAAGCTATTGTCACAAGTACAAAAAGCAAGGGCATCAAGCACATGAATGCAGGACTAGGACTATCAGGACACCAAAATTTGAAGGTCACTACTACAATTCCAAGAAGTATGGACATAGAGCTTTTGAGTGTAGATCAAAGCCTATGTGGACACCTAATCAGCCTACAAAGGGAAATAACCATGGTCATCATCACAATTGGGACTATAACACTGGGTATGGCTGTCATTACTGTCAGGAATATGGACACATTCCCGAACATTGCATAAGGACACATTTCAAAGGGAACTACAGTAGATGGTTAAGTCAAACCACATGTTTCAGTTGCTTGAAGACTGGCCATATCAGTAGGAATTTCTAAACAAAGTCAAAGACACCCAAGACAGAAGTCAACAAAGGAAAAGAGAAGGTTGATGTTGAACACATCAGAGGGCAAATGAACAAGACTTGGAAGAAGAAAGATGAATGTACCTCATCAAATGAAGGGATCACTTCACCTAACAGGTCAAGTGGTCATAGCTCATCCAACTAAGAAAAAGAAGGCATATGAGATTGATACACAAAGCTATATCAAGCATCAGTCTCAAGACAGAGAAGCATTACAATGAAGAAAACAACATAAGAAAATATGCCATGTTAACACTTAAAATTTCTACAAGTGTTGCAAAGCTGTCCTCAGATGCTGAGTAAAGCTCCAATGGATGCCGAGTTGCCAGTAGTGACCAAGTTGATAGTTAGTGTTGAGTTGAGAAATGTCAATGGAAGTCGAGTGATGAAAATCTAGTTAGTGCCGAGTGATGGAAAACCAATGGAAGCCAAGTCATGTTGAAACCTTCAAGAGCCGAGTGTATAGCTGTATGTACTAAGCATTTAATGCTAGGTTTTAAAAGGTATAAGGTCAATTTTTGATCATTTCATGTCATTCAAACATAGAGCAAAGATGAGAAGAGCATAGAAGAGATCAAAGAACAACATTGAAGCCATTTGCATGGATTTCAACAGCGATCAAGCATAGATTTTGTCGATCTAAGGTATTCTTCAAGTGCTGAGTTGTGTAGTGTTAAAGTTTAAATCTTTTAAAGCCCTAGATCAGTGGAATGGCTTCTAGTTCTAAGAACCCAAAGGATAAGGAAGGTCACGAGGTCCAATTGGTTAGTAATGAGGTCAAACAACCTAAGTTTAGGCCAATCCTAGAAGTCACCTATAAAAATGACCCTGCCGCCACACTCTCCATTATTTCACCTAAAGTAGTTATGGTACAAGATGTAAGGAAGTGTTATAATTGTAAGATAGGAGCAATTGGAGACTTAAGATTTTTCAAGCATATGATAAACTATGTGATAACAAGATATTGAAGGATGAATTTAAAATTGTTGAGAAAAAGGGTTTAACCCATGCCCTAGTTTACCCCACAGGCTTCAAAATAGAGTGGATAAGAATTGTTTTAAGTAGGATACATAATGGCTATTTGTGGTTGAAAGGAGGACCAGTTAAAATAACAAAGAGGATAGTGCATAGGGTTACAGGTTTCTGAACCCTAGACCAACCCAAAACCTTGCGTAGTGATTCAAAGGAAGCCATTGAAAAGAACACCGAGGCAAAATGGAATAAGAGGGGCATGCCAATTGACACTATCATAGATCCCCTTCTAGATTTTGTAGTGAGAGTGATTTCTCACAAGTTCTATCAATCTAGCAGATTGAACAATGTACCATGTATTGCTGTGGATGTGGTATATAAACTTGTCAAGAAAGATCATACGTATGATCTTTTAGAATTGATGTTGCAAAAAATCATGGAGAACTTGGGAGCAATTAGAAGATCCAAAGGTGCTCAATGTAAGTTTGGTTCAATTCGTGTTTGCATATTTTTCTGCATTTTGGAAGAATTTCCTTCTTTTGGTAAAGTTAACTGGAGATAGGACAAGTCATCCATTACTCAAATCAATGAGTATATTGAGAAAATGGGAGACAACTTTGACTCTCTTATGACAATCTATAATGAGGATTTTAAGAAATCCATGAAACAAACATTGAGGATACCAGTTTCCCTAGTGGAATAACACATCAATGATCTTGGTGAGATGGCTAAGGCCATTAGGTTATGAGATAAACATTGATGAAGCCTCATCAACAATCACAACATTACTTGCAAAAGAAACTGATAAGAAGGCACCTCACTTTGAAACATATGATGTTGTGCATTCCAAAGTGGACATGGAACTGAAGACTGCCTCCACCATAAAGAAGAAAGATAAATTGGTAAGGAAATTGAAGAAGAAATTTGGTGAAGGCATTGAAGGGGTAGTTGAGGAAGAATGTGTAGAAGAAGAAGGTGCGAGTGAAGAAGAAGAACAAGGGAAAGGCCCACTGGAATTAACAAAAGGATTTGGAGAGGATAAAGAAGAGGAAGAAGGTGCTGAGGAAGAAGAAGCCGAGGAAGAAGAAGCACCAGCCCGAGAAACCAAGAAGAGAAAGGCTAAAGCTCAGCCTACAACCCAACCCAAAGAAAAGAAGGCTACAAAAACAACTCAAGCCAAGCCAACACCTACAACAAGAGCCACTATAAGGGCCTCTACTCAAAAGGCCAAGGAGCAAGTGAAAGAAAAGAAGAAGGCCACTAAGTAGACTGGTGAAATGCAAAAGGAAAGAAGAAAGTATGTAGCACAACCAAAGTTTGATGAAGAGGAAATAACATAATCAGAGGATATCAACCAATTTAGAGTGGCAAGCCATCTTCCTAAGTCACATATAGATAAAATATGTGATAATGTTAAGAATGCATATTTTTCTGATTTAAAAAATATTGATTTCAATAAGTTAAGTAGAGAGGATCAAAACAAGATAGAAGAGTCAATGTATGCCATGAATGCAAAATTTAAGAATACACCTCTTGAGTTAGACAATATTATGCCTAGGGAGTTATATGAGATTATTGAGAATAAATGACATTATTGTTTAAAAATGGAGAAGGAAATAAGAGAATCAACACTGGCACAAGTGGTGCCTAATTTGACTAGAGGTCAAATAACTAAGGCTAACAAGAAACATGGTGGCAAATTTGCACCAAATTATAGAGCCTTTAGCATCCTACAAAACAGAATTAAAGAAGTTGTCTAGAAATCAATAAGATTATGGAAATCAATATATAACATAATAGATGACAAGGATGGACAAGAAGAGAAGGATGCCGAAGAAAATAAGGTAAAGGCCAGTGAGAAGGAGAAAGAAGAAAAAACAAAAGTAGAGGAAACAAGAAAAGGAGAAGAAGAAACGAAAGAAGAAGAGAAGAAAGATGAAGAGGAGAAAGAAAAAGGTGAGGAGGAGGAGACAGAAAAAGGAGATCAAATGGCAACAACTAAGTAGGAGCAACAACAAAACCAGAGTGTGCAAGACACACAATTGCCACCTCCTAGCCCTCCTCATGTAACCATCACACCTGCAGACACTATAACTGTAAAGAATGTTACTGACAAATCATGTTTGAACATCAATCCATTGACTGCAGAGGATCTCAAGAAGATCCTTCACCAATTAACTCTATAGGCAAAATTATGCACAAATCCTATATTGGTGAGTGCAGATGAGTTGAAAAAGGCAATAGTAGAACTAATTAGAGACAAGGTGAATCCACAAGAACCACCTTCCATCTCTACAACTACTAGTACTCAAATTTTAATGCTTCCACCACCAATTGCAATAGTTGATACATCTGCGACAGTTGATACCACAGTGCAGAAGTTGAGTGTAGAGGTAGTGAAACACACAGAGCAAACATGACAGATTGCTACATTTGATCCTACAGTATAATCAACAAGTACACCTTAGATTATTGTGATTGATTAGGGGAGAGTAGATGAGGAAAAGGAGGAAAAATCAAAAGAAGAGGATCAGGCCACAATACAAACATTGGTAGAGTTACCAAAAATAGGCACTCCTACATAAATTCTTCAAAAGCCGAGCACTAATGCCATACCTTTGCAAATCTCTATAGCAAGCTTGAGCTCAACCAAAGTGACCATGGTACTTCACTATGTAGACCCTGATTCAGATGAAGAAATTTTCATACCTATCTATGACTCCAAGAAAATCAACATTGAGCAGATCACAGAGATGCAAGATGCATTGAACAAAAGAAAGAGGCAAGAAATACTCAGGAAGGAGTATAAATATAAGAAAGCATTGCATGAGATTAAGGAGATCTTTATGGATGCCTTCAGCTTGTAGTCACCAGATGAGACAAAGCCTATAATGGAACAATTGTTAGATATTGTTGACCAAGTGACAAGTGAACACCATGAGACAAATGTGAAACTCATGGAATGGTCTAAAAGGAAGTTTCAAGGGAAAGTCAATGAGAAAATAGCCAGTGAAATATCACTGTCTCAGGTTGCATTGGCCAAGAAGATTGAAAAGGTCAAAACTATACTTGATAATATATTCTCATTATACAAAAAGTTGTGTAATTTTTCCTATTTCACACAAGAGACAAGTCAAAGAATACTGAGCTTGGAGAGAAATCTAAAGATTTCTAGCATGTAGCTACCAAAAGACCCAGCTCAGAGTGAGAAGCATTTTTCCCAAACGCTTCACACACAAAAAGAATTAGCTACACTCACAATTGAAGAGGCCAATATTAAGGCCAGATTAATGTAGATACAATCTTCCATCACCTCTCACTTGGAAGTACTCCATAAAGAACAAGCCTATGCTGAGACTATTCTAAAGAAAGATCCTAATCTTTCTACTATGGAAGGGCTTGTACATCTTTCTGTAGAGACTGCCATCCAACAAAAGTCATTAGAAATTTCTTTCACAAATTGGGATGCAACTCTTAAAATGATTATGGAGGTAAATAATACATTTTTGGCAAAATATGGTCTTAACCCCTAGCACCCTTTGACATAAGTGTCAAAAAAGGGGGAGATATGAAATAAAGGGGAGATTACTAAGTAATTATTACATTCTTTCATTCTTTTGAAGAATAAAGGGGGAAAGATGTACATATCCCATGGTAGCAAAAAGGGGGAGACATAAAAAAGGGGGAGATATGAATAAAAATTTGCAAACACAGAACATGTGAAAATGGAATAGACAGAAAAGGTTAGTAAGCAGGCACAAGAAGTAGGAATAGGGCAAAAGAAAAGAGTATTAGATACATCAGCATGAGACAAATTAAGCACAAAATTTTGGTTATAGGAATATGAATGGCACATAAACTCAGGAGGAGTTATAAGAATTTTAAGGTATATTGTTTCTTACAAAATTTTGAACAAGTTTTTGAAATTTTTTATATATGCCAAACATATTGGATAATTTACTTCATAAGGTTAGATAAATAATGCTTAGTTAAGTGTTTTTGACACTCATGTCAAAGGGGGAGATTGTTGGTCTCATAATGGTTTTGAAAATTGAGTATGAACACACTTAACCAATTTTCATATAGAAGCTGAGTACACTATATGTGTCGAGCCAGACAGAACTACAATAGGTGCCAAGTGATCTTCAGGTGCTGAGTGAACCATATGAGCCAAGTGATATGTAGGTGCTAAGTCACAGTTAATGCTGAGCAATCCATAATGCAATAGGTGCCGAGCAAACTAGAATCATATATGTAGTGAGCACTAGTAGTCCAGTATGTGCTGAGTAACATAGAATCAACATATGAATTTGTACCTTCACAAACTCAGATGTAAACCATTTTTTGAGCTGACATGGAAGGATCTCAAAGGATATTAAAGATAAGAATGAATCTTTTATATTACCTATGCAATCAACATATAAAAAATAAGAAAAATGGAGAAGGCATGCAACCAATAAGAAAAGTGCAAGGAATGAGCAGGAAATAAAGATTCAATATGGATCGTAGATCCATACCTAACCCTAAGTCTTTGATATCTTTAAAAGGAGGATGAAAAAAAATTGTATGTGTGGATGAGAGTAGTGTATGGGTAAATTATAGTGAAATTTAGAGAGAAATGTGAAAAGACTTAGTGGAACAAAGCAACATTGTAGTATTCAATTGATCAAAACAGAGTAAGGACATCAAATAGATATCAAATCTCAAAGGATCAAGATCAGAGAGAGTAGATCAAGTGCTTGAATTCAACAATAAAGGATTGTGAGCTATCAAGTTTATTAGTCTAATACTCTCTAGTAATTGTATTAGAAGGAAACTCCTATGTTGATAGGTTAGCTTAACAACTAGGTTGTAGATCCTTTGAAGAGGTGATAAAATCCTTTAATAGAGTGGCACTTCATGTAAAGTGTTTGTAAATCCTTTAAATAGGTCACTATTGATATAATGTAAGGCTTTTAATAGGGTAGACCATCATAAATGGTCAAACATTATTGCTGTAGTAATTTTGTGGGTATCATTCCCACCCTAGTTTTACCTTCTCATTTTGGAGGGTTTCTAGGTTACCAAATTTGGTGTTATGTGTTGTGATGCATGTGATTAATTTATTGTTGTTTGATATGTTTACATGCATGAAATTTATTTTCAGTTAAAAAGTTTTAAGGATAAATTGTGATACTTCTGATTCACCCCCCCTCTCAGAAGTATACTTCCCATTTGATTATTCCAACAAGCCAAGCCCAAAAAAGGCTACTAGAAGGGTAAGTACAAGAGCCAAAATAAAAGAGGCTAAGGAGTAGGAAAAGAAGAAGGCTAGTAAGCAAGAAGGTCCAATGAAGAAGAAACTGAGAAGAAAGTATGTTGCACCTCCTGAATCAGATAAAGAAAGAACAAAGTCTAATGACATTGGCCAATTCAGAGTGGTAAGTCACACCACTAAGTCTGATTTGGAAAATATATGTGATAACATTAGAGATAATGTAGACTTGTCTAGCTTAAAAAGCATTGATTTTAATAAGTTGAATAGAGAAGAACAAAACATAGTTGAAGAGTCAGTCTACATTATGATGGCCAAGTTCAAGAACACTCCACTTGAACTTGACAATTCAATGCCTAAGGAGTTATATTGTATTGAAGAAAATAAATGGCATTACTGACACAATATGGAAAAAGAAATAAGAGAGTCAACACTAGCTCAAGTCATGCCTTAACTCACTAAAGGGAAAATAAGCAAGGAAAATAAGAAGCATGGGAACAAATTTGCACCCAAGTATAGAGCCTTTAGTATATTGCAGAATAAAATTGAAGACATTGTTAAAAAGTCCACTCAAATGTAGAAATTAATTTATGGCTTGAAAACTATCAAAGAAGGAGAGGTGGATCCCTTTGAGGGAAGAAATGATGAAGAAGAAGAATAAAATGATGAGGAGGAAGCAGAGAAAGAATCAAAGGAAAACATAGTGGAGGAGACACAACCAAGGACAAATAAAGTGGCAATTGTTGAGGAGCAGCAACAAGAACAGAGTGTGCAAGACACACAATTACCACCCTTGAGCCCTCCACATGATACCACCACACCTGAAGATACAATAACTATACAAGATGTTCCTAATAATTCTAGTCAGAAGATAAATCCACTAACTGTAGAGGATCTTAAAAGGATCCTTCACCAGACTGCACTACAAGCACAATTGTGTACAAATCTAGTCTTGGTGAGTGTGGAAGAATTGCAAAAGGCTGTAGCTAATGTCATAAGGGATAAGGTGAATCCACAAGAACCACCTTGTCATATCCCAACAACTACAAGTGGACAAACCCAAGAGCAAGCTGCACAAGATACATCAGCTATGGTTGACTCCATAGTACTAGTCACTACAACTGCCGAGGAGCCAGTTAAGGATCAAACAGGACAAATGGATACCTCTGTGTCTATAGCACAAGAACAAGGTGCACCCCCAAAGATCATAGTAATAGATAAGGAAAGATCTAAAGAATACAAGGAAAGTCCTAAGGAGAAGGAGCAAGAGGCAATACAAACATTAATACATTTTCCTGCAATAGGGACTCCAACTAGAACATCTCAAAAGTCGAGCACTGAAGCAATACCACTAAAAATATCTGCACTAGGCTCAAGCTCAACAAGAGTAGCAAGGGTAATTCACTATGGAGACCGTACATTAGATGAAGACATAGTCATCCCCAAGTATGACTATGAAACTATGAACAATGAACAGATAAATGAAGTGCAAGAGGCACTGGAAAAGAAAAAGAAACAAGAGATACTCATAAATGAGTCTAAACAAAGGCAAGTACTAATTGAGATAAAATACATCTTTTTAGATGCATTTAGCTTGTAGGTACCTAATGAAACTAAGCCCATTATGGAACACATATCCAGTATAGTGGACCAAGTACAAAATGAAGACCTTGATACAAATGCCAAACTATTAGAATGGTCAAAAAGGAAAATTTAGGCAAAGTTAAATGATAAAATCTCTATTGAAATTGCACTTTCACAAGTTGAACTAGCAAATAAAATTGATAAAGTGAACGAAGTACTTAAGAACATTTTCTCATTATACATAAAGCTTGTGATCCTTCCATATTACTTAGGAAACCAGCCAATGAATAATGAACTTGGAGAAGAATTTAAAGTTATCTACTATGCAACTACCAAGAGATCCAGCTTAGAGTGAAGCATTTTAAAACTACACTTCACACTCAGAAGGAATTAGCTATGTTAACAATAGATGAGGCAAATACAAAGGCCAAATTGATACAGATTCAATTTTCCATAACCCCACACATGGAAATTTTATAGAAAGAACTGGCTTATGCTGAAAACGTGTTAAAGAAAGACCCCAATATTTCTACATTGGAAGGCCTAGTTCACCTTGTAGCAAAGTCAGCCATCCAAATAAAATCACTAGAAATTGCACTAGAAAACTGGGATGCTGCTCTGAGGATAGTAATGGAGGTAAATAAATCCTTTTTTGCTAAATATTCAATTAATGTATAGAAATTTTTGACATAAGTATCAAAAAAGGGGAGATAACATTTTGGGGAGATAAATTTTGAGGGGGGGAAATTGAAAAGCCAAAATGTAACAATAATTGCAAGGGAAGATGTGTGAAAGGGGGAGTTAGGATAGAGCAGATAGAGAAAGAATGACAAGGCAAAGAAAAAATAAAGAGTATCAGAATCAACATGAGAAGTTGTGGATATGGCAAAGGCACATCAACTCAGGAGGAGTTATAAATTTTAAGGTATAAAATCCTTCATAATATTTTGAACAATTTTGAAGTTTTGTATATATGTATTATACTCAAAGAGATTAGATTCATCATGTATAGTTAAGTGTTTTTGACACTCATGTCAAAGGGGGAGGTTGTTGATCTCAGAATGGTTTTGGCAATTGAGTGTCAACATACTTAAGAAATTTTCTTAGTTGATGCCGAGTTACAGTATGTGTTGAGCTAGAAATTCATCAAGTGCTGAGTTATTCAGATGTCGAGTAGATAGATAGTGCCGAGTCATTTAGGTGCCTAGAAAGTTTCAACTACTAAGTGACTAATAGATGCCAAGGCAGTATATGTGCTGAGTAAACTATAAGTGCTGAGCAAGACATAATTTCTATAGGTGCTGAGCAAGACAAGATTTCTATGTGTGTCGAGCATCAGTAATTAGTAAGTGACTAGTAACATAGAATCAACATAAGAGTTTGTGCCCTCAAAAACTAAGATGTAAACCATTTTTGAACTCACATATGATGAATCTCAAAGGATTAAAAGATAAGATCAAATCTATTTCATTCCCTATGCAATCAACATGCAACCAATCAAAAAAATGGAAAGATTTAAGCAAGAAATATGGATGAATCTCAATCGTAGATTCATACCTAACCCTAAGTCATAATTTCTTTTTAAGGAGGAGGTCAAAACTCCATAATTAAAATGTAAGTGAGAGTATGCGAGAAGAGAATGCATGCAAGGAAAGAATACTAGCAAAGTTTGAAGAAAGTGAAAGGGGTGAAATGACTTAGAAGAAGAAGAACATTGCAGTATCAGTTAACAGAATGGAGTATCCAACACTTTGTATAGAATCATATTAGATCAATAAGGATAAGATCAGAATGGACTAAACATCGATCTAAAATAGCAATTGAAGATTGTAAGTTATCAGGTCAACACATTCTACTATACTTTCTAGCCATTGTATTAAGAGAATGAAAATCCTATGAAGATAGGTTGGTTTGAGAGCCATATTATAAATCCTTTAATAGGGTGACATTCCAAGTGAATTTTTTGTAAATTCTTTAGACAGGTACACTTTTAATAGAGTGTTTGAGCCTTTAATAGGGTAGGCTTCTCATAGGGTAGACCATTGATGATGGTCAAACTTTGTAACCTTGACAAGTTACATATTGCTGTAGTGATAAGTTTTGGGTGTCATCCCCACCCCAGTTTTACCTTCTCATTTTGGAGGGTTTTTGGGTGATCAAATATTGTGTTGTCTATTTTCACGCATGTCTTTACTTTCATGTTAATTAGATATGTTACATGCATGTATTGATTTCATTTAAAAGTTTTATAGCTTCAAGTTTGTTACTTCTAATTCATCCCCCCCTCAAAAGTATTCTTCCCACTTTTTAATTCCAACATTAGTCTCTTGCAACATTTGATTATCTCCGTGCCTTGTTGCCTCATGAAATAAAGTCACCATCATTTGTAGAAATTTTGATGTTGGATAAAGTCAAAAGAGTTGAAATTGCCTTAGGGAAGGAGTTGAATGTTAATAAGAATCTCAATACACCTAAGATGTCTAGTCTTCTCAAAATTTTGCAAGAAAGCCAACAAGATTTTGCATGGGACTAAATTGATATGAAGGGATTAGACCCTAAAATTTGCACCCATAGAATATACATAAGCCTTGAATGCAAACTAGTAAGACAAGCCCAAGGGAGAACTAATCCAATTTTGAAAGATACAGTGAAGACAAAATTGTAGAAGCTCCTTAGTGCAGGTTTCATTTACCCTATTTTTGACACCTAATGAGTCTCACCTCTAGTAAATGTCCCTAAGAAAGGGTGAAATGGAAAGTTTGTGTAGGCTATAGGGAGCTTAACAAGGCCACTAAAAGGATCATTTTCTACTACCGTTCATTGACCAAGTTCTTGATAATCTTGCTGAGAAAAAGTACTTTTCATTTCTAGATGGATTTAGTGGATATAACCAAATTCAACTATCACCAGAAGATCTAGATAAGATAACATTCACCTTTCCATGGAGAACATTTTCTTACTCAGCCTTACCATTTGGGTTATGCAATGCACCAGCTACCTTCCAAAGAGTAGTGCTTGGTATCTTCTTAGACATTGCTGCTAACTGTGTTGAGATCTACATGGATGACTTCACTACTTATGGAATCACATTTGAGAAGGCATAAGATAAATTGGAGAAAGTTCTTAAGAGATGCCAAGAATATAACCTCTCCCTTAATAGTGAGAAGTGTTACATGATGATGGAAGAATGGGTTGTCTGGGGACATTGCCTTTCATCTTTTGGAATCCAGGTAGACCCTACAAAAATTGCAGTCATCAACACACTTCCCATGTCGGTCAAGCAGAAAGATGTTACGAGTTTCCTTGGTCATGCTAGTTACTACAAAGATTCATAAAATATTATAGCCAACTAGTTGTGCCTTTGTATAACTTTGTGAAAAAGGGTGAACCCACAATAGTGGGTTACACTTTTTTTCCTAAACTGACAATGAACTATGAATTTTTAAGAAAAATTCCACTTTTGGATGCAAATTGCCATTTAACGGTTAGGAATTTGAAGATGAACTAAACTAGAGTCTTTTATGATTTTTTGTGTAGAATCTAAATATATATTTAAAAAAAAAATTGACTTGATTTGATTGAATTATTTTTTCTCCCATGAAAATTGGTATGTTATCAAAAACCTGGTTTTTAAAAAGTGACATTGTTTTTGACACACATAACTTTTTTTCTACAATAGATATCAATGCGATTCTTTCAAATTTAGTTTGTTAACATCCATACCAAAACCATAGAGGTGATCTAATGTTTTTATCCTTAGTATTTCATATTTTATTAGCGTTTAAAGTTGACCTAACATGAATCTGGATATACATGGCTTTTGACACATGTAACTTATTATAGATTTACCTAATTTCAAAATTTCCTTTTTTGATTGATAGAGGACTTGAATACAAAGACCGTAGTTATTTTTCAAATTTTTTTTTTTTCTCTTAGTTACTATTTTTCCATGAGCGTTCAATATAGAGATTTATTTTTTAGAATGAACCTCTGTTCAATTCACATGCAAAAATGTATACCTAACAAATTCAAAATGTATCAAATTCATAGTCATTAGAAAGCTTGTTCAGAATACTTCTATCATGAAAAATGACATGATTTCAATGCTCCATATGGACCTAGTAATTGAGCCTGGAAGCCATGAAAACAACTGAAACTATTATAGAATTTGCAAAAGATATCTAGTTTTCTAGTTTCGATAGAAACTAACTTTCTATTGAAAGTTTTTACATAGTTTCGATAGAAACTTTTAATATTTAGTTTCGATAGAAACTAAATAGTTTCTATCAAAACTATTTAGGTTGATTTTTTTTCCTAAATAGTTTCAATCGAAACTATTAAGGACTCTTTTCTTCCATTTACTTAGTTTCGATCAAAACTAGGGTGCAAATTAGTTTCGATAGAAACTATATGGGTAATTTCTATCAAAAGTTTTTAGGCAAAAAAATTGTCTTTCGCAATTTTGGAGGAATTTCTTCCTCCGAAAAAGTGTAACCCACTATTGTGGGTTCACCCAGGAGGTTGAGTTTGAATGGATAGAAGAGTGTGAAGCAACATTCCAGTAGCTGAAGATATCTTAACAAAAACACCTATTCTATGAGGACCTGATTGGAAGCTACCATTCCACATCCACACTGATGCATATGACTATACCATTAGAGTAGTCCTAGGAAAAAAGGAAGGTATTGTTGAACATGCTATTTACTATATTAGTAAAAACTTGCAAGGTGTAGAGATAAATTATATTGTTACTAAAAAGGAACTGTTAGCAGTCATCTATGCACTTAACAAATTCAGACACTACATCACAAGTTATGAAGCATTCATTTACATTGATCATTTTGCCATCAAATACTTAATGAACAAACTTTCTATTAGTGGTAGATTAGCACACTGGTTACTCCTCATGTAGGAATTTGATGTGAAGATAATTGACAAACTAGACAAAGCTAATGTGCTAGCCAATTTTTTAATGAAGATTGTAAGTGCTAGATGGTCCTATAGTAATTGATGATAACTTCCCTAATGAGCATCTCTTTTCTATTGATACTTTCAATCCATGGTATGCAAGCATAGCTAATTACCTTGCTACAGGAAGGATATCACCTCACTTCTCTCCTAAGAATTGCTGACTTTTGGCTGAAAAGAATTTTAACTTCTCATGGATCTTAGGATTTATGTTCTACATAGGTCTAGACTAGGTTACTCAAGGATGTGTGCAAGAGGATGAGATTTATGATATTTTATGGGCATTTTATGATGCACTGCGTGGAGGCCATTTTGCAGAAAAAAGGACAACCCATAAAATTCTAACAATTGGATACTACTAGCCTACTTTGCATAAAGATGTAGCTAAATATACCAGGCACTGTGATAAATGCCAGTGCATGGGGTATCCAACAAAATCTGATGAAATGCCCTTGCAACTCAAATAGTGGTCACACCATTTGACAAGTGGGTTATCAACTTTGTTGGACCCATTGAACTATCTTCTCATGGGAAGTCATATATCCTAGTATGTATTGACTATGCCACACAGTGGGTTGAAGCTAAAGCAATGAGACATACTAGGGATCATAAAGTTGTTGAATTTCTCTATGAATGTATATTCACTAGATTTGGAGTACCATGCGAGATAGTTATAGATCAAGGAGCATAATTTACGTCTAATCTCACCTCAGAGTTGATGACAGAATACATGGTGCATCATGGTAAATCTTCACCATATCATCCTCAAGCCAATGGCCAGGCCGAGATAACCAATTGGGAAATCAAATCCATTCTCACTAAGATAGTTTCTATTCACAAAATAGAATGGGCTACCCATCTTCCTGAAGCCATTTGGGCTTACAAGCCAACATGGAAAAGCACAACTAGATTTACTCCTTTTGAGCTAGTATATGGCAAATCAACATCTATGCCTATTGAGTTTCAGCATAAGACACTCATAAAAACTTGAGACTTGGACATTGATCTTATTAGAGCACATGAAGACCAATAATTGTAATTGAATGGATTAGATGACTACAAGAAATCTGCAATGCACAATACTAAATTGATTCAACATTAGAGAAGAAATGACATGACAAATTCATCCGAGAAAAGAATTTTTATATGGGAGAATGGGCACTATTGTATGATTCCTAATACCAACACATGCTCAAAAAATTTCAAACCAAATGGTTCAGACCCTATGAAATAATCTCAATATTTGATAATGGTGTAGTTCAACTTTCAACCATTGATCCTATATGGTTTAACTACTTGTTAGAGAGCACTAACTCAAACTCTACAACAAGCCAGTTAGTCACAAGGAGTCTTGTAGCAGTTCCAACACAACAAAGACATATTTGTTCTTACGATCGAAGAGTATGGGTCTTCTACCTCAACTTCTACTAATTCTTGTTTCCATTAAAGATCACCATAATAAATATTTCACATTTTGTGAAATAATTTCTCCATCATACAATCTACCTCACCCTTCCTCTTCACCATCTTTCCATACCATCCCATCACTTCATCAATGTAGGTGATTTTTTTCAGAGCACTCTTTCCTACAATACTCGCTAGGTTTGTGCCACATAACCTTATACATATTTTATTTTATTCATTATTTATTATGAATTCATATCATTTTAGTTTTATACTCTTGCATATCTTGTGTTGGTGGGACCCATGCTCTTGCTTAGTTGGGAAGCAAGAATAGTCATTTTTCAAAACTTTCAAATCACATGTAAACTTTAAGTTTTTGTCTTATGAGATGACTGTCATCACATGTTTGATGACCCATCCTTCCATTATTACATCATAAAAGAAATTAAGGACATTAAAAGTTGAAATTTAATTTTTAATGATATGTTAGCAACATGTTCGAGGTGGCAGGCCTTGACACGAGAAAAATATTATGAGATTTGATGGAAGTGAATATATCATTAGATTTCATGCATTAAAAACTTTTAATTCCAAGAAGCACGTAGTAATTATATGCCATTTTTTCTATCTGTAACATCTTGTGGTGTAACACTATGTATTTTGATTGATTCACTATTGTTGTGTTTTGTGAACATCAAGATTCTGTTAAAATCTATTGTTCATAACAATGGGAGGAGGTCTTTAGAGATATGAGCCAATAGATCACAAGGTTTTTCTATGTGATGTGTCTAGTTGTGAAATATTCAAAAGGAAAGGATGGTTAGACTACTACCCAAGTCTTAAGGGGTTCAATGAAGAAGTTACTAATTAATTTCTAAGCACTTTGAAGGATGGATTTGCAGTGGTCAAGGGTCTAAAAATTGAATTTATAGAGGATATTATGACTGAAGTAACTATATTTCCACATGAAGGTAAAAGGTGGGTGAATATTTTGATTTATGTTTGGTTAGGGAATAATTCTTTTTGCACAAAAATTCTCCATTGGACATAGATAAGAAGCAAGGCACTTCCAGATTATCTTTACCCTTGAAATTTATTCAGCTAGCTACATTCATCATCCAATATTTCACTTGAGATAATAGTTGTTGATCTTATTAATTTTTTTAGTGATAGGAGTTGACATTGAATTGTATATTCTTAAAGAAAGTAATACAAAGATGAAGAAAGTTGGCTATACATTTTAGATCTTATCTCTTCTTCTATTACCAATTAATTCTTTGAGATTCGATAGAAAAGTTTATAGAGTCTCAATTGTAATTCATTTTGAATTATATTTCACTTTACATTTTACTAATAATCTAATGGGTTGTATAAATTCTTGATGTAAGTTGGAATAATTCCTTGGTTTTCAATGAAGATTTTGATAAGAATGAGATCTAGAACTGAATATTGATATTCTTCTCACAAAATGTTAAGTCTGATAGTAAATGTCAAAAGTCGTATGAGACAATATCCGAATAGATAAGGCACTAGTCATCCATTAAAGTTGATATACTTTGGAATGCCTATATGGTATAATCTTTTAAAAATCAATCTTTTAAGTTTTATTGTTGAAGATTTAAAAAGTGAGTCCGTAATTGATTCATGGAGTTTTAGGGTTTGATGGATTAGTTATTTATCATCTATCTTATAGTCCTAGAATTAGAAGAATTAAGGCCAAGTATTTGCTATAGGGGATTTTATGTTGGAAATTGAGAAATATAAAGGAAGAGAGAGTAAACTATTAGGTATACCCACCTAATATATGCAGAGTTCAAACAGAAGAAGGTATTGTAGGGTCTTGTTAGTTGGTCCATTTGATTTGTGTTGAGTTGTCTATTATGATTTTTAGCTAATGCATAGATAGCTTTCCTTTTCAAAAGTTTAGTCAAATAAGAAGCCAACAAAATGTTACATAGGTTGATAATTTTAAAGTTTGTTATCAACTTGGGGTCAAGGACCTTAGGCACTAGGACAATGTACGTGTTATTTAATTTCTTTGAATTTTTCCTTGAGCAGATGAAATCTTTCACAACTTTAGTCAAACCAAACTTTATAATCTCTTAGAATTACTAGAAGAAGGCTAAGGGAAAACCATTAGGTCAAGGGGCTTTATAAACTCCTATAGATAAAGTGACATTTTAAACCTCCTCTTTAGTGACCTATAATAGTAACAACTCATTGTCTTCCTCATTAACTATCATAGGGATTAGATCAAGAAGTTTGTCTTGCATAATAACGTTCTCCCTAGAGCCCTTTATGAAGTTTTGAAGGAAGAAATAAGAATCTCATTTACCCATATCCTTGGCCTCCATGAGGAAAGTTTTGAAGGAAGAACTAAGAATCTCATTTATCCACATCCTTGGCCTCCATGAGTTCCTCATTATCATCATTCTTTATAGCATTGATTTTAAACCTTCTTTTGTGTCAAGGTAGAATGACGAAAAATGGTGGTGTTATAGTCCCTTTCTACTAGGAATTAGATCCTAGAACTTTTCTTCAAGTAGATTCCCTCATTGTAGTTATTGTCCTTCCATTTTTTCTCTAGTTTTCCTCCTCCATATGAGTAGACACAACTTGTCACTTGAAGACATGGAGTCTTGAATCTGGGAGCTTGGTCTCAATCTCTTTTTCCTTGTTTGAATATATCTCCAAATAAGGTCTTGTTTCATTCTTTAACTTCATCCTTGATGTTTTTGAGTTTATTAGCCACTTGAAACATAGAAGAGTCTTGGATGAGGATATTCCACCATTTTTGTATACATATATGAACTCGACGTGGGAGTGTCACATGATTTCATATGTAAATGGGATGGGGCCTAGAGAAGGTTGGTCAATCCAATTTAGAATAAGAGGGGCATGATCATAAATAGTGTGGGAGAAGAAAAATAGTGTAACACAAAAATAAAGCTATTAATAGGCTAAAACCAAGAAGCAATCTAGTCTAACTTGAATGAGATTATGTGCTTTTCTGTGTTGAACCAAGTAGACAAGTTTCCTTGGAGATCCAAGTCAAGGGGGTCATTCCTTCTAATGAATTCAAAAAATCTAGCATGTTGTCCCTATAATCCAGAGACCCCTAGTTTCTTCAAATGGATATAGGGGGGAATTGAACACCATAAATAAGTCATTTTCATTGTCATTGAGGAACTTAGATAGTTCCTCCCAAAATAGAGCCCTATCACCCTAGGTGTTGGGAGCAAAAGTATTAACTAAATACCAAGGGAGGTTATTCATAGTAAAATTTTGACAATAGGCTATCTCATGAGTAGATAAATTACAAGGATCTAGAGGGTGGCAATTCCCTCAAATGCTCTATTAGCTTCACTATAAGAAAATGTTACATAAGGCCAAATTTTGTTGGCAAGACTAGCAAAGGAAATCTAGGTCATTTTAACTTCTTGTATGAGAATAACATGGAGCTTGTAATCCCTAATGCTTTATTTTAGAGCATTCTATTTATTAGGGTTGTTTAGACCTATCATATTCTAGGTGAGGAATTTCATCTCGTAACTTTTTGAGTTTCTTTGAGAGTTTGTTGTTATCCCTTTGCAACTTCCCTAGTCATCTCCTCCATTTATTTAGTTCATCGAGTTCCCATAATCCATTGTAGGTGCATCGGTTTTATGGTTTGATTGTGTGCATATTTTTCTCTAGCACTCCTCATCCTAATGATGAATCACTGTGTATGATACAAAATATTGATGATAATAATATGCACATAATCAAACCAAAAAATTGATACACTCATCTCTTTCATTTTGAAGAGTCTTCAAGAAGGCCTTCCTAGTTTTGTGTCATCTCCTATGTCCACCTTATTTTTTTCTTGTGTCTTCCTTTTGTGCTTCTACTAATCATCTTAATTATTATTCACTAAGGGTAGTGAAAATCTACTAACAAGGGAGGTGGTAACATATTTTGAGGTTTCTAGTGTCAGAATAAGAATAGATACTTTGGGTGGAGAAAACATGCTCATACCTTGTAACTTAGGTGGAGAGGGGGAGGTTATATCTATCCATTGACCAATTCCTTTCACACAAGATTCCAATGGAGAGTAGGATGAGGAATGTAGAGCGTCCACTCTAAATGTCCCAAGGGCTAAGGATAGGACCATTGACATCTCCAAGGGAGTGGTCTAAGTCATCAAGGAATTGTAGATTGACATATCGGTATCTTTAGGAATTTCTCCATCTTCTAGTTCTATCCTCCCTATAGTAGTTGATGTATTTTACATTGGGGTTTTGAGAGCCTCCAAGATCTTTGTCATGTAAGGGTATGTTAGCCTTATTTCTAGCAAAATTGCAAAAGCTTGGATCTGTGTCATAAAATCTTCATTCTATGTTGATAAGGTGGGATTTCTACTTGTTACCATGTCCATGACATTTTCCCAGGTGCAAGAAACCCTAGGTAATTAAACCCCTTGAAAACCCTTACCACATTATAATTTTTGAGTTACCTTTTGAAATAACTTAATGAAGGGTTTCCTCATCATTGAAAAGGGGTCTTCTAATTTTCTAATGATATATCTTCATGTTCCTACTCCATCATTTTATATCCTAAGGTAATATTTACATATAACTTAACGATGGATTGGTCATCGTGTGGCAGGTATCCTTGGTTTTCCAAGAAGGTCTCAATCAATTAAACTCTTAAGTATCTTTGTGGTCATTAAATATCCCTAAGTATTTTTCCACATGTGCAATCATTTTTCTTGGCCCCCAAAAACATAGTTCAAATGTTTCTCTATTCTTTTTCCATGTGGATGATTCTCATTGGAAATGCTTGACTCAAAAAAGCAGTGGATGCATCAATTCTATATTTTACTATATTATTATCCAATCAAATCTGAGGGTGATTGTGAACCTAGGAATAAAATATGTGCAAGGTTTATCCATTGTGGCTTTGTGATTGAGTTTCATATGTCTCTGTTGAGTTGCAATGTGTAGACAACATGTGATTAAAGATAGACTTGATCCAATGACAATCCTAAACCCATGAAGATAAGGTTTATGGTTTTTATTCATTGTAGATTCACAACTTCTTACTAGACTTGTGGGATGATAGAGTCAGATCAGGTCAATACAAGCATGAAGATCTAATAGTTGTTATGAACCCACAATTAAAAGTTACAACATGATTCATTCTTCACGGCTTTGCAACCTAGAGGCACATGTCTAGGGCACCTAGATAGTCAATACAAGATGGTAGGTTGAGATGGCTCTAAGGACCAATAATAGTGTGTCATGTCATGATTAAGGATGATGTGGAAGAAGAGTGACATTTCATGTTCACCAGTGAAACATATGGTGTGTATAGTGACAGAGAAATGACAAGGATAAAGGAGCTAATTGCAAAATGTCATGTGGCATTGTCATAATAGTCAAATATGGGTTGAAGATTATTTGGAGGGAAATACACATAAAATATTATGCATAAAAAAATGAGATTAAAGATCAAGTTGGATCGAATAGTCATCGCAAACCCAAGATGGGAAGCTAAATAATCTTTGTGGCTTCACAGTTGAGTGCCACATATCCCTGAAGATTCATATTATGTAGATAAGACAAGATAAGATTTTCATCAAGATCAAACGGTGGTCTTAAACTCATGATGAAAAGTTTCATGTTAATTTAGTCATTTCAGGCTAGCAACTGACTAACACATGTTTGATTTTCTTTATAATATCAGACTCAAATCTTGTCAATACAAGAAGGATCCAATGGTTATTGTGAAACCATGATAGGAAGATCCATGTTGATTTAGTCATAGCGGCTTTAGGATTGAATAACACATGTCCAAGAAGATAGGGAAAGGTCTAGTTAAAGGTAGAATAGATTAGATGGCTTTCGTGAACCTGTGATCAAGAGATGCAAGATGTTTTTTATCATAGTGGCTTAACAAGATGTTGACATGTGTCTATGGAAGATGGAAGGCTACGTGGTGGGGTCTATTTTCTAGGTGATATCCATATGTCTTATTTTCATTGGATGAATTTCTGGTTAGCATACAAAGATGGACCTAGTGCTTTTGAAAATCTGAACCGCAAGAACATGCTTGCATAAGAATTGATCAATGACTCAAATTTAAAATTGTTCCATGGTGGATTTTTCATCCATTTGGTTGCAGTATTCAA
Source organism: Cupressus sempervirens (assembly GCA_028749045.1). Lineage (NCBI taxonomy): Eukaryota > Viridiplantae > Streptophyta > Pinopsida > Cupressales > Cupressaceae > Cupressus > Cupressus sempervirens. The sequence goes on along the minus strand of CM053785.1, from coordinate 262,731,866 downwards.
TTATGGTGAAAATTGATCCAGAGTGTGTGACCATTAATGTGAAGTTCAAAATTTTCTTCCGTAGTAATCATTATTTCACAAAGCTCTCAAGATACTTAGAGCTTAATTGGACTGTGAGAAGACATTAAGAAAAATTGTAGAGCTAGGGTTTTTGTGGTTGACATTGCAAGTTCCTATGTTAAAATAGTTGAAGGCAAGGTGGAAACATATAAATACAACTGAACATAAAGTGGCTTAGTTCAAATGACATGATGACATTATTTTCAATGAGTGGGCAACAATATATATTTCAAATGTGGTAGATCTATATAGGTGACACTTGATCTAGAAGAGGAGGATAAAGTTGAAACATCTACAACACCACCTAAGAGTAGTTAAAGGAAAAGCTAGATGATAATTGTGAAGATTCAAAAGAGGAAGAATGAGTCACTTGAATAGTGTGTTCTACATTTGCAATTCATTTTCTATGAGCATGCCTATGTGACAAACCATGACTAGTCTTGAAGTATCTAGGCCACTAGCTATCTATTTGGGAAGCTATTTGTAAAGTTTTAATCTTAATAATTTGTCTCTTTTTAATTTTTTTTTTTTAATCTAATTGTTAGAAGAAATGTGCCATTCTCCCATGTCTAAAGCTTGTTGCAATCCTTCCCTATAAGAGGATTACCAAGATTGGGATGAAGGGTTTGAATTTCATTGGTGTGTGTATCATCTTAAAATGGAAGAACTTCCATGTTAAGATTGTTTATACCTTCAAGTAAATGGTCTAGGGTCATGGAAAGTACCTTGAATAGGTCTTTTCATGGATCTAGATCTTTCACCCCTATTTTGCTTCTCTCCCCCTATTTCCAGTCTCTTTCTAACAACTTTCTATGAGAAACTGAAGACTTTGACTTTTTGGGTCAATGAAAACCTGATGGGTCATAGTCAACCTCAACCTTGATCTAGTTCAAGTACAACCTTGAACTTGACCTAGGGTAGAGTAGACCTCGACCTTAACCCCTGGTCCAAATTTCAAGTTCTCGAGGTTTTAGGAAATTGGGCTTTTGAAAGTTTTATTTTCCCACTTCTAAGTTAGCTATTTAAAATTTTGGAATGGTAAAATCTTAAATTTAATTTAATCTAGGTACATTTCTATGGGTTAAGGTTAATTGGGATTTAATTCTCCAATGTTATCCTCTCTAGAAGTTTGTTCTCTAGATCACTATATAAGGGCACTTCATCCTCTCATTTTATTTAACCATAAGCTAACTAGAAGAAAAATAAGAAGACATATTATCATATCAAACAATCCATTATTTTCCATGATTGAGAAGACATTCCATTCAAGCATTCAAGTTTTCTTTTGAAGATCAAGGATTCGAGTATTCAAGCCTTTGAAGGAATTTGGTTCAAGCATTCAAGATTTTTCATTCAAAACCCTAGATCTAACCATCATGGTGGTGTAATATTAGTTCAAGATCCTTTGTTCATCTTCAATATCTATTCATTCTTCTCTCAAGGTGGATTCCAAGCTTACAATCATGAAGGTTTTGATTTACATTTGCTAATGTTATGTTTAAGATCTCATATCAACATACTTGTTTACATTTCAAATACAATTACATATCTATTGAATATCATAACTTTATTGTTAGATACATTCTAATACTTTCTAGGATTCTTTATTTCAATTCCATTATTAAGGTTAATTCCAAACTAGGGCTTAACCAAGGCAAACCCCTCATCCAAAAAACAAAACCATTTTTCTTGAAGGTACAGGTATAAGAAAATGAATTGAAGTGTAGATTTGGATACCCTTTTCAAAAAAATTATGAGATTCTCGAACAAAATTACTACCAAAGCTATTCAAGTTAGGGATGACCTTTAGTTAGGGGTGAGATTGTGCCCCACTATCTAGGTTAAAGTCAACCTAACCTCAAATGGATAGAAGTTTTCTAGGTTTTCTCTATCTCAACAATTCTAGTTCGAAGCAAGTTGTGGAATCTCCCAAAACTGTACATAGACATCAAAAATTGAAATTTTCCATATTTACCCTACTTTGAGGTTAGTATTTTCCTTCTATTCATTTAATATTTCAAGTACATATTTTCTATAGTAGATTATAGGATTTCCTCCTTTCTTCATATTCTCCATTGTTTGATTCATTTGTGCATTGATCACTTCTTTGTGATCAATCCATTTGGATCTTCCCTTTTGGGAATTTTGGTTAATGTTAGGTCTTATATTCCCCCTCTTACATCATATATCATACTCTTCTCATATTTTTATCCTATTCATATTCTACTCTATTCATTTTGGTGAACCTGACGAGCTTACCCCTTTTCTTTTGTTGATTTAGGTGTCCTATTAATTTTAGTGTTAGGTCTTTTCTTGCATTAATATTAGATTTATTTTATGCTCTTGATTTTTAAATTCAAAAATACAAAAGAATTTATATATTCAATAAAATACAAAAACATTTATTGTATTTCATTTACTATGAAAGATTATTAAGATGCTTTGGTGTATAATCATGTTCGTTATTACCCTTCTTTTAGCATCTCTATATCATACCTATGATGTTTATGAGAATATAATTCACTTTATTATGTTGATGATCCTTCATCTTATTCTTGCTTATGCTTTTGTGATTTTGACTGATACTAGTCTTCCTACATTCAAAATTTTCATTAAAGATTCATGTGGTAGACTTATTATTCTCTTGGATTATGTGAAGAATTTAGTAGATGATACACCATCTCCTAATATTCCTAGTTCTAATCCTATAAATCCTAATTTGACTCCTAATCTTCTTATATCTAATCCAATGCCCAATTCTCCATCTCTTAATCCTAGTTCTTCCAATACTTATGATGGAATTCAAGCTATAGTTCAGGATGCAAATGTGGAAGACTTCTTTGATTTAACTTCTCCTCTAATTCATGATGACATTAAAGGAAAGGGTAAAGAAACTTCTTCAAAACCTATTATTCCACCTTATACAACCTTTACTTATGAACATGATAAACAATCACCTCCTATAGAAGCTTTACATGATATGTACACTACATGATCTAATATGATATCTAAACAAGGTTATAAACGTTTAGAGCTTGGAGTTAATGAGCATGGTATCAATTATCCCATACCCCCTAAATAGGATATGCATGGTGTTTTTTGTTTACAATCTTAATCCAAGGTGGTTGATGTTAATCATTGTCCTCCTCTTCATATTCTTCTCCCTACACCTAAACTAGATAATCTTGCTACTTGTCAAGATATAGCTAAGAAGTTGTTTGTTCAATTAATGAATTCCAAAAAAATAAATCTTTAAACCTATACCAAAAGATGCCTTATCAAAGTACAAATTTCCTTTTCATTATAGTAATACACACTTACTTTCTAATTGTAAACATTTTGAATTATATGTTTGAAAAAGAGCTTCTTTAGGAATTATATCTCACTCTTGTGAAATTTTACAATTCCTTCATAGTTTTGATATAGGGGATTCCCCTCATTCTGATATAATATGATCTTTTCTCCTCTTATCTCTTGGTTGGGGGGTAAGAGGTGTATTTCTATCCAATCTCCTAGGATCCATTACGCCTTTTATTGGGCTTAATTGGTATTACTTCTTCCTATTTTTCTATGATTTTGTATTTTTTTTAATCATTCATAGAATCTATTCAAGATATCTTGTCTAAGACATTTCTTTCGGAAAGGTATCTCTTATCTTCATCCTTTGGGGGCAAGGTTCTTTCTTCTTTCTCTTTGTCTAGGGAACTACTTTCCTTAGCTTAGTGGTACTTATTTATATTTTAATATTATTTCATCAAACTAATAGATGTTTTTGACTATGGATAACCTTTTTTTGAGAAGTTGTTTTCCTAGCTCATCACCTCTTCTCTATGTTGTAAATTATGTTCTTTATAAACTCTTACCCTTGCTTTAGAGTTAGATTTGTTATCCTCATTCCAAAGATTCCCCTTCCTCTTCTTTATAGGGGGTTTGATGATTGAATCTTTGTTTCCACTTGGTTTATCTTTGAAAGATGATATTTTATCTAAAAGTAGTCCTCTATGGTGGGGGTCTTGTTGATAAGATCTTGTTATTTGAGGATCCTTTTTCCATGAGTGACATATCCTTTTTACAATTATATATACTCTTGGATGTAGGGGTCAATACCCTTCACTAAGAACATAGTGTAAACTCTTGTTAATAGGATATCTCCTTATGTTGTGAAGTAGGTATCCTCTTTCTCTTCCTTATCATGTTTAGCAGATAGCGACAATAATGATGGGGGCATACATATGATCTCTGTTGTACTATAGTTTTTTTTTACATGCTAAATCATAGAAGGAAATTCACAGTTGTTAAATCTTGAACAAACATGCATTTTTCAATTTTTCAATATGCTAAATCCTTTGAAGGTAACACACATAAGTTGCTAAATCTTGAAGAGACACATTTTTCAATTTTTCAATATGCTAAATCTTCCAAAGGTAACACACAGAAGTTGCTAAATCCTTAGGAGATGCACATTTCATATTCATAGTGATATACAAAGGTGGATCTATGGGTATTCTAGAAGCCATTAGAAGATGCATTATAATTGCAAGCACAGTTTATGGGTGAATTATCAGGTTTGACCACCTGTTTGTCTCTCCCTCTATTGGTGATTAATGGTAAGGTGGGAATCTTATTGGGCGAGCTAATCACTTCCTCTTTTCTCTCTTTTCTCTTTCACACTAATAGGACTAGATCATGAAGCTATGTTATTTATAGTGTTGCACTTGTATTTCTTATGTAATCATTATGTAATCATTTATGCTTTTATAATATCTTTCCAATTATGATATTAGTATGAGAAATATTTTTTAGCAAGATTTTCCTTGCTAGTTGATTTGGGTTTGTTTAGTACTAACCCTTCTTTTGTTTTGTTTTAGTTTTCTTTTTGTTTTCATACCCTTGTGTGTGTATGTTGAGTTAGAATCCTTAGCCTAGGGGCTTGCATCCTTAGCTAAGTGTTATTTTATCTTAATGTTAATCCAGTTGGATCTCTTCTTTCTTCTCCTTTACCAAGAGTTTGCATTGAATCCATACTCTTTCTAAAGTGGGGGCTTCACGTATCATCTTAGAATTCAAGTACTTTCATGTTAAGAGAGTTTATCCCTTTGAGTAAGTGGTTTGAGGCCATTTCAAGTGCCTTGAATAGGTCTTTGCATGGATATGGTTGTTTACCCCCTGTTATGGTTCTCTCCCCTATTTCTAGTCTATTTTTGACAACTTTCTCTAAGAAATTGAAGACTTTGACTTTTTGGTTCAATGAAAACTTGATGGGTAATGGTTGACCTCGATCCTAACCTAGGTCTAGGATGACCTTGACCTTGACCCTAGGTTCAAATTTCAAGTTCCAGAGGTTTCTAGATATTAGGCTTTGAAAAGTTTCATTTTCCCACTTTTAGGTCAACTGTTTTAGATTTTGGAATGGTAAACTATTAAATTGCATTCAATCTAGGTCCATTTCTAGGGCTTGAGGTTAATTGGATTTAATTCTCCAATTTCTACCTCTCTAGAAGTTTGTGCCCTAGATATCTATATAAGGAAGCCTCCTCTCATTTTCTCTAACCATAAGCTAACTAGAAGAACCATAAGAAGACACATTATGATATTAGATGGTCCATTATTTTCCAAGCTCAAGTAGGCATTCCATTGAAGTATTCAAGTTTTATACTAAAGATCAAGGATTCAAGCATTCAAGCCTTTGAAGGGATTTGTTTCAAGATCTAACCATCATGGTGGTGTGATATTCCTTCAAGATCATTTGTTTCTGTTCAAGATCTATTCATTCTTCTCTCAAGGTGGATTCCATGCATATAATTATGGAGGTTTTTATTTACATTTTCTAATGTTATGCTCAAGCTTTCATATTGTTAGAAATCTGTTCAACACTCCCCATGGGATTCATGACAAGGGCTGAACCATCTCATGGTGTACTATAAGTTGAGTGATTGTATCAAGCATTGATAGATCAATCTTTTGGTGCAATGAAAACCCCACTCTAACAAGTGGTATTAGAGCTTGGTCATAGTTTCAAATCCTCATACCCTTGGGTAATGGTGATGGGGAGATTATTAGAAATTTTTTCAATGCTCCCATTGGGATTCATGAAAAGGGATTAACCACCTCATGTGTACTCTGATTTGAGTGCTTGTATTGAGCATTGATAGACCAGTCTTTTGGTGCAACGGTAACCCCACTCTAACACATATCAACATACTTATTTACATTTTAAATAGAATTTCATATCTATTGAATATCATAGCTTCATTGTTAGATCTACTTCTACTACTTTCTAGCATTCTTTATTTAAATTTCATTATTAAGGTTGATTCCAAACTAGGGTTTGAACAAGGAAAACCCCTCATCCAAACAACAAAAACATTTTTCTTATAGGTAGAGGTACAAGATAGAAAATTGAAGTACAGATTTGGATACCATTTTCAATGAAGTTCCAAGATCCACAAACTAAATTTTTGTTGGAGTTTTTTAGGTTAGGGATGACCTTTAGTGAGAGGTAAGATTGTGCCTTGCAATTTGAGTCAAAGTTGACCTGACATCAAAAGGATAAAAAAATAGGGTTTTCTCTACCTCAATATTTCCAGTCCAGAGAAGTTTTCAGAATCTCCCGAAACTATACACAAACATCAAAAATTAGCATTTTCCATATTTACCCTACTTTTAGGTTAGTATTTTCCTTCTATTAATTCAATATTTCAAGTACATACTTTCTATATTATATTATAGGATTTCCTCCTTTCTTCTTATTCTCTATTATTTAATTCATTTGCGCATTGATCACTTCTTTGTGATCAATCCATTTGGATCATTCCTTTTGGGAATTTGGGTTAAAAATATGTCATATATTCCCCCTCTTACATCATATATTATACCCCACTCACATTTTTATCCTATTCATATTTTACTCTATTCATTTTGCTAAACTCGATTAGCTTACCCCTTTTCTTTTGCGGATTTAGATGCCCTATTATTTTTAGTGTTAGGACTTTTCTTGCATTAAGATTAGATTTAGTTTATGCTCTTGCATTTCAAATTAAAAAATACAAAAAAAAAACTATATATTCAATAAAATACAAAAACATTTCTTGCATTTCATTTATGTAAAGATTATTAATATGCTTTGGTCTGTGGTCATGTTCTTTATTACCCTTCTTTTAGCATCTCTTTATCATAACTATGATGTTTATGCGAGTATCATTCACTTTATTATGTTGATCATCCTTCATCTTATTCTTGCTTATGCTTTTGTGAATTTGATTGATACTACTCTTTCTAGATTCAAAACTTTCATTAAAGATTCATGTGGTAGACTTATTATTCTATTGGATTATGTGAAGAATTTGGTAGATTATAAACCATCTCCTAATATTACTAATCCTAATTCTATCATTTCATAATTTTATTCCTAATCTTCCTATTTCTAATCTGCTTCCCAATTCTCCAGTTGTTAATCCTAGTTCTTACCATACCCATGATGGAATTCAAGCTATAGTTTAGGATGCGGATGTGCAAGACTTCTTTGATTTACCTTCCCATCTGATTCATGATGATATTAAAGGAAAGGGTGAAGAAACTTCTTCAAAACTTATTATTCCACCTTATACAACCTTTACTTGTGAACATGATAAACAATCACCTCATGTAGAAGCTTTACATGATATGTACACTACAAGATCTAATATGATAACTAAAAAAGGTTATAGAGTTTTAGGGCTTGGAATTAATGAGTATGGTATCAAGTATCCCATTCATATACCCCCTAAATAGGATATGCATGGTGTTGGTTGTTTACAATCTCAATCCAAGGTGGTTGACGTTAATCGTTGTCCTCCTCTTCATATTCTTCTCCCTACTCCTAAACTAGATAATGCTACTACTCATCAAGATATAGCTAGGAAGGTGTATGTTTAATTAATAAATTCCAAAAAATAAATCTTTAAACCTATACTAAAAGATGCCTTATCCAAATATAAATATCCTTTTCATTATAGTAATACACACTCGTTAATTGTAAATATTTTAAATTATATGTTCAAAAAAGAGCTACTTTAGGAATTATATCTCAATCTCATGCAGTTTTACAATTCCTTCATAATTTTGATATAGGGGATTGCCCTCATTCTAATATGATATAGATATTTTCTCCTGTTGTCTCTAGATTGGGGGGAAAGAGGTGTATTTCTATCCAGTCTCCTAGGAGCCATTAGGCCTTTTATTAGGCTTAATTGGTGTTCTTTCTTCCTATTTTTCTATGATTTTGTATTATTTTTATAACCATTCATAAAATCTATTCAAGATATCTTTTCCAGGACATTTGTTTTGCAAAGGTATCCTTACCTTCATCACTGGGGGGAAAGGCTCTTCCTTCTTTATCTTTATCTAGGGAACTTCTTTCCTTTGCTAAGTGGTACTTATTTATATGGCAATATTACTTCATCATACTAATAGATGTTTTTGTCTATTAATAATCTTTTTCTAAGAAGTTTTTTTTGGAAGATTGGTTTGATGATGGTATGTTACATTCATGACTGAGTTTATCATTGATGTGAACATAGCATGTTTGATTCCTTTAGTGGTATCTGACAGAAGAACAACAAAAAGATCAAGTTGATATGGATGACTAGTTGAGCATGATAACCACCCAAGGTTATGGGAGGTACTTCTAAGTATCTAGCATATGTAGGTAATGTTGAAAGGAGAAATGGTAAGTGTAATACCCCAAAATTGGCTCACTGCCATCTCAACCAATTCTGGTCTATTTCTGATCAATCCTAAAGTCCTATTCTATTAGACAAATTCTTATTCTACTACTCACTATTTGACTCAATTGTCAGATGCAGAAAACCCTAATCTGCATTCATCATGCTTATTATTTAATTCCTATAGTATTTACTCATATTAGTCACATTAAACCTATTGATTAATATTTAATTTAATTACTAAGTATTTATACTTTAATTAAATTAAATTATATCTTAAGGCTAATGTACTATGGAATTAAATTTATTTAATTTAATAAATACACCTATCTTGATTAATTAAATGTAATTATTTAATTAAACGGGAAAGGTATTTCTAAGAAATTAAAGAAAATTATTTAATTAAATGGAATACTTACTTCTAATTAATTAAACAAAGTTATTTAATTAAATGGGAAGCCATTCCTAATTAATTAAATTTAGTTATTTAGTTAAATAAGAAAAGTGCCTCTAATTAATTAAAGGATTATTTAATTAAATAGAAAAGGTAATTATGAGAGCATATCTCATTTTATTAAATTAAATATCTCACCAAAATCTCTCTTTAGTTCAAAAAAGGATATTTCCAGTTCACTATTGATAAAAAATGAGTTAAATTAGTTAACTCCTTTTTCTACTCAAATTAAATCAGTTAACTCCTTTTTTTACTCAAATTAAATTAGTTAACTCCCTTTAATTTGGGAATCTTCCTTTATGATTGAACTTCACCTTTAATCCTGACCGTTGATTGAAATCAATCTCAACCGTTGATGGATTCCAGGAAAGTCTATTTAAGAGACCCTCATCTCTTCATTTTGAGGGAGGTTGAATGAGAATTTGCATTGAATTGCTGCTGGATTGTGCATTCATTTAAGCTCCCTACTTTCATATTCATTTTCTAGTTTAATTCTCATATAGATTTAATATGCATACATTTAGTATAATTTCTTTTACATGTTCTTAGATTAAATGTGCATACTCCATTCTAGATTAATCTGCATTCTCATATAGATTAGTTGCATTTTCTTTCAAATCCTTCGTTCTTATAGGGTCTGGTTGCTTAAACAGCTCAAATATGAGGATATCTGACAAGTAATTCCCTTTAGATAGAAGGCAACATGTCGCTTTGCCAACTGATTTTTGGATGAACAATCCAATGTTCATTCTGGGATGAATCCACATACAATGACCGTGTTGAAGTGTGTGTGTTAACAGAGGCCGCATATTCACGCATACATTTCTAGTGCCCACCATGGGGTCAAGAAAATCAACTTTTTTGGCCTCTTTTTGCATTTTTCTAATCATTTTTTTGTTCTCTGTCCGTACTGTTTTGTACAGATTCGAGAATCTTCACGTGAAGATTCTCTCTGGGTTGCATGAGAAAGTGCCTGAGCACGCGAAATTTCGCATGACACTTGTTTCTTTGCGCGGGCCGAAAACAATTTCGCGCAGGCTTCACAATTTGGCGCGAGACTCTGCTGATAGAGGCTATTTTTGCATTGATTTTCATGTTTTCTAGTTTTTTTGCTAACTGCTCACTATTTCTAGTTTTTTTGTGTTTTCTATTTTTTTGGAACAGTAATACAATTTTTTTTTTTTGTTTCTAGTTTTTCATCATAAAATAATGTAACAATTAAAAAAAAAAAAAAGAGAGTATAAAATGAATTTTGACTTTTGATGTTTTCATAGTTTTTAGCATTTTCTAAGCTTTTTTATGTGTATAAAAATGAACAAAAAAAGTTAAATTTTATTTTCCCATAGTTAAGCTTCAGTTTTCACTAACATGTTTTCTCTTAAGCATCATTGTTTCCATTTTTCTGATTTTTTTTGCAGCATAACAACGGTTTGCGAGAGAAGTGGAAAAGCATGATAAAGTTGCTAAAAACAAGTAAAACATCTACTAAGCGCGTTGTGAGGATTACCAGGTAATTCTCTTTGACTGATAACACTTCATTTGGGCCTAAAAAAAGAACATATCTCGTGTCAAGATTGTGTGTATTTCCTTCCATGTTCTCATTTTACAACACATGCATAATTTGATACTAGGTTGTGATCTCTATTAGTTTCATCTAGCAGGCTTAGTTTTTAGTGATAGATCTAATTAGCTATCTTGGGTTATTGGACTCGCTAATCCGCTGGCCCCTCGTTCCACCCTATGGTTGCAAGATCAGCACCACGTTAAAGGGGAGGGGTCTACAGGAAAGAAGCATTAAAGGCTCCACAAGGAAACCCTTTTGTGCTTTTTAGAACTCACTAGTTTCTGAGTTGTGGAATTTTTTTGGCTTGTGTGAGGGGTTAAATATTCCACATCTTTGGACTCACCTCACATTAGTTAAAGCGTTAAGTGTACCACCTTGTGCTCTTTGATTTCTTTTGGGAATTAACATCTATACACACATAGTAATTAGACCCCCATGAACACTATTCATGGATCTTGAGAGAGTGGCTTCCTAGTGAAACTCCTCTCTACGACGGATTCCTTGTAAGTGGGGAGGATACTTTGAGCATCTCGTAGATAGATGAATCTTCAACTTGTTGATTTAGGCATCGTTTCTCTGGAGAGGTTGATAGATCACTAGGAGTTGATATCATAGATCTTTAAGAGATACTCTTATTTTAGCATGTCAGATTAATATGTCTGCTTTGATTGGGCTAAAAGTGAAAAGGTGTTAAAATCTTGAAACTGGAAGCTAAGTTCCCTTGTGGTACACTATTGTGAGTCGGTCACCTTTAGTGAGGGTTAACCATAGCAGAAAATCCCTCTATAGGGCAAACTGCATTGACGAAACCTCGAGCGGTAATAGCCTTTTTTGATGTGGTAGTGACAACCGCTATATAAATGTCCTTGTGGAAGAAATCTCCATGGGTGTGGTTCATTGTGGGTTGTTAGATCTCCCCAACAGCTCTTGAAGATTAAGTTCTCAGACTGTGTTGAAACCTCGATGCGCCAGGATTGGAGGTCACCCCTACGAGTCGTAAAAGTTACAGAGTCAAAACATTACTAAAAACCTTAGAGAGGCCAACTTTTATTTTCTAGGGATGTATCCATAATTGCAAAACCTTTCAAAAACATACACAATTAGCTCTCTTAGGAATCAACACGTACTAAGTCACTTGATTGTTCATGCGCAAGGTTGCTTTTGCCCTTGCTCATTGTTTTCAGACATGCTTGATATCACCTGCTTGCTGTTCTACGTGCTTGTTTATCTACTTGCTTAGTAAAATGATCTAAAAAGTCTAGAAACCTTATCAAAATTAGTTTCTATTGTAAAACTGGTCTTCCTTCTCGCACAAACACTTTTTCAGTCTCACGCGAAATCATTTGGTCCTTACGCAAAATTATTTGGTCCTCGCGTGAAATCATTTTGTCCTTGCACGAAATTAAAATTCTATCATTAGTCTTTGTGCGACTCTATGAACTTTCTTGCACGAAATTAAATACTGTCACTGACTTTCGCACGAGCCGTAAAACTTCTTCGCACGGACTATAAAGGTTTCTTGCGTGAGATCTTGTGTTAGCATTTCCACTTTTGGTCTGATCTAGCTATCTGTGATCTGCATGCTATCCTTTTTTGCATCCTTTTATCGCTCTCTGTCTGCAAACAATCCCAAATAGTGGCATCCTGATTAGCTAATGACTTGTGATCCATGCTTTAACTAGTCTTGTCTTTCAGTTATCTTGCTCTTTTCTTTAGTGCTTTTTGTACTCTGTGTCATGATAGTTATAATCTTTGGCTGTTCTAGCCTTCAATTTAGACTATTCATACCTTAGTATACTGCACTCTTATCTTGCTTTTCTGAGACTATGTTCTAGTGTGGTCCTTGTCTAAGCTTTTGATTTTTGTCATTATCTATGACTGTGGCAACTTGACTTATGTTCTAAAACTTGGCTTTCACTACTTGAAACATAGTACATCAAAATGGCTAACAACAATTGCGCTAAATCCAATATTCCTAGTGAGGAAGAAAAACTACTTATTGCAAACATGAAGCAACAAATCCAATCAATGAGTGCTCAACTTCATAGACTAAAAGAAGAGGAAAACACATCATCAAACAAATTCTCCTTGAGAGAAATTTTCCCTTCCTTCTATGACAACCAAAAATCACATTCTTGTGATCTTGAATCCAAGATATCTGAGAACACTTTACAAACACCCAAGAAATCTAGAAATATCTTTGAAGACAAACCTTGGGAACCTAAACCAAAGTGTGATTTCACCCCTTTGGGAAAATCTTATGAATTAACCTTGGAAGAACTTCTTGAAGAAAAACTCATTACTTTACCTAAGCTCACTTTAGTGGGAGTTTCCTTTATGAGTAACTATTGTGTCTATCATAGACATAATTTACATAAAGCTTCCCATTGTAAGGAGCTGAAAAAAAAGATCCAAGATCTCTTTGACAATGGTATAATTCAAAAATATAAGCTCTCAACTACTAAAGATTCTACTCTCAAGAAGGATCAACCTCATGAAACCATGTCTAGTAATGGTTCAAACACAACTTCTACTTCCTCCAACATACATCCACCTTCTAAATTGTCCAATCTTTCCAACACATATTCACCAAAAGAACTCACTGCTCCCCTAGTTGACTATGTGTACCCTCAAGGACTACCTTTAAAGGAAACTCAAGCTAATCTTGACTTAGCTACAAACCTCTCCCATACCACACAAAGAAAAGATCCAAAACCTCCATGTGTTGCTCCTCCTATTATCCCCACTCCAACTATCCCTCCATTGTCTCTTCAAGAGCCTATTATGCAGCCTCCAAAAATATATGCAAATACAGATTTGGATACTCGCTTATCATTGGATTTGGTTTCATGTCAAGAGGACTACTTAAATGTTGAAGAAACAAGTGTTGATCAAGACCAAGATTCCTTCATCCCCTTTCAAGTCTTCCAATATCTCGTGTCTCCATCTCAAGAGCCACATAGTCCTCCATCTCCCATGTCATGCACCTTTACTAAGCAAGATCAAGATATTCCTTCCACCATCCTTAAGGATATTACAAAAGACCAAGAGAAGGATACTTTTCCTATGTTACCCAAAATTCATTTTGAAGAGAAAAGTGTTCCCTCGCTCTCTTATTCTACCTCGCTACATTCACTTCCAAACTATGCTCAAGCTTTAAATACTCCTGTCAAAGGTATTGCTCCTATAATAGTTACTCATAAACCTATTGATGACTTTGGTCATATTGCTCACTCTAAAGATGCTGATATCCATAATCACGGTTCATTCACATCTTCTAAATCTATCCTTGGTCCCTACCCATCTAAGCTAAAATCTTCAAGTCTTCCATCCATATTGGGACCTTATGTTCCTCTATCTCCTATTGCCACTACTAGCTCATTACACATTCCTGCTACTCTACCCCAAGATCAACAAAGATATACATACTTGAACTCTTCACATCCACCTTTCCATCTAAACTAGTCATATTGGCCTCATTCATCCATAAATCCCAAGTCCTTTGGAAGCAATTTGGATGATCAACTCAAACATAGGTGCATGAATCCATCCTCAAAAGTTCACTATGTCTCCTCTAATCAACATGTGAATGTCAAGAAGGAAAATATGCAAAAGAGACCGCAAAGGTCCACTATTCAAAGAGCTCAACCAAAGAAAATGTGGGTTCTTAAATTTTTTATTGAAGAAATGCATTCCAAAGCATCTAATGAAAAATCAAAAGCTATATGGATTCCCATGTCTCTTTTGAAGGACTTGAATATTGAAAACAAATCAAAGTTGACATTCAATCTTCCAAAGGCTTTTACTCCATCTTCTTCCCAACATCTTCCTAAAAAGGTTTCAAAGCCTTCCACTCCACCTTCCTCCAAAATTATTCCACCACCTCATACATCTAAACCTCATACTATTTCATCCATATTTCCTCCATTATTCCATCACCCTTCAAGGTGTGTGTCAATGTTGATCTTGCCCACTTTTTATTCTCCCCTTGCGCATCCTTTTCATTACCCTATCCACTCCACATTCTATCCTCCACCTTTTATCCTTCCATCCCATTTATCTTATCCATAGCCTAAACCTTGTCCTCCATATATCTTTTCTAGTATCTCCCTCCATTACCTTATCAACATCTTTGAGCGTACCTTGCTATGGCCTTGGCTTATCATAACTTACATTATAGGAGTGCTATCTAACTTAGAGAAAGGCTTGAATTCTTTCCAAAAACTCTAAAAATCCAAAAAAAAGAAAAAAGAACAAAAAAAAAAAACATTGGTGAAAACCTGGAAACAGGCGCCTTGATAGCAAAAGTAAAGATAAATAAATGTAGTGCCTCTCCCATTTGACTTTTGTAAGTCATCCTGATGCATGCAACCTTGCTGATCCTTTGTGGTGATGGATCATGATTGTGACCCTAAGTGGTCTACACCGTCGAGGTGTTTGGATTTATATTTTTGTATATGTTGCTTTGTTTATGCTTTTGACTGATCTTTGAGATTATGATGTGATTTTTGGTTCACTGAGGTTTGTGCCAGTGGTTACTAGGATCGATGTGGTATCATGAGGTTGTTCTATGATTACCCTGAGATGTGTGCAGAGATTGCACTATGTACTATTACCATGCTACACGGGACTAGTTTCCTGTAGTGGTGGTTAGTCATGTTTATGACTATGGTTGTTTATATGTTTTTAAATGCCTTTTTAATGCAAAGTAATCAATCATTATTAATGCGTAAGTAATTAAATGGATTGTTCTTGTGGGATTATTTGGTTATGTGTTGCAGGCATTTACCTTGTTATATTTTTGATTAGAGAGATATTTGTTACTCATGTTATGTTTACATTTGAAAGGACCCGAGGGTCAGAAGTTACACTTTGATTCTAGTGTTAGGATAAACCACGGACAGAAATAAAAAACTACATGCAAATATAACCAATAACTAAAAATAATAGAACACACAGAAATGAACACAAGGCACCAAGATTTAACGTGGTTCACCCAATCCCTGAGCTACGTCCACCAAACAGCAAGTCCGATCTTATTACAATCCAGTGATTACAACCTAATTACAATCCGTAATCCCTTACAGCTCAATACCGCCGCAAGAACCAATTTTGTATCACCACACATAAAAAATACCCAACCCTAAGCCCTTTTTATACAAGTATTAAACCGCTTTAGGGTTATAACATGTCGGCCATATGTCGGCCATAATATGTCGGCTACCATGTCGGCTACCATGTTGGCTACTATTTATGAAGTATGTACAGTACTTTCCTAATCAGTCACCACAATCTAACAATCTCCCACTTGGGGACTGATCAGGCTCCACACTAAACAACAATCTCCCACTTGGAGACTGATCCTATAGCAATACAACTACCGCATGGGGCTCCCACTGGATCAAACCACCCTGGACAACCTTTATCAACATATCTGCTGGATTTTCATTGGTATGTATCTTCTCCAGCTTTAACTGTCCATCCTCCAAAACTGACCGAATGAAATGGTACCGCAACTGTATGTGTTTGGTCTTAGAATGCAGAGCTGAATTCTTAGCAAGATGAATGGCACTCTGACTATCTGTGAACAAATAATTATCCTTCTGAGGATTTCCCAATTCTTCCAAGAAGAATTGAAGCCATATCATCTCTTTGGCTGCCTCTGTAGCAGCAACATACTCTACCTCTGTAGTGGAGAGAGCATTAATCTTCTGTAGCCTAGAAACCCAGCTCACGGCTGCCCCACCAATAGTAAAGACATAACCTGTAGTACTCCGCCTGGTATCAATATCCCCAGCCAAATCTGAGTCAACATAGCCCTGTAAATTAGTAGTAGAGCCCCCAAAGTGTAAACACTTATTGGATGTTCCTCTCAAATATCTGAGAATCCACTTGACAACATTCCAATGCTCAAAACCTAGATGACTCATATACCTGCTAACGACTCCCACTGAATGTGCAATATCTGGCCTAGTGCATACCATAGCATACATAAAACTTCCTACAGCTGAAGCATAGGGTACCTTGGACATCTTATCCTCCTCTTCCTGTGTCTTGGGACACATCTCCTTAGTCAATTTCAAATGACCAGGTAAAGGTATGCTTACAGCTTTAGCATTCTCAATAGAGAAACGTTGCAACATCTTCTCAACATAATCAGCTTGAGATAGCGTCAATGTTCTGTTCTTCCTATCTCTGCAAATCTTCATACTAAGGATTTGTTTTGCTGCCCCCAAATCCTTCATAGCAAATGCATGTGCTAACTGGCATTTTAGCCCCTTAATATGATGCATGTTAGACCCAGCTATAAGCATATCATCAACATATAGACATAAAATAATGTAGCTATCATCATCCAACCTCTTAAAATAAACACAGTAATCTGAATGACACCTGTTATATCCATGCTCATGCATAAAACTGTCAAATTTTAGATACCATTGCTGAGGGGTTTGCTTCAGGCCATATAAACTTTTCTTCAATTTGCACACTAAGTTCTCCTTACCTTTGACCTCAAAACCTTGTGGCTGAGCCATATATATTTCTTCATCCAAATCACCATGAAGAAAGGCTATTTTAACATCCATCTGCTCTAAATGCAAATCTTCAGTAGCCACAAGACTTAAAACAGTACGAATAGAAGTCATTTTAACATCAGGAGAAAATATCTCATCAAAATCAATTCCCTTTTTCTGTGCAAATCCTTTTACAACTAACCTGGCCTTAAATCTTTTCTTACCTCCTTCCTCTTCTTTCAACCTGTAAACCCATTTATTCTGTAAAGCCTTTTTACCTGCAGGCAACGTGCACAAATCCCATGTCTTATTTTTCAGCAAAGAGTCCATTTCATCTTTCATTGCAGACTCCCACTGAATCTTAGTATCCACCCGCACAGCTTCATCATAACTTTTAGGTTCACCAGCATTAGTAAGTAAAATAGAATACAAAGAGGGAGAAAACCTTTGTGGAGGTCTAATTGGCCTTGTTGACCGTCTAACATTCACTAGTGTGTGTGATATTTGTTGTTGCAGTTGTTGCACATCATGAGGAATGGCTGGAATATCAGCTTTTGGAGTATCATCCAGCACTACATAAGCATCTTCTTTCTTCTCATGTTGCTGCAACAGATCTTTGTACAACACTTTTTCATTGAATATGACATCCCGGCTTCTTATAATTTTATGATTTTCAAAATCCCAAAGCCTATAGCCAAATTAATTAATGCCATATCCAACAAAGACACATTTCTTTGATTTTGCTTCTAGCTTGGTTCTATTTTCAGAGTCTATATGAGCAAAAGCTTCACAACCGAAGGTCTTGAGAAAAGAATAACTCACCTTCTTACCAGTCCATGCTTCTTCTAGAATACCACAACCCAAAGGAGTAGAGGGACCTCTATTAATCAAATATACTACAGTATTGATAGCCTCTGCCCACATGTGTAAGGGCAACCCAGCATGCAACCTCATGCTCCTTGTGCACTCCATTATAGTCCTGTTCATGCGTTCAGCCACTCCATTTTCCTGTGGAGTCCTTGGAACAATTTTTTGTCTATGAATACCATTAGTGGAGCAATAATCTTCAAATTCATGACTGCAATACTCACCACCATTATCAGATCTGAGACATTTTAATTTCTTACCAGTCTCATTTTCAACCAAGCATTTCCATTTCTTAAAAGTTTGAAATACATCAGATTTCTGTCTAAGGAAATAAACCCATACTTTTCTAGTTGCGTCATCAATAAATGTAACATAATAATGAGAGCCACCAAGGGAAGATACCTGAGCCGGTCCCCATACATCTATATGCACAAGCTCTAATTTCTCCTTTTTGTTTTCCTTCCCTTTCTTTACAAAAATCACTCTCTTTTGTTTTCCATACACACAACTTTCACAGAAATCCATATTCACACATTTTAGACCTGGTAAAACTTTCCTTGAATGAAGTACTTTCATACCTTTCTCACTCATGTGCCCAAGTCTATTGTGCCACAGCGCTGTATCAGAATCTATAGCAGCTATTTGTTCTCCCTGCTCAACTGCAGTAATTGTTCCTGAATATTCATTTTTCTCTAAAACAATCAAAGTAGAAGGAACAATATGACCTGTACAAAGATATAAGGTGCCTACTTTCACACCTTTTGCTACTACAAGGGAACCTTTTGAAACCTTCCAATTTTTATCATTAAAAGTAATTACACAACCCTCATCATCGAGTTGCCCTGCTGAAATTAAATTCCTACTCAGCTTTGGAACATGTCTTACCTCATGTAGTAGCCAATGATTCCCATTCTGCAACTTAATCTTAATTCTTCCCTTTCCAACAATCTGACAGGGTTCATTATCCCCCAAATAAACAAGCCCAAAATCCCCTTGGACATAATCAATGAAATAACCTCTATGAGGTGTAGCATGAAAAGAAGCACCAGAATCTAAAACCCATGAATCATCAACACTCTCTAAAGATAGAAGCAAAGCATCCTCTTCAGATTTATTACTTACCACATTTGCCTCTTTGTCTCCATCTGATTTATCTCCTTCATTTTTCTTTCGAGTCCAGCAATCTTTCTTTTTGTGCCCTGGTTTTCCATAGTACCAGCAATCATTTGGTCCTCTCGATTGAGACCTCCTCCACTTTGACTTTCCTCTTGATTTCCCACGATTTCCAGAGTTACTTCCTCTTTCAGTCGTTCTACCCTTGCTTTGTGCATTTAAAGCACTTCCTGATGTAGATCCACCTGAGGATTTTCTACGAGTTTCCTCACTTAAAATAACACCGATCACATCATCATATTTTAGGGTACTTGATCCAGGAACAGAATTACTCACCGCCATTACCAAGCCATTCCAGCTTTCAGGAAAAGAACACAAAATCAAGAGAGCCCTAATTTCTTCATCAAAATTGATACCCACAGAAGATAATTGACTAGTAATAGTATTAAACTCATTTAAATGATCTGCAACAGATCCACCTTCTGCCATTTTCATATTAAATAAACGCTTCATGAGAAATACCTTATTTGAAGCGGAGGGCTTTTCATACAGTGTCGCTAGGGTTTTCATCAAATCTTCTGTCATCTTTGCTTTTGTAATATTAAATGCCACCGATGGTGCCAAGCATAACCGAATGCTTTCGAGTGCCTTTCTGTCCAAAAGATCCCATTCAGTCTCTGACATAGTTCCCTGATTCTTGGCTTTTCCTTCCAACGGCTTCCATAAATCCTTCTGATATAAATAGTCTTCCATTTGCATCTTCCATAACTGGAAGTTCTGCCCATTAAACCTATCAACCCTCAGCTTACCATCATCTGCCATTGCTCCCACTCAACCGTGAGACTCCGACTTAACCGTGAGACTTTCCTGCAGAGGATAACTGAGAAACAACTAGGTTCTGATACCACTTGTTAGGATAAACCACGGACAGAAATAAAAAACTACATGCAAATATAACCAATAACAAAAAATAATAGAACACACAGAAATGAACACAAGGCACCAAGATTTAACGTGGTTCACCCAATCCCTGGGCTACATCCACCAAATAGCAAGTCCGATCTTATTACAATCCAGTGATTACAACCTAATTACAATCCGTAATCCCTTACAGCTCAATACCGCCGCAAGAACCAATTTCGTATCACCACACATAAAAAATACCCAACCCTAAGCCCTTTTTATACAAGTATTAAACCGCTTTAGGGTTATAACATGTCAGCCATAACATGTCGGCTACCATGTCGGCTACCATGTTGGCTACTATTTATGAAGTATGTACAGTACTTTCCTGATCAGTCACCACAATCTAACATCTAGTATCATGGATTTTAGACTACTATGCTGTTTAGTTAATCATATTGCATGATGATGCTATTTTGAGATGACAATGTGTTTTATGATGTTATCTGGTTATCTGGTATTTGGACATACCTCTGAGTTTGTTATGTGATGGATTTAATACTATGGATATTTACTTCATTCTTGCGTTGCTATGCCTTTTGCGAACGTGAGTGATGTAAATAGATTATTTTAATATAATTAAATAAATGGTTAAATTAGGTGATTTAATACATTTATTGCTTCGGCTATGTTATTATATGAAATTGCACTTGATCGTGTTGTTTAGTGTGTAGGATTAGATCCGAGCTTGGTCTTGTCGATGCCAAGCGACTCTCCATGATGTCAGCCCCTACTTAGTAGCCTTTTTTAGTGTTTGACTAGGACCTATACTCCTTGCATTGTCTTAGGTTCTTGGTTGCAGCCATCATATTGGCTAGCGTGAGTGTTAGCCATGGATGTTGTGCTTTTGTGTGTTTGTGGTTAGATCATTATCTCCATCAGCACGACGGGTGTGGACCTATGGGTGCCACGTGGTTGGGAGGCATAGCTACCTTCACCACTGCTAGGGATCGATGTATAGAGATGATCTTTTGTCCTAGTGCGACCGTTGCTAGATGTCTTCACTTGGTACTTCGAGTTCTGGAGTATGCTTTCTTGTGATTTATG
Organism: Cupressus sempervirens; assembly: GCA_028749045.1. Classification (NCBI taxonomy): domain Eukaryota; kingdom Viridiplantae; phylum Streptophyta; class Pinopsida; order Cupressales; family Cupressaceae; genus Cupressus; species Cupressus sempervirens. The sequence goes on along the minus strand of CM053785.1, from coordinate 262,710,581 downwards.
CTTTCATTGGAATGCTTGGATATCATGTTTAGATGATATTAGTTTATTTGATGCATTCCCTTATCATGATGGTTAGCATATGATTAGATGATGCTTATTGGTGTTTAGCATGTAATAGGAGATGTTACCTACTATAGGATTATCTTATGCTTTACTACTGGCATGTTAGATTTTCTTATGCTTATATTGTTGCATGTATTAGTAGTGACATCCCTATTATGACAGTACTAACGATTTGATCGGTGGCTTGGGATGTTACGCGCAGGGGATGGCTAGGACCCACAATGGTCTTATGATGCTATTGACGGTTGGGAGGAACTGCATACTTAGTTTGGTTGTTTTGTTCCTAAGATGTATTTTTGTACATTGCAATGATGCTTTTGTTCTCTGTGATGTTTAATTCAGTGTGTTCTTTGCTGCTATAGTTTAGATGGTTTGATGTTCTTCTTTCTATGTTGTTCTTGCACTCGAGTGTTCATTCCTTGAGCCTTTGTGGATCCGATACTCCCTGGTGTGGAGGTTCTTTTGTCAGTTTTTCCCCACTTTTGAGTTCTGGCAGTGTTTTTACTTTTTATGGGAGACATTTGTTTAGCATTGTGCGACACTGATAAAGTATCGTACGCCCATAGAAAGAATGTCGTACGATACTATAAAGTGTCACATGCATTCTTGGAGAAGTGTCGTACAACACTAGAAGAGTGTCGCATGACTTTATGAGAAATGTTGCGCGATACTTTTTCAGTATCGCACGCCTTCTTGAGAAGTGTCGCATGCAGTAAGGGAGAAGTGTTGCCCTCCCTTAGTAAAAAGTGTCACACAATTTTTGTGAAAAACCTACGTGTGCCATCAGCGGGCACTTTTCTTCGTGATCCAATCTTTTTGAGAGTGGTTTTGGATACCCTTTTGGGCGTTCTTCGGCCCTGTGTTGTTGCATTTTGAATTCTGTCGATTTCTCTTGAAATCGAGTTTTCGTGTTTTTGTTTTAGTCTCTTGGGGTGTAAAATATATCGTTTATGTATAAGTTGACGTATATTTAATTCCTTATACTTATGATATATTTTAATATATGCGACAAATTATTTGAGATAGGTTTCAGACCTCTCGGAGATAAGTTATGGATTCTAGGAAATTTCAGGGCTTCAGAAATCCAAACTTAGCCAATTTTCAGGGCTTTAGGATTTCAGGCTTAGCCAAATTTTGGGATTTTTCATTTTACCCTAGCTTGGTGTTTTGTTGATGAGTGGTTGTTTCTTGTGCCCTCATCTTGTTGTGGTGGTTGTTGGCTTTTGTTTGGGTGTGTCAGTTGGGTAGTGGCATTTGGAGATTCGTTGGTTGCCGAGATGGTGGTGAAGTCTTCTGTTGTGATCGTTGTGATCCCTGTATGACGTTGTCATGTGCATTCATACTTGTAAAAAAAAATATCTTGGCTTGATTTGAATCCTTGTTTCCAAGGATCTCCGGGCGGGGCATTACAATAAATCTCTGCTATGGTGAAAACCACTTCTTGTGGCACCTTGGACAAATACCATGATGAAAACCTAGTAAATAGGCATCATGTGTAATTCTTCCATCGATGACATCCTATCATGATCTTGCTTATCCTTTAGATGTCCTCATTCCTAAAGTCATTCACTCATAACCTCCATAATAAACTTTGTTATCCTGTTCAGTGAACCCTTTGGTCTTGATCAATGAAAGAAAGAAGAATACTCAGTTCTTACCAATCTCTTGACATGGTCATTTTCTTGGATTACTTACATGATACCCTTCATTACACTATGAACTTATGTTGTTGTATCCTTTTCCCTAGCTTGGGTAATCTTGTGAAGGCTTTCCTTGAGGCTAACATTCACTGCTTCATACTCCTTGCCTATCCATCTCTGCTTATCCACTTGCTTGCTACTACATCTCGTCCTACACCTTGCTAGACACTGGAACAAAGTCAAGGTAATCCTTCTTGTGAGCTAGTAATCTCTGACAAAGTTCTAAAAATTTGAAAAAGTCCTGAAAAAATTGTTACCCTGGTGAAAACCTAGCAATAGGCGCCTTCGTAACACCAAAAAAATTGAAAATCTCAAAAATACAAAAAAATCAAAAAGAAAAAAATACAAAAAAATTGGAAAACAAGAAAAGTGCCATTGGTGAAAACCTAGAAATAGGCATCATGGTAGCAACAAAAGAGAACCCTACCAAGAAGGTGAAAACCTGATAAATAGGTGCCTCTTGTTCCCAACACTCCATCTTGCAACACACCTTTAGGCTTTTTGTATAGTTGCTTTCATGCTTTCATTTTCCTACTTTTCCTACTTTTAGCTCATGTATCCATGGATTGAGTCTTGTTATAGCTTGGGGGCATCCCCCCTTAGTGTCACTCTTTTTGAGATTCTCCTCATAGAATCTCTTTTGCGACAGTCACTAGTGGTCCTCACTGCGTCTGCCTACTATTGCCAGTGTCACTCTCTTTTTGAGATTATCCTCATAGAATCTCCTTTGCGACAGTCACCAATGGTCCTCACTAGATCTGCCTACTGTCACCAGTGTCACTCTCTTTTTGATATTCTCCTCATACAATCTCCTTTGCAACAGTCACCAGTGGTCCTCACTGCGTCTGCCTACTGTCGCAAGTGTCACTTTTTTGAGATTCTCCTCATAGAATCTCTTTCACAATGGTCACCAACTATTTTAGCTGTGTCTGCCTACTGTTGCTTGGGTTATGTCTCTAGATTCCTTTATGGAAGATCTCTCTTGCATTAGTTACCAGTCATCCTGGCTATGTCTGCCTACTATCGCTCAATCCTTTTTAGGTTCTTCATCGTGAAAATTCCTCTTTGACCTCAGTCACCAGTCATTCTGACTGCGTCTGCCTACTGTTGTCACCCTACTGAAGAGATTTCTTTCAAATATATTCTGGACATTGACACTTGACATCAATCCCAAAACATTGAACTCAAAAATGATATAGTTGTTTGGATATGCTAAGCTTTTTCTTTGTTGGATTTATTTTTGCTTTATCATATCTCCTCGAGCAACTCGATGATGTCATCTTTGACTAGAGAAGTAATGACTGGGGGCATGATCTTTTCTTGACTTTTTGTTTGCGGTTTAGTTCCAACAAGTTGATACATTCCTATAAAAGGGGTGTCCACTATAAGAGCCTCCATCTCGTATTAGATGGCCATGTGTACCTTGACTCCTTTTATATAGATACGTCAATGACATTGGTTCTTCTCCTTTTTTGTTGGAGTAAACTCTTCATGCTATAGTACATACTGATACTCATCCTATTAAGTGAATGTACGGGTCACTGTAAGTATATCTAGCACACTTCTGTCTCAGGTTACGAATGCAAGGGTCATTGTGGACAGTATAAATACTGAGTACTTAGCATAAGATGGATCTCCTGTGTGTTTGGTGTGTCTGTTATGCAAGCAACATTTAGGTCATCCTAGCATCTATGCTTTGATGCTTATGTTAACTTGCTACATTAAAAGGGACAAATGTTTTGGTCATTTTGGCTTCTTGTGCCTAGAATGCTTACATTTAATCCCAAAAAACCAATAATGTATGTTATATTCATATTTCCATGATTGCAATGTCAGTGGGAATTGTATGACCTACGAGCTTTGTTCTATATCCGGTGATGATTAAATATCGAGGCTCGCTAACCAGACCTAGGGTTGCATTTAACATAGTCTTGCATTGCATACTTCACTTGCATAAGCATGTAATTCAATTGCAAATCTACTTTCACCTTCTCTGATGAGGGATTGTTGATCTCTTCAAAGAATCAAATTCATTCACAAGCTACACAAATGATTGATTAATCACCCTCTTGGCTACTTTGGTTGCTCTGAACCCATTTTTTGGGATCAAATTTGAAATCTGACACACTTAAGTGGCTCAAAATGCATTTTAAATTTTTTTGTGCAATCAAAATCTTTTTGATACTTTGCAATTCTTGGAATCTTTTCAACTCAAACTTGGTCTTTTGGATCTCGAAATCACTTCGGATCAACCTCCAAATTTCTTTTGATCATTCTGATCTCTTCATATTTCTTCAGATCGTTCTGATCTCTTTATATTTCTTCAAATCATTCTAATCTCTTTATATTTCTTCAGATTGTTCTGATCTCTTTATATTTCTTCAGATCATTTTGATCTCTCCAAATTTCTTCAGATCGTTCTAATCTCTTCATATTTCTTCAAGATTGTTATGATCTCTTTATATTTCTTCAGATCATTCTAATCTCTTTATATTTCTTCTGATCATTCTAATCTCTTCTATATTCTACTAAACCTTGGATTTCATCTATATCTTTCATCACTCTCCTTAAATCATACTTCTGGTGTGTCATCTTTCAATTTCGCTCTTGAGGGGGCAGGATGATGACATCATTGAACTAAATTTCAACTCATTTTGAGTCTCATTGCTTGGGGCATCTGGTTCCCATTTTATGTCCTTCTCACTTGGGGCATCTCATTACTTAGGGCATCTTGTCCTCCTCTTTCTGGCATCCTTGTCATCTACTTCATCTTTTCATCATTTGATCACATCTTATAACATTTCTAATATGAGTCTGATGGATGGGTATCGGGACAGTCTAAACCCTGACTCTTGAGGATCAAGCCTCATTCTAGGGATGATTCTATGACTCATAATTAGATCTTATCAACTTAGGTATCTAGGTGTTCTACTTGGATCCCTTAGGATTAAGCTTTGTGCTAGAGATGATCCTTAAAAGCTTATCTATTTCAACTTAGGTGTTCTACTTGGATTCCTTAGGATTAAGCTTCATGCTAGAGATGATCCTTAAAAGATTATATATTTCAATTCAGGTATCTAGGTATTCTGCTTGGATTCCTTGGGATTAAGCTCTGTTCTAGAGATAGTCCTTAAAAGCTCATCAATTGGTCTCTGTAGAATCAATTTCGGAACCAATATCTTTTTTGTTTTGATCTACGCATCATGCTTTCTGATTATCTTTGAATTGAACATGCTACTTGCACATTCATTCAAAGAGGGGCAAAATGTAATACCCCAAAATTGGCTCACTGCCATCTCAACCAATTCTGGTCTATTTCTGATCAATCCTAAAGTCCTATTCCATTAGGCAAATTCTTATTCTACTACTCGCTACTTGACTTAATTGTCAGATGTAGAAAACCCTAATCTGCATTCATCATGCTTATTATTTAATTCCTATAGTATTTACTCATATTAGTCACATTAAACCTATTGATTAATATTTAATTTAATTACTAAGTATTTATACTTTAATTAAATTAAATTATATCTTAAGGCTAATGTACAATGGAATTAAATTTATTTAATTTAATAAATATGCCTATCTTGATTAATTAAATGGGAAAGGTATTTCTAAGCAATTAAAAAAAATTATTTAATTAAATGGAATACTTACTTCTAATTAATTAAACAAAGTTATTTAATTAAATAGGAAGCCATTCCTAATTAATTAAATTTAGTTATTTAATTAAATAAGAAAAGTGTCTCTAATTAATTAAAGGATTATTTAATTAAATAGAAAAGGTAATTATGAGAGCATATCTCATTTTATTAAATTAAAAATCTCACCAAAATCTCTCTTTAGTTCAAAAAAGGAAATTTCCAGTTCACTATTGATAAAAAATGAGTTAAATCAGTTAACTCCTTTTTCTACTCAAATTAAATCAGTTAACTCCTTTTTTTACTCAAATTAAATCAGTTAACTCCCTTTAATTTGGGAATCTTCCTTTATGACTGAACTTCACCTTTAATCTTGACCGTTGATTGAAATCAATCTCAACCGTTGATGGATTCCAAGAAAGTCTATTTAAGAGACCCTCATCTCTTCATTTTGAGGGAGGTTGAATGAGAATTTGCATCAAATTGCTGCTGGATTGTGCATTCATTTAAGCTCCCTACTTTCATATTCATTTTCTAGTTTAATTCTTATATAGATTTAATATGCATACATTTAGTATAATTTATTTTACATGTTCTTAGATTAAATGTGCATACTCCATTCTAGATTAATCTGAATTCTCATTTAGATTAGTCCCATTTTCTTTCAAATCTTTTGTTCTTACAGGGTCTGGTCACTTAAACACCTCAAATCTGAAGATATCTAACAAACAATTCTCTTTAGATAGAAGGCAACAGGTCACCTTGCCGGCTGATTTTTGGATGAACAATCCAATGTTCATTCCTGGATGAATCCACATACAATGACCGTGTTGAAGTGTGTGTGTTAGCAGAGGCTACATATTCACGCATACAATAAGTCTAGAAGAAGTTATGTAAGCTTTGGTGATGTTTTTTTTGAGACAAAGTTTATAGAGGCATGATCTGGTAACCTTGTTATATCTCTTAGCAGATTTGATATCTTGAGGATCAAAGTTGAGGACATGGAGAGACATGTTGAGAATAATGTGGCTAATCTCACTTGTCATAATGTTGCATGTACATAAAGTTATTCAAGTTGCAAGGCATAAGATTTGTGTTATCACAAAGTGTAACATGTTCTTAATGTGGTCCTATAAGAATTAATTGATAAGGGCTAACAACTTACTCAAGGAATTTTTTTATGGACTTGATATAAAGGAAGGATATTTTTCTTTATCATGGTATGGAAATGAATTATTAGAATACAGTAGTAAAGTGTAGAATGTAAAGTTGAGTAGAGTAGTGTGGAAGTGAAGGTAACTTCATTCCTAAAGTTTTGCTGAGTGATCTAAGGTTTGATTTTTGGATCCAAGGTTTGTGACCTGGTCTACAAGGTCTGACAGTGATTGATCTAGTTGATAGGATAGAGGAAAGAATAAGGAAAGAATAGAATAATAGTAAACTATTTGTTTGAGTAGTGACCTCTTCTTGTAGTTGAAATTGCTTGTTTAGGTAGTGGGCTCTTCTTGTATACATTGTACCACAACTCCTAATAGTGTAAGAATCTCTTAAAAGGGATTCAAAGTCTCATAATAGCGACTCATTGTACTAAATGTTGTAATGAACTCCTAATAGGGTCCATCCTCTAATAAGGAATATTTATATTAGTATATCATCTTGTAGGCATCATTCCCACCAAGGTTTTCCTTCTGATCAAGGGTTTCCCAAGTCAACACATCTAGTGTAATTTTTTATGTGAATCTTTGTATGGTTATTGTTTACTTTGGTTGAAAGGTAAGGTATTTTTAAAGAATACAAATGCTTTAATTTTTGGATAACTAATTCACCCTCCCCTACTGCTCTTAGTTATCTTGGGGGACTATTGTTTCTAACAATTGGTATCACAATGTTAGGTCCTTGAAGAAAATTTTTACAGCTTTGGGAGATTCATGGTAAATATATTAAGAGAAGATAGTCTTAGATCTAACAGATAAAATTTTGACACACAAGTTATGGAAATTTTTGGTGAGTTATCAGATTTGTGTAAAGAATAGAGTACTAACCTTATAGATCCAAAATCCTTCTACTGTATACAAAGTAACAATAGCTCAAGTGAAGATAGATTCAAAATAGAAGATGATATAAAGATAAAGGAAGTTATTGATCTACTTACAAAGAGAGAACTTGAAGGTATGGAAATTTTTGTTTGTTGGAAATGTAAAGAGTTTGGTCATTTTTCAAGTTAGAAAGAGTCCACTTTATGATAAAGTTGAGGAATTTAGAGAAAGTATGGAAAGATCCTTGAAATATTGTGCTAATTAGTCTAGATTGGTTAATGAAAAGCATGTATTGGAAGAAACAACTTTGGTGACTATTATGGAAAGTGCAAATGTGAAAATTGATGAGAAGTTCAAAATACAAGAGAGAATAGTTGATTACAATTCAGATTATGATGTTACTAAAGCAATGAATGATGAGATATTTCTTGAGACTAACAATAATTTTCAGAATGAAGGAGAGCCAAGATAGGAAAAAATCTTAGAACCTTCAGTAGAACCAAGAGTTGAGGTAGCAACTCCTACTTTAGGAAAGAACATGATAAAGAATCACCCATCTAAACAAATTATCAGAAGCAAAGACAAAGGTGTGATGACAAGAAGCAGAGTGAATGAAGAACTATGCTTGATATCTCAAGTTGAACCAAAGAATGTAGATGAAGCATGCAAAGATGATTACTAGAAACAAGCTATGAAAGAGAAATTGGATCAGATAGAAAAGAATGGAACATGGGAATTGGTCCCTAGACTAGTCGACAAGAATGTGATAAGAATAGAATGGATATTCAAGAAAAAAATGAATGAGCAAGGAGAAGTTGTAAGAAACAAGAAAGATTGGTATGTAAAGGTTACTCACATCAAGAAGGAATAGATTATGAGGAGACTTATGTTTGAGTGGCTAGAATAGAAGTAGTAAGACTATTCTTAGCCTATGCAGCATAGAAGACATTCAAAGTGTATTAGATGGATGTCAAATCAGCATTTCTAAATGGAGAACTTGAAGAAGAGGTATACATTGAGTAGCTTGAAGCATATGCTTTGATAAATGACAAGGAAATAGTATGTAAATTGAGGAAATCATTGTATGGATTAAAGAAAGCACCCAGAACCTGGTATGAAACATTAGACAAGAATCTGACAAAGCTCAGATATATCAAAGGTATGGTATATATCAATCTATATTGAAAAGAAACTGATGATGGTTTGATGATTTTGGTAATATTTGTTGATGCCATTATATTTAGAGGTAATGACGAGGAAAACAAGAAGTTTGAAAAAGAAATGAAGAAACAATTTGAAATGAGTATGATAGGAGAAATGAAATATTTTCAAGGATTGTAGATAGTACAGAACAAAGAAGGAATCTTTATTTCTCAACCTATGTACTTGAAGGACTTGCTGAGAAGGTTTGGTTTGGAAACATGTAAACCTATTGGAACACCTATGATAACTAGAAACAAGTTATCTACAAAGGATGAGATACCTACTATTGAGCAAAAGAACTTCAAATCTATGATTGGAGGTTTGCAAAATTTGACTCACACAAGGCTTGATATAGCAAATGCAGTTGGAATTGTTGCAAGATGCCAGTCTGATCCCAAAGAAGCACATTATGTAGTAGTAAAAATGATATTTAGATATCTAAAGGGAACTTCAGAATTTGGATTATGGTATGAAAAATCTAATGATTTTACTCTAAGTGCTTATACTGATGTAGATTGGATAGGCAACATGGATGACAAAAAGAGCACCAGTGGAGAAGCTTTCTTTCTTGGAGGAAGATTGGCTTCTTGGTCAAGAAAGAAGTAGGATTAGACATCTCAAAGTATAACAGAAGTAGATTATGTTGCAGTATGAAATATTTGTAATCAAGTTATTTGGATGAAGCAGATACTCAAGATTTAAGGATAGAAATCAGTGAACCTATTGTTATACATTGTGACAACACAAACAGGATAAATATGTCTAAGAATCTAGTGTTGCATTTGAAGACTAAGCACATTTCTATTAAGTATCATATGTTGAGAGAAAAAGTTGCAAAAAAAGAAGTTAGATTGGAATATGTAAGCAAAAAAGAGTAGATTGCAAATATATTCACTTAGCCTCTTCCCAAAGAGACTTTTGAGTATTTGTGAGGTATGCTTGGGGTTATGCCCCTTCCTACATCAGAGTAGAAGATGGAAGAATGCATTAGTTTGGGGTAATAGAGCACCATTGTTTGTCTGTGCTAGATGTTAATGCTTCTTGAATGGGGGAGTATCTATGATGGATAGAGTTATCTAGGACTCTTGATTGATATTTTTGCGAATAATGTCTTTTGACACTCGAGTTGAATAAGTATCAATTGGTGTAGAGTTTGATGTAGAGATATTGCTTGCAAAAAACTTTGAAATTGATGTCAATGGAGGAGAATTTTGGCATGAAAAACATTATGTTGAATAGGGAGAAGTATTGTAAGAAAATATTATGCTAAGAAGAAAAGGTTGGTAGTATACTAAGGAAGATGTTTGGCATAAGCATAGTATGGAGAATAACTATTGGGTATAAAGCACATTAAGGTATATCAATGAGCGAGTATAATTGATGAAGAGAATTTGAAGATGGACAATCTTTTGTTGGTATTCTTGGAACTAGATGTTTTTTTATCTATGTTTCCATCAATACCAAAGGGGGAGATTGTTGGAAGATTGGTTTGATGAAGATATGTTACATTCATGATTGAGTTGGTCATATTGATGTCAACATAGCATGTTTGATGTCTTTTGTGGTATCTGATAGAAGTATAACATAAAGATCAAGTTGACATGGAGGGCTAGTTGAGCATGATAACCACCTGAGGTTATGGGAGGTACTTTTGAGTATCTAGCATATGCAGTTAACATCGAAAGTAGAAAGGATAAGTCTAGAAGAAGTTAAGTTTTGGTGATGTCTATTCTAAAATAGAGTTTAGAAAGACATGTTTTGGTAAACTTGTTATATCTCTTAGTAGAGTTGATACCTTGAGGATCAAGGTTGAGGACAGGGTGAAGACATGTTGAGCATGACATGGATAAGCTCGCTCATCATAATATTGCACGTAAATAAAGTTATTCAAGTTGCAAGGCGAAAGATTTGTGTTATCACTAAGTGTAACATGTTCTTAATGTGGTCCTATAATAATTTATTAAGAAGGACTAACAATTGACTCAAGGAATTATTTTATGGACTTGATATAAATGAATGATATTTTCCTTTATCATGGTATGTATATGAATTATTAGAATACAATAGTCAAGTGCAAAATGAAAAGTTGAGTAGAGTAGTATAGAAGTGAAGGTAACTTCATTCCCAAAGTTTTGCTAAGTGATCTAAGGTTTCTAACCTAGTCTACAAGGTTTGACAGTGATTGGTTCAATTGACAAGATAAATGAAAGAATAAGGAAAGAAGAAAATAATAGTAAACTATTTGTTTGAGTAGTGAGCTCTTCTTGTAGTTGAAATTGCATGTTTAGGTAGGGGATTATTCTTGCATACATTGTACCACAACTCCTAATAGGGTTGGAATCTCTTAATAAGGATTCAAAGTCTCCTAATAGGGTCCATACTCTAACAAAGAATATTTATATTAGTAGATCATCTTGTGGGCATCATTCCTACTAGGGATTTCCCTCTAATCAAGGGTTTCCCTAATCATATTTGTGTAATTGTTTATGTGCATCTTTGTATGGTTGTTTTTTACTTTGGTTGAATGGTTAAGTTTGTTTAAAGAAGACAAATGCTTTAATTGTTGGATAACTAATTCACCTCCCCCTCCCCCCACAATTATCTTGGTGGACCATTATTTCTAATAGTTGTTGTCCTAGCTCATCACCTCTTCTCTATGTTGTAAATTATGGTCTTTATAAACTATTACCTTTTCTTTGGTGTTAGAGTTGTTTTCCTCATTCCAAAGATTCATCTTGCTCTTCTTTATAGGGTGCTTGATGATTGAATCTTTGTTCCCACTTGGTTTATCTTTGAAAGATGATATTTCATCTAAAAGCACCCCTCTATGGTTGGGGTCTTGTTGATAAGATCTCTTTCTTTGAGGATCCTTTTTCCATGAGTGGCATATCCTTTTTACAATTATCTATACTCTTGAATGTAGGGGTCAATACCCTTCGCTAAGAACATAGTGCATATTATTGTTAATAGGGTATCTCCTTACATTTTGAATTAGATATCCTCTTTCTCTTCCTAATTATGTCTAGTAGATAGCCATGATAAGGAGGGGGCATACATAGGATCTCCCTTGTACTATAGTTTTTTTTATATGCTAAATCTTAGAAGGTAATGTACATAAGTTTCTAAATCCTAAAGAGACACACATTTTTCAATTTTCAATATGCTAGATCCTCTAAAGGTAGCTTACATAAGTTTCTAATTCCTAAAGAGAAACACATTTTTCAATTTTTCAATACGCCAAATCTTTTGAAGGTAACACACATAAGTTGCTTTATCCCGAGGAGATACACATTTCATATTCATAGTGATACAAGAAGGTGGATCTATGGGTATTCTAGAAGCTGTCAGAAGACACATTGAAATTGCAAGCATCATTTATGGGTGAATTATTAGGTTTTACCACCTATTTAGCTCTCCCTCCCTTGGTGATTCACAATAAGGTGGGAATCTTAGTGGGTGAGGTAATCACTTCCTCTTTTCTCTCTTTTCTCTTTCATGCTAGTAGGACTAGATCACGAAGCTATGTTGTTTATAGTATTGCTCTTCTCTTTCTTATGTCATCATTTGTGCTTTTATGATAGCTTTCCAAATATGATATTAGTATGATAAATATTTCTTAGCAACATTTCTTGTGCTAGTTGTTTTGTGTTTGTTTAGTACTAACCCTTCTTTTGTATTGTTCTAGTTTTCTTTTTGTTTTCAAACCCTTGTGTGTGCATGTTGAATTATAATCCTTATCCTAGGGGCTTGTTACCTTAGCTAAGTGTTATTTTTATCTTTTTGTGGATCCACTTGGATCCCTTCTTTCTTCTCCTTTACCAAGAGTTTGCATTGAATACATACTCTTGCCAAACTGGGGACTTATTGTATCATCTTATAATGGAAGAAATTCCATGTTAAGAGCATTTAGCCCTCCAAGTAAGTGGCCTAGGGTCATGTCAAGCACCTTGAATAGGAATTTGCATGGATTTGGTTTTTTCCCCCCTATTTTGCTTCTCTCCCCCTATTTCTAGCTTCTTTCTAACAACTTTCTCTAAGAAATTGAAGACTTTGACTTTCTAGGTCAATGATGACCTGATGGGTCAAGGACAACATTGACCTTGACCTAGGTCAATGATGAAATTGAACCTAACCTAGGGACAATTTGATCTTGACCTTGATCCCAAGTCCAAATTTCAAGTTCCAGAGGTTTCAGGATGTTGTGCTTTGGAAAGTTTAATTTTCCTGCTTTTGGGCCGACCATTTTGAATTTTAGAATGGTAAACTATTAAATTGCATTTAATCTAGTTCCATTTCTAGGGGTTAAGGTTAATTGGGATTTAATTTTGCAATGTCATCCTCTCTAGAAGTTTGTTCCCTAGATCACTATATAAGGAAGTCATCTACTCTTATTTTCTCTAACCATAAGCTAACTAGAAGGACCATAAGAAGAGACATTATAATATCAAATGATCTATTATTTTCCAAAATCAAGTAGGCATTACATTCAAGTATTCAATAATTTGAAGGGTTTTGGTTCAAGCACTCAAGATTCGTCATTCAAAACCCTAGATCTAACCATCATGGTGGTGTGATTTTCCTTCAAGATCATTTATTAATATTGAAGATCTATTCATTCTTCTCTCAAGGATTATAAGCATATAATCATGGAGGTTTTGATTTACATTTTCTAATGTTATGTTCAAGCTTTCATATCAATATACTTGTTTACATTTCAAATACAATTACATATCTATTGAATATCATAGTTTCATTGTTAGATCTACATCTACTATTTTCTAGCATTCTTTATTTCAACTCCATTATTAAGTTTGATTCCAAACTAGGGTTTGACCAAGGCAAACCCCTCATCCAAACAAAAAAAACATTTTCTTGTAGGTAAAACTATAGGACAATGAATTGAAGTATAGATTTGGATACCCTTTTCGACTAACTTTTGAGATTTGCCAATAAAATTTCTATTAGAGTTGTTTAGATTAAGGATGACCTTCAGTGAGGGGTAAGATTGTGCCCCACTATTTGGGTAAAATTTGACCTGACCATAGAAGGACAATTTTTTTTGGGTTTTCTCTATCTTGGTATTTCCAGTCCAAAGTGGGTTGCAAAATCTCCTGAAACTGTACATAGACTTTAGAAATAAACATTTTCCATATTTCCCCTAATTTGAGGTTAGTATTTTCCTTCTACTCATTTAATATTTCAAGTACATACTTTCTATAGTAGATTATAAGATTTCCTCCTTTCTTCATATTCGATATTGTTTGATTCATTTGTGCATTGGTCACTTCTTTGTGATCAATTGATTTGGATCTTTCATTTTGAAAATTCAAGTTAGCAATAGGTCCTATATTTAGGGGCCCTTTATAATAGTAGGGTTCCATTTAGGGCTAGAATTTTATGGCCTATAATTTTATTTGGGGGATCTGTTTAGGGCTAGAATCTATTGAGTCAATTGGTCATGGATCTATAGGGACTAGATCAATGGGCTATGCCTTTATGTCTCAATTTTGAAATGGATCTGTCTCTTACACGAATGGAGAAACTATTACCTCTACTTAGCCCCTAGCCTAAAATTTTATGGCCTATCATTTTATGGGGGCCCTACAATTTTATGGTGGGTATGGCCTATCATTTTAGATAGGTATGGTATGGATAGGGCCCTAGCCCTATAGCCTCAAAATTTATGCATCCCCACACACATTTTAGGGATTAGAGTTCCCTGATTGTCAAAAAGGTGCCATCCAACTGGAAACTAAGATATAGAGGGCCAAAAAATCTAGCTGGGAGGGCTATATAATTTTAGGGTAAGGCTCCATGTTTTTTGTAGGAGTAGGGGCATAACATGCTAGGAGCCTAAAATTATAGGGGGCTAGCCTTTCGGCTAAGGCCATGGTAATGGTTCCCACTTTTTGACCAAGTTTGACACAAAAGTATATTTTTTAAAACAAAAATTAGATTTTTTTTAAACAAAAACTTGATTTTCAAATGCATATTATGAAAAAACTATAAAGAATTTGATGATGATGTAAACTAGTGATTTTTTAGAATTTTCTATTTAGTTTCTAACAATATTTTTTAGTTTTTTTAATAATTTCATTTGAAGTCCTTTTTTCAGAATTTCCTCCAAGAAGTGCTTTATACAAAAATTGATATTTTCAAAAAGTGATGGGTGTTTTGACCAACATAGCTTTTTTTTTTTTCAAATAGGATAATTACAAAAATTCTTTTTGGGCTAGAATAGTAACTACCAAGTTTTTTTGGTTTTGTTTAATTTCGTAAAAAAAATAGGTTTTATTTAGTGTCAAAGTGACACAATAATTTTAGACATAGGTTTCTTTTGATCAATATAACTTGAGTTGTATATATTGAAATGAATTTTTTCTTGACTTGCTATAAAGCTAATACACATAACTTTGATGACCATATTTAAAAAAATGTTTTATATTTTTTCCAAGGCTTCAAATGGAGGTATCTAAAATGGTAAAAAAACCTATATTTAATAAAATTAAAAATAAAACATCCCAATAAACACAATTCATACTAAAGATATATTCATTGGAAAACTTATTGAAAGGAGAACACATTTCTAAACTTAGTTTTAGAGTTTAAATTTATTTGGCCCTTGTCTGAGCCATCAAAAGAAGAAAATTTGTCAAAAATTGAGCATAATATGAAAACTTTCCAGTTTTGGAGGCTTTGCTCAAAGAGGACTTCATTCTAAGCCCATTTTTGGGTCTTTGAGTGAAGAAGCTTCATGCAAATCCCCTTGGGTGGTTTACCCATTAGCAGGTGGGGGGGGGGGGGGGGGGGGGGCTTCGAATGAATCCCCTTGGGTTGTTTCATGACAGCCAAAAATGACTACGTAGGATGGCTAGGGGCATTTGTTTGAAGCCCCTGTGCAAGCCAGGGCTTGAGTTAAAGCCCCTTGGCCAACCCTTCCATGGCTAAAGGGCTTCAAACACATAGGGGCTTCATTCGAAGCCCTTAGGAACATGTTTGGGTGCCAAGGGGCTTTGAGCAAAGACCTTAGCAAAAATTTTAGGTGTTATGGGCTTCATTTGAAGCCCCTATTCGGCCCAAAATAAAAAAGATAGAATTATTTTGTTTAGAATTATTTTGTTTGGTATAAATAATAATTGTAGCCTTGTATTTTAATCAAGGAATTCATTGTTTTGAAGAAAGAGGAAGAAGACTCAATACAATTTGAAATATTTTGTTAGTTTTTTGTACACTGACTTGACAATTCAAAATATTTTGAAAATCAAAGATGGGACGACAACAAGGATGATAAAATAAATCTACAAGAAATAGATCAACTAATGTAGAATAGAGAAATTGCGAGAATTTTTTTTTTTAAATTAACACAAAAGAAGAGAAGGTATGTATATGTGTAAATTCATATGGATGTGTATATTTCTAATTTTATAATTAATTTTCTAAATTTATTCATTTATATGCATGTAGGTCTTAACAAAAAATCAAAAGACGAGAAAATACATGTTGAAGAAGATTGGAGTGATGACAATCTAGGACATGACAGTATAGGACATAACAATCTAGGACATGAAAATCTAGGACATAACAATCTAGGACATGATAATTTAGGACATGAACCAATGGGACTTGGAGAAGGATCAAGATCAGTTTCTCAAATTGGTATGGATGAATGCATAAGACTAGCCACAAGAGTAAAGAAAAATATCAGTCATAGAAATTTAGATCATTTACTTACAATGGATGTGGATAAATTGAAATCACTTGCTAATATTAAATCGACAAGTCTTTTCAAAAATAGAGGTATGAATAAGATAGTAAAAGATATAGCAAGTAAATTTTATGTTTTAGAAACACTTGAAAAAACTCAAGTACTTGCTCATGTTCTTTCACAGAAAAACTTGGAAGAGTCATTAAAATTGTTAGGTGTAGACACAACATCAAAAAAGAGAAAATTTTCTAACATGCAAAGTGATATTGTTGAAAATGTTGAGAAAGGTTTTAGCTCTATAGGGAAGAAAACTCAAACTAATGATAAGAGCACTAGAAGAAGAGTTATGTTGCAATCTATTCTTGGTAGTAGTATACCAAAAAATAGACAAATATCTTCAAGTTCATCACATATTGGTTTTAGTACAAAAATCATATCAAAATATATTAAGTGAAGAGTGATTTTGGATGATAGCACTTTGGAAGGAAATTGGAAAATTATGTGTAGAGATCCTCATTGTGATATGATTGATGATAAAATAAAAATTTGGTAATATTGTTTTGAAATGATAATACTCATCCTTCATCAAATACTAGAGATATTTTTAGACATAGGGTTAGACCTAACCTTTATGAACATCATACAAAACATTGGTTGGACATAACACAACATGAAATGTATGTCTCATTTTGTAGTTCAAATCCAGATATAAAGATTGGGCAAATATTATTTGAAAGATTGAAGCCATATTATGTCAGGAGAAACAAAGTGTTTGAAACTTGTTGTTGTCATTATCATATTGAATTTGATCTCCACTATCAAGTATATCTAAAATTTATAGAAGAAAATTTTGGTTATGAAAATTCCCCTCCTAGTAGATGAAGTGAGTTCATCTCATCTATTCTATGTGAAAAAATAGAAGATCCTATTGGTCAAATCAATTGCATTAGAGGAATATGTGACATGTGTTCTAATTTGGCTCTTTTTCCTTTGGATAATGAAGATATTGATGTCACAAAAATAGTCACTTGCAAGGGTTACAAGTATGTAACAAATCAAACTAAATCTTGGAAAGAAACAAAAATATTAGAATATGTTGAAGAAGAGATGATTGTGGGAGCATTTATGGAAAAACTTAAAAAGTTTGATACAACCATATATTCATCATGCATATTTGCAATGTGGAAAGCACAACAATTTCAAACACTTGGAGATAATTTCCCACTTGGAGCTGTTTTATTAGTTGTTGACTTTGCAAAAAACTATTCCTTTGTTCATCAAAAGGCTATTGAATCAGAATACTATTTTTTAGATCAGGTTACTACTATGTTACAAGTGTGCTATGATTATGCACAATTAGATTTGTATGGTATTCAAATCATAGTTGAAGCACGAGTCATCAAAAAAGAATATCACTTCTACATAAGTGATGATAAAGAACATGATATTCATTATGTAGAACATTGTTTCAAGAATTTTTTTGCATATATCAAAGAAAGAGGCATAAGTATTGATAAAAATTATGTTTGGTCAGATTGGTGTGCTGTATAATTCAAATTATCTCAACCATTTTATGCACTTTTTCAATATCATTGTGATGAAAACATCTCATGAAATTTAGAAAACTTTAGAAGCTAACTATGAGGGTAATACACATGCAAAAAGATTTTGATTACAAAACTTGCATTGTGTATTTCAAGATGCTAGAATGATGGAATATGAATCTATAAGAAGCTATATTGGTAGAATATCTAAGATTGTTGTAGGAATCAAATCTTATGAAGGACCCAAATCTAATGATGAAGTAATATGGAAGATCTTGAAAATTTTGACAACACCTTTCAAGATAGTAACACAGATTATTCAGTTGATGATACCATGTATTGAAAATTTCACCAAAGAAACATTGCTTGGTATATTGGAAGCTACAAAATTTGATCTAAAACAATATGGTGAATTAGCAAAAGTTGAGATAGCATTCAGTGCATTAAGTGCTAAACCTAGTCTAGCAAAGAATACAAGAGCACAATAAGACATTGCCAACAATAGCAAAACTTTTGAGGAGAAGATCAAAGGAGTAGCTCTTCTTATGCAAAGAGAAAAAGATGATAAGAATATTTTGAAGTGTTGGAAATGAAATGAATATGGTCATTATGCATCTAAGTGTCCTGAAAGAGAAGGGAAGTATAAGGGCAGATTCAAACCTAGAAGACCTACGAATTGCTTATATGCTAATGAAGAAGAAGAAGAAGAAGAATATGATCAAAGAAAAAGTGAAGATGAATTGAATTGGGATTCATAGCTATAAAGGAGGATGATCTTGATAAAGAAATTAGAGAACAAAGTGAGCTGATTTCACAAGTTGAAAGGAAAGATTGGATCATTGATGGTGGTTGTTCACATCACATGACTGGTGATATGAGAAAATTTGTCAAATTCAAAAGCCATGATGGAGGGATTGTCATAGTAGGGAACAATGTATCTTGTCACATTATAGGAATTAGATCTATCACACTTGATGGTAAAACAAATACTGATGATGTTTACTTTGTTGATGGACTAAAACACAACTTGTTAAGTGTTGGACAACTTGTGGAAAAAGGTTACCAATTATAGTTTGGTAATGAAACATGCATCATCAAGGACAAGGAAGGAAAATTACTTCATACTATCACAAGAACTAGAAGTAATGTATTTAAATGAACAATTCAAAGAAAAAAGTCCTACATCTGACACATGAGTTATGGAAATTCTTGGTGAGTTATCTAATTTGTGCAAAGAATATAATATTGAGTTTATAAATCTAGAATCCTTCCACTACATACAAAGAAACAACAACACAAGAAAAGATAGTTCTAGAATAGAAGATGATACAAAGATAAAAGAAGGTATTGATTTGCTAAAGGAGAGAACCTGAAGGTATGACATTTCTTGTTTGTTGGACATGTAAAGAGTTTGGTCATTTTTCAAGTAAATGTCCTAAGAGGTTGAGAAAAAATAGAAAGAGTTATATATATATGTCAAATCATAAATGTTATATATCTCGATCAGATCAATGATAAAGTAAACATGTGCATGTGTCCTAAACTAGAGAGTCATCTAGATGCATATGAACAGAGTGGCCCTCTAATTGAGAATCATGAGGATCATGTGTTTGTGGAGTATCAACTGAGCCCTACAAATTAAAATCTAACAATGTGTTAGACATGTATAGGGACCTGTATATATGTACACATGGGTTCTAGAGTTTCAAAATTTTACATGTATATATGTAAATTTAAATGCATTGATACAAGTGCACATGTATCTAGTAAATTTTGAATTAATTTAAATTTCTATAATTAAATATTACTTGAGCACTAGTGGGTGTCACATCCATCATATTTGTACCCCTATAGGTAGTAGGTGTCACATCAACAACATCTCTCCTCCCACTATGATTAGAGCCCACATTGGAAGAAGTA
This sequence comes from Cupressus sempervirens, assembly GCA_028749045.1. NCBI lineage: Eukaryota > Viridiplantae > Streptophyta > Pinopsida > Cupressales > Cupressaceae > Cupressus > Cupressus sempervirens. Next base: position 262,690,769 of record CM053785.1, on the reverse strand, counting down.
TGCTCTACTACTCATACCTACAAATATATAACTCATTTAGAAATATGAGTAAATAATTATAAGTTTGTACGTGGAAATTTTTTATTGTAAAATTAAAACTTAAAAGAGGTGTACTTGGGTTTGAGGAGCAAGATGGTCATCAATGACATGTACTAGGGTGTCATCAATAGAAACTCCATCTTTTATAGTCTCAATCCTCTAAAATAGTGAGGAGGGAAAATGACTAACAAGTTGGGAGAGAAGTGGTGTAGAGTTAGTAGACTAAAATAGCAACATGTCCATGTATGATCTTATGTCACTGGGAACATGAATCTGACCCAAATATCATAACTTCTGATCAAGCACACCAACTCCATTAGTAGAAATAGATATACCTTGACTAAATCCTAAAGCCCCCTCAAGTGGAGCTACAACAAACTACTATGCTGAATGCTAAGATGCCTGTTATGTTGAGTGCTAAGTGCTAGATTGTTGAGTGCTAGAGTGTTGTGTAGAGTGCTCAATGCCAAAGTCCTGTGGACAGTGTTGTGTGATCTAGTGTGCATGATATAATGAGATGTCATGGGATGCTCAAAATATAGGCCTCTGTGAAATTGTCTATGCGACACTATGTAAAGGCATCCCCTATGTATCTATGATGTATGAATATGTATGCAAAAGATAATCTAGAAGATACAAGGCCATCTCCATATGTTTGTGCTCTCTAGTGAGGCCACACATATCTGCTGGGGTAGGAATGCATACAACTCTATAGATCTCATCAGTGGGTAGTGTAGTAGTCGATGATGCCTTAGAAGATGATTTGCTTTGACTAGGTGTACTCAAAAGATATATGCCCATAGTGTCAAATGTAATGCTCGTAGCAATAGATGCAATGTGTCCTATTTGATCAACTGCTTCCCTTTAAGAAGCCATGAAAACTCTATTCATAGTAGCAACCATCACTAGAGTCACTGCTGGGGTCCCAGATCCCACCAATGCACGATGATGGTGAATAATACAAGTCACCTCATGATATGCATGACAATCACAAACTCTACCATGTCCTTGACCATAATATCTTGGAATATCTAAATAGTTGACATGGTGCCCCAAATGGAACTCCACGAACAACTGTTGGGAAAAATATAATGGAATTTGGTTATTATGAGGATAACGACCATGTGTTGCTAGAAACTAGGGTATATCATACAAGCAATTTGTGGCACAACTCATCTAGTAACTTGATATGCCCTGACCATGGTCTTCCCCTCATAAAATGGGAAGACCTCTTGTTTGATAATCTCCTTAGAAACTAGGCCTTGAACATAGTCTAAGGATATACCAACCAAGATCTTTGCTCTAAGCTCATAAAAAGTCCTCTTTATGGGCTATTGTGTAAATGCAAACTGTGATCTAAGTCTGTTAGTAAGCTCCTCAAGACTAGTCAAATTTTTTTGACATATACCTCTATATAGATGATCCTAAGATTGCTCAACAACCAATCTCATTCTAGCAATCTCTGTAGTCGAAAACTGGAATATAGTTGACATATCAAGAATGCAAGTGTTTCCCTATCCCTGTGCCTATCCCTATTCTTGTCCCTATCCCTATTCTTGATCTTGTCCATGTCCCTAATCTTGTCCATGTCCCTCTTCCTGTCCTTAATCTTGAGGCTGATTGTGGGATGCCATCTACGGGTACGACATGCAAACTAAATGTTAACTTAATATTACAAGAACATAAGGGAATGTAGACACTAAAAATTGTCCCAAATGACTATATTAATTTAATTAGTACTAGTCACATTCCTCTACTTATTTAATTAAATTATTTTAATTAAATAGGTTCATTTTTGTCTAAGTATTTAAAATTAATTTAAATACTCCTAGCTCTAATGTGTTAATTTAAATTAACACATGATTCTCCACATATTCCTTTTTTAAATAAATTTTATTTATTTAAAATCCTCCATATTCCCATTAATTCTTCTAGACCTTGATTAAATTAAATTTTATTTAATTTAATCTTTATTCAAACCACCTAGAAGTATGTGCATTCATATGAGTTGTCATCACATCTTTTAAGCACATGTTGTCTACACCATAGGAATCTTCTACACACACATGCCACCTCATCAGTCTTATCCATCTATCTAGAATGTGAGATAAGGTGCTTAGTTGTTAAATCTTATCCTTATCTACTATGCTTAGTTGTTAATCCTTATCCTTATCTCCTAGTGGTTTCCAAGCACATTCTAGATGCTTCCTTCATCTACTTTAAATAGATGTCTTGTCTCAAGCTTTTCTAGAAGCAAGAAGAAGCAGCGAAAGCTCGGCTGGATTAGGAGTCATTAGAAATCATTGTCAACCATTAGGTACCATTAGAATTTCTTTTCATTGCATCATCATTCTGTCATTTTGATTTCTCATATCATCTAGTCTAGGTACATATTCCATTTGCATTCACACATCCAAGAGATTCATCCATTGTTGTGTTCCTAAGAGCATACCAAACATACTCTCTATTGTTATGTTCATAATTTGAGGTTTGCATAATCTTGGTTACAATTTTATGCAATACATTTTGGCACGCCCGGTGGGACCCACTTCACGGGTTCAAATTTGGTCAAGCTAAGGTTGGAGGCTTGCGGTTGGAGATTAACTTGCATAAGGAGCGTCTAATCAAGCCACGAGGTCCGTCACCATCTTTGGAGTGCATGAGGTGAGTACCCTATATTTTGTTCTCCTTTGTTGGATAAAAAAAAAATATAGGGGCTTGGGGTAGGTTTTCTTCATTTTTCTTTATGCTATTTAGGTTATTAAAAAAAAAAAAGTGAGATAGGAGAGTTATTTTCTTTTATTTTGTGCATATAATAGGGGGGTTATTTTCTTTTGAGAATTTTTTAAATTTATTTTTTAAAGGCATATTAATGGGGAGGGGAGAAAACAATTAAAAAAAAAATATAAGGAGGGTGTGTTTATTAAAAATATAAATAAATTAAAAAAAAAAATAAATAAAATTTTTGAATTTCCAATTGCCCCTGCCGCCTCTCCAGCGGCTCCCCTACTTCCCGTCGCCGCCGCTCCAGCGGCTCCCTCTCCTTCCCGGTGTCACCGCCGCCCCAGCGGCTCCCTCTCCTTCCCGACGCCACCGCCTCTGCCAGTGGCTCCACCCGCATCCTACGCTCTTCGCTGCACACCACCGCCACTGCGGCCTCACCTCTGCACCCCTCGTTGCTGATCACGCCACTCCGCCCCCGGGCATTAACTCCAGTCGCACCTCTGCGGGTTACGTTTCTTCCAGCGAGTTACAGTTTCTCCCCGCGATGCTTTTCTTCCTCCTTGCGGCCGCTGTCTTTCTCCTTGCGACGCTATTCTTCCTCCTCACGGTCGCTATTTTTTTCCTGCGGCGCTATTTTTCTCCTACGGCCGCGGCCTATTGGTGCTGCCCCCCGCCTTTTTCCTCTGTTCACGGTCGCCCGCTGTCGTCGATAGTCTCCTGTTCACCGCGGCCATTGCGCCGCTCGGTCTGCCTGCTATCGTCCTTGGATGTGGTAGCCGTTTCTCAAGCTCCCTCTCCAGAATTGAACCCCGTGCACAGCTCTGTCGGCACCCGAACAACCCGCAGCCATCGCTGTTACCTCCACAACCTCCTCCTCCAGCTTGCTTAAAAAAAAAAAAAAAATAAAAAATTAAAACTAAAAAAAAAAAAATGAAAAAAAATAAAAATAAATTTGCTTTTTATTTCCTTTACTTTTATTTAGAATCAAATTTATTTTGTGCATTTAGATCTTTATTTTTATTTTCCTTTTAGCCAAGACATTCAAAAAAATTAAAAAAAATTTTGCTTTTCGTGTGCCTGATTTTTTGCAACATTGAATGAACATTGTACATTTTAATCACGTGTGTCTTCAATTAGAAAACTTAAAATTTCTTTGGCAATGAACAAGTGTCTTTTAAACCCCAGCTCCACTTACGTATTCTCTCCCCTCGTGCCTTTGGGTGATCTTGGGTGCACAAGAAATAAGTGGACTTGTTTTTATTTTTCTAGGAGGCCTGCTTGAGGATTTCATCACCCATTGGGATGACTTCAACTCTAGCGTTCTAGCGGAGTATAAAAATCGGGAGGTGAATCGAAAGACACCTCTCTTGGAATTGTAATATTGTCACTCTTGGCTAAGCCCCAAAGAACTTTGTACCTTTGGGAAGTGAAGGAGGAGATTGGGTTACTGTCTTCCCTCGACTGTGTGGCAGTATTTCGTTTCATCTACAGATTCAAGCCTCACATACCTTGCGTATATTGAGGATGCCCCCAGTTGAGCCTTGTACAACATAGTTCAACCTTATAGGACTGTTGGTGTGTTTGGAGTGTTTGAAACAAATTTGTATTGTACATATTTCATTGTTTTCTTTTGCATCTTAAACCTAAAAATTCAAAAAAAAAAATCCTAAAAGTTCAAAAATGCAAAAAAAAATAAAAAACATTTCAAAAACACAACAAAAAACACCTCTTCTTAATCATCATTCCAAATTATTTCACGTCACATATTCCTTCCATCCAAGACATCGTTCCCTCTTACATATCTTACCTTCATCATTCGAAACATTGCTTGACATCTTCATCCTCTTTATTTATCTAAATCATTTCCTTGTCATTCAATCACATTCCTAATCTTCATCTTAGTCATGATTCATCATTAGTCATATTCAATTTCCCTAGTCAAGCTCATCATGCATTCTTAATTCGATCCTTCAAATCAGCATTCTTCTAATCCAATTCCTTGTCAAATTCAGTCATCCAAGTCATAATCAATCTTTCAAAAACTTCATTCACGTCTTCTTCTATTTCAATTTGACATCACATATTCTACTTCGGACATAGGAGCATTGCCTTATCATTGGACTTTCATTCAAATCAAACATTCACTTTGTTTACACTATCATAGGGTTCTTATCAAATCAAATCGAACCCTCATCCAATCCAAATCCAAACCAAATTAATATCAAATCAATTCAAATTTAATCAAATCAAATCAAGGTCCAATCAGCACAAAGCTCCTCATTCCAAGTTCATATTCCCTCTTCAAATCTTTTCATCACTTTTCATCTTGCATCCATGGATTCAAATCCGCTTCTTCCAATGATTGACAACATTGCATGACAACATGGTCTCGTATCTCCTCCATATCAAATTCCTTCTCAACACTTCAATTCTAATCTATCTCATGTTCATCATTCTCCTACCTTTGACAAGGGAAATCCATCTCCTTATCCTTCATCTGTAGATAATTCCATCCATAGCCATAATTCCTCTGTCATAAATGACCTCGCCATAGAAATTGAGGAACTAAAGAATACACTCTTGGACAAAATAAGTCCGTAGGAAAAGGTCATTTTCTTTGCTATGTGTCCTTAATTTTCCAGCTCTCATATCCCTCCATACAATTCCATTCATGGCCCACACAATGCCTCAGTCGTAAATACCCTTGCCAAGAAAATGGAGGAAATGAAGAATTATCTCTCGTATTTCAAAGGCATTAGTTCTCATGTCCCATCAAAACCTAATCCTCCATCTAATCCCCCTTACTATGAACCTAATCCAAATCCTTTATCCATAATTCCACCTCCACAAAATCCTAATCCTATAATAACATTATCCTCTAGTCCTCCAATTACATCATCCCCTAATCCTCCAACAATATCATCTCCTAAGCCTCCAACAATGTCATCTCCACCTCGTCAGGGGTATTTCACATCACTTTTGGCTAGATTGAAAATTCAGCATAATGTGAGCCAATCACCCAAAGCCACATCTCCAGTTCCATCTCAAGACCCTCCTACAAAGCATGATGTTTCTCCTCTAGATCTGAGCACTTCTCCATCCCATCATTCCACTATCCCTCTAGATTTATCCATCCCTCCTAGTCCATCTTCTGATTCCCATCCTAATCAAGATCAAGACATTACACCTACCACGCACATTACCGATTCCATTCCATCTCCAGCATTAGCATCCATAGATATTCCCCTTCATGAAAAGGTTTCTTCCACTCCATTCACTAATACTCCTCCATGTCAAGATCCAATTACTCCATCTCATGATTCCATTTCCTCCACACCCACATATGAGATCCACTTACCATGCTATATGATATTCTTTCACCACATGATTCCATTCCTTCCTTTTTCTCATATGATTCTAGTCCATTTCATGATCCACTCCTTGAGCTATATGATATTCTTTCATGTCAAGATCAAAGTACTCCATCTCATAGTTCCACTCCCTCCATTCCATCTCATGAACCTATTCCAAGTCAAGATCAATGCACCCCTTCATCCATATTTCATGATCCCTCACCATCTTATGATCCTATCATTCCTCATGAACCCCCTCATAACCCTACTCCTTTACATGATCCTATTACACCTATCCAATCTCCTCATGAACCCCATACACCTAGACTCGCATCTTGCATTGAGAATACTAAGTATCCCCTTAAAAAAATAATTCCTCAAGATGTTGGTACACCTTCCACTTTTTCCAATTCCAAAACTCTTCCTTCCACACCTAAAACTTCACCTCCTTCATCTTCCAAGTCCATTTTAGGTCCTTATAGTCCATCCATTCTAGGTTCTTATAGTCCATCCATTCTAGGTCCTTATGTTCCATCATCAAACTCTTCTTCCCTTCCGTCCATATTAGGTCCTTATATACATCCTTCTACCTTATCCACATTTTCCAATTTATCCCCTCATAGTCCTAGTAAAGATCAACAAAGGCACACGTCCTTGAATTCCTTCCAATGTTCATGTTCCATACATTCTCCATCTTATTTACCTTCATGCACCCATACCATGGACAATGGAAGCAAATTGAATGCCAAAGAAAAAGAAAACAAAGTCGAAAATCCACAAAAGTGTAAGGATCAACATGTCCCATCTGAGCGACATGTCCAAGAAAAGAAAAATCAGATCCAAAATGCAATCAAAAAGCCACAAAGGCTAAAAATCAAAAGGGAAAAAGTTATGTGGATACCAAAGCTACTTAATGTAACAATGAATCTCAAAGAAAGATTCCAAATGACATCCAATCCTGCTAATCCAAAGGCCTCCCTCCTTCATAAATTCTCTCAACCTCCATTTTCCAAATCCATTTTGGGACCTTATACACCCAAATCCACCATCCCAACTCTATCATCTCCTTCATCCATTTTGGGTCCCTATATCCCAAAATTCCAACTTTCTTCTACACATCCTTCACAATTTACTCCTTTCCACCACCATTCAAGGTGTGTGCCAATGAAGATCTTTCCACTTCCTTCACAAGTTTTCCAACCTAGTATCCCTCAACCATGTCTTCCTCCTACCTACTCAACTCCCTTAAGTCAAACTTTTTCATAGGTCATTTTCTTCTATTCCCCAATTCACTTTAGCATTCTTTTCCTTACCCTATCAACATCTATGAGAAAATACCAACAATTCCTTGAAAAAATAATAATAATAAACAAATTAAAGAAGCATAAATATCAAGGGATACATCCATATACCTAGATGCTTGAGTCCTCCCTTCATTTTCCTACTATGTATCCATTGTCTTCTACTTTCACTTACCTATCCATTAACTTCCCTTTTTCCACTTGCACTCTACACTAGGGGCAATTTCCATCCATATTGTGCTTCTTTACCTATCTTCCATATTCCATCTATCGTTCATTGTTATTCCCATCTTTGATCTTGACTTACACTTTCCATTTTCCCTTGCGCTTCATCCATACAAACCTTCTATACATATCCTTTCATGCTCCCATCTTACTGTTCATTATCCTTTGGTGACCATTATCCATACATTATCCTATATACTTCCTACATTCTTCCATATGTTTGATCTTGACATGTTATCCCTATCTTGCATTCCATAGTCCTTGTCACGTTCATGTTCATGCATCCATTTTCCATCCATATGCATACATATTCCCATCCTCTTTTCATGTTCATTTATATCTTTTCCATCCATAATCTTAAGCACATCTATCCTTCTTCCATATACCCTTGATCTTTGTTATCCCTTTCATTTCATCCACTTCTTATCACGCATTTCCTTCATATCCTTCATACCATTATCCCTTTTCCATCCATATCCTTCATATAATTATCCCTCCTCCATATCCTTCGTATCCTTATCCCTTTTTCATGCCTTCCTTCATTCCACTTTCATACCCATGCTCATAATCAATACTAGAGGCACAACAACAAAAATGTTCATACATGCTTAAGAAGAGCACATGCCTTTTCTTTCTCCATATGCGAGCTTTCATACCATTTGTCCCTTTTCATGCAATCCTTCCGCACCATTATTTCCTTCCATTTTCATATTCTTGGAATGGGGCATTGTTGGTCACTCCTTTGAAATATGGTTCTTGGTTCCCCATTATCTGACACTATATCCGTTGGTCATCCATATTATTCCTTCATTCATATATCTACCTAACCTTCCTATCCATTTACAAATACCGTGGCTCTCCCTTGTCATTGGTCTCAATTCATTCTATTCCACATTCATTCACTTCTCTTCATTCATTCATATCAAATTCAATCCAAATCTTTCATATTCAATCAATTTTATTCCAAATTCGTTCAATCCATTCATTTCTATCCATTCTATCTATTCATTCATATCAAATTCAATCCAAGTCTCCTAATCTATTCAATCAATTCATTTATCCTTTAATTTTATCATATTTTCTTCTTCCAATCACTTCATTGACATCATTTCCATAATCAATTCCTTCATTCTATTTGCATCTACCTTGATCAAATTTCTAGTCTTTCATTCAACACATGTTCCTCTAACAGAATATTTATTATTTTCATAATCGATTCCTTCCATTTTATTCCAATTCAATTCATCCATTATCTTATCTTATCTTATCCATATTCTTACCACACTGAGCTTCCATCCATAAAACCAACCTCATCAAATAGTGATTGCAAAAAAGCTTACACAAATTCACATTTAGACTCCATGATTTGAGAACATCATTCCTTTTACTGTCATTGCTAGCAACCAATCACAATTATCTCATTTCAATTCAATCAATCAATTAGTTTTTGCCTTACAGGATGAATCCTTCCTACATAGGCTTAACAAATTTAACAAATTTATTAGGTTCATAGCAAGCATGGTGAATTGAATGACTACTTAGTCATAATGTCTTTTTGTTAATTTTATCTTTGTGTGTCAGTGATAGCCTCCCCCAGTGTACCTTGATCTTCCATATCCTGGTATCATTTGAATAGCTTATCCTGATTACACATGTTATTTTGCAATATGATTTATTTTCATGATTCTTTAGCACATCTATATGAGTTTCAAGTTATGTTAATGCATTGCTCACTGGAGGCAACGGGTTAGCACACTTTCCACCAAGCTCCTTAAAAAGACTTTGGGTGTGCCCAGACCTGTCCAGTGTGTATATGTCATTTGTTCCCTGATGACTCTGAAACCTACATCCATTGTGTTAAGAGTCTAATACACGCAAAGGAATCTTGTCATCTATGCTTCTATAGCATTTGGTGCATAACTCCTCTTGCAATATTAAAATAAGGGTTTGCTCTCCATATGAACACAATTGAATCTCTTGCATTCATGTAGTTAAGTTGCATTTAGATTATCATTTTTTCCATCACCCTTCTCTTTTGTCATTGTCACCAATCCTCTCCTATCTTCTCAAGGGCAACCTGTATTTTCTTTAATATGATGTCGTGCCGACATCACATCAAAGAGGGGCAAAATGTAGGCACTAAAAATTGTCCCAAATGACTATATTAATTTAATTAGTACTAGTCACATTCCTCTACTTATTTAATTAAATTATTTTAATTAAATAGGTTCATTTTTTTCTAAGTATTTAAATTTAATTTAAATACTCCTAGCTCTAATGTGTTAATTTAAATTAACACATGATTCTCCACATATTCCTTTTTTAAATAAATTTTATTTATTTAAAATCCTCCATATTCCCATTAATTCTTCTAGACCTTGATTAAATTAAATTTCATTTAATTTAATCTTTATTCAAACCACCTAGAAGTATGTGCATTCATATGAGTTGTCATCACATCTTTTAAGCACATGTCTACACCATAGGAATCTTCTACACACACATGCCACCTCATCAGTCTTATCCATCTATCTAGAATGTGAGATAAGGTGCTTAGTTGTCAAATCTTATCCTTATCTACCATGCTTAGTTGTTAATCCTTATCCTTATCTCCTAGTGGTTTCCAAGCACATTCTAGATGCTTCATTCATCTACTTTAAATAGATGTCTTGTCTCAAGCTTTTCTAGAAGCAAGAAGAAGCAACGAAAGCCTAGCTAGATTAGGAGTCATTAGAAATCATTGTCAACCATTAGGTACCATTAGAATTTCTTTTCATTGCATCATCATTCTGTCATTTTGATTTCTCATATCATCTAGTCTAGGTACATATTCCATTTACATTCACACATCCAAGAGATTCATCCATTTTTGTGTTCCTAAGAGCATACCAAACATACTCTCTATTGTTATGTTCATAATTTGAGGTTTGCATAATCTTGGTTACAATTTTATGCAATATAGGGAAACTTAATGTAAACTTAATATTATGAAAGTGTTGAGAGAGTGAGAGAGAGAGTGAGGAGAGAGAAGTGAGAGGAGAGAGAAAGTAAGAAGGAGAGAGTGTGAGGAGAGAGAAAGTGTGATGAGAGAGAAAGTATGAGGAGAGGGAGAGTGAGTAGAGAAAGGAAGGAGAGAGAAGTGATGAGAGAGATAAAGTGTTGAGAGAGAAAGAGCGAGAAGAGAGAGAGTGTGAGGAGAGAGAAAGTTAAGGAGAAAGAAGTTATCAGAAAGAAGTGTGAGGAGAGAAAAAGAAATTTGAAAGGAGAGATAAAGTTAGAGGAGAGAGAAAGTGTGTGTGAGAGGAGTTCAAGTAGAGAGAAAGTGTGAGGAGAGATTGAGAAAGTGATGAGAGAGAAAGAGTAAGGAGAGAGAGTGTGAGGAGAGAAAACTTTATGAGAGAGAAAGTAACAAGAGAGAAGTGAGAGGAGAGAGAAAATGATGAGAGAGAAAGTAAGAAGAGGGAGAGAGTGAGAGGAGAGAGAAAGTGTGAGGGGAGAGAGAGAAAGTGTGAGTAGAGAGAAAGTGATGAGAGAGAAGGAGTGAGAGAGAAATTGATAAGAGAGAAAGAGAGAAGTGATGAGAGAGAAAGTGAGAAGAGGGAGAGAAGTGTGAGGAGAGATCGAGATTTGAAAGGAGAGATAAAGTGTGAGAAGAGAGAAAGTGTGTGAGAGAGAGTGTGAGGAGAGAGAAATTGATAAGAGAGAGAGTAAGGAGAGAGAAGTGAGAGGAGAGATAAAGCAAGAAAAGGGAGAGAGTGTGAGGGAGAGAGAAAGTGATGAGAGAGAAAGTAAGAAGAGGGAGAGTGTGAGGAGAGAGAAAGAGTGAGGAGAGAGAAATTGATGAGAAAGTAAGGAGCTAGAAGTGCAAGGAGAGAGAAAGTAAGAAAAGGGAGAGAGTGTGAGGAGAGAGAAATTAATGAGAGAGAAAGTGATGAGAGAGAAAGTAAGAAAAGGGAGAGAGTGTAGGAGAGAGAAAGAGTTAGGAGAGAGAAATTGATGAGAGAAAGTAAGGAGAGAGAAATTGATGAGAGAAAGTAAGGAGAGAGAAGTGCAAGGAGAGAGAAAGTAAGAAAATGGAGAGAGTGTGAGGAGAGAAAGTAAGAAAATGGAGAGAGTGTGAGGAGAGAAAGTGTGAGGAGAGGGAGAGTGAGGAGAGAGAAATTGATGAGATAGAAAGTAAGGAGAGAGAAGTGAGAGGAGAGAGAAAGTGATGAGAGAGAGTAAGAAAAGGGAGAGAGTGTGAGAAGAGAGTGAGGAGAGAGAAAGTAAGGAGAGAGAAGTGAGAGGAGAGAGAAAGTTCAAGAAGAGAGATAAAGTAAGAAGAGGGAGAGAGTGTGAGGAGATAGAGAACTTGTGTGAAAGAGAGAGTTCAAGAAGAAGGACAGTGCAAGGAGAGCTTGAAAAAGTGTGAGGAGAGAGAAAGTAAGAAGGAGAGAGGGTGAGAAGAGAGATAGTGTGATGAGAGACAAAGAGTAAGGAGAGAGAGTGTGGGGAGAGAGAAATTGATGAGAGAGAAGTGAGAGGAGAGAGAAATTAATGAGAGAGAAGTGAGAGGAGAGATAAAATAAGACGATGAAGAGAGTATGAGAAGAGAGAAAATGTGAAGAGAGAGAAAGTGTGAGGAGAGAAAGTGCATGTGAGGAGAGAGATATTAGTGAGAGAGAAGTGAGAAGAGAGAGAAAGTGAACAGCGAGAAAGTGAGAAGAGAGAAAAAGTCTAAGGAGAGAGAAAGTGAGAAAAGAGAGAAATTCTGAGGAGATAGAAAGTAAGGAGAGAGAAGTGAGAGGTGAGAGAAAGTGATGAGAGAGAAAGTAAGAAGAGGGAGAGAGTGTGTGAGGATAGAGAGAGTGTGTGTGAGGAGAGAGAAATTAAGGAGAGATAAGTGAGAAGAGAGAAAGTGAAGAGAGATAAAGTAAGGAGAGAGAAGTGAGAGGAGAGATAAAATGATGAGAGAGAAAGTAAGAAGAGGGAGAGAGTGTGAGGAGATAGAAAGTGAGAAGAAAGAGAAAGTAAGGAGAGAGGAGTGAGAGGAGAAAGTAAGAAGAGGGAAAGAGTGTGAGGAGAGACAAAGTGTGATGAGAGAGAAAGTGTGAGGAGAGAGAGTGTGTGCATGAGGATAGAGAAATTGATGAGAGAGAAAGTGAGAAGAGAGATAAAGTGAAGAGAGATAAAGTAGAGAGAAAGTGATGAGAAAGAAAGTAAGAAGAGAGAGAGAGAGTGTGAGGAGAGAGGAAGTGATGATAGAGAAAGCTAGGAGAGAGAAGTGAGAGGAGAGAGAAAGTGAAGAGAGAGAAAGTCTAAGGAGAGAAAAAGTGAGAAGAGAGAAAGTTTGAGGAGAGAGAAAGTGAGAGGAGAGAGAAAGTGATGAGAGAGAGTTTTTGTAGATATTGAGGGTAATTTTTATTAATTTTTATTCATCTCTAAGTTTTAAATAATTTTTTTCTACATCTAATCCTATTGTTGGTTTTCCACATCTTAGATCATATTTTTAGTTTTCCACATCGAATCCTATTTTTGGTTTTCTACATCTAGAATCATATTTTTGGTTTTCTAAATCTAATCATATTTTTTGTTTTTATTGTTTATCTACCTAGCATTTTAAATAAACTAAACATATAATATTTATTCCATTAACTACAATTTGACAATAATTTTTAATAAACTAAAATACAACATATAAACATAATATTTTATTATTGTATACTAAAATAAAAAAATACCCATTAAAAAGCTAAATAAATTCATAAAACTAACTATTAAAAACAAAACCACAAATAATTCATCAAAATAACTAAACAATCATTAAAAATAACTAAATATTCATTAAAAATACAAAGATGAACGCACCTGGTAAATTGAATACTTGAAGGAAGTTCAATATACTAATTCAGAATGATGGTCTAATTGCAGATGTCATGAACTTCACTCCAACTACTGGTCCAAAATATTTGTCATGAAAATGACATCCAAAAATGGTAAATTATCTTAAAAGTTGCCGTGATTAGGGTTTTTTAGGCTTCAAATGAAGTCTTTTGGGCTTCAAGTCAAGCCATGGGCTTCCATCGAAGCCCTCTCCACATGGCTTTGATTGAAGCTATCTGGTGGCTTCGATGGAAGCCAAGGCTTTGCTCAAAGCACCCCAATTTTTTTTTCCTACTTTTCATCTAATTTGTTCATGATGAAAAGTGGGAACAAGTTGTGTGGGATGACCTTCCCCTCTTACATAATATATCATACCCCACTCACATTTTGATCCTATTCATATTTTAATCTATTTAGTATGATATACTTTTCCATATTTTGATTGTTTCATTTGCTATGTATGTAATGTCCTGCCAGGTGACCCAAAAGGAGTTAACCTAAAGTTTTGCTAAGTTCACCAAACATTTAAAAAAAAGAGAGGTAAAGATACAACAATAGTAATAGAATAGCAGAAGAAATTAATAAACACTCATACATTAACAACACATAAATAGGTTACGACTCATAAGGGTCCCATGACGATGAATCACATTTAATTTTAATTAACACTAAATTCAATATGTAATAATCCACATCAAATGGTAATATAAAAGTATGAATCCATTTAAATAATATACAATCATCTTAAATGCCACTTGGCAATAATCATAATGCACCATCATCCACTGTATATGTCACAGGGCATAAAGGATGAAATAATATATATCATGAAATAAATTACATCATCTCTTAAGATCTTATGAAATCAAATACAATATAATAGTACAACCATCCATCATAGAAATACAAAAATATATAGAAAGGAGCATCTTCACAAACACATCCAACAATGACATTTGATGGTTAGATCTCAATGGTATAAAAAAAAGTACTACCATCCGACCTTGTGGAACCTAAATGGCCCACTCCCACTGTGCTGAGGAGATAGTCTCAAGTCCCAAACAAGATAACAAACTCAAAAGTCAAAAAACAACATCTAGGTTCAAGGAATCACTTGAAAGGAAACTATCTCAAAGGGTATTAAGACACAAGTATCAACTAATCCTAGAAGCAACACCAACACATAGGAAATCCACTATGCAAGTGGGCAAGTGTCATTGCATGAACCAACTTTAGGGTTACTAGGCTAGTCTTTTAATCCTCTACCCCCTAGTGACTCTATGCAACACTAGTATCCTTTTATATTGACAAGGCATACTAATGAGTTAGCTCTAAGGTTACTTGGCTAGTCTTTTAATCCTCTAGCCCCTTAGTGACTCCCTGTGGTACCAATATCTGGTTAATTCATTTTAAACCCATTTAATGAAATATTATCACTTATTAAATAACCTACAATGGGTTACCCATTGGCCTCTTTAGGGCCTTGACCTCCATTGCAAGTCACTTCCCAACATGACATATAGATAACCTACCCTAAGCTCAATAAAAAAAGAAGATCTCAAAAGACCAAATACCATACATTAGTTCTTAAACAAGCAATTGACATGTATTGAAGAACACTGATCATAATCACAGATTCCACCAATATGATCATCCTAATAGGACTAATCCAAAAATCAAGTATACACAAACCAATCCATGTCATAAAATGACATCACCAAGAACAGATCATACAAACACCTCAATACTATAAAAGCAACTAGAAAGCTATCCAAATACAACTGATCGAAGACTCAAAGGTTATATCATATAGGTCACACCATTCACCTCAGTTTCACAAAAAAACACTGGAAAGAAATAACAATTAATAGATCAACACACATCATAGATCATACTAGACACATTACCATGGTTGAGTGTAAATGATCATATACAACACATCATCATGAAATTATAGATAAAACTCACAAGCCTCTGGTAATACAACCTAATTGGTCAAATCTAAGTCAACCCAACACCCAACAATAAAACCACACATCATAAAAAGAGTACATACAAAGGTTATTTTCACAGTGAATTAGGTTTTGAACACACACCAATTCCCTTTTCACTTACAGGTTTTTAAGTTTTAGTTTTGTTATTAAGTAAATCAATTCATAATGTTTGCAATCTCAAATAAGGTTTTAGTTTTCATTTCTCTAGTTATCAGGTTCACTATGATTTTCAAATTCACTAGAATTTCAGACGATTCAACAAATCATTTAAAGTTGTTTAAACATTGTTTCATAGTTCAATTCATTATCAAAACATAAGAGTTCAGTGAACATACGCATCACAATTTTTGTCTTTTTAAAGTATGTTAATTACTAAAGTTTTCAAATAAGAAAATTTCCCTAGCAATAAAAATCATTTTCATATAAAAGCACAACCCAAGTTTACTAAAGATAATCATTAATTCTCCCAATTAATTTCTTTGATTTTTGATTTCCTTTAGAATTCTATTTAAATAATAAAGTAATAAATCAAATTTTTAAATAATTAAATTTCAAATTTTAACAATACTTATAAAAATTAATAATAATCATCAATTATTACCATAATAATTTTAAATTTATTTAACTTTGGAAAAACTTTCACAAAAAGGAAACCTGCTAAAAATAGAAACTTCCAAAAATAGAAACTTGCTAAAAATAGAATCTTTCCTAAAATAGAATCCCACTAAAGATAGAAACTTTCTCAAAATAGAAACCTATGAAAAACTTAAACTTTTTGAAAATAGAAACTTGCTAAAAATAAAAACTTTTCAAAAATAAAAACCTTCTATAAATAGAAACTTTCATGAAATGGAAACTTAATAAAAACATAAAATTTCAAAAAATAGAAACTTGCTAAAAATAGAAACTTTTTAAAAGTAGAAACTTACTAAAAATAGAAACTTTCCAATATAGCCTTGATATAGAAATCCCAACCAACCAGTCAAATTCTATAAAACTTGTAAGAATTTGCCTTAGGGAAAAATTCACCTAGAAACTAAGAACTCAAACACAAGCACAACTATAGACTAGAAATGGAAATGATCAATTAATCAGAGTATGTCCTAATACATTGCTTTGTTCAATATATGATGCGATATACAAACATACTAGGAGTGCCTGTATATAAAGGCCTCTTTGGAAGCACCTAGAATGTCTCTAGAAAGAACAACTAAGCACATGCCTTATTCATCATTCTAGACGAGTGGATAAGAAGGACAAGGTTGTAGACACCATGTGCTTGATTATTGTGCTAATTCTTGTGTTGTAGACATGATGTGCATAAAAGAAGTGTGGACACCTGTGTTGTCAACATGACAACGTACAAGAGTACACATACTCCTAGGTGGCTAATAAATAAATAATAAAAAATATGCATGAACTTGAGTAAACTTAAGTAAGTGTAAATAGTAAATACGTATTTACACCAACATCCCCCCTTAAGTGCAACTTATGGGAATGCCCTTTAGCTTATGAAAACTAGAATGAAATGCAAGATGGGTCCCAGCTACTAGGCCATGTTAGGTACCTATGTACATAATGAGGATGAAAATCCCTCATAAAGTGGAGAAAGAGGAAAAAACTCATGTGAAAAACCCTCCCCCAAAAAGAGAGATAAATAGGGATGCATGGATGGATGGAGTAATCAAGACCCCCCCATTATGACATACATCTAGTATATACAAGAGAAAAATGTAGAAGAACCAACCCCTTAAGAGGAAAAAGCGCCCCCCCCCCCCGCCAACAAAAAAAAGGAGAAGAAGAAGATGACATAGTCCCCCCCCACCCCTAAAGGTAGTGTGCCAATCAGTGAGAAGTGCTTTGACATAGAAGTTGATCCATGACCTTTGAATGATGTTCCTCCCCTTTGGAAGAAACAAATGTAAGGGTACAAAGGAGATGCATCCGCTGTATGGATAAGGAATCTCTAAGATGAACGGTGTCTCTGAAACTTGTTCAAGTGTCCCTATGTCAAGGCTGATGATAGCTTCCTCAAAAAATGCTGAGAAGAAGTGAAGATCAAACATGGAGTGATGTAGAACCTATTTCAAAAAACTAACAGTCTTCTCAAATGACAAAGAGATCTCTTGTAGATGCTGTACATAAGTATCCACAATCACATTAGCTTGGAAAGACTAATCATGTAGAAAATGGATATGAGGGTCAGAATAAGCACTTGCAACAACTATAGAAGGATCATCCTCAATGAAGGGAAGTGGTAGATCATCAAATAAGTCTTCCAAATCTACTGTGTGTGACTCCAAGAAAAAGCTGAAATGTCTAGCAAGAAGTCATCACTTGGAAGACAAAGTGTACCCTGTAGTGCTGAAGTACATGAATCTATCATTGTGGTAATGAATGAAGAATTGACCTCAAATAGAAGATGAATATCCTCAAGAATGTCTCCCACATCTTCAATGTGAGACTCCATGAATAGGCTTGCATGGGTGGGAAGGAAGTCTTTGCATGAAGGTAGAGTAGGAAGACATAAAGGGTCACGCTGCACTAAATTTGTAGCATTTGTGGCTAGAACAAGATTAGTAGGAGCAAGGGGAGCATCTAGAGGTATGATCTCATCTGAAGAGGAATTAGTTGCAACTGGAGGTATGAGATTTTAAGGGAATGGAGGAATGTTTGGATCTCCATACTTCTCCCAAAGATACATCCAGCAATCATGTGGTGGCCATATCTTGGCAACTGGCTTATGACAATCAGAAGAAGATAGATTGGTAAGAATGACAAAAATTAGTCTACCAACAAGTTCTTGTAATTCATCAATGATCAAGTCATTGGAACATAAATAATGAAATACTTCCTTATGCTCTCTTCTAGGATGATCAAGAAGTTTATCACTCCATGTGTGATAGTTGTTGTTTGTCAACTTGGGTCTAATGTCATATCGACATGTGGAACAATACTTCTCTTCCATGAGATCACTCAATGAACCCCAAAAATGGAAAAGAGAATCAAAGAAACCCCCCCCTAATGTATGATTTAGGAAAATTTATAGCCAAATTTCACCAAATCACTATTCCAGATGCAATGGTGAGGTTTGATCTGGCTCTAGATGCTCCCAATTTCTATAGTACTCCAGATTTGGGCTAAGGTACTGAAGCAACTAGTGGTCTCGAATGGCTATGTGATGAGAAAATCTCCAAGCTTTGATACCATGTAAGAATTTGGTATTAGATACTTTTCCCAAAGATACATCTAATAATCATGTGGTGGCCATATCTTGGCAACTAGCTTATGACGATTAGAAGAAGAGAGAATGTTAAGAATGATACAAATTAGTCTACCAACAAGTTCTTGTAATTCATCAATGATCAAGTTGTTAGAACATAACTAATGAAATACTTCCTTATGGTGTCTTCTAAGATGATCAAGAAGTGTATCACTCCATGTGTGATAGTTGATGTTTGTCAACTTGGGTCTAATGCAATATTGACATGTGGAACAATACTCCTCTTCTATAAGATCAATCAATGAACCCCCAAAATGAAAAAGAGAATCAAAGAACCCCCCCCACCCTAATGTATGATTTAGGCACTTGATAGCCACTTGTCAATTTAGGGCCTGTTTCTGAAAGCAATATTTTTGTCTATAGAACCCATAATATGATTATAGATCTGAAAAGTAGACAAAAAAATGCACTTAAAAAAAAAATAGAACCTGATTTGGAATCTAGATGAGCCTGTGCTAAGCATTTTAAGTGGCAAAATTTGGGATTAGCGAGTTGCAAAAAAATTTAGGAACAAAGATGTCAAACTTCCTACACTAATGTGTAGATCATGAAATCATACCCCAAAATAAAAAAAATTGCTCACAAAAAGGAGTCTTTATGAGGGAGATATCATTGTTTGAAAATCACCTTTGTTGTTATTTTTTCTAAATTGCCACCATGCCTACAAAAAATAAATGGCTCTAGATTTTGCCTTAGATGTCTAATTTGGATGGAACAAAATCTGATTTGGGGGTTTTTGGACCTTCTGAATGTGATGGAATTTTTTTTTTTTGCACCAACAAGCTCCAATCTTCACCTACAAAAGATCTCTCCTATGGCCCTATGGCCAAAAAATTTCCAAAAAATAATGCAGATCCAAAAAAAAGTAGAGATGTAGATGAAAAAAATGTAGATCTAAAAATTAAATGTATAGATTTGAAATGATCATATCAATGCTGCAAATCAGTCCTTCGGGTGCTGGTTTGCAAAATTTTTTTGCCTCACAATTGACTTTGGCCTAGGGTAGGCAACTTTATAGCTGATTTTATCAAATTAGCATTCCAAACTCAATCGTGAGGTCAGATATGGCTCTAGACGTTCCCAATTTCTATAGTACTCTAGATTCTAGCTGAGGTGCTGAAGCAACCAGTGGTCTCAAATAGCTATGTGATGAGAAAATCTCCAAGCTCTGATACCATGTAAGAATTTTCCTTAGGGAAAAATTCACCCAGGAACTAAGAACTCAAACAAAAGCACAACTGTAGCCCAAAAATGGATATGATCAATTAATCAGAGTATGTCCTAATACATTGCTCTGTTCATTATATGATGTGATATACAAACAAACTAGGAGTGCCTGTATATAAAGGCCTCTCAGGAAGCACCTAGAATGCCTCTAGAAAGAACAATTAAGCACATGCCTTATCCATAATTCTAGATGAGTCGATAAGAATGACAAGGTTGTAGACACCATGTGCTTAATTAGTGTGCTAACTCCTATGTTGTAGACACAATGTGCATAAAAGAGGCATGGACTCCTGTGTTGTCAATATGACAACTCACAAGAGTGCGCATACTCCTAGGTGGCTAATAAAAAAATGCATTAACCTAAGTAAAATTAATTAAGTGTAAATAGTAAATATGTATTTACACCAACAAAACTAAATTTGTTTTCTTTTTAGAACCAAAACTTGATTTAACAATTCCATATACAAAACCTCAATTTAACAATAAGGGTTTCAATTTAACTCTTTCATAGATGTATTCAAGAACAAAGAACAATAAATCTTAACACGAGGGTTTTCTAGTTTCCAAGTTGTCTACAATTGTTTCCTAAGAATGATGAACAACCAAATCCACACACAAGGTTTTCAATCAATAAATTACTTACAAAAGTTCTCGAAAATGAAGAACAATAAATATGCAAAACAAGGGTCTTAACCTAGAAGAATTCTAAAAATAGAAACACAATAGACACAGAGAAGATTGGAATTCAAAAGATGAAAAATCATTATACAAATAAACCATGAGATCCTACCTGGATCTGATGCTAAAACAACAATCACACGAAGCACGCAAAACAATCCCCTTTTTCTGAAAACTTCCTTCTTTGAAATTGCTCCTCCAAAACTCGTGTAATTGCAAAATTAGCTTTAGATCTTTGATAAAGAGTTCTCCCTTAGTTTGGGTCTTTGATTGTTCAATCACACAATCTTTGATAAAGAGTTCTCTCCTAATTTGGGGCTCTAATTGTGTAATCATGCAAGGGAACTCGCTGATCAATTACTGTTTATTACTTGTTATCTTTTACCTTTTTATGCACAACTCTTACCAATTTTAAAATATCTTTATTAAATTAATTTTCTTCCTTCCTTTGATTAATTTATTATATTTTAATTTCATGCATAAGCTTTATGTAATTTAATTAAAACAAACTTTATTAAATAATTGCTTACTCTCTCTTATTAATTAATATTCGAGACATTTTTAATATAATATTTATTAAGTAATAATAATACTTAGTGTTTATTTAAAAATGAACTCCTTAATATATTATTATTAAATTAAATAAGTATTATCACGCCCAAAAGCAGACTTTAATTTTATCTTTAAATGAATTCTTTTATTTAATAAATTGACGAGGCATTTTAATAATATATTTATTAATTCGACTAATAATTTTATTTAGAGTTTCTTATTTAAAACAAAACTCCTAAATAATTATACAAAACATAAAACATCACATACCCACTAGATTGAAAATTAAAACCCATCATACAAAACATAAAATAAAATCAAACACTAGGGTCAAAACCATGAATTCACATCGCTTGATGAATTCGAAATTGTGAAACTAACTTAGATACTTGTCCTATTTTCTAGGACAAATGGTTTTAAAGGTTAGGATTTGGACTTAAGAATTTATTTCCCCTCTCTTACGATTGAGATATTGCAACAGGGTATGCTCAATCTAGCAATTCAGGGAAGTCGATACCTGGTACCTACAATCTGCATAAAATTCACACATGTACAAACACATATGTTCTAAACTAAATAAGAAATGGTATGAAGTGGTGCATAATGTAGATCTTGACTAGCAAGTGACTACAACTCCCTTCCTTAACCACATCAAGAATGTCATACATAAAGAAAACATACGCACACCATACACATGCAATATGGAGTAAGTATCCATAGAAAACACGTACCAATAATCTATCTAACTAACATCATCAAATAACTAAATCATATTAAATGACCATCATCAAAATATAATCATGCATACATGAAGTAAGTAGTACCAAAGTAGTCTTATCATAAAATCAACTGAGTATGAAAACAATATCCAATAATCTAGAAAATAATGCTACTAGTCATCAAGCATAAACATAAAGCTAGCCTAAAAGAGTTTGACAATATAATACAAAAAGTCAATGAGGGGTAGGCATTATAGTGTATACGAGATGTCATGTATGTTCAGAAGATGACAAGTTAATCAAAGAGAAAGATAGTCTTAGACTATTGTTTTCATTCTGGGTTTCGATCATCCATCATATTGTATTACATTCAAGGAAATAAATATAAGGAAAGCATTGCAAGGAGTTTTATTACAATGAGTTTTGTATCCCTTGTTGACATTTTATGGCTCTATGTTTTTATGAACAAAGAACATAAATCACAGTTGTAATTAATTTGTATGTCTTATTTTTCTTTGTTATAGATCTAAGTGACCTAGTAAATATTTGGTATGATTTGACATAGTTGTGAATTCCTGTAGAGGATTTTTGTAAGAATAAAATACATAGTGATTTCTTGAATTTTTATTTGCAAATAAAATGAATAGATTATTTGATTAATTATGTATGATCAAATTCAAAATAACCTAATGGATAGGGCACTAGTTTTATGGTTAACTTTCAATTGAGCATCCATTCATCTCATAGTGTAAACTCAAATTAAAATCATATTTTAATTTATATTTGTCAATCTGAAGTGTCAACCCTCACTTTCCTTATGGAAGGATTAAATGGTGTGATTATCTATTTCATTGTGATTTGTTATACACAAGTATAGAAGATTTAAGGGTTATTATCTACTTAGCTGAGGATTAGAAGGGAGAGGTTATCATAAGAAAGAATTGATCTAGTTAGAGTTCAAAGAATAAGAAGCTAGGTTACTCTATTTGTTGGTCCTTGTTAATGATTGGATGTGCTAATTATGTGAATTAGTTATTTCTTGGCCAAATAATGGTACCAGAAACCTAAAACAATGGACAACATGTTCAAGATTAGACACCCTAATGGGTTTCTAAATGAATTATTTGGTCTCATTGAATTATTGACTAGGGACGTAAACTTAGAATGGAATTTGCAATGTATATGATTTAAATTTTCTTAATCTTAAGATTAAACTATGGAATTCAAAAGAGCTTTAGGAAAACTAAACTAGAACTAGTAAATTAAATTACTCTAAAAAACATGTAAACACAAATAGGAGTTACTCTAACCACCTATGCTGCTGGAACAGTCCATGAATTCTATTATCAATGGTTGTAGGAGCAATAGAGTTATATCTTATAAATAAAAAAGGAAATGAAATCTACTCTTAACAAAACAATTCACTCACCATGTGGGTCCCCTTGGATGAGTGAACAATAAATACAATTAAGATAAGAGATATAAACTTGAATTGTGTATTCTATTCATTCATAGAGAAGGATTATACTTGATGGAAAAATAGTATCACAATAATTCTGCTATGAAAATAAACTTCTTTGACTCCTTCATCTTCTCTCAAAGTTACAATAGTCGTTATTTGAAGGGAAACTACAACTACTTCCTAAATCTAAGATCACTCCATTAATGAGGATTAATTACATACTTATAAAGTTTGAAATAGAAACAACATTAGCCATGAATAAATATTTTAAGAATATATAAAGTTTTGGAAGCTACATTTGTGCACTACAACAACATAAAGCAATCAATGATTTTCCTTGATTGTGAAGGTCTAGAAATCAATGGTTGACTTTAGCTACTACAGCATTGAAATGTTGATCCTTGAATGCCTATGGTAAACACCTACAAAATAATCAATGTGCACACAACCTTCCAAATACATATATATTCTCATCATCAATATTAGAGAAAAGGTGTAAGGTTCCAATTAACACTTTTGCAACTCCTATGGCTATAGGAGGAAAACTACCCAAAACATAACATAGATGGTGAAATATTTATCAGCATGTATAACTACTTCATCATACCATTTCTATCCATGAATTCAATCAAATATAAAATCTTTAAGCTATCCATATTTCTACTTCATGTCTTCACATATATATAACATATATATAAAAACCATAAGCTCATATGCTTGAAACCATTAAGTCATGACTATTTGCAAAATAACTGTTTCAAAATAAGATAAAAATAACTTAGAAAGATGGCCTTTTGGAGGCCCATCATTCCCCCCAACTAAACTATTGTCGATCCCCAACAACTATGAAATTATGGATTTTGGCATGAACTCTCCAATCACTATTTGTCCTTTCCCTGGGCTCATTCTTAACATAATAAAAGTATCCATAATTTTCTCTGAGTGCTCTCCATTTCTAATCTTTTGTACACATATCATAATCCTCTACATTTTCATTCATTGGTCGTAATGGCTACATGAGTATGGGAGGCTGAAACCTTAATGGAAGCCAATATTGGCATAGACTCCTTCACAAATTGATATACCATGGGACTTTTATAGTGACAAGAGTTAAATTTTGTGGAGAGTGGGGTTCCTTTATCTTTAGGTCATGTGACATTTGTGTCCATATTTTTCTTGAAGCAATGGTTTTTGTTTCAATATCACGAGATGAATGCTACTTCCAATCTATAAAGGCTTTCTCTCTTACTGGGTATACCTTACTAGCTCCACTTAGGTGTCCTAGAATAGATATCCAATCTAGAAATGTCTATTGGGAATTTTGAACTTCAAGTCCCATAAGTAAGGGAGTTGTCATCTCATTATCCTTGTATGGTGTAGCTTGGTGTACCATTCTTATTTCATTTCACATCTAAGACATAACTATCCTTAATTGCACATCTCCTACATAAAGGAGTAAGTTCCACTCTATATCATCTAGCATTGTGAAGTTATGTAGATATAATTCACACAACAAATTATTCAGTCATTAGAATAGACTAGAATGCATCATAAAATTAATGAGTTAAAATAGAGGGACTAAGCCCTTGTACAATTCTTGTCAATTTGAAATTAATAAGTTGTTCCTTGAGGAATAATGTATACACTAGAGATGGTGATTTGCATGCCATAAGCTCAGGAATCAACCCTATAGTTTTTCGAATCTGTCGATTCAAAATGTTATTTTGGTATAAGTTTTTATTTAATTGATGGCCTTTCTCATTAATGACACATTTCAATTTTTTTAAACTTCCATTGTGCTCTTTCTCACAACAATTGTTGATGTAAATTTATCCTTGCAAAAAGTGGTGTAGACAAATCAGGTGGTGGCAAGGGATCTTGACTAAGAATATCTACCCAGTCAGGTGTCACATGAGGAACTTTTATGATAATTTGTGGTGTGGACAGGTAAAAGCACAAACTTGTGTCACCTTTTATAAAAAAATGAGATATCAGAATGTGACAGTTCAACATTAATGGAAAAAAATAGTATTTGTTTTTAAAATATGAAGATGATGTAAATTGATGAAATGTGTATAATTGGATGAATTTTATGCCTATAATTTTTTATAATTTTTTGAGTAAGAATTTATTCATTTTATTTTATTTTGAAGTCCATTTTTTAACTATAAAAAATATAGGGTGTAGTTCCCATCAAGCAAGTATATGCAAATCATCTTTTTTTGTTTTGACGTGAAAATATCTTATAGATGATATGTATAGCTAGTGAACAAAAAAAGGAAATAATTATTTTTGATGTATATTTTCTTTGTTCTATGTACTCAAGTTTGACCTTATCAAAATCCAATAGTTTTTTCCTCCTATCAAAACTTCCCTATCAAATCTATACCTTCTTGAAAAAAAATATTACATATTCATGAAGAGGATTCTCTCCTCTAAAGATAAGTATAATTTAAATTTTTTTTTGATATGATTTACTATATTTTTTTCCTTTTTTGAGGGAAAATCTTTTGAAATGTTGAAATATCGACTTATAAAATTTTGAGATTATAACATATTATAAATAATTAAAACACTCAAAAATTTATATAATGATGATATTGAATCCGAGATCTATAAAAGGGTATTTTTAGTTTTTGAAAAGAATTAAGTTTTGATAGAGAAATGAGATTTGACCAAAATAGGTTTTGGTATCATAAACAGTGACATAGATCTATGCTTTTACCTAGAGAATTCTCCCTTCCATTAAACAAGCATTGTCACTACATTTTACTTCTTACTAGATTCAGTTGATGCTTTGGTAAGTGTTTAATCCATCTTGATTGAGCTTTTATGTAACACCCCACCAAGGGATCCAAAAGAATTAACCTAAAGTTTTACCAAGTTTTCCAAACAAATTTTTTTTTGAATCATGAAAGATAAACCATTCACATCAAACACATAGTAGCAAAAGTAATAACATACATACAACTAAAAACATTCATAACAAGTTACATTCCTTAAGGATCCCAAGATGTTGAGTCACATTTGATCTAATTAATACTAATTCTAACCACTACCACATCCACATGAAAGAATAAATAGAAATTTCGATGTCCATATTACACATTTGTTCTGAATGCCTCTTGGCAATTGAATTCGAAATGCTCAATGATCCACTGTACATGACACAGGGTACAAAAGGTTTAAAAGAATATATATATATATGTGTGTGTGTGTGTGTGTGTGTGAAAATAAAGATACATCATCCTCATCTAATCTATGAAACAAGTGCAATAAAGTAAATGAAACCAAATTCCATACATGATACATCATCATAGAAGATATAAATATCCATCATAAAAGATAGCCATAAATCATAAACACTACACATAATTATCTAAATGCACGATTCCTCCCAACTGTAAATAGCTTCATTAGACCATCGTGGGCCTTAGCCATCCCTCTATGTGTAACATCCCAAGTCACCGAAGAGATCATCAGTATTATCATATTAGGAATGTCACTCCTAAAACATACTATATCATATGCAGAAAGAAATCTAACATGCTACAACATATGCATAAGAAATCTAATCATGCAAAATAAGACATAAGATAAGTAAATAACATCATCTATCATATGCTAAACATCAATATAAGGATACGTGTCCACCATCATAATCAAGAATGCATCAGCCATGGTGTCTTAGATGGATCTTAAATGATAAGAGTGAAGAAGCACTACCACCCGACCGCGTGGAACCTAAATGGTCCACTCCCACCGTGCTGAGGAGATAATCTCAAGTCCCAAACAAGATATCACACCACATAGAACAAATACTCTCTAAGTCCAAGAATCCTAAAGTATACTAACTCAAAGGTTCCAATCACAAAATGACATCTAATCCCAGAGGCACAACAAAGACATGTAGGAAACCTACTATGCAAGCAGGAAAGTGTCATCACACGGATCATGATAGAGTTACCCTGGTAGTCTCCCAACAAACCCCGACCCCCTAGTGATCCCTATGCGGCCACTAGTATCCTCTTATACTAATGAGGCATACTACGGAATGTAAGGTCGCAACCAAGTGTTCTCTCTACTCCCATCCTAGTCTGTAATAGCACTCAAGGCATGGGCGAGAACAAACAATTATCTTATTAGGTTCATTTAATCCCCATTTAGTGTAAATGTTTTCACTTATTAAAACAACTTACAATGAGTTACCCTGGCAGCTACTTAGGGCCCCAACCCCCATTGCAAGCCACTTCCCGATACTACATGTAGATAACGTACCCTAAGCTCATGGAATCATAAATCTCAAAATCACCACAGTCCTATACAAGCAACTAAAAAAATACCAAAAGATAATCCACAATAAAAGCATCAAATCTCCATGAGCAACTAAAAAGCATCTATTAATAATCATGACCACAATAGTTCTTTATTGGGAACTGAAGGTATCACTGATAATCACAATATCCATTGGTTCTCAACAAGCAACCAAAAAGTATCTCAAAGTAATACTGATCAAAGACTCTAAAATGGTCAAGTCAAAACATGTCACAACATGACATTATCAAGATCAAAACAAACACTTCAATCCCATTAAGGCGACTGGAAAGTAATCCAAGTATAACTGATCATTGACTCAAAAATGGTTAGGTCAGTATCTCAAATACATAAACCTCAGCCAAACAAACATCTCGTAGAGAATACCATCACATTACCATGGTTGGGATAAAAAGATAGAGACTAAATAAGATCAACATGCCATCACAACTCATAAACCCCCGAGCCTCTGGTAACAACCTAAGACTGGTCAAAACTAGGACAAACCCCAAAACCCCAAAACACATATAACATAGAGAAACAAGAGACAAACACATGTTTTGATTTTCTTTTGCAATCATATGATTAAGCCAAATATGAGGTTTCTGATTTTGTTTCAAGTATATTTCAAGAGTATAAGATTCTTCTACAAGTCAACCCATTTATTTCTTTGAATAAAGTATAGAATTATCCTTCCATTATTTTAAAACAATTTTCTAAAATAGTCAAAAGATAATTATTTACTTATTTAAATCATTAAACTAATTCCTATTGAATTTTAATAAAATCGTGGCATTATTTACTAAAATCAATGTTACTAATAATTAAATGAAACTCCCTTAATTCCAAGAGCATCTCCCATTATCATAATAATACTTATCAACTTTCAAATAATTAGTTTACAATTTCCTTAAAACACTTCAAGGACAATCATTTATTTAAAATAATCTTCATTGATTTTAAGTAAAATCAATCTCATTAGTAATTCAATTATTTAATTCTACTAAACACTTATTAATCTATTTTCTTTTAATTTTCCCTCATTTAAAAATCTATTTACTAAAATTGACTAATAATTAATTAGACTCCTTCTATTATTAACTAATCTTAATTAAATTAAATTTAATTAGATTAGTTAATTAAATCATATAAAACCAATGCATAATAATAAGATTCTATTTTAATTTGAACCCAAACTTGAATCAATTTCCAAATCTTGATTCTACTAAGGGAATATTGCAATAATATTTTTAATTCCCATAACTGGATGAAACAATATGCATGTCTAAATTACAAATTATAAAATTGAAGATTCATTCATAGAGAATTATTCAGACACACATAACAGACACCATGAAGACAGGAAGAGAAAGAGCATTGTAAAATATGTGAAATAAATCATGAGTGCCTACCTAGACACTGATGCTAATTCGCTATGCCTTAGAAAATTCTAGAGAAGCTCCTCCTCTTAGAACCCTCTCCTTTCCAAAAATTCCTTCATTCTCCAACATTCGCAATTCCTCCAAGAACCGAACCCCCCCCCCCCCAAGTGACTAGGAGTGCTTGTAGAAGCATATGAGGATGTAGAAGCATACGAGCTTTTTGAATGCATGTAGCTTGTCCAAACACACTGGGAGAGCCTCTATATAAAGGCCTCTAAGATGCATCTAGAATGTGTCTAGAAAGAACTAGGAGATAAGCATGACAACTAAGCACGCAACTTCCATGACAAGAAGATAGACATGATGAGGTCTCTAGAATGTTGTAGATACCACGTGCTCAAATAATGTGCTAACTCCTAATTGTAGACAACACGTGCATAATTAGAGTGCAAACTCTTGTGTTGTCAACATGACATCTCCCAAGAGCTCGCATACTCCTATGTGAATAAATAATGCATATTAATTTATTTAATATTCACTTGACTCCTTTTTAAATTAATTTATTAATTTTAAATCTCATGCACTCACTTTATTAAATCCACTTGTTTTATATATTTTAATCACATGCACGCATCACATGATCTAGAATCTTTTAATAGTTTTAATATCTTTTCCATTTTTACATTTATTTTTGAAACTTTAATTGATAAAATATTTATTAACTTAAATAATAATATTATTATTAAATTAATAAATATTATCACGTTCCAAATTTAAAATTATAACTTTTATCTTCAAATTTAATTATTTTATTTAATTAATTTCCTAATTAATTAAATAAAAATAAATATCAAATATCATATTAATTTTCCATTTAATTACATCATTAATTAAATCTTTAATTAGACTTAATTAATAGAAAATACACCAAGAACTCATAAAGTAAAATACAAAAACCCATCATAGAAAAACACATACAAAATCAAATCAAAAGGGTTAATATCACAAATTACATCATCTGACGTATTCAGAGGGTTCTCAACTTATATACTTGTCCTAATTTTCAATTAGAACAAATGGCTAAAAGGGTTGGGATTTGGACTTGAGTATTTATCTCCCCTCTCTTACCATTGAGATAATGCGATAGGGTACGCTCATCCTAGCAATTCAGGGAAGTCGATACTCGGTACCTACAACCTACATAAAATCCATGCATGTACAAGCACAACATATACTAAGCTAAACAGGAAATGACAGGAAGTGGTGCAACATGTAGATCCTGATTAGCAGGTGACTACGACTCCCTTCCTTAACCACATGACTATGTCTCCCTTCCTTAACCACATTAGAAATGCCATACAGAAAGAAAACAAACACGCACACCATACACATGCAAGTATGGGGTAAGTATCCATAAGAAAACACATTTGATAATAAATGAACTAACTAATCATCATTAACAACTGCAAACATTGAAATAATCATCATACATACATGAACTATAAAGTGCCAAGTAATCTCATCATATAATAAACTAAATCTGATAATCTCAAAATAATGTCACTAATCATCAATATACAATTGACCTAAAAGGTTCGGCAATGATAACAAAAATGCGACCTAGTGGCAGGCACTACATTTTCTACCACTTCTTCAACAATTTCTTATCTGAATTTTGGATATTCCTTAGAAGGAAGGTCTTCTAAATTCTCTCAAGTTTCCTACATAACAAGATTTTCTTCAAACTCTTCAGACTCTTCAAAATTGTCATCACTATTAACAAGTGAATTGTTAACACTAAGGTCAACTTCTATTTGTGGATTATGGTTGTTGAAGTTAGTGTCACTGGCTATATTTTGTTTAAATTTTCCCTTTGAAAAGGACTTCTCCAAAAACTTAGAGGACTCTAGGTTAACCATTGGAAAAGAAGCCTCAACAACCCTATTACCTTTAGAAAGCCTTACACTTCTTATAGGGGGTGTGCAAAAGCATGGAGGATTCTTTCATTTCCTCCTACTAGTGGTTATTTCTTCCATAACTACTTTAGGAGGTTTTTCTGAAGTTTCTCCCCCGTAGAAATGTAAGGTTTCATTGTCATTTTAATCACTATCAGGTTGATGTCCTAATTTTGTCTCTTCTAATTCCACAACTTTACCCTTGTTGCCCCTAATGGTGGACCTTGTCTTTACAAATAATGGGGTTTTAGGTGCACTAGCAGTTTCTTTATTTTTACTTCTCTTCTTTTTAGAAATTGAGGCATTAGCTGTATACATTATTTTCCTAGATTGTCTAGAAGTAGAAGGAGAAGCTTTAGGAACACCTTCTATCCTTGGAATGACTTTACAAAATCCAGTGGACATTCGTTCCCTATGCCCAACACCTTGGCCTCTAGGGCTAACCAATCTAGGTTCCACCTCATTCAATTTCAGAAGCTCTTCCCATTTCCCAATTGATTGTTTGACTAATTCCCTTTCCACAATTAATTTTCTCAAACAATGATGTCAAATAGACTGGTCTTTTCTTGACTAAACTAAGGAAGCTTGCTTTTTCATAATATTAAACATGAAATTGGGAAGATTTACTGGTCTACTCCATGCCAAAAATAAGCCAAAATTTTGAAATGTAGGCCATGCAAACACTTGTAATGCTCTTCACACTTACTTCTTATTCTAACTTTTGAAAAATCATATACAATATACATGGACTGACACAAAAATGAACAAAACTCAGTTCAACAAAAAATGATTCTTAGACCATTTGAAAGCCTTGGAAACTCACTTTTATAGATTAGTTGTAAACAAGCTTCAAGCTACAAAGAAGGACACATGTCATCCATTGATTTGACAATTTCACTTGTTACAACTAAAACATGTGACTTACATCAATATACAAATAATTACAAGAAGTTACAAATTGTCTTAATGTGAAATGTGAGATACAACCACCTTTATATAGAATATTCCTTATTCATGAGAAGAATTTATTTCATAATTTATTATTATGGTTGGTCCTTGTGACTTGAATCATCATTTGGATCATATTTCTTTATCCATTCATGATATTCTTCATATGTTGACCATGCGTGCTCAAGGATCTAATCTACCACTTGTCTGTAGGAATTGTACTATACTGTAGTCCAAGTACCCTCCTCAAAATTCTCATAAAAAGTACTAGAATTTAATTTAGATATATATCCTTGGAAAAGTGTCATCTTCATATCCTTTGCTATAATTTTTACCATAATACTTACCTTAGTAATAGCCTCTGCTTTCCAGTTAGTAAATTCTTTGATATTCTTGTTCATATCTAGAAATGGTGGTACCAAGGTGTCCTGGTATCTTTCTATGGAATATTTTAATCCCATCAATCTATTTTCAATATGTTCTGGCAACACTGAGAAGTTCTTTAGGGACTTGACAATTTTAACAGTCGACATAGAATTTTGGAAAGCATTAGGATCTACCCTTGCGCATAGTTCCACCTTCATTTTTTGTACTTGGGTAATTCATTTTTGATAGGTTTCCATAACCAACATTCTATCATCTTCCATCTTGCTAATTGCCAAGTATAATATTTTGCATGATTCATAGAGGTTAAATAATTTTGTGTTTATCTTCTCATGTATTATCATAAATGTAGTTTTGACAATGATTTCTTTGTCACAATCATGTTGGTCTTGACTAATTTATAATTGCATCCTTAGATCTACCACTTCCTTTATTAATGCATCATCCTTTTTTCTCCTTTTGATTCTTGTTTGGTGTAACTAACCTTGTTAAAAAAGGTATGATGCTCAACTGTTTGGATGGATCTTCCTGACTCCTAGCATATGAATCAACAACAGTAGGGACTTTGACAAATTCTAACTCAAATATTCTCCCTTCCAACAAGTTTATTTTGTTTTTCATGCCAATTGTCTCTTTTTTCCTTTAATCATAAGAAAAAAGACATGTCTGTACTATTCTTGTAAATCTTCATATATCTTTTCTTTTTCAAGGGCAACATCATGTAGATAAGAAACTTGTTCTTGTAGATTTTTTTGGAATTCTTTAGAATAGTTGAGAGGGGGGGGGGGGGGGTGAATCAATTATCAAAGGTCTAGATCTACAAATAAAATTTTTTATAGCTTAGTGAACCCATATCCATAAAACATTTTCATCATGCATGCATCCATTAGTTTCTGTAATCACTTAAACTTATAGGTTTCTATCAAATCATTTTGCAAAAATCTAAACATGAAACATAATAGATTCAATAACACATTTGACATAATGATTGAATATGGAAACCCAATTTGGGAAAAACCACTAGTAACATACTACTCATTCTTAGTCTTCAGAAGTGATGTCCTATGAAAGGCCAACCTTGTTAAAGGTTACAATGCACACTATTAAATGTGAACCTATTAAAAGATTTAAATCACCTTGTTAGGAGTGAGCCTTGTTATAGGACTTTAGATCATTAAATTAGAATGTCACCTAGTTAAAGGATCTATAAATGACTGTTAGGCCAACCTTAATCCAAAGGATTTACCCTAAATTGATACAATGATTAGAGAGTAATAGTAAGGTTTGATCTAATAACAACTTATTGTTGGAAATATAGGATAGGCTAGGTTAGTGAGAGGGGAGGGGTGAATTAGGAACCCATAAAACTTAATCTTAATTCACCAATTAATCCTTCATATGTATTCTGATCTAATTGCATGCATAAAAAATGCAAGTGTTAAACATTTATAACACTTTAACAAAAGATATGGTGACCTAGAAACCTTCCAAATAGAAAGTAAAGCTAGGGTGGGGATGATACCCACAAGCTTTAGTATTGCAATATAAAGTTGGCCAGTTAAGGCTTACAATTGATTAGTTCTAATGATCTTCCATGTTAGGAGCAATAAGGACTACTAGGTCCACCTTGTGAAAGGATTTATAGAACATACAATGAAGTATGCACTTGGTAAAGAGACTTATGAAAGACTATTAAGTCTATCTTGTGAAAGGATTTAACTATTCCATCTCTTAGGATGAACCAGTGGCTGATCATTGATTTGCAACCTTGATTTACTAGTTGAGATTTCTTTGGAGTGTAAGGATCACCTTGCAATGATAGATAAATCTTTGCTACTCCTTATACTGCTTGTATCCTTCTTACTTCACACTTCTACTCTTTTTTATTTCTCAAACATATCTAATCTATATTCTTGCATTTGGATGTGATAGAATATGTTACATATATACCAAGCCAAATTACAATTCGTTAAAATTGGCTACAATACAAGTTTCACGAAAATACACAAAGTCAACCCAATTGCTAGTACTCAAGTTCTAAAGACAAACTTGGTGAGGTTTTGATACTCAAAAAACATTGTCAACACTCGACATCATCATGCTCTTGGTAGATGTAGAAGCTTGATTCATATTAATCACTTCCAAGTAGTCTAAACTCGGTCAACACTGGTGACTCGATGAACACTATAAAACTTGACATATAAACTGAATCACTTGGTTGAAACTACACAGCTTAGTCAACACTAACACTGCAAGCTGGGTATAAACTAAATCACTTGGTTGGTACTTCTTGGTTCGGTCAACACTAGATTAACATCACTAAATTTGTGAACTTGGTAAACATCGAAGACCATGGTTTGTACTGTCAACTACGTAAACACTATGAAGCTTAACTTTCACTGATATTCTTCAACTTGGTAGATATTGCTTGGTGCAAACTGAATACTAATTTTGGAAGTCGGTAGCAACTGTAGAACTTGGTAGAACCTAAATTACTTGTTTAACATTGTCAATAATCAACAAACTTTGGCATAATGTCAACTAATAAACAAACTTGACCATAATGTTATAAATCACCCCCTTTGGCATTAGTGACAAAATCATTTATCAATAAAAAATTAAATTCTCAAAATTTTAAGTTCAAAACAATCTTTAATCTCCATCCTATGTCTTCAACTTGGTAACATACTCTATTATTTAGATTTTTGAAAATTGCTTTTGTAAAGACTATTTTCTAATTATCTATACATGTATATGTATAATATTATGCTACTCCCCCATACACATATACATTTTAGTTACTATATATCTCATGTCTTTATATCCCATCTTCTCTCCCTTTTATCTTATCTCATCTTCTCATCTTGTCCCCATTTTCGACATAAATGACAAAGGTATATGCTACATGGTAATACCAAAATGTGACAAGAAGTCAGAATGTACCTTCAAAATCAATGACATTGTCTTGTCCGAATTTTCCTATAACACCTTGCTTGCATGTAATGTGATCTATACTTCTGCTAATAACTCCATCATGTGATCGGCTATGGAGAAGTTATTATCATGAATGAGATTTTTGGCATGTGTAATGTGTCTATGTAATGCATCCATGTTTGGAAGAATGATGCCTTGGATATCTGCAAGTGTGGCCTTGATCTTGGCTTCTTCACTTAATAATTCTTCTTGCATATTAGTTAGAAATCTAATGTTTGAGTAGTGAGTAGAATTGTAGCTCGGGTCAAGTGACAACTAGTGTGCACTTGCCTTCAAGTCTTCATCTATCTTAGATAGTTTATCTTTGATTTCCTGGGTGAAGATAGATGTTTCACATAACTTGGTGAATAATGAAGTAACATTATTTGTAGAGGTTTCTAATGAGCTAAGAATAGTAGACAATACTACTTGATATATTGTAGCTTTGTATGCAACTTGCTCCAGTACTTTGTGGTCAAATTTCTTCTCTTCTCTTTGTAGAAAATTTTCTTGTCCATTCAGATCTTCATTGAATTTTTGAACAACTTCTACTAATTGAACCAAAATAGGTTGTGAACTATCAACCTTGGTAGTTAGTGCATCTATAAGTATGTTCTTCACATCTTCAAGCACTTGGATTTCTCTGCTTTTCTCTTCTCTAAATTTTTGTTGCTTAGCTTTCTTCTACAATAGTCCTCCTACAATGTTCATTTGAGTAGGATTTAGAGTAGAGATACCCCAATTCATGATAACTATATCCTCATCAAGATCAATGTCTTCTTCTTTACCTTTGCTCTTGTTTTTAGCTTTAGTACTCGGTTGAGGCTTCCTCTCAAATGTCTTTGTACTTACTATTTGCATATTGGGAATAGTAACAATAATTGAAATAGAAGGGATAGTAATAAAAGTAGATATAGTACTAACAATAGAAATATCTAGTTGCTATTAAGAAAAATCTTATGATGGAGGAAGCACTAGCTACTCAGTCAATGAAGTGTTGATCACTTTAGTCAATATAGTACTTAGCTAAATAGGTGTAGAGATTGGTTGGGTGCATGGAGTTGTAGTGGTTGCCACAACCAACTTGATAGAAGCTTGCTTTGACCTTGATGGCACTAAAGCTTTACTTGAAGAGTGAGGAAATGAGGCCATAACTATTGCTGTAATCTTCTCTAGGTGGATTTCCTCAATACTACGAATCTTAGGGTAATTCTCCTCATTAGCTTCCTATTCTTTTGATGAAGATTGTAGATATTTTTCCAAGTAGTAATAGCTATCTTCACCAAACATTCAATGTCATTAACCAATATCATGTAACTATTGAATTTTAGAGTGAGTTTTTCTTAATTTTTCTTCATGGATTCTTTTTCTGCTTTATCACTAAGATTGGCATGAGTTTCCTCAGAGTTAGTTCAAATATATCTTTTGCACTTTCTTAGTAGTTCAAATATATCTTTTGCACTTTTCTTAGCATTTTCCCATCTAGGCTTGATTCTTTCCATAAGCTCATTGGGAATTTGTTGTACAAGTTGATTAGGTGAATATTTTCATTTACCTAATTTGGACATAATCATGTCTTCAACTTGCTTCTTCTCATCTACATTCCTAGTCTTATATCTGAGAGATTTGAAGTTTGTCATGCCAGCTCCTGCATCAATCTTTTTAAATTTATCTTGAAATATAAGTGTAGGTCTTTTGAAAATAATATCCTCTACATCTTCTTCATCTAATTTTATTTTCTTTCTAGATCTAGATGCTCTTCTTGTGAATACTATAGTAGATGACTTGGTAGGTTTAGTTATGATAACCTTACCCTTCTTCTTGATTGGATCTTCTACTTTAGATTTTGTTTCTTCTATCTCATCTTTTGCATCATCTTCTTCCACATCATCTCCTTTTCCTTTTGTCAACATGAGATTAGAACTTGCTTGTCTCAATTTTGCTATCCCCTTCTTTTCTTTGCTAACTACTTGAGGAAGGCTAATTTCAAGTTCTATTCTCTCTTTGGCTTCATCATAAGTACCAAAATATGTGGCCTTGGGATCCACAAGTTTATTCAACAATGCCTAAATGATATCCTTGGTGTCATCAATGTTAACCTAATAGCTTAGAGGCTTAACCCACAACACTCTAGGTTTGACTTCTTGAATGTACACTTTGTGATAGTCTACCATGAAACAAACATCATCCTTGTAATTTTATACAAGTTTCTTAGGAATTTTGAATCTATTATTCATCTTTTCCTTAAATGAATCAAAATAATTATCCATGATACTGGAAAAGTTCTCACCCATCTCTATTATATACTCATTAATCTAAGATAGTACCAGTACATCTTTTCTCCATATGACTGAACCTTTTAAAGGGAATTTTTTTTTGCATGAAGAAGAATAAACAAGTTAAGAGTGAACCTACACAGGTTATTCTTTGAAATCCTTGTGATCTCCATATTTTTGTTGAATTGAATCAACATTAGCTCAATAAGGTTAAGGACATGCAGTTCTTCATCACCTTGAGAGCCAGATCAACTACCTCACATGATACGTTGTTGAGATGATTGGAGCTACAGATCTTATGTGCTATCACATGAATTCCAAATTTTAGCTCCATATCAGTTACAATGCTAATATTTATACCTCTTCCATCCCACTCAACAAGAATTTTTCTTTCCAATTCTACCTGACTTAGTTTTTTTGTAGTGTTTTCCTTGTTCAACATTGGGAGCCATGTGATTCAATGAATCATTTTCTTTATTATTTGATTAGGTTACTCTAACCATAGCTTCTTGTTGTGTATATAGCTAAGGGTAAACCTTATCCATTTTATCTAAAAGTCTTAGGGCATATGCATAATGTGTGTTAAACCCTTGGTCTCCAAATACCAATGCTTGAGTTTCAATGCACCATTCACACATAACTTTTACAGAGTCTTATCCATCTCTAGGGTTCCAATATCTTGTATTGAAAAAAAAAAATGTGAATGACTATTGTAAACAAGTAGCACCTTTGGTGGAATTTATGACTAAGATCTAGTTGGATCAAGCACTTCTACAATTTCCAAACTCAACTTTAAGTCTGGTTTCTTTCAATAGACTCTTCAAGCCAACATCTCAGTTCCTTTCTTTTTTTTTTTTTCTGCAAGAGCATGCCATGCTTAGTAGGGTTTATGAGAACACAAAAATCTTTAAAAAAAAATGCACAGATCACCTAGAAGCATAGAAATCACTCTCAACAAATAGCTCTTCAAAAAATCATGGTGATAAATGAATTGAATTCCTTTCTTGTTAATTTTTTTCACTTTTGAATCACCATAAATGCTTGGTCTGATCACTTATTCGGCGATAGACTATCTTTCACTTAGTTCAATCTTAGTTCTTAGAGTAGTCTTTCATAACTTGGTGTCCACACAATGATTTAGTGTATCCCGACATTGCATGGTAGGGTCTTGCAACCTGACCTAGCTTGGTAAGGGCTAGATTTTCCTTAGACACTCGGTGATCCCTTTGCATCTTGAATGTTGATATGGATCTTTCCTTCTAGCTGACTGGAATTGATGTTAGATGTTTGCTTTAGAGTCTTAGTTCTAATTATTCATATGGGAGGTCAAATAGAAATGCTTGAGTCACCCAATTATTGAGTGACATGTGCTTTATGGCTTGCACTTTCATTCTTAGAAGATTTCAAAATCAATTGCTACCTCATTTGCTCTATGAAGTTGTCAGCTTTGGCTTTCTTTTCCTCTTCAATCCTTCTAGTGTTCATACATTTCTTAGCAAGATGTTCAAGTTCTATAAAAAATAAAACATCTTCTAGTGGTGTCTCTTGTCCTCATGTGATGTTTCCCATAGTTTGCTCCAATGTGTCCAAATTATCCATAGTAGTGGCATCTACACCATGTGTTGTAGTCCCAACCAAATATAGCTTTCATAATCTGTTCTGCTAGGGTCAATATCTTGGTTTTTCATTTAGAAGATTTGTGCCCATGCTTCTTGCATTTGTGACATTTTCCTTTAAATTTAGGTTTCTTTTTGCATTCATTAGCTCTATGACCATGCTTATTGCAATTGTAACATTTTCCATTGAATTTAGCTTTACCATTACTCCAATATTTGTTTGATGTATGACCTAACTTACCATAGTGAGTGCAAGTAAGCCTTTGATTCTTTTGAGCTCCTTGCTTGGATGTTTCACCTTCTTTTGTATATCCTATTCCTACTTTTCCTTTATTTATGTATTGACTTTTCTCATTCAATTGATTCATGTCTATTTGAGAATTCATTATCCTCTTATTGGTTTGATTTTTAGTGTTCAGATCTTTTGCAATATTTCATTCTCTAATCTTAGATTCATGAGTTCTTCATTTACATTAGTAAGTTGATCAATGAAGTCTACCTATTCAAGGGATAGATGCTAAATTTTATTGTTCTTTCCTTTTATCTCTTCTTTGGCCTTGTCTTTTTCTTCCATGACTTCACACAATCTTACTAACTAAATTTCTTGTTCTTTTTTCAGCTTTCTAACTTCTTCTTTAAGATTACAATTCTTTTCTAATAGTTCTCTATTTTCCTCATTAGCTTCATCTAAATTTCTTTCTGAATAAACATCTTTGATTCTTTCTTTAGTGTAGAATTTTTCATTTGCATTGCAAGATCTTTTCTTCTTTTCAAGGATTGAGAGATATTCTCCTTTACTTTCTTAAATTTCCCAATAGCCAATTCCAAATCTAGCTTTTCATTATCAATAGCCTTATCTAGTTTGAATACCTCAATTTCCTCTAATCTTTGCTGAAGCTATTAAATTTATTCTTTGAGAACCATAATACTCTGATACAAATAGTTGGAAATATAGGATAGGCTAAGTTACTGAGAGGGGAGGGGTGAATCAGGAACCAATAAAACTTAATCTTAATTCACCAATTAATCCTTAATATGTATTATGATATAATTCCATGCATGAAAAAATAAAAGCATTAAATATTCATAACACTTTAACACAAGATATGGTGACCCAGAAACCTCCAAATAGAAAAAAAAACTGGGGTGGGGATGATACCCACAAGCTTTAGTACTACAGTATAAAGTTGGCCAGTTAAGGCTTACACTTGATCACTTCTAATGATCTACAATGTTAGGAGCAATAAGGATTGATAGTACCACCTTGTGAAAGGATTTACAAAATATACAATAAAGTATGCACTCAGTAAGGAGATTTACAAAAGACTATTAAGTCTACCTTATGAAAGGATTTAACTATTCCACATTTTAGGATGAACTAGTGGTTGATCTCTAATATGAAACTCTCATTTGGTAGTTGATATTAATTTGGAGTGTAATGATTACCTTGCTATGATAGAGAAATTTTTGTTGCTCTTTATACTACTTGTAGCCTCCTTACTTCACACTTCTGCTCTTTATTATTTATCACTCATATATAATCTATATTCTTACATTTGGATGTGATAAAATATATTACATATATACAAACCCAAATTATAATTCATCAAAGTTGGCTACAATACAAGTTTCACCAAAATACACAAAGTCAACCCAACTGCTAGTACTCAGGTTCTAAAGACAAACTCAGTGATGTTTTGATACTCAACAACCATTATCAACACTCAGCATCATCATGCTCTTGGTAGATGTAGAAGCTCAGTTAATACTAATCACTTCCAAGTAGTCTTAACTTGGTCAACATTGGTGACTCGATGAACACTACAAAACTTGACATATAAACTGAATCACTTGGTTGACACCTCATGACTTCATCAAAACTAATACTATGAGCTCTGTATATACTAAATTTCTTGGTTGACACTTCCTAGCTCAGTCAACACTATATTCACATCACTAAAGTTGTGAACTCGATAAACATTGGAGACCACAGTTTGTGCTATGCAACTCGGTAAACACTATGAAGCTTGGATGCACTGATATTTATCAACTTGGTAGATAATGCTCAGTGTGAACTGAATACTAATTTTGGAAATTAGTAGCAACTATAGAACTTGGAAGAATCTTAATTACTCTATTAACACTACAAATTGTAAGGTAAGATCAGTAACTACTAACCATTTGATTAAGTGTGAGTCATAATAAATAAACTTGACCATATTTTCAACACTTACAAATCCATTTGCAAATTACAGATCTCTATTTCAATCCTTTATTCATCTTGGCTTTCACATTCTTCAGCTCTGATAGCTTGTTCACGCTTCAAGCATCCATACCCTTAAACATTCTTAGTTTTTTTGCCTATGTAGTCTCTTTACTTAGGTCACTGAATGAAGAAAATACCCTAGACATCTTGTCTTCCTTAGGTTCTCACACATGAAAACCCTTTCTTCTGACCAACCATATCTATAAATAGAGAATTAAGATATTTTGTTATTCAACCTCCATCATCCATTTTAGGGTTAGATTGGATTAGGTAGGATTCAATGAATCTAACCCTCATTTCATTTTGTTCCCTTCTAGAAACACTTCTCATTCAATCCTCTTTGTATTCACCTAAAAATGGTTCACCATGAATTCTGTGCCACTAGCTCATCAACCTTATCTTTTGCATAATTTATATAATCCAAGAAAACAAATGTGTCAACTTAGATTTATTGAATTCTTGATATTTCTCATAATGTTGACACTCGACATTAATTGGCTTATAATGTTTGACATATATTGCATTTCTCAACATCCTCTATTAAATCACTTGGTATGAACTAAAGTTTACCAGTGCTTGACATCAATGAAACTTTACTTAGCTTACACTATTTCACTCAACTTTTACTCAAAATTGACTTTGGTTAGCTCCAACTAATTTTATGCTCGACTTGCACCAACTTTTCTTGAGACCTACTTTGCAAAATATTAAGCTTGGTAGAAAAACTTCATTTAACTTATTCTTCTAAACTTAATTAGTGTAACCAACCTTTGCAACCTTAAGTAGATTATCAATGCACTATAATATCACTATCTTACTAGATTCTTATACTCCTTTTCATATCATAACTCAACCTTTCCTCTAGGTGCTATTGTTACCTCATTTGATCAAATCCTCATCATTAATCCAATAAATGATAGTACTTAAATCATATAAGCAAGTATATTACCAATAACTAGTAGGTTTGACATTAGTAACAAAATAATGATTGAAACACATTTACCATACTTGTATCAATCTGTTTTCAACAATCACCCTCTTTGACATTGATGGAAAACTAAACTGACCAAACTTAATCAGTAGGACCAACAAAATACCAAAAAGAAAATAATTTCTTGTATCGAAATCTCTCCCTCTATCAACAACTTTCATCTTTTGAATAGGTTACAAAATTTTTTTATGACCAACAATCAATCAATCAAATCATCCTTATGACTCCCTCTTGATCACTTCTTATATCTCCTTGAACATTATCTCCCTCTTACTAGGTAGATGTAATCAATAGACACACTTTATCCCTCAACACACTTACTCCCTCATCTTTCATCTCTCAATACTCTTTAACTCTTAGTACATTTTCACCCTCTTTGACAACAATGCCAAGGACTTGTCATCTTCATATGTAGATATGAATATTTTTAGTTTCTCCCTTAGTCACCTTGCTTGTGACTGATTTTTAGTTCCAACTCTTTGATTACTTTAAACAAATCCTAAAGTAAGGTCCATTGCATCAAGTGTAGCATATGTCAATCAACTTGTTTGATGTAGGACAATCCTCATGCTTCTTATATATACTTTGATAGGGGTATCACCCCTAGTTTACCTCTTAGATACTCATGAGCATCCTTAGGTAATGCTTTTCTGAAGATATCAACAATTTTTTGTTTTGTGTTAACATATTCCATATTCACCTCTTTATCTTGAACTAATTCTCTCAAGTAATGATACTTTATTGCAATGTGCTTAGTCTTTGTATGCATCATAGAATATATATATATATATATATATATATATATATATATATATATATATATATATATATATATATATATATATATATATATATATATATATATATATATATATATATATATATATATATATATATATATAGCACTTGTATTATCACAATAAATTATCAGTGGTTTAGTGATTTCCTCCTTCATACCTTTGAGTAGCTATTTGATCCATACAATATTTGTACAATTTATCACAACAACAACATATTTAGCCTCAATAGTAGATTGAGAAATGTATTTTTGTTTCTTGCTAGTCCATGTAACCAACTTTTTTCCTAAGAAAAATTCTCCTCCACTGGTGCTCTTTTTGTCATCAATATTTTCAGCCCAATCAATATTAGTATAGGCTCTCAATTCAAATTTCTAATTTTTCTTGTAGTATAGACCATAGTCTTCTATTTATTTTATATATCTCATTATTCTCTTAACATCCATCAAATAATTCTCCCTAAGATTAGTAGAGAATCTTGCGACTATCCCTATAGATAATGCAATATGAGGTCTGCTTTGTACTACATATTATAATTTTTCAATCATAGACCTGTATAATGTTTGATTTACCTCAACTGAATCATCATTCTATGACAATTTATGTCCTATCACCATAGGTGTACTTACTAGCTTGGAATTTTCCAATCCAAAAGTTTTTGATATCTCCTTTACATACTTTGACTGAGTGATGTATATACCATATTTCATCTAATGTGCTTGCAAACCCACTTGA
Organism: Cupressus sempervirens; assembly: GCA_028749045.1. NCBI lineage: Eukaryota > Viridiplantae > Streptophyta > Pinopsida > Cupressales > Cupressaceae > Cupressus > Cupressus sempervirens. Next base: position 262,646,713 of record CM053785.1, on the reverse strand, counting down.
GAATTTGATCTCCCCAAACATAGACATCTGAAATTCTTGCTTCATTTCATTTACAAAAGTATTATATAAAGTATCTTGACCTCCAAATATTATATCATCAACAAAATTTTTAAATAACAAAATACCTTTACGTTTCTTTGTCTTCAAGTACATATTGTTGTTATCATTAGTCCTCTCAAATCCAATCTTCACAAGATAATTATGAAGTCTCTCATACCATGCTTTTGGTGCTTACTTCAAACCATTTAAAGTTTTTAGTAGTCTACATGCCATGTTTTTGTTGATAGCATCAAAAAATCCTTCTGACTATTCTATATAAATCTCCTCCTCCAATATACCATTCATAAATATAGACTTTGTAAGAAATGATAATATTGAGCAAGGAACGAGAAGCAATCCAAGTAAGTTAAGTGTGAAACAATATTACCATAAGATAAGCAAACTCCAAGAGCATACACCAAGATGGTTCAACAATGGAGACAAGGATTTATAAGGGGAAAGCAAAGAAAACCCCTTGTGAGTATTATGAATGAAGGCAAATGCCTAGAGAAGAGAGAGAGAGAGCGTTGGAGCAAAAGTAGCTCAATACAATAACATCAGGTGCTAAGAGTGTGTTGAAGAAAGAAGGAGGAGCATCTCTTATATAGAGATGAGAGAGGAGTTGCATTTGTAACTCCCATTTCTATGAATGCCACATTCATAATAGGTGTATGCAAAGTGTCACAATCCTCTTAAGGAGGATAAACTAAATAAAGAAATAAACAAGAGTTGTCCATACATGTGGAATAAAGGACAAACAATGACATGTCCTCCACATGTGTACAAGAGGAAAAACTACATTTAGGGACCCTTGGAATATCCGAATTAATATATCCAAGGAAAGATTAACCTTTCTAACACCCCCCCTTAATCTTTACTTGGGGAGTTTACATCAACGGGTTGTAAACCCAAATTTTTACAATGGAACTGAAATCTCTCTTTAGAAAGTGGTTTGGTTAAAATATCAGCCACTTGATCTTCTCCTTTACAATAAAGAAGAATAATTTGCTTGTCTTCAACTTGTTCTCGAATGAAGTGATGTTGAAGTGAAATATATTTGGTTCGTGCATGATAAACTGGATTCTTTGCCAAGGCAATATCACTTTGATTGTCACAATGTATAGGTGTAGGTGATTGTTGAGGTAGACCCACATCGTCAAGAAGTCTTCTAATCCACAAAGCTTCCTTAGCTGCATTGGTACAACCTTTGTATTCAGCTTCAGTTGAGCAGAGGGAAATAGAGTGTTCTTTTTTTCTTTTCTAAGAAATTGGACCTGAACCAACAAAGAAAAAATAACCACAAGTGGATTTCCCATCATTGGGATCTCCACCTAGATTGAAATCAGTATAGCCATGTAAAATAAATTCAGAATTTGCATCATAAAATAATCCCATATTAAGAGTTCCTTGAATGTACCTTAAGATGCGTTTAGCAACTTTAAAATGAGTTTGTTGAGGTTTAGACATAAATCGAGAAACTAAACCAACACTATAAGCAATATCAAGTCTAGTAAGAGTTAAATAATTTAAACTTCCTACCAATTGCCTATACAAAGTTTCATCAAAAAAAGGAGTATTCATATCAGTCATTAATTTAGTACCTAATTCACATGGAATTGAAACATGGTTAGAGTTATTCATCTTAAATTTTTCTAAAAGATCATAAGCATACTTGCTTTGAGAAAGAAAGATACCTTTAGGAGTTTGAAAAATTTGCATACCTAAGAAGTAATGTAAGATACCTAAATCAATCATCTGAAATTGCTGTTTAAGTTGAAATTTGATATCAGAAATCAAAGCGTCTGAACTAGAAGTGAGTATTAGATCATCTACATAAACAATAACAATGATAATATCATCGTTAGTATGTTTAATATACAAATTAGGATCATTCTTACTTATAGTAAAACCTTGAGAAATAAAGAAAGAATTAATTTTAGAATACCATTCTCTAGGTGATTGTTTAAGACCATAAATAGATTTGTTCAATTTGCAAACCAGATTTTCACTACCTTTCTTAACAAATCCAGGAGGTTGAGCCATATAGATTTCTTCATGTAACTCACCATTTAAGAAGGCACTTTTAACATCCATTTGATGAATGGGCCAATTCATTTTAGATGCTAAAGCAAGAACTAATTTGATAGTAGGCATCTTAGCAACAAGAGAAAAAGTTTCATTATAGTCTAATCCTTCAATTTTTGAAAAACCTCTAGCAACTAGTCTAGCCTTGAATTTACTAATTTCATTATTAGTATTCAATTTTTTTTTGTATAACCATTTACATGAAACTATATTCTTTCCATGAGGTAACTTGACTAAGTCCCAAGTTTGATTAGCAATTAAAGAATCATATTCCTCTTGCATGGCTTTCTGCCAATGAGGTTGAGAGTTAGCTTGAAAAAAAGACTTAGGATCATTAGAATTCATAATAGTAGTCATTAAAGCATAATTACAATAATTAATCCTTCTATGTTTAATTCCACCAAGTCTAGAAATGTAATCATCACCTTCATTGATTAAGTTTTGAGCCCATTTAGGTTTACGTTTAGTTGTAATGGAATTATCACTAGAGGAAGAATCATTAGTAATAAAAGTATCATTAGTATCTACTTGAGTATCATGAGTTGTAGGAGCAGAAATAATCGGTGGTACTTGATTTGAAGGATTAAGAGAAAGAGTAGGGTTAAGAGAAGGAGGTTGGTCCTCCACTAGCACAATTTTAGTGCCACTGAATTCTTCATCATGTGTAGTAGAGCAATCATGAACTCCATTTTCTGCAATACAAACATCTCTAGCAACTTGAACTTTTTTAGTAGTGGAATCATAAACACGATAACCCTTAGTGTTTTCATCATACCCAACAAATATATAAGGAGATGACTTAGCATCTAATTTATGCCTTTTCTATTTAGGTGTATGAACATAAGCAATAGAACCAAATATCCATAAATGATGTAAATTCGATTTCCTACCAGACCAAGCCTCTTCTGGAGTGATAGCCTTGAGAGCTTTGGTAGGAGTTCGATTAAGAATATAAGTTGCACAAAACATGGCTTCAGCCCAAAATTTATAATGCAGATTCTTAGCATGCAACATGCTTCTAGCCATTTCAACAATGGTCCGATGCTTTCTTTCCGCCACACCATTGTGTTGTGGTGTATAAGGAATAGTAAGCTCGTGTTTAATTCCACATGATTTCAAATAAGAATGAAAAGCATTATTCACATATTCCTTACCATTATCAGTTCTAAGAATTTTAAGTTTAAACCCAGATTGCCTTTCAACATATAATTGAAATTCAATAAATATATCAAGAACTTGATCCTTGCTATGCAAAAAATAGATCCAAGTTTGTCTAGAAAAATCATCAACAAAGGGAAGTGCATACCGAGAACCTTGGATGGAGGTATTCTCCATGGGGCCCAAAAGATCACTATGGACAAGATGCAACTTATGAGTTGCCCGCCATGATTTTCCACTTGGAAAGGGCTCCCTATGCATCTTACCACTCATACAACCTGTACAGGCAATCTTGGAAGGAATAATGTGAGGGAAGCCATCAACCATATTATACTTTTGCATGAAAGTAATATAATCAAAATTTAAATGGCCAAGTCTTTCATGCCATATATTGAAATCAATAGAAGTATGTAAAGAATATCGTGAACTAGCAAATTCACAGAATTTAAACAAATTGTCATTATCCATTTTAGCATGAGCAATCACTTTGAGAGTTTGAGGATCTATGATATAACATGTATCTTTGTAGAATTCAACTTTATAGTCTTGACATAACTGTGAAACAGAAAGTAGATTAGTTTTCAAGTCAGGTACATATAATACATTATGCAATTTACCATTGGGAATAGTAACATCACCTAATCCTTCAACTTTACAAGTCTGATTATTAGCTAACTGAATAGGAATGTTAGCAATATCAGGTTGTAAAGAATCAAAAATTTCTTTATGAGAAGTGACCTGTTGTGATGCACCACTGTCAACAATCCATTCTAAAGGTCTACAAAGATTAAAGCTACAAGTAAAAGCATGACGAGAATTAAAACCAGTAGAGTTACCTTTTTTATGATTTGAGTTTTGATGATTGTTACTATTATTCATAGGTTTTTTATCATTTTGCTTTTTAAAACAGTTATTGACAATGTGACCATCTTTGCCACAATAAGAACAATGAGGTTTGGAATTGGAATGATTCTTTTGATTATTAGTATTACGAGTATTATTAGGATGATTGGTATTATTATTATACTTGGCATGAAATTTATTGTTGGAATTATTTGAATTAGTATTATATTGTTTGTGATTATGATTATTATTATTGGAACGAAAATTATTAGTTGAATTTCTAGACACAAATGCATGTTCAGTTGATTTAAGGGTACCAAACTGAATTAGCTTAGCTTCTTCCTATCTTAATAAAGTTTGAAAAATAACATAAGTTAACTCAGAACTTAAAGTAGGAATAGCAAGCTGTGCATGAATATTAGTTATAAACTGTTGAAACTGTCTAGGAAGACATTTTTTAAGAATAAGATGAATTAAATGAATGTCTTCTAATTGAACACCTAAAGCCATAATTTGACTTTTAAGAGAATCAAATTTTAAGAGAAATTCATCCATACTTTTAAAATTTGCATACCTGAGATCTTCGAGTTGATCCTGCAACTGTATTTTGTGGTATTCATCGCCACTGTCATACTTGGTTTGCAAGATGGACCATGCATCATGAGCTTTAGAACAGTGAGCAATTAACACATATAAATCTAGAATAATGGAAATACCAATTAACCCTAAAGCTTCTTCATTTTTAGCTTTCCAAGTATCTTTCTCGTCTTGGGTAGCCGCTGAACCAGGTTCAAGGGAAGGGTCAGTGGCTATTTCGAAGAGGTGTTTAAAACGAAAAATAGATGAGATATGAGTTTTCCAAGAATGATAATTAGAATAATTAAGTTTTATTTCTGGAATTAAGGTTGACATGATTAGAAGAAAAAAAATTTCCCTTTTAAAAAATAAAAATAAAAATCCCTTAATTTGAAAATCAATTGAGAAAAATTTTTTTGTTAATGAGAAAAAAAATTTTGTGTTTTTTTTTTTTTTTTTAGTATATAAAATTAAGAATATATCTTTTGAATTTTTTTTGAATTATGGATTTTAAAAAAAACAAAAAATTAATAAAATTTAAATTTTTATTTGTTTAAAATAAAGAAAAAAATGTGATAAAAAAACGTTATAAAATTTTGTTTTAATAAATAAAACAAGATTTTTTTTTAAAAAAAAAAGAAAAAAGAAAAAGGTTGGGCGGAGATATATTTAAGGAGCGGGGCGGCGGCTGCCGCGTGGCTAGAGGGCAGAGGTGGTTGGTCGACCGAGGTCGGTGGGAAAAAAAAGCAGGATTTCAAATGTTTAAAAATCGGATGAGAGTGGATAATGATGTCGGTGTGGCAGCGCAGGCGGCGGTTGCCGCGTGGCCTGGACGCGAGCCTGGGTGTAGGGTTTACACCGGGTGTGAAGGGGGCGGTGGAAGCAATGGAAAAATGATGGAAATAACACAGGGTTTAATGGCTTTTGCGTGGGGCATCGCTGATAGCGCGGGGTTTCAATGTAATCTCAGCAAGAAACTCGAAAAAGAGGGCTTTCTCGCTCGAGCCTGTGATATATGTGTGTGCGACGGTGGTGAATATAGGCGGCGACGCGCGGCCGTGCTGACAAATCGCGGCGGCGCGCTGGTGTCGCGCGGCGGTGCGTGGCGGTGCACGGGTGGCGCGCCCGCCCAAACAAAATTTGAATGCAGGTTTAAAAAAAATGCAATGTAAAAAATGAATGCAGGTTTTAAAAAAAGTTAATAGATTTATAAGGATTAAAATCCTATAAAAAACATCTATGTTGTATGGTTGAAATTTTCAAGAGCATACAACAAATAAATATAGAAGAATATATTAAAAGATTTTAAAGAGTAGGAATTTTTTTTAAAAGGAGTATAAAAATTAGAGAGTTATTGAAAACTTTACTCATGTAATACTTCTTGTTTTGGTGGCATGCCTTCCAAAACAAGAATAAAATTGAAATTTAACAAGAAAACCCTTTGGCGGCAAGCCTTCCAAAGAGGGTTAGTAAAAAAATGAAACTTGTATACACAAGATTTGTTAAAAAGAGCTAAAATCACAACACAAACTTCTTCTCTCAATAACGTCTTCAAATAAGGTGCGCTCCAATGAATGGCAACCTTCAACACAAAACTTAAAACAAGGATTAAATAACCAAGCTCTGATACCATGTAAGAAATGATAATATTGAGCAAGGAACGAGAAGCAATCCAAGTAAGTTAAGTGTGAAACAATATTACCATAAGATAAGAAAACTCCAAGAGCATACACCAAGATGGTTCAACAATGGAGACAAGGATTTATAAGGGGAAAGCAAAGAAAACCCCTTGTGAGTATTATGAATGAAGGCAAATGCCTAGAGAAGAGAGAGAGAGAGTGTTGGAGCAAAAGTAGCTCAATACAATAACATCAAGTGCTAAGAGTGTGTTGAAGAAAGAAGGAGGAGCATCTCTTATATAGAGATGAGAGAGGAGTTTCATTTGTAACTCCCATTTCTATGAATGCCACATTCATAATAGGTGTGTGCAAAGTGTCACAATCCTCTTAAGGAGGATAAACTAAATAAAGAAATAAACAAGAGTTGTCCTTACATGTGGAATAAAGGACAAACAATGACATGTCCTCCATATGTTTACAAGAGGACAAACTACATTTAGGGACCCTTGGAATATCCCAATTAATATATCCAAGGAAAGATTAACCTTTTTAACAGACTTAACATTCATTTGATAAAATTTGAAAACTTTGTATTTAGAGTAAGAAAGAAAAATTCTTACTCCTTCCAGTCTTGCAATAGGAGCGAATGTCTCTCCATAGTCCATCCCTTCTTCTTGTGGCTATCCTTTACAAACTAATGTTTCCTTGTTCCTTGTGACTTCACTATATTCATCTTGGTTGTTTCTGTATACCCACTTGGTACCAATCACATTTTTGTCTTCTAGTCTAGGAACTAGAGTCCATATCTTATTTTTCTCAATTTTTTCAATCTCTTCTTCCATGGCTTTACTCTACTCTACATCTTCTAAGGCATCTTTCACTATTTTGGGTTCTTGCATGCTCAAAAAACATGTATCATTTCTCAAATTATTCCTTGTCATTCATCTAACATCTTTATCTCCAATTATTTGTATAGCAAGATGAAGTCTCTTGACATACTTAGACAATCTTGATTTAGCTCTAGCTTCTATATTTGGTCTCTCAACTTCTAAATCACTATATACCTCTTTGTTAGGTAGTTTAGCATATATTTAATGTACACTAATCTCTAAATCAAAATATGCCTCAACTTCATTCTATAACCTTGAATCCGAATGTAGCTCGGTCCATAAATGCAACTCGGTATTCATAGTAAGTGACTCGACAACCACTAAAACTTGCTATTGGTTTACAACTTGATTTACAACATCTTCTTCAATAGGTATACCTTCATAAAAGTATACAAATGATTTTTATTCTTTTGGTTACTTCATAGGTTCAACCTCATATACTTATGTATATTCATCAAATTCACATTTGAACATTCCACAACTTTGTTAGTGTTAATATTTAAACACTTATAAGCTTTACTTATTGTATAACAACTAAGAAATATACATTCTTCACGTTTTACATCTAGTTTACCATTCCCAAAATCTTTGAGAATATAACACTTGCTTCCAAATACCTTAAAATATTTTACAATGGGTGAGTATCCATACCATAGTTCAAAAGGTGTTGAATGAGTACGTTTCTTGACTTGTACACAATTCAAGGTATTGACAACTATACTCACAACTTCTCTCTAGTACTTCAAAGCAACATTTTTCTCCATTATGAGTGTCCTAGAATAGTCCATTACAGATCTATTCCTCCTTTTAGAAATTCCATTTTGTGGAGGGGTTCTAGGAGAAGATGTATGTCTTTTGATTCCTCTATCATTACAACACATCTCAAACTCATTTGATGTAAATTTTTTTCCTCTGTTAGATCTCAAACATTTTAGACTTTTACCTATTTCTTTCTCAAATCTTGCTAAGTACCAGTTAAACATTTGGAAAGCATCAGATTTCTATTTCAAAAACATAATTGTCATCATTCTAGAATAATCATCAACAAGTAGCATAATGTACTTATCTCCTTTGTAGCTTTACACTTCAATTGGTCCATACAAGTTAGTATGAACAATCTCTAATATTCCTTTAGAGGTGTGAGTCTTACTCTTAAAACTTGCCTTTGTCATTTTTCCTAACTGATATTGTTTTCAATTATATTGTTAGGCTTCTTCAACTTAGGCAAAACCTCTTACTCTTTTCATGTTACTGATACTAATCAAGTTATCAAAATTAACATGACATAACCTCTTGTTCCATATCCATACATTATCAAATTCTACAACTAAACAATTAGCATCCTCTATATCAAGGTAGAATAGATTACCTCTAGTTTGATCACCTTTTCCAATCAATTTTTAATGAATATTATGTATCTTTGCAATTTTTTTCTCAAACTCAACCTTACAACCCAAATTATAGTTAAGTCCTTCAACATAGTAAGCAATGTCACATAAAATCTTTTCCAATGAGCTTGATAAAACCTTTTCCTTTTATCAGACATGGTTCAATGTTACCAAACATTACACTGTTTCCATCATAATAATTAAAGGTAATGATCTTACTTTTATCTCCATTCATGTGATGTGAACACCCACTATCAATGATCCATCCATCATTCCTATTCACACATGACACTAGTGTAGTTTCTTCATCTTCATTAGATTCATCCTTCATTCTAACATACACCACTTCATCATCATGATCTTCAGATCCATCTTTTGTTTCCTCTTTAGCAATGTATAAAGACTTCTTGCCTTTGTCTTTGTAGTCTTTTCTCTTCACCTCTTCTACTTTTGTACTTTCACCGCCTCTATAATTCTTCTTCTCTAGACATCTAGCAACAATATGACTAACCACATTGCACTTGAAACACATGATAGGTAACTTACCTTTAAACTTGCCTTTACCTCTATGAAATCTCCTTGTTAATAATGCTTCTAGTTGATCTACATCTTCCACATCTGTATCACTATTACTAGACACATATTTTTCCTTTTGCTTCTTCTTCTTCTCATGAAGTTCCTTTAATGACAACTTAGCTTTGAAAGAAGATTCAATATTTTTAGGTTTGCAATTATCAAAGTTATATAGCTCAAAAGTAGTGAGCCTATCTACTAGGCCTTCAAGAGTTAGATCATTCCTTGTCATACATCTTAGTTCTTGTATTACATAAACTCTAATAGGATAAATAGGAAACAATGAGGGTTTCAAGACCCCATTAAAACCTATTTTTCTTAATAAAAAAATGTTATCAAAACTTTATTTAGTATAGTATCATCATCTATTTTACTAGTAGTTCCTCTTATTGCATTAACAAGATCTTTTTATCTTAGAGCAATATTGACCAATATTCTCACCTTCTTGCATTCTCATATCATTGAACTTACCTTTGAGACTTTCAGCTTCAGCTCTTATAATATTCTAGTCACCTCCATATATAGTGTGTAGAGAATTCCACATTTTCTTTGCATTGTCACAACCTTTGATGTCATCAAATTCAACATAGCTTAGGACAGAGCCAATCTCCAACATGGCCTGGTTGTGTTCTTTCTTTATTTTCAGATCTTCAATAGTTAGGGCTCCAATAGGATCATTGTGCTCAACAAAAATGGTAGATTGTGCATGATCCCCAATACCTCCTAGGCGTAGCTTTATCACACTTTTCCATGCAATAAAGTTATCTCTATTAAACTTGGTTACTTCTCTTTTTGACATCTTGATCTATTTTTCTTCTAGTACCTTCAAACTAGTCCTCTTAAGAAGATGGCCTTGATACCAATTGTTGGAATTCTTTAAAATAATTGAGAGTGGGGGTGAATTAGTTATCCAAGGTCTAGATGTACAAATAAAATTTTTCATAGCTTAGTAAACCCATATCCATAAAATATTTTCATCATGCATGCATCCATTAGATTATGCAATTGCTTAAACTTGTAGGTTGCTATCAAATCAATTTGTAGAAATGTAAACATCAAACATAACATACTCAATAACACATTTGACACAATGATTTAATGTGGAAATCTAATTCGAGAAAAACCACCAGTATCATGCTACTCATTCTCATCTTCTAAAGTGATGCCCTATGAAAAGCTAACCCTGTTAAAGGTTACAATGCACATTGTTAAATGTGACCCTATTAAAGGATTTCAATCACCCTATTAGGAGTGAGCCTTGTTAGAGGACTTTAGATCATTCTCTTGGAATGTCACATAGTTAAAGAATTTACAAATGACTATTAGGAAAACATTAATCCAAAGAATTTACCCTAGACTAATAAAATGATTAGAGAGTAATACTAAGGCTTGATTTGATAACAACTTACAAATCCATTTGCAAATTATAAATCTCTATTTTAGTCCTCTATTCTACTTGAATTTCACTCTTTAGCTCCGATATCTTGTTCACCCTTGAAGCATCCATACCATTCAACCTTCTTGCTTTGCTTACCAATGTAGTCTCTTTACTTAGGTAATTGAATGAAGCAAATACCCTAGACTCCTTGTCTTCCTTAGGTTGTTGCACATGACAACCCTTGCTTATGACCAACGATCTCTACAAATAGAGAATTAAGATATTTTTTCATTCATCCTCCATCGTCCATTTTAGGGTTAGGATGTATTAGGTAGAAATCAATGAATCTGCCCCTCATTTTATTTCGTTCCCTTCTAGAAACTTGTCCTTTAATCCTCTTTGAATTATCCTTAAAATTGTTCACCATGAATTTTGTGCCACTAGCTCATCAACCTTATCTTCCACATGGTTCACACAATCCAAGAAAACAAACTTGTTAGCTCAAATTCATCAAATTCTTGATCTTTCTCATAATGCTGACACTCAAAATTAACTAGCTTCTAATGCTTGTGTTAGATTATGGTGACTGATCAGGAAAGTACTGTACATACTTCATAAATTGTGGGGTTCGAGACATCGCCCCAAAATTTTTTTTTGGGCCGTGGCCGATATATTATGGCCGACATATTATGGCCGACATATGGCCAACATGTTGTAACCCTAAAATGAATAAAATACTTGTATAAAAGGGTTTAGGGTTAGGCATTTTTTATTATGTTGTGATGCAAAATTGGTTCTTGCGACGGTATTGAGCTGTAAGGGATTACGGATTGTAATCAGGTTGTAATCACTGGATTGTAATAAGATTGAACTTGCTGTTTGGTGGACATAGCCTAGGGATTAGGTGAACCACGTTAAATCTTGGTGCCTTGTGTTCATTTCTATGTGATCTATTATTTTTTTGTTATTGGTTATATTTTCATATAGTTTTTTTTATTTATGTCCGTAGTTTATCCTAACAAGTTGTATCAGAGCGAGGTTGTCTTTCAGTTATCCTCTGCAAGAAAGTCTCATGGTTAAGTGGGAGTCTCACGGTTGAGTGGGAGCGATGGCAGATGAGGGTAAGCTAAGGGTTGATAGGTTTAATGGGTATAACTGCCAGTTATGGAAGATGCAAATGGAAGACTATCTATATCAGAAGGATTTATGGAAGCCGTTGGAAGGGAAAGCCAAGAATCAGGGAACTATGTCAGAGGCTGAATGGGATCTTTTGGACAGAATGACACTCGAAAGCATTTGGTTATGCTTGGCACCATCGGTGGCATTTAATATTACAAAAGCAAAGATGAGAGAAGATTTGATGAAAACCCTAGCAACACTATATGAAAAGCCCTTCGCTTCAAACAAGGTATTTCTCATGAAGCGTTTATTTAATATGAAAATGGCAGAAGGTGGATCTGTTGTAGATCATTTAAATGAGTTTAATACTATTACTAGTCAGTTATCTTCTATGGGTATCAATTTTGATGAAGAAATTAGGGCTCTCTTTATTTTGTGTTCTTTGCCTGAAAGCTGGAATGGCTTGGTAATGGTGGTGAGCAATTATGTTCTTGGATCTAGTACTCTAAAATATGATGATGTGATTGGTGTTATTTTAAGTGAGGAAACTTGTAGAAAATCCTCAGGTGGATCTACATTAGGAAGTGCTTTGAACGCACAAAGTAGGGGCAGAACGACTGAGAGAGGAAATAACTATGGAAATCATGGGAAATCAATAGGAAAGTCAAAGGGGAGGAGGTCTCAATCGAGAGGACCAAATGATTGCTAGTACTGTGGGAAACCGAGGCACAAAAAGAAAGATTGATGGAATTGAAAGAAAAATGAAGGAGATAAATTAGATGGAGACAAGGAGGCAAATGTGGTAAGTAACAAATCCGAAGAGGATGCTTTGCTTCTGTCTTTAGAGAGTGTTGATGATTCATGGGTTTTAGATTTTGGTGCTTCATTTCATGCTACACCTCATAGAGGTTATTTCATTGATTATGTTCAAGGGGATTTTGGGCTTGTTTATTTGGGGGATAATGAACCTTGTCAGATTGTTGGAAAGGGAAAAATTAAGATTAAGCTGTAGAATGGGAATCATTGGCTACTACATGAGGTAAGACATGTTCCAAGGTTGAGTAGAAATTTAATTTCAGCCAGGCAACTCGGTGATGAGGGTTGTGTAGTTACTTTTAATGATAAAAATTGGAAGGTTTCAAAAGGTTCCCTTGTACTAGAAAAAGGTGTGAAAGTAGGCACCTTATATCTTTGTACAGGTCATATTGTTACTTCTACTTTGATTGTTTCAGAGAAAAAAGAATGTTCAGAAACAATTGCTGCAGTTGAGCAGGGAGAACAAATAGCTGCTGTAGATTTTGATACAGCGCTGTGGCACAATAGACTTGGGTACATGAGTGAGAAAGGTATGAAAGTACTTCATTCAAATAAAGTTTTACTAGGTCTGAAATGTGTGAATATGGATTTTTGTGAAAGTTGTGTGTATTGAAAACAAAAGAGAGTGAGTTTTATAAAGACAGGGAAGGAAAACAAAAAGGAGAAATTAGAGCTTGTGCATATAGATGTATGGGGACCAGCTTAGGTATCTTCCCTTGGTGGCTCTCATTATTATGTTACATTTATTGATGATGCAACTAGAAAAGTATGGGTTTATTTCCTTAGACAGAAATACGATGTATTTCAAACTTTTAAGAAATGGAAATGCTTGGTTGAAAATGAGACTGGTAAGAAATTAAAATGTCTCAAATCTGATAATGGTGGTGACTATTGCAGTCATGAATTTGAAGATTATTGCTCCACTAATGGTATTCGTAGATAGAAAACTATTCCAAGGACTCCACAGGAAAATAGATTGGCTGAACACATGAACAGGACTATAATGGAGGAAGCAAGGAGGATGAGGTTGCATGCTAGGTTTCCCTTACACATGTGGGCGGAGGCTATCAATACTACAGTATATTTGATTAATAGAGGTCCCTCTACTCCTTTGTGTTGTGGTATTCTAGAGGAAGCATGGATTGGTAAGAAGGTGAGTTATTCTTTTCTCAAGACCTTCGGTCGTGAAGCTTTTTCTCATATAGACTTTGAAAATAGAACCAAGCTAGAAGCTAAATCAAAGAAATGTGTCTTTGTTGGATATGGTATTAATGAATTTGGTTATAGGTTTTGGGATTTTGAAAATCTTAAAATTGTTAGAAGTCGGGGTGTCATATTCAATGAGAAAGTGTTGTACAAAGATTTGTTGTACCAACATGAGAAGAAAGAAGATGATTATGTAGTGCTAGATGATACTCCAAAATCTAATGTTCAAGCCATTCCTCATGATGTGCAACAACTGCAACAACAAATACCACACACACCAGTAAATGTTAGATGGTCAACGAGGCAAATTAGACTTCCACAAAGGTTTTCTCCCTCTTTGTTTTCTATTTTACTTACTGATGCTGGTGAACTTGAAAGTTATGATGAAGCTGTGCAGGGGGATACTAAGATTCAGTGGGAGTCTGCAATGAAAGATGAAATGGACTCTTTGCTGAAAAATAAGACATGGGATTTGTGTAAGTTGCCTGCAGGTAAAAAGACTTTACAGAACAAGTGGGTTTACAAGTTGAAAGAAGAGGAAGGAGGTAAGCAAATATTTAAGGCTAGGTTAGTTGTAAAAGGATTTGCACAAAAAAAGGGAATTGATTTTGATGAGATATTTTCTCCTGTTGTTAAAATGACTTCTATCCATACTATTTTAAGTGTTGTGGCTACTGAAGATTTGTATTTAGAGCAATTGGATGTTAAAACAACCTTTCTTCATGGTGATTTGGATGAAGAAATATATATGGCCTAGCCACAGGGATTTGAGGTCAAAGGTAAGGAGAACTTAGTGTGCAAATTTAAGAAAAGTTTATATGGCTTGAAGCAAGCACCTCGGCAATGGTATCTAAAATTTGACAGGTTTATGCATGAGCATGGCTATAACAGGTGTCATTCAGATTATTTTGTTTATTTTAAGAGGTTGGATGATGATAGCTACATTATTTTATGTCTATATGTTGATGATATGCTTGTAGCTAGGTCTAACATGGATCATATTAAGGGGCTGAAACACTAGTTAGCACATGCATTTTCTATGAAGGATTTGAGGGCAAAAAAATAAATCCTTGGTATGAAGATTTGCAGAGATAGGAAGAATACAACCTTGACGCTATCTCAGGCTGATTATGTTGAGAAGGTGTTGCAACATTTCTCTATGGAGAATGCTAAAGCCATCAACACACCTTTACCTAGTCATTTGAAATTGACTAAGGAGATGTATCCCAAGACATAGGAAGAGGAGGATAATATGTCCAAGGTACCCTATGCTTCAGCTATAGGAAGCTTGATGTATGCTATGGTATGCACTAGGCTAGATATTGCACATGCAGTGGGAGTCGTTAGCAGGTATATGAGTCATCCAGGATTTGAGCATTGGAATGTTGTCAAGTGCATTCTTCGATATTTGAGAGGAGCATCCAATAAGTGTTTACACTTTGGGACCTTGAATACTAATTTACAAAGCTATGTTGACTTAGATTTGGTAGGGGATATTGATACCAGGCAGAGTGCTACAGGTTATGTCTTTACTGTTGGTGGGGCAACTGTGAGCTAGGTTTCTAGGTTACAAAAGATTAATGCTCTATCCACTATAGAGGCAGAGTATGTTGCTGCTACAGAGGTAGCCAAGGAGATGATATGGCTTCACTTCTTCTTGGAAGAATTGGGACATCCTCAGAAGGATAATTATTTGTTCATAGATAGTCAGAGTGCCATTCATCTTGCTAAGAATTCAGCTCTGCATTCTAAGACCAAACACATACAGTTGTGGTACTATTTCATTTGGTCAATTTTGGAGGATGGAAAGTTAAAGCTAGAGAAGATACATACCAATGACAATCCAGCAGATACGTTGACAAAGGTTGTAACAAGGGAGAAGCTAAACTCCTCTTCAGCTTTGGTTGGTCTTTTAGACTGACCATGAATAAAAGAACAATAGAGTCCAGGGTGGTTTGATCCAATGGGAGCCCCATGTGGTAGTGGTATTGGTACAAGATCAGTCTCCAAGTGGGAGATTGTTGTTTCATGTGGAGCCTGATCAGTCCCCAAGTGGGAGATTGTTAGATTATGGTGATTGATCAGGAAACCACTGTACATACTTCATAAATTGTGGAAAAACATTTTTGGGCTGTGGCCGACATGGTAGCTGACATATTATGGCCGACATATGGCCAACATGTTGTAACCCTAAAATGAATAAAATACTTGTATAAAAGGGTTTAGGGTTAGGTATTTTTTATTATTTTGTAATGCAAAATTGGTTCTTGCAGCGGTATTGAGCTGTAAGGGATTATAGATTGTAATCAGGTTGTAATCACTGGATTGTAATAAGATCGGACTTGCTATTTGGTGGATGTAGCCCAAGGATTGTGTGAACCACGTTAAATTTTGGTGCCTTGTGTTCATTTCTATGTGATCTATTATTTTTTTGTTATTGGTTATATTTGCATGTAGTTTTTTAATTTTTGTCCGTAGTTTATCCTAATAGCTTGGCACATACTGCATTTCTCAACATCCTCTATTAAATCACTTGGCATGAACTAAGGTTTACTGGTGCTCAAAATCAACTAAACTTTACTCATCTTACACTATTTCACTTGGTTTACATTGAAATCAACTTTTCTTGGCTCCAACTGGTTTTCTACTTGGCTTGCACTAACTTTTCTTGTCACCTACTATACATAATGTTAATTTTGGTAGAAAAAATTTGTTTAACTTATTTTTCTTAACTTATTCAATGTAACCAAACTTTGCAGCCTTAAGTAGATTATCAATGGACTATAATATCATTGTCTTAACTCTTGTACTCCTTTTTGTGTCATAACTCAACCTTTCCTCTAGGTGCAATACTTACCTCATTTGATCAAATCCTCTTCATTAATCAAATAAATGATAGTACTTAAATCATACAAGCAATTGTCTTACCAACATCTAGCAGGTTTGACATTTGTGACAAAAGAAATATTGAAACATATTTATCATACTTGTATCAATCTATTTTAAATAGACTCATGGTTGAATCATAAAGCTTGGCATCCTTTACCCTTTGCATAATGATATTTCCCCTGACCCTAGTACTTGTCTTATCTCTTTTATCTTATCTAGATGCAATAAAATTCTATGTTGCCAAGGCACCCAAATCTTTACTATAATATGTGCTGCTTTTCATGTCTCCTAACCCCTTTAAATGTGGTCTTTTCAATCTCATATTATTCATAACTAAATCAAATGCAATGACACCATAAATCCCAAGTTTAGGTGCCATCTAGACTCCTTCTTGATTAATTATCTACCTCCTTTATTCTGGAGTAATTTTATCAAACATTATCATCATTTCATGTTTTACTTCTTGCTCCAAATCATCAAGGTCCACATCTAGTTTATGCTTCCTCTTTTCTTCAACTCTCTTTAGAGAATTTTTTCTATAATGTTTCCACAAAAATTGTTTAAATGCTACTAATGTCACAAATACATCATCCTCTCTATTGACATCACATGAGTTTTTCTTCAACTCTCTAGGGACAATGCCTTTTATCTCTTGCATGGTGATGTCATAAATAGGAGTTGTGGGGGTTTTAGGATAAGCTCCCCTTAGCAACTCTTCAAGCATATATAGATATTCATTATCATCATCATCATCATAGGACACATTTAATCCCCCTGGTTTCTCTATCTATTGACTATGCTCCTTTTCTATAGTAAACTTATCTCCTACGGATTCCACTTTCATTCCCTTAGATACATCTTCAATATGAGCTTCTATGGAATGATGGGCTATAGGAGGTTGAATTGGGGACTTAGGAGATGGAGACCTCCATTTAGAATCTTCTGCTATGATAGATTCCATCCTTGGGACTTCAATTATGTATGGATCAACAAGTTTCTCTCCCATTCTTCTTCTTTGATATATCCTCAAACTAGTTTAAATTTTAGGCTCTTCACTTGTCTCAGCACTAAGGTGTTGGCAACTTATAATTGGAACAATTGTTGTATTGTCATTGATGTCAAATCTATTGATAAGACATATTGCTACCTAATATAAATGTCATATCTAATTAATTGATGAAGAGGATTTGATATGTTTCTCATAACAATAGAACCTAGAGGAAAGTTTGAGTTATGAAAAGGAAGCTATAATGAACATTTTATTAGTTAGAATTTTATTAGACAAAGTAATTGTTTATATCAAGGAAGTTAAAACAAACTAAGAAATAAAGTAAATGGTGAAAGAATATCGAGTGATGCTAGTGTCAACTAAGCCACAATTTATCCCAAGAAAATCCATTGTTGATAGAGCATCAATATCATCTGAGTGAGTTAGTCTATGCCGAGCTAGAAGTTTTACAATGGCCAAGTGCTAGGTGATGACTAAGTGTTAGAATTTAGTGATTTCCAAGTAAGAATGTTGAGAATGAATTTGAGGAAATTGTGATGCCCATCTAATTCAGTTGATTTCTTGTGAGATATAAACCATGTTTAATATAAGATTGATGATTTGGATCATTAAATTCAAGGTGAGGATTACATAAAGATGTAACATACAAATTCAAGAGAAGTTTCTAGAGAAAGATTAGGAAGATGGACATATACAATTAATTGTGTTGAGCTTGATCATAAACCCTAAGATCTATGGTAATCATGGAATGGTAAAGAAAGAATTGCCTATATAAAGAGATACATATACAAACCAAAAGTGTGGGTGGATTAAAAACTATATACAAAAGAAGGTTTATTAGAGACACACAAGTGTGATAGTGAATGCAAAGCTAAAAGATATTGCTTATGCATATGCTGATGTTGATAAGTAAATCTAAGTGGAAAGCTAAGTGTTGTTGAAGGGGAAGACTAGTTGCTTGAAGGGCTTTAGAGAAAATCAAAACAAAGATTATAGTGAAGAGATTATCAATGACTCAACACATGAACCAAACATAAATTTGAACTTGCAAAGTGAGTTGTAATTGTATAGATCAAAAACCTACCATTTTCTTTCTAATTATTGTAAACAGTTTGTGTTGAAATCCTTTTAGTAGAGGTTGACCTAATAGTCATTTGGAAGACTTAACAATCTATGTAAATCCTTTAACTAGGTGACATTCTAAATGGAATGATCATGTTCCTCCAAAAGGGCCACTCCTAATAGGGTAATTAAATCCTCCAACTAGGTCACATTTAACAATGTGTATTGTAAACCTTTAATAGGGTTGGCTCCTAATAGAGCTCACTTCGAAAGAGTGAAAAGTAGTGACACATTGCTGATATTTTTGCCAAATTGGGTTTCCACATAAAATCCTAGTATGAAATTTGTGTTGAATTCTTTATATGTTTTACATTTGATAAGGTTTTCATTTAGTAAATCATGTTATGTTTAAGACAATATTTTTACAATAGAGGCCGAGCAACAAAAAGATTAGCAGAAAAATGAGTGCTTATGTGTAATTGTTCAAATGATACTTAAGGACCTTGAGTTACTGATTCACCCCCCCTCTCATTTATTCTAAAAATTTCTAACATGGGGGTTGGTGTTTCCTCTGTGGTCCTCTTTTGTCCCCTCTTCTCTTTTGGGACTATATCAATTGACTATAATAAAGCATTAAGACTTTCTTCATTGTCCACAACTGTGAGATTTATCTTCTTTCTCTTCCATAATTTCTCATTCATTTGGCCATATATTTCTATAAAGTTGTTGAAAATTATCCTTAATCTCTACTTCAAGCTTTTACAATTTGAGAGAGGGTCATAACTAGTGCCTTCTTCATGAATCTCATTTAAATTATCCTGATAAACATGCCATCCAATTTTCTTCCTTTTCCAAGATTCCAAATCTTCATCATTTCTGATTATATCTTTAGGAAAATCGAATTCATGGGCACCTCTAGGGTTCATGTTTATCTTTTATATTAAGCTAGCATAAAAACCCTCAATATCATTCAACCTTTTCAAAATGACATCCATATTGTATGGCCTTAACATATGAACTAATTGATCCCTACCTTCCTTTATTATTGCTAAGTGATGGAATAAGGTGAGGTCAAGGAAGAAAGTTCCTTTTTTGGCTCTTTTCAATAAGAAATCAATGCTTTGAAACATTCTAATAATCTTGGTGACCTCCAAGAATTCTATCGTCAAAGGGACATACCTAGGAAGCATATTTGGTCTCCCTGGAAAACCATATATTATGATAACTATTATCTACTTGTAGAAGCAAATATCCCCCCATCAATGACACATCTTTGGTCTGACACCATAATCAATTGACCTTAGAAATGATTTTAAAGCTTGAGGGAATTTTCTCACGTTCTACAAGATTCTCTTCCTCAATATTGATCCAAATTCATTCTCAAAGAGAAGAACATTGGATACCTCCCAATTAAAGGATAGAGTAGTAGTCCATAATTAAACTGGCAATGGTTCATCGTCTCTTTCAAACTCAAAATCAATATTTTGTGCAAAATAATCTTTATTATGAAAAAGATTCCAAGGCATCATTAGTGAAAAACATCTAAAATTTGAAGATTTCATTGTGTTTAGAACTACCAATGCCTCATTGATATTGTTCTCTAAATACCCTGGGAAAAAAAAAATTCTGCTTCTCCATCCTTGTGGTGTCCAAAACACATCCACAATGTAGCCTTATTGAATTTCCTATTATTTGGAAATCAAATAACCTGATATAGGGCTATGTGTGTATTCACAAAGGCATAATTTCAATGCTCACAATTTCTTATATTGTGTGAGATAGCCAAATGTGACAACTTTACAACATCTACTTCCTTGACAAAGGACATAAGTAATTTTTGTTGTCTATAAGCCCCTGCATGGTCAAAATCTTCATCAAGAATTTTGACCCGTCAACTAAATGCAAGTTTAAAGCTTTCATAATGGACTCTACATCAGTTTTGAGGAGGAAATTGCCATCTAGATCTCTGATCTCATGTGTTATGGGTTCATACCTTTCTACCAACTCAAGGAGTAGGTCAATGTCTAAGAACATAGTAGGGACTACCAATTTCATTAAATCGTGTTGCCATACATTACTGAGTGGACTCCCTACATTTTCATGGATGTACTACCATCTAAGAGTATGTAATCCCTTGGTTAGCATATGAGTGTTTGCAATGCTTTTGAACCTATCCCTTAAACTAGGATGAGTTTCACTTCCTAGGGTTTTCCAGAATTCAATTGCCTCTTTACCCTACTTAGAATATGAAAATTTCTCAAGGAAGTCATCTTAAAATCTCCTATCCTCATACTCAAACTTATTGGAGTACTTTCTAGGAGGCATATTCTCTATAATTTATTTGATTGCAAGACCTAGGGTTTTTCTTTCTTTATAATTTTTCCTAAACTAGGGTTCAAAATGTTACATATGATTGTCTATGATTTACCTAGTTCTTTTTTGTAGAGAAAGGAAGCAATGGAGTTGATTTTAATTGTGATTTCTTTGCATGTATCTTTTTCAAGCTCTTCATCAATTGATAGCTTTAACTAACTCGATCACTCTGCAAATTGAATTCTTTGTGTTTGATATCCGAATTTAGAGATTTTATTCATCTATGAGGGATGACATTCTCTACTACAAAATTTACACAATGAATTTGTGTGTTATAATGTTTGCAATATTTGAAAACGAAAGCTTCTCCATCATATTTCTTCGATTTTGAATTTTAATTATGGATGAAGTCTTGTTGGCATATTAGATGATGTCGATCTATTTTTGAATTTTTTTTAACATTTCACATCTCCCCTTGGGTCCAAATCCCAACCAATAAGAATGAAGGCATCAACCATGCTAGCAAATATTGAAAAGTCTATGAAGCTGAGATAATCAGTACACATGTTAGCATCTTGCTCAATTTCCATAAAACTACCCTTTCCTTGAGATAATATGCAAGCCATTAATCTTCTAATCTCATAATGAGTTGATAGATAGCCATTATTTTTCAAGATTAAATCTTGGCCGTAGAAATTTCCTCATACATAAACCATCAGTTATAACCTCCAAGGCTGAGTGGGATACATAGTGACATCACAATGTATCTATAAAAAAAGCCTACAGGCTTGCGAGATAATGAAGACCGTTGATTTATCAAGCACCATGTCCCTTACTTTTCTAAATTGCATATGGGTCCCTCTAACATGTTGCAAATATGGACCAATTAGAACTCAGGTCCAATTGATTCATTAGGTCCCACTACTAGGATCACCCTTCAAAGAATACCACAAGTCAACATCTCATATAATCTCAAACTTCTTGTGTCAGTCAAGTGAAGAAATGAAAGTTGTAGATCTTAATTCACAAGGAGATATCATCCAAAGGTTTGGATAGGCAACAAGATTGAATAATGAAAATTGATTTTAATACACTTTCTCAATCCCGTACTTCAAAAGTGAGAGGGATCTTTATTAGAGATGAGACACATGGCACAATCTTATTTATTCACTATGAGCTCAAGATCCTTTGAGAGAATATGCAAGATATTTGATTATGCTAAGTATTTTCCTTGTAATGAGAACATGTCAACAAATTTTGTTAGCAACTACATGGTCCAATCATAGCTCAGGTCCCTGCCAATAAAATTAGGTCCCACTAAAGACTAGACTCTGTTAGACTCCAGATGTCACCATCACACATAGTTGCCTTAAGAAATGTTTGAACTATGACTAAATGTGTGTTGTTGATCTTCTTCATTCTTTTTTAAAAACATGGGACCCTTTGTGACACACATCACTATCTCACTTCTTCATTGTGAGCATGAGTTAGAGCAAGGAACCCACACAAACCATTGATTTTGTCTTCTTTACTTTATTCTTTGGTCCCACCTTCCTCCACATGTTCACCATAATAAGTAACATAGATGAGATGCAATGTGGGCCATCGGATCTTTGGTCTCTTGAGTCATAAAAATGGGTCCCAACAAAAACACTTAGACTTAGGACAAAATAGAAAAAAAAAATAGAGAAAAGAAAAAGAAAAATGTGGGTGATAACCTAAACTGATTAGTCCTAACCAAAGGGGCACAAATTAAAGGGAAAATGGGATCCACGTGGCTATGAAAAAGGTAACAAAGAAATAGAAGAGACCTAGGGTAAAAACATGTAACAAGGTTTTTTTTTCTTCCCTAGGGTTCACAAATTAGGTTTTCTAAAAATATTCTGAAAAATATTTAAGGAAACCTACAAAACTAAAGACTTACCAATACACTATCTATAAGATCTTTTATAGTGTTATGATTAACCCTATCAAACCTCTTTTGGACAAAATCATCAGCCCTTCCTAGAAAGGCTTTGTCCTTGGTCACCAAATTCTAGTTGCACCTATATCCACACATCAATTTATCTACTCCTCCATTGAAAAGAGAAAATCCCTAAAAATGGTGCTAAAATTGAACATCTCCAAATCACATGACAAGTTTAGTTGTGTTGAACCTAAAGGAAATCTTTGTATTATCTATTAGTAAAAAACACCATCATTTTCTAGGCAATGTTTGTCAGTTACCACTGCAACCGAGCCACTATGTAGGTTGATAAAGTATTATGTAGAGTATGTATTTCAGTTCATGATGAGCACTAGTTAGTGCTGAGTACACTTAAGAGTCACCAAATAGTTTAGTGAATGTCTAGTGATTCATCATACAATATATGCTAAGTGCTACAGAAAAAAAATTACAATATAAGTTGAGTAGAGTGAAGGATGAGTAACAACATGAAGAACTATACGTTTGAAACAATTTTTCAAGTTGTATGTCATCATTGATGTTACACAAATACTAGTATTAACCAAGAAGTCAAGCAACGAAGGACGCTAGTATTTAGTATTAACTAAGTAATTGGGTGATGAGGGGTATTAAGTATTAATTGAGTAGTCAGGCAATGAGGGGTATTTAGTATTAACTAACGAGTTAGAAAATGAAGGACCTTTAGTATTAACCAAGCACAATCATTATTAACTAAGTGATCAAGCATGAATTTTAGTATTAACTAAGTGATTATTCTCGGTATTGACCAAGTGTTAATTGATTATACTAGTTAATAAATTAACAAATTGAGGGCAACTAGTTTGTTGTTTAATGGTTATTTGAAAAGGAATTCAACCTAACTTGAAAAGGACTATTATATATAAGATAGTTCAAGAAGTGTAAATAAAGTGTAGCATATAAAAAATAAGATGGATATGTGATCACAAAAAACTGTGGATGATAATCTACAAAGAATATTTTGATCAGTAAGGATCCAGAGGTCAAGGCAAAATAGATATCTGAATGTTCAAAAGAATTGATTCATAAATAAGGTCAAATTACTATTACCTTCTAATAATTTTAGTAGTAAAATAAATCTCCTAACAGAGTTAACTTAATAATCAGATTGTAAATCCTCTAGCAAGGTAACATTTCAAGATTGAAATGTTTGAAGACCTCTAACGAGACCACTCCTAATAGGGTGATCTAAATCCTCTAACAAGTTCATACTTAATAGTATGTATTGTAACATTAAATGGGGTTGGCTCCTAATAGGGCTCACTTTGGAAGAGTGAAAATATTGTAACTAGTTCATGGTGGTTTTTCTAAATTGGGGTTCCACGTTAAATCTTGGTGTAATTTGTGTTCATGTTATTTACTTTACTCTTTATTTTTTTAACTAAGTTACTAAAGGTTAAATAGAATAATAATCATAAGAATTATTTGTTAACCAATTTACTATTGGAACTTAGTTTTAACCGAACTAGATAAAAAATTACATTATTAGTAAAAAGTTTGATTTTATATCTATGGATATGGAAAAATCTTTGTGGTAACTAATTTAATCCTTCCCTCTCAGTTACTCTCTGCATTTCCAATAATTGGTATAAGAGAATTTGATGCTTATAGGAAAGGTTTCAAGGACCTAAGTTAAATATCAAAATCTCATAAAGAAGGGAGTTTCCTAAGCTTAACAAAGATTTTTTTTTCAGCATGGAAGGAATTGATGAAGCTACACCTATCAAGCATTGGAGATACTAGTCTATTCTATTTGGAAAATAGATATGTGTCACCATCTAAACCTATGACTATGGAAAAAATGAAAGAGGTAAAGGATAAAAATATAATGATGATTGATATAGCTTTCTCTCTCAACTATTTTGAATTTAATGATGTTGAAGATTGTCCAACTACATTTGAAATGTGGGAAAAACTATAGAAAGTATGTGGAGGTGATACAACCTAGGAATAAATGTTAAGAGGCAAGATTGATCAAATGAAAATGAAAGAAGGTGAAAACATTGTCCAATATAGTAAAAAATTCAAAGAAAGCATGAGTGCAATTAGAGCTATAGGAGAAAAAATAATTGATGAAATAGTGGCAAAAAAGGTATCAAGAACTTTCTTCCTAGCTATGTAATTAGAGTTTTAGAAATTCAAGAGATAGATGCAATCCAAAAAAATGATATAACCTTAGATGCACTTGTGGGAAGATTGACTTCTTTTGAATTGGACAACTTTGATAACTATGTTCCTAATCCTAGCAATTTTGAATCTGAATTTAAAGACAAACTAACTCTTGGTAGAAAAGGAGGAAACTCAAAAGGAAAATAGGTTGATAGTGAAGAAAAATATGATACTGCTGATGATCTTGAAGTTTTTGAAGCCCTTCTTGCAAAAAGATTACCAAAAGGGAAAAGTAAATTTAAAGGTAAAATTTAGTTGATTTGTTTCTCTTGTGAAGAGGTTGGTTATATTGTTGAAATATGTCCAAAAAAAGAAGATTAAGATGAGAGAATAAATAAAAAAGTTCAAAGGCAAGAAATAATTCAAGAACTACAAGGACTAAAAAGATGTAGGTAATAAATCTTGTTACATTTCTAAAGATTTTGATAGTGATGATAATGAAGTAGTCTATAATACTATTAAGGATGAATCTGATAATGAGAAAAAAGAAAAGATGACACTTATTTCTCATGTTAGAAAAAATGATACATGGATGATAGATAGTGGTTGTTCTTATCACATGACTGGTGACATAACTAAGTTAGAGAATTTAGAAAAATATGATGGTGTAAGTTTTGTTGATATAAGATTATTTGGAAGTGAAGAACCTGTAATGGAACAATCATTATTTTGTCAATGATGTTAAACCTGCTACCTTATGACGAAAAAATTTCTTTTTGGTCTAAAAGCTATCATTTATTTGATTGATGAAGATGATTTGAATAAAGAAAATAACAATAACAACTAGAGAAAGGTTGAGTTATTGGGTATGTAAAAGAAGCACTAAGACTAAGTAAGACATTGATACTATAGTTTATTGTTTACCTACTTAAATTTTGAAATGAAAAATTACTCAAGTTTAGACTGGAAGAAGGTCAAGTATGAAAGGTGTCTGCCTAGCCTTGCCAAATAGTTAGTGCAAGTTGAGCAGAAACCAGTGGAATCCGAGTGAAAAATAAGAGGTGCCAAGCAAAGATGAAAAATAGTGCAAGCCAAGTGATTGTCAGTATATGTCGAGTAAAGTTTCATTACTGTTGAGCATCAATAAACTTTAGTATTTGTTGAGTAAACTAGTGTTGGCTAAGTGAAAGAACAATATAGAAGCTAAGTGACATCATGTTGATGTTGAGTGCCAGTAAATATGTTAAATCAATTATTTGATGAATCTGAGCCCACTATTTGGTTTTCTTGAATTGTGTGGAAGATAATTATGATTAGATTGTGACACAAAATTTAAGGTAAACCATTTTGAGGTGAATTTAGGGAAGGTTGTAGAAGAAGTTTCTAAGAGGAACTAAATGGAAAAGTGGGTAGATTCATTGTATCCTCCCTAACCCTAAAATGGATGATTGTGGTTAAGTGAAAACAGATCTTAATTCTCTATTTGTAGAGATAGATGGTCAGAAGCAAAGGTTGCCATGCAAGAGCCTAAGGAAGATAAGGAGTCTAGGGTATTGCTTCATTCATTGGCCAGATAGAAGTAATTGCAGTTGGTATGAAAATAAAGAAGGGAATATGGATGCTTGAAAGGTGAACAAGCTATCAAAGCTGAAGTATGTGAAAGCCAAGAAGAATGGAGGACTGAAACAAAGACTTGTCATCTACAACTGAGTTGGAATTTGTTATCAGATCAAGCCTTAATATTACTTCCTAATCATTGTATTAGTCTATGATAAATCCTTTGGATTAAGGTTGACCAAACAATTATTTATAAATCCTTTAACTAGGTGAAATTCTAATGGAATGGTCTAAAGTCCTATTTCAAGGCTTACTCCTAATAGGGTGATTGAAATCCTTTAACTAGGTCACATTTAATAGTGTGTATTGTAACCTTTAACAGGGTTGGCATTTCACAACACATCACTTTAGAAGAGTAAGAATTAGTAGCATGTTACTAGTGGTTTTTCCAAAATTGGGTTTCCGCATAAAATCCTTGTCAAATGTGTAATTGAATATGTTATGTTTCATATTTACATTTCTACCAAGTTGTTTTGACCTAGGGTAGTAACCTACAAAGTTTAAGTATTGTATGATCTAATGGATGCATGCATAACAAGGTTTAATGGATATGGGTCTACTAAGCATGAATTTTTTTTATTTTTACATCTAGACCTTGGATAACTAATTCAATCCCCCTTTTAGTTATTCTAAACAATTCAAACAACTAGTATCACAGCACCAGAGTGCTTAAGAGGACTAGTTTGAAGGTACTAGAAGCAAAAGATCAAGATGTCTAAAAGAGAGGTATCCAAGATTAACAAGGAGAACTTCCCTACATGGAAAAGTTTGATGAAGCTACACCTAGGAGGTCTTGGAGACCATTCACAATCTACCATCACCACTGAGCATGGTAACCTTGTTGGATCCCTAACTGTTGATGATCTGAAAAAGAAGAAAGAACAAAATTAGGCAATGTTGGTAATTGCCTCTGCCCTAAGTTATTTTGAGTTTGATGACATCAAAGGTTGTGATAGTAAAAAGAAGATGTGGGATGCTCTTCTGATAAGAATTAAGCTAGCATATTACATTAAGTAATGACTTTTCAATTTTGAATTGTCCTTTCAATTTCTAATGAGGAGTTAAATGACATGACCTTTCAATTTCCATGAAGATATATAAAGAGGCTCAAATAAAATTTAATGGGAAGAAGGATATGGACATACATTTCATTTGCTAATATTGAAATTTTTTATCATATCTTATTATAGATTTCATAGGCATATGTCTCAATTATGAGATTTCCCAACTCCTATAAAGTTCATGGGAATGCATCTTATTTAGAGGATAACCCAACATTTATAAGCTTGAACACACAACTCATCCATGAGTTCATCCAAATTTGATTGATTTTCTGGCATACATCTCACTTATGAGATTGTCCAAAATTGTATGAGATTTTATATAATATTATGAATGAATTGTATTCTTGATTTTTTTATTATGTTTTTACAATACCATTGTTTCTTCCTTTCGTATTGTCCTTTGAATTGACAAAATGATTCAAATTATTGGTATTAGAGTCAAGTTTGATCATTTTAATTGCATAGAAAATAAAGAGACATATTTTGTATCTTTGTGTTGATAAACTATTGTGTTTTAGTTTTGAGAACTTTAGATTGATGGTACAAGAATTTGTGTAAGTTTTTCCTAATACATTGTCTCCTCAACTTCTCTTAGCTTGCATGATCTAGCTAGGTGGTCAGGGGACCTAACGAGAATCACATTTTTATATCCTTTAAATTTTTTATTTACAAGATAACCATCATCCTCTATCATTATTGGGTCACTATTACACAACATGAAGAAGGGCTCACTGCAAAAGCATCCTTCTTCAAAAGTTGCGTGCACAACCATACCATCCACTACTTCAAAATTTACTCATTTGAGGGTGACTTGATCCTAAAAAGGGCATGAACATGTAAGTGTATCAATTCATTACCCTAATGAAATGAAGAAATGTAGGAAAAATGGAGTAACAGAATGAAAATACCTCATCCACGTGGGTTTGATCTTCAGGTATGCCACCATGCACACAAATATTTTTCCTCCAAAGTCTAAAGAACTTCTCATGTGAATGTCTCCATCTGTTGCCATATGTAGTTCATGTAGAAGCCCTAATTCCCTCATGAAATCACATATGGTAGAAGATTTATCATCACAGGCTTGTGGTATTAGAGCTTTGACTATAATGGATGCCCATTTCTAGGATACAAACATTTTGTCCCCTGCATCTTTGGATGGAGTAGTAGGGATATTTCTTGATGAGGGCTCTATGCCTCTATCTTTAACATAGTCATCCAAGCTCTCCAAGAATTTTCAACTACTATTCATGCACCATTTTCTTAATCTCCCACTTTTTTCCTCCTCTCCCATCAAAGGTGGACTAACATTCGATGAAGAAATTGTCTCTCTTCATGAAATGAACTAGTTTGTTGCTCTTACAAGTTAGTTTTGTATTCATAATTTTCTCTTACGTCACATAGATAAGGCATTAGAAAATGTTCAAAAGTCTTCAAGTTCAAAACAAGTAATCTTTTTGGATTTCTTTGGGATTGTTCTCCTTTTTCCCATGGACTCAATTCTTGAATCTTATTTGGTGAGCATACTTCTCTAACTACAAGTTCAGAGCTATCTTCTAATGATAAGTAATGTCACACTACTAAATATATTCCTCTAGTAATTTCTTCTTTCAAGTGATTGAAAGATCATGAGATCTCAACAGGTATCGCCAAAAAGGAATTTCCTGTTTCGAGTGATTGATAAGGCAATGGGGCCTGTTGCCTTGTAAGCAGGGAGGAAAGATCAAAATTAAGCTGAAAAATTATATTAAGCAATTACTTTTATGTTTTGATTTTTCTATTCAATTTCTAATGAAGAGTTAAATGACATGGCCGTTCAATTTCCATGAAGATATATAAAGAGGGTCAAATCAAATTTAATGGGAAGAAGGATATGGACATACATCTTGTTTGCTGAGATTGCTAATTTGTATTAGATCTTATTATGGAGTTCATGGGCACACATCTCGACCACAAGATTGCAAAACTCCTATAGAGTTCATGGGCATACATCTCATTCAAGAGATAGCCCAAATTTTATGAGCTTGGACACACAACTCCTCCATGAGTTCATCCAAATTTGATTGATTTCCTGCCATACATCTCACTTACCAGACTACCCACAATTATATGAGATTTTATTTAATATAATGAATAAATTGAATTCTTGATATTTTTTATTATGTATGTATAATAATATTATTTCTTCCTTTAAATTTATCCTTTGAATTGACAAAATAATTCAGATCATCTTCACACTATTTATGGAGGAGACACAAATGTTTTTAGAGCTAAATCTGAAAGTCTTAGAGGTAAGTTTGATGACACAAGGATGCAAGATGGTGAGAACATTTCTAAATATTTCTCTAGAATAAAAGATGTTAATGATATAAGAGTGTTGGAAATTTGATTGAAAAGCTTATTGTTGTTGAAGATCAAAGAAGGAGATTATTGTAAAAGAATGTTTCAATCATTGTTTTGCCATTGATGTCAGACCTACTATTTGTAGGATTGATATTTTCTTATAAAATTCAAGCACTATCACTTAGTTGATTGATGAAGAGGATTTGATCAACAAGATGTAATAAGAAAACCTAATGGGAAGGTTGAGTTATGATGTTGTAATGAAGTGCAAGGATCAACTAAGACAATGGTTTAGTAGTGTATTGATAACATACTCAAAGATATAGAGGATGGTCACATTTAGACATATTAGAAAAAGAAGTTGTAACAAAGTTAATTGAAAAGCTTTAACCTTGATCATTAGTTGAAGACAAGTAATAGACATTTTAGTTAGTGCTGAGTGATCTTCAAGTACTGAGTAAAAGATCAAGTGCCAAGCATCAAGAAATTTTTTTATAGTTGCTGCCGAGTAATCTTCAAGTGCTAAGCATAAGGAAAAAGATAGTTGATGCTGAGTAACATAGTATGTCCTGAGCACCAGTATTTCAATAGTGTCGAGTTGCTACATTATTTCAAATAACAAAGATTTGAAAATCCCAAGCCAACTTAGTGGTTACATTGAATTTTGTGAACAAGTTGGAGGATAAGGATGATGAGTTGTTGGCAAAAAATCCCATGTAAACCATTTTTGGGTGAATTCTAATTGATTATTCAAGAAGCTTCTAGAGGAAACAAAATATGGGTTAGATGCAATGAATCCTACCTAATCAATGTGAATTGAAATTGAAGAAAAAGATGAATTGAGCAGGAAAAGGAACTTCAAGACTTCTATTTAAGAAGTCATAAACCAATAAGAAGAGACCTACTAATACTATTGCTGTAGAAGTGTCAAAAATGTGAAGTGATTGAAAAAGTGTCAAGAAGGAGAAGGAAGAGCATAGAGGCTCTGCTTCTACAAGTGGTCATGAAGAGATGATTGCATTGGTACATTGAGTATGGAGACTCAAAAAGACAAAGCTTGAAAGAAAAGGCAAGTAGTTAAGAGTTGCAGAGATAGAATGCTAGGCAAGGATATGAGCAGAGAAGTGATATGAAATTTGGAAGATAAGTTGTACGTTGTATTCAAGTCAATATTTTCTAATACTCTCTAGCAATTGTATTAGATTTGAAAATCCTATGGACTTAGGTTGGCCTAAGAAGCATTTGTAAATCCTTTAACAAGGTGGCATTCCAAGTGAATGTTCTAAAGTCCTTTTACCAGGCTCACTTCTAACAAGGTGGTTAAATCCTCTAATGAGGTCACATTTAACAATGTGTGTTGGAAGCCTTTAACAGGACAGGCCTTTCATAGGGCATCACTTAAAAAGGGTGAGAATTGAGTAGCATGTTACTGATGTTTTTTCCAAATTGGGTTTACATGTAAATAACTGTGTCATGTGTTGATTTCCTATGTGTTATACTTGCATGTTGATTTACAGTAACTTGCTAATTAGACAAGTTAAAGTTTGAATGAATGATTGAATGGATTTATCACACTTAATAAAAAGTTTGAAAGGGACATATGGATGTTGAATAACTGATTCACCCCCCCTCTTAGTTATTCTAAAGAAATTCTAACAATTGGTATCAGAGCCTTCTGCTGATTTAGTTTCAAAGTACTAGAATCAGGAAGATCAAGATGTCCAAGACAGAAGTTCTCAAACTTAACAAAGACAACTTTTCTACATGGCAAAGTTTGATGAAATTGCACCTTTGATCAATAGGTGACTATACACAAAATTCAATTGGAATAGAACATGTAACTCCAGTAGGACCTCTTACTGTAGATGATTTGAACAAAAAGAAGGAGCACAATCAAGCAATGTTGGAGATTGCCTCTACACTTAGCTATGCTAAATATGATGATGTCAAAGACTATGATACTGCATTCAAGATGTGTAAAACCCTATAAAAAATCTATGGAGGTGATCAAAATGTCTAGAGAGCAAAGAGAGGAAGCCTAAGAGGGAAGTTTGATATCATGAAGATGGAGGACGGTGAAAATGCTACTCAATATACTGCAAAAATAAAAGAAGTGGTGAGTGCAATAAGAAGTCTAGGTGATCAACTAGAAGAAGAAACATCCATTAGAAAATACTTGAGAACTCTACTCCCTATCTATAGTATAAGAGTTTCAGCCATTCAAGAGCTAAGGTGTGTACAAGGAAACACACTAACTTTTGAAGGAATAGTTAGAAGACTGACTGCATTTGAGCTATCCAATTTTGACAATTACGAACTTGAGAACCTTGAATCTACTTTCAAAGCAAAAATAACAATAAAAGATACTGAGAAGGACACATCATGTAAAAGAAGAAGAAAAGGAAAACATGTATCTAGTGATAGCAGCATGATGAGGAAAATGTGGGATAGTTAGAAGCCCTACTGGCCAGGAGATTTCATAGAGTTAAAGGAAAATTCAAAGGTTAGGTTCCTATCATATGTTTTAATTGTAATGAAGTAGGTCATATAGCTATAAGATGCCCACAGAAGAAAAAATTTAAAGAAGGAAGCAAGTTTAAGAACAAAAGAGAAGATGATAGAAAAGATTACAAGGAGAAAGGCAAGAGATGCTAGATTGTTGAAGGAGATTCTGATGAAAATGAGGATGAAGTAGTCTATGTAGCCATGAAGGATGAATTAGACAAAGATGAAGATGAAGCAACAACATTGGTTACCTGTGTGAACAAGAATGACAAGTGGATCATAGATAGTGGATGCTCACATCACATGACAGGACATAAAAGTAAGTTCATTACCTTTACTCAAGATGATGGAAATAGCATTAGATTTGGTAATGATACCCCATGTCAAATCAAAGGAAAAGGCTCTATCAAACTTATAGAGAAAATTTCATGTGATAATACATACTATGTTGAAGGATTGAACTACAACTTGTTGAGTGTATCTCAGTTAGGCAATGTAGGTTGCGAAGTGGAATTTGGAAACAAAACTGCCAAGATCTATGATATTGATGGAAATCTAATAGGAAAAGGTGAATAAACTAGGAGTAATCTATTTTACCTAGATACAAAAAAAGCAACCTGTCTTATTGTTGGACTTGATGATGCGTGGTTGTGGCATAAAAGGCTGTGTCATGTTAATTTTGATAATCTGATTAGCATTAGTAGAAAGAAACAAGTCAGATGATTGCCCAAGTTAAAGAAACCTGAAAACACGACGTGTAAACAATGTCAACTAGGGAAGATGACTAAATTTAGTTTCAAAAGAAAAGCATACACTTCCAATGAAGTTCTAGAGTTAGTTCATACATATTTATGTGGCCCAATAGAAGTAAAAAGCTACCTACGAGACAGATACATAATGCTATTTGTAGCTGATTATTCCAGAATGATGACTTCTATGTTCTTAAAACAAAAATCTAATGCATTTAAAATGTTCATGTGGTATTTGGCTAGAGTTGAGAAGGAAATAGGAAAGAACCTAAAATTCCTAAGGACAGATAGAGGAGGTGAGTTGACATCAAGAGAATCTGAGTTATTTTGCAATGATAGAGGTATCAAAATGAAAATGTGAGCACCAAGAACTCCACCATAGAATGGTATTGCTGAAAGGAGAAATAGGTTAGTGATTGACTTTGCTAGAACCTTGATGATGGAGAAAATTTTTTCACTTAAGTACTGGAGGGAAACTATAAGTACTGCAATCTACACACTTAATAGAGTTCAAGTCAAGAAAGGTACAAATTCAACATCCTTTGAATTATGGTATGGTCATTCATGTAATGTTAAAC
Organism: Cupressus sempervirens; assembly: GCA_028749045.1. Taxonomy (NCBI): domain Eukaryota; kingdom Viridiplantae; phylum Streptophyta; class Pinopsida; order Cupressales; family Cupressaceae; genus Cupressus; species Cupressus sempervirens. The sequence goes on along the minus strand of CM053785.1, from coordinate 262,612,804 downwards.
ATTTCAAAGTGTTTGATTGTAAATTCTATATTCTAAAGGACACTAGAAATGGAAAGTTTGATGCAAAAAGTGATGAAGTAATATTTCTTGGGTACTCCACTAAAAGTAAGGCATATAAGTGTTTGAATACTAACACTAAAAAAGTTGTGGAGAGTGCAAATGTAAACTTTGATGAGCATGCAAAAGTTTAGGATGATGAGTCAAAGAAAATAGAGGATTATAGATCCTTTGTATACTTCTACAAAAGAATGACAACTGAAGACAATGCTGCAAATCAATTTGGGAACCATCAACACACTTTAGTATATGTCGAGTCTTAGCCTGTAAATGTTGAGTTACATTTAGAAGTCGAGCTGCAGAATGTATAAAATGAACAAACTAGTTCTGAGAATAGTATACATGAAAGGAATGATGAATTATCTAATGAAGAAGAATGAAATGACTTTGAAGCTGAAGGATCAAATGTGGAAAGAAGGATTGAACCCAGATTAGCAAAGTATGTAAGAAGACATCACCCTACAGATCAAATCATTAGTGATAAGGATGCTAGACCAATGACAATGAATGTAATCGTAAATGAATCATGTCTATTGAGCAAGGTTGAACCCAAAATAGTCAAAGATGCACTACAAGATGATGATTGGTATAAGGCAATGAAAGAAGAGATAGATTAGATTGAGAAAAAAAAAATGGGTCTCTAGTCCCCAAACTAGCTGATAAGAATGTGATTGGTACCAAGTGGGTGTTTAGAAAAAAAATTGATGAGAATGGTGAAATAACAAGAAACAAAGCCAGACTAGTTTGCAAAGGCTATGTGCAAGAAGAAGGACTAGATTATGGAGAGACATTTGCTCCTGTTGCAAGAATGGAACAAGTAAGAACATTACTTGTATATGCTGCATATAAAGGTTTCAAAGTTTACTAGATGGACGTGAAGTGAACTTTTCTGAATGGTATACTGGAAGAGGAAGTTTGAATAGAACAACTAGAGGGATTTGTTGATGAGAAGAACAAGAACATGGTCTATAAACTACACAAAGCACTTTATGGACTAAAGCAAGCACCAAGAGCATGGTATGAAAGGTTGCACAAATATCTTGTAAAAATAGGATTTAAAAGAATAGATGACAATAGCAATTTGTACATCAAATCTTAGGAAAGTAAAGGCATTTTGATTTCAGAAATCTTTATTGATGACATAATATTTGGAGGAAAAGATATTTTATGCAAAGATTTTTCAAACGAAATAAAGCATGAATTTGAGATTTTAATATTTGGAGAAATCAAATTCTTTGTTGGATTACAAGTACATTAGTTGAAGCATGCCATATTTGTGACTCAATCCAAATACATCAAGGAAGTACTCAAAACATTTGGGCTAGAAGAATCAATACAAGTTAGCACACCAATGACAACTGGACATAAGCTATCCAAGAATGATGAGTCTACTGAAGTAAATAAGACATTGTATAGGTCAATAATTGGACAACTAAAATATGTTGTATGTAGTAGACCAGACATTGCATTAGCTGTTGGAATAGTGGCTAGATTTTTTGCCAATCAAAGAGAAAACCACTTAATGGCAGTAAAGAGAATATTGAGATACCTAAAAGGAACTAATGACTTTGGTTTGTACTACAAAAAGAATGAGAAATTTGAACTAAGAGCTTATAGTGATGCAAATTGGCGAGGTAACATTGATGATAGAAAAAGCACTAGTGGAGGAGCACTTTTCTTAGGAAAGAGGTTGATTACATGAACAAGCAAAAAACAAAGCTACACCTCACAGTCTACTGCTGAAGCTGAATATGTGGCAGCTACTATAAACTGCACTAATATTGTGTGGATCAAACATTTTCTACAAGGTATGAAGGAAGAGGTAATTGAGCCTATGACACTTTATTGTGATAATACAAGTGCTATCAATATATAAAAGAATCCAATAATGCATGCTAAAACCAAGCATATTGCAATTAAGTATCACTATGTAAGAGAGCTAGTGGAAGATAAACATGTAAAGATGGAATATGTTAGCTCAAAGGAACAGATTGCTAATATCTTCACCAAAGCACTACCTAAAGATTCTTTTGAGTATCTTAGAGGTAAGTTAGGCGTGATGCCCCTAGCTAAAGCTACTTAAAGCAAAAGTAAGAATGCCCTACATCAAATAAGCCGAATGTTGAAGATTTTACACATTGATGCAGAGGATGTTTACTTTGGGATCCATGCCTAAAGTAATAGAAGTACTAAAAACTTAAAATTAGTCACAAGCAAGGTGATAGAGGGAGAGATTGACTAAATCTACAAAAAGCTACATCTGCATATTAAAGATGCTAATACATCTTTGGCATTGTTGTCAAAGAGGGAGAAGTGAACAACTGATCAATAACTATTGAAGATAAAAGATTTAGATAAAGATTAAATGTAGACAACTGAAAAAATAAAGACAGATGGAGATTTAGATGTTGATTAGAACAATAGAAGATGAACAATACAAAGGGAGAAAGACAAAGAACAAGGCTACAATAGTAAAGAGGGAGAAGCTAAAAATGAAGCAATCAGAATAGTAGAAGATGTAATATTACAATTTAGTTTTGGCTTTTGACTTACTATTTTAACCTAGTTAGTTTGTGGTTGAGTTTAGTCTGGTGGTTGATCAGCTTTGTTTGCCATCAATGCCAAAGAGGGAGATTGTTGGAAATCTGATTGAAAAGCTCATTGTTGTTGAAGATCAAAGAAGGAGATTGTTGTAAAAGAATGTTTCAATCATTGTTTTGCCATTGATGTCAAACCTACTATTTGTAGGACTAATATTTTCGTATAAGATTCAAGCACTATCACTTAGTTGATTGATGAAGAGGATTTGATCAACAAGATGTAAAAAGAGCAGCTAAGGGAAAGGTTGAGTTATGATGTTGTAATGAAGTGCAAGGATTAGCTAAGACAATGGTGAAGTAGTGTATTGATAATATACTCAAAGATATAGAGGATGGTCACATTTAGACATATTGGAAAAAGAAGTTGTAACAAAGTTAATTGCAAAGCTTTAACCTTGATCATCAATTGAAGTCAAGAAAATTCTTAATAGAAGCTAAGTAACAAACATTTTAGTTAGTGCCAAGTGATGTTCAAGCCTTGAGTAAAAGATCAGGTGCCGAGCATTAGGAAATATTTTTACAGTTGGTGCCAAGTAATCTTCAAGTGCCGAGCATCAGGAAAAATATAGTTGATGCTAAGTAACACAGTATGTGCTGAGCACCAGTATTTCAATAGTGCTGAGCTATTGCATTATTTCAAATAAAAAAGATTTGCCAATTCCAAGATGACTTAGTGGTTACATTGAATTTTGTGAACAAGTTGGAGGATAAGGATGATGATTTGTTGGCACAGAATCCTATGTAAACCATTTTTGGGCAAATTCTAATTGATTATTCAAGAAGCTTCTAGAGGAAACAAAATATGGGTTAGATGAAATGAATCTTACCTAATCCATGCAAATTGAAATTGAAGAAAAAGATGAATTGAGTGGGAAAAGGAACTCCAAGACTTATATTTAAGAAGTCATAAACCAAGAAAAAGAGAGCTACTGATACTGTTGCTATAGAAGTGTCAAATCTATGAAGTGATTGAAAGAGTGTAAAGAAGGAGAAGGAAGATCATAGAGGCTTTGCTTCTAGAAGTGGTCATGAAGAGATGATTGCACTATTAGATTGAGTATGGAGACTCAAAAAGACAAAGCTTGAAAGAAAAGGCAAGTAGTTAAGAGTTGCAGACATAGAAGGCCAGGCAAGGATATGAGCAGAGAAGTGATCTAAAATCTATAAGATAAGTTGTATGTTATAGTCAACTCATAATTTTCTAACACTCTCTAGCAATTGTATTAGATCTAAAAATCCTATGGAATTAGGTTGTCCTAATAGCCATTTGTAAATCCTTGAACAGGGTGGCATTCCAAGTGAATGTTCTAAAGTCCTTTTACCAGGCCCACTTCTAACAAGGTGGTTAAATCCTCTAATGAGGTCACATTTAATAGTGTGTGTTGTAAGCCTTTAACAAGGTATACCTTTCACATGGTGTGACTTCAAAAGGGTGAGAATTGAGTGGCATGTTACTAGTGGTTTTTCCCAAATTGGGTTTCCACGTAAATCACTATGTCATGTGTTGGTTTCCTATGTGTTATACTTGCATGTTGATTTACAGTAACTTGCTAATTAGACAAGTTAAAGTTTGAATGAATGATTGAATGGGTTTACCACATTGAGTGAAAATTTTGAAAGGGACATTTGGACCTTGAATAATTGATTCACCCTTCCCACTCTCAGTTATTCTAAAGTAATTCAAAGAGGAGCTAATGGTAAGATAGATTATGAGACTGTATTAAGAACATTGCTACTCATCTAAGCTATTAGATTTTCTTCCATACAAGAACTAAGATATATACCAGGATTTAATAAATCTATTGAAGGTTGGGTAGGTAGGTTCACTACGTTTGAACTCTCTTATTATATTAACCTCAAATCTAAAAATGTTGAATCTACTTTAAAAGCTAATCTATCATTAAAGGAACCTAAAGAGAACAAGAAAAAGGTCAAATATGTTTCTAGTGATAGTGATACAGATGAGGAGGAGACAAGTTGTCAAAGGATGATGATTTAGCTGATGTGAATCAAACATTATATAGTTCTATGATTGGTAAATAATATTATTTAGTGCATAATAGACATGACATTGTATTATGTATTGGGATTGTTGAAAGATTCTTTACTAATCCTAAGGAGAATCATTTGATGGTTGTTAAGAGAATTATGAGATGCTTGAAAGGAACAAAAGACTATGGTCTATACTACAAGAAAAATGAAAAATTTGAGTTAGAGCTTATATAGATGCTGATTGGGCTAGAAACATTGATGACAAAAAGAGCACAAGTGGTGGAGTATTTTTCTTAGGAAAGAGGTTGATCACATGGACCAGAACGAAACGAAATTGCATATCTCAATCTATTGTTGAAGCTAAATACGTGGTACCTTGAATAAATTGTACAAACATTCTATGGATTAGACAATTACTCAAAGGTATGATAGAGGAAATCACTAAACCTGAGGTACTTTATTGGGATAATACAAGTCTTATAAATATACTAAAGGACCCCATAATGCACATTAAGACTAAGCACATTGCAATCAAGTATCATTACTTGAGAGAGTTAGTTCAAGACAAAGAAGTGAGGATGGAATATGTGAATACAAAAGAGCAGATAGTTGATATCTTCAAAATATCTTTACCTAAGGATACTCATGAGTATCTAAGAGGTAAACTAGGGGTGATAAAACCTACCTAAAGCTACTTAAGAAGAATGAGTAGTGCCCTACATCAATTAAGCTAAATTTTTTTATCTTACAACTAGATACAATGGATTTTACTTTAGGAGCTACCTAAAGTAATGAAGGAACTCAATTAGAATATTCAAAGTCACATAAAAGGTGATAGATGAAGTATCTAGAATTGATTATAGCTGCATATAGAGATGACAAGTCTTTGAAATTTTTGTCAAAGAGGGAGATATATGCCTAAGGGAAAAGAAACATACATCTACCTAGTAAGAGGGAAAGTGTACTTTATGTTTACTAAAGGGAGATAGTGTACTTGAACAAGAAAGTACTAATGGAAATATAGGAATAGAACAATAAGAGATGGATGTACCTAAATATTAGAAAGAGGGAGTGATATTCTACAAGAGGGAGATATTAGTCAAGAGGGAGAAGATGTTTTAATGGAACTTAAAAAAGCTCACATTACCCTACATAGAGGAATGAAATTTACTACACTGATAGAGGGAGAAATTTCAAAAATTGTTTTATTTTGGTATTGGTTTGCCATCAATTCCAAAGAGGGAGATTATTGATATAAGATTTTTTTGAAGTGAAGAACTTGTAATGAAACAACCATTATTTTGTTAGTGATGTCAAAATTGCTACCTTCTATTGAGGCACTTTCTTTTGGTCTAAAAGCTATCATTTAGCTAATTGATGAAGAGGATTTGAATAGAGGAGATAACAATAGAACCTAGAGAAAGGTTGAGTTATTTGGTATGTAAAAAAGCACTAAGACCAATTAAGACATTGACACTATATTTTATTGTTTATCTGCTTAAAGTCTGAAATGAAAGATTACTCAAGTTAAGATTAGAAGAAGATCAAGTATGAAAAGTGTCTACCTAGCCTTGTTGACTAGTTAGTGCAAGCTAAGAAGAAATCAGTGGAAGTTGAGTGAAAAAGAGAGGTGTTGAGAAAAGATGAAAAAAAATACAACCCAAGTGATTTTTAGTATATGCCGAGTAAAGTTTAGTTGGTGCTAAGCATTAGTAAAGTTTAGTATTTTCTTGAGTAAACTAGTGTTGGATGAGTGAAAGAACAACATAGAAGCCAAGGGACAACATGTTGATGTTAAGTGCCAATAAATATGTTAAATAAAAAAATTGATGAATCTGAGCTAACTATTTTGTTTTCTTGAATTGTGTGAAGTGTATGGAAGATAACTATGATAAGTTGGTGGCACAAAATTCAAGGTAAACCATTTTGAGGAAAACTCAAGGAAGGTTATAGAAGAAGTTTCTAAGAGGAACAAAATAGAGATGTGGGTAGATTTATTATATCCTCCCTAACCCTAAAATGGATGATTGTGCTTAAGTGACAAAAGATCTTAATTCTCTAATGATAGAGATAGCTGGTTAGAACCAAAGGTTGTCATGTGTGAGAACCTAAGGAATACAAAGAGTCTAGGGTATTGCTTCATTTAGTTGTTAAATAGAAGTGGCTTTAGTTGGTGTACAAAGAAAGAAGGCTTAAGAGTATGAATGCTTGAAAGGTGAACAAGCTATCAGAGCTAAAGTGTGTGAAAGCCAAGAAGAATCGAGGACTAAAACAAAGATCTATAATCTATAAGTGAGTTTTATTTTTTTATTAGATGAAGCCCTACAATTACTTTCTAATCATTTTATTAGTCTAGGGTAAATCCTTTGATATAGGTTGACCTAACAGTCATTTGTAAATCCTATAACCGAGTGACATTCTAATGGACAAATAGAGGGAGTTTGGCTATGACATAAAAGGATGAGTCATGTTAAATTTGATAACATGGTTACCATAAAAAAGAACAAAAGAGTAAGAGGCATACCAAATCTAAAGAAACTTGAGATGACCATAAGTAAACAATGTCAAATTGAAAAGATGATTAAAATAAGTTTTAGAAGTAAGAATTTCAATTTTGAAGAAGTTTTGAAACTAGTTCATATAGATTTTTGTTGACCAATATGTATAGAAATCTATTGTGGTGACATATACTTCATTTTATTTATTGATGTCTATTCTAGGATGATGACTGTAATGTTCTTAAAAGATGAATCTGATGCTTTTCAAAAGTTGAAATGGTATTTTGCTAGAGGTTAGAAGGAAATAAGAAAGTATCTAAAATGCCTGAGATCAGATAGAGGAGGTGAATTTATCGCAAATGAGTTTTAATGAATTCTTCAATGAAAGATGAATCAAATGACAAGAATCTGTACCTAAAGCACTAGAGCATAATGGTATAGTATAAAGAAGAAATAGATCCATCATGGAGTGTTCAAGAACACTAATGATTGAGAAAAATGTTGCACCAAAATACTAGAGAGAAGTAATTAGCACAACAATCCATACACTTAACTAAGCTTAACTAAAGAAAGGTACAAACAAAACACCTTATGAATTATGGAATGGGTATAAGCCTAATTTTTATTATTATCTCAAAGTATTTGGAAGAAAATGTTATATCTTGAAAGATGTAAGGAATGGAAAACTTGAGGCAAAAAGTGAGGAAGGTATATTCCTAAGTTACTCTAATAAAAGTAAGGCATACAAATGGTTGAATATTGCTACTTAAAAAGTTATGGAAAGTGCACATGTGAAGATTGATGAGTTTATGAAAAGAAGTGAAGAATAGAGCAGCAAGGGACCTGAAGACTACATAAATTTTTTATTAGTATGAGGAGGAACTTGAGACTTTACCCAACTCACAAATAGTTGAGCCAAGCAACAAAAAAGTGAACCTACCAAGTCACAGATAGTGCAACCCACATCACAGGCAATACCACGAGTTGTAGTCAATTTAGATAGTGCCACGCGAGTCAAAAAAATAATAATTTGAGTTATAGTTAGCTCAGCTAGTGGAACTAGAGTCACAAATAGAGGAGCCTAAGAAAAAGGAAGAAGATCACAAGCATGAAGAACCAAGTGAACCTAGTTCATGAACAAGAAGAAGAGATCCTAAAGTTGCAAAATATATTAGAAGACATCATGCACTTGCACAAATAATTGGAGGAGAGACAAATGGCATACTAACAAGGAGAATATTAAAAGGTGCATGCTTGCTTAGTGAACTTGAACTTAGATTCGTAAAAGATGCTTTTCAAAATAAAGGTTGGAGAGGAAATGAATGAAAAAAATGAGCAAATAAAAAAGAATAATACCTGATCTATTGTACCTAGACCTAAGGATAAGAATGTGATTGGTACAAAATGAACATTTAGAAATAAGTTAAATGAGAAAGAAGAAGTAACGAGGAAAATTAAACATTAGTATGAAAAGCTTATGCACTAGAAGAAGGTATAGACTATGAAGAAACATTTTTTCCTATTAAAAGACTTTAAAAAGTTAGAATACTACTAGCATATGTTGCATATAAAGGATTAAAAGTATATCAAATGGATGTAAAATTAGCCTTCTTAAATGAAATCCTAGAAGAAGAAGTCTTCATTGAACAACCTGAAGGTTTCATTGATCCAAACAAAAAATACATGGTATGTAAACTGCATAAAGCTCTATATGGACTAAAGCAAGCTCCTAGAGCATGGTATGAAAGGATGCATGGATATTAGGTAAAAATTGGCTTTTAAAAGATAAATGATAATAATAATTTGTATATAAAGGAAGGACCACATGACAAGATACTGCTAGCATAAATATTTGTGGATGATATTATGTTTGGAGGGCATGAGATGTTATGTAAATTATTTGCTGATGAAATGAGGAAAGAATTTGAAATGTCTATGTTTGGAGAGCTAAAATTATTTATTGGCCTACAAATTCATCAAATGGAGGATGACATATACATCACTTTGTTAAAGTACATCAAGGAAATATTGAAAGCACTTGAAATGGAAAACTCTAAACTTGTTGGAACACCTAGGTCTATTGGAAATAAAATTTCAAAGAATGATGATTCAAATGAAGTAAACCAGAGTACTTACAAATCAATGATTGGGAAACTTTAGTATGTGGTACACACCAACGCTAGTATTGCATTGAAAGTTGACATAGTTGCAAGGTTTTTTGAAGATCTTTAAGAAAATCACATGATGGCAGTAAAAAGGATTCTAATGTACCTAAAATGAATTGATGAATATGGTCTATGGTATAAGAAAGAAGGAGAGATTGAGTTAGGAACCTTAACAGATGTAGATTTGGTAGGAAGCATTGCTAACAGAAAAAACACTAGTGGAGGAGAATTCTTTGTTGGAAAGAGATTTGTATCATGGACAAACAAGAAGAAAAATTGAATTTCTCAATTAATAGAAGAGGTAGAGTATGTTGCTAAAATAGTTAATTGTTCTAACATAATATGTATCAAGCAATTATTGTGAGGAATGAAGGAGGAAATCAAGGAACCAATGGTTATCTATTGTGATAACACAAGTATAATCAATATATCAAAAAATCCTGTGATGCACACAAAGAGAAAACACATTGCAATCAAGTATCATTACCTAAGAGAATTGGTTCAAGAAAAAAAGGTGAGATTGGAATATGTGAACACTAAGAAGAAGATAGAATAAATATTCACTAAGGCATTACCTAAGGATGCATTTATGTATCTAAGAGGTAAACTATGGGTCTATCCCCTTTCTGATGCTCACTAAAGGATACAATATTGATGCATCAAAAAAGTTCCAATGTAAATCTATCAAGTTGATGTAGATTGTCACACTTTAGATATGAAATGCAAAATATATTCCAAATGAATCAGTACAAAAGGTACATAGTAACTTTAAAGTATGTATCATTTGGAATTTGATATCAAAGAGGGAGAGCTTAGTATTTCAAGAGGGGAAGTATATAAATGATGGAATATAAACCATAGAGGGAGAATAATGATAAAATTACATAGTAAAGTGATGACATATGTAAGAGGGAGAATTCATTTGGAAGCTACAGATAAAAATCTAGGTAGAATCACAAAGGGAGTTGGTATGGATGAGAATAACAATCAAAATATGGATATTATCTAACTGCTCATACTTTTATCATTGTATGTTGCAATTTTGTATGTTTGTATCTCTAAATATTATTGTCTATTAGTGTCAAACACTTTGTCATATACTAGTTAGAGTTAGATGGTCATGACTACGATTAAGCTACTCTATATAGGTTGAGTCATGGAATAGAATTATATATAAACATGTATATACCAAGCTCTATAGGAGCCAAGAAAGTGTATGGTCATTGAGTATTCTCAATGTAAGTTGACTGTATTATTAACTGAGTAGTTCAAGTACATTGAAGCTAAGCTACACAGAAGGTACCAAGCATAGTAAAGACTAAGCATCAGAAACATATATAGTGAGTGTCGAGTGTCAAAGATTGTTAGTGCCAAGTAATGCATAATTTACATTCAAGACAAGAATGATACAAAATTTGAGGTAAACCATTTAGGCTAACATGAGCAAGATTTTAAATACTTGTAGAAGTTTTTACAAAGATTTTTACACATTTTTTTTGACATGGATCATAGATCCCTATGTTCTATGACAAACAAATTATATGGAGAGGTGAAAAAAGGAAGTGCTTAGAAAGCTTTTTATGAAATATTTAAATGGAGTAGATCTAGACCTATTTTTATAATAAAAAAGTGAAGTGTATGGGGATACGAAGGAGCGAACAAGCTATTCATACAATTCAAGTGTGAATCTATGAACATTGCAGAAGAGGCAAATAGTTCTATTATTCCAAAATAGAGAAAGTGACATAGAAAAATTAGTGAAGGGTAGAAAATCTATATCAAATCAAATTGGAAAGAGGAGATCCAACATCATCTTATTAGAGTGGACCAAGAATTAGGTACTAAATTAGTTTTAATAGATTGAGTTAAGGTAATACCATAATAGAGTGGTCTTAACAGATCTGTTTAAATCTCCTAATAGAGTCCTTAGATTGTTGTAAGTGTAAAATCCTCTAATAGGTGAAATTTAATAGTATCAAAATATTTTAATAGAGTAGACCCCTCACATGGTAGATCATTGGATATGGTCAAACATTGTACTCCTAGCAGGTTATCTTTATTACTATAGTAGTGACAATTTTTGGGTGTCATCCTTACCCTAGTTTTACCTTCACCTTGGAGAGTTTTTGGGTAACCAAATTTTTGTGTCATGTGATTACTTTTCATGCATGTGAATGATAGATTAGATCTATATGTTACCACAATTTGATTATATAATTTATGCATGCATAAGAAATTGGATATGAGATGGTAAATGTGGTGAATGCACTATAGTATTGTTAAACGTTAAAAGTGTTATAGGAGAAAGACAAGAATTGAAGAAATCCCTAAAAAGGAGAAAGGAGTTGGCTATTTAGATAAAAGAGTTTCATTATGAAGAAGTTGAAACTGAACGATTATTTGAAATAGTAAGTTCAAATGGCATAGCATCTATAGATCTACTGAAAAAGAATAGACTCCTAAATGAAGAGGTTAAATGACTAAAAAGGGAACATGTGATTCAATAAGTGAGGCTATGTGAAGTGACCAAGAAAAAGAAGAAATATGAGGAAGAAAAGGTTATTGTTGAGGAAGACAAAATGAAAATGGAAACTAGACTTGAAGAAATGATATTTATCGATGTAAAAAATCTCATAAACACTCAACTAGAATGATGAATCAATTGATGCTTACAAATTAGGAGTTGAATAGAAAGGATGTGGAAATAGAAAATATGATATCACAAAAGGACTTACTGAAGAATGAATTGAAAACTAAAAAATAATTTGTGGAAAGATTCATAAAGCGTAATGAAGCAATGAAATACTTTGAAGAACTTACAAGGTCATCTGGCAACACTATTTGTCTAGGATATCCATCTACCAAGAAAGAAGAACAATCCAAGAGTGGAGAACTGAGAAATACAACATTAAAAGGAAAGCTAATAGGTTATCATTGTGGAAAACTTGGTCATACTCCAAACATTTGCATAAGAAAAAATGGTATACAAAATCCTAAACCTATGTTTACTGGTTATTATTTTTATTGCAAGAAGCATGGGTGTCAAATACACGAGTGTAGATCAAAAATGAAGAATGTATCCTCTACACCTAGATTTGAAGGCTATTACCAAAACTACCAAAAAATGGACATAGAGCATATGAATGCAGATCACAAAGGAAACCCTATTGGACTACTCAAAGGAAGAACTATGCACCTAACAATGTATTTTAATTTTGTCACAAGTTTGGACATTCAAGAAAATACTGTAGAACTCAAGCACAAAAATAAAATAACAACAACACCAAGGTAAAAAGAAAAGTGGACATTAATAAAAAAAAGAAAGGACATGAATAAAAACATGGAAGAAAAATGAAGAAGATGGAAGTAGTGGAACAAATAGATTTGAGATCACCCAATCCAATGGAGAAGGTGATCACATCATCTCAAAATAATTAAGAAAGTTATGTATGGAAATGTATGTTTATATGATATATCATGCATCATTTCCTAACATAAAATGTGCCAAAGTTAATATTTTCATAAGTAAATATGCATAAGAATAGATCTATGAAAGGACTAGTGCAAAAAGAATCATCTATACAAATAGTGTTGAACATGAGTAGAGTTGTCTATATTGACCGAGCATTGCAATATAGACTGAGTACTATAGAAGAAAAAATGGCATATAGGCTGAGTTAGATGGAATAGAATGAGCTGTATAGTAAATATCTAGTTCAAAAGAACAATGTCGACTGAGACAACTAGCTTCCACTTACCTGAGTACAGAACGTTAATGAAGACCCTAAATTGAGAAAAGGAAGTATATATGGAAATTTGAAGGCATTATTTCATATCTTGCATAAAAAATTTGAGAACACAAGGAAACTTGAGCATTAAAGAGATCCTAAACTAATTTAAAGGGAAAATATGATATAAAAGATTTATTGAGTGAATATCCAAGTAGTGTTGAGTTATGTAGAGAGATTTTTTTTTCAAACTATAATAGAGAAATATGAAAGATTCATCATCCATAGGAAAGGGTCAATGAGTAGAGGTTAGTAACATTCAATTGGTAAAGAGTGACTCTTGTCCTCCAACTAAATTTTGTACTATTCTCAAGATTGCAATGAAAGATGACTCAATGGGTGTGTTATCCTTGATAGCACCCAAGTTAATCATGATGCATGATGTGTGAAGCTTCTACATGTGCAAGATTGGAGAAGTAGGAGATTATAGGATTTAAGAAGAATATGAGAAATTATGTGATGAAGGATTTTTGAAAAGGAGAAATTTAAAATTATTGAGATGAAAGGGTTAACTCATACCTTAGAGATTTCGAGAAATTTTGAGATTGAATGGATTAAAGTTGTACTAAGTAGGATCCATGATATAAAGTTTTGGCTACACAATAGACCAATTGAGATAACAAAGAAAATGATTGACAAGGTTACTAGTTATCCTAGAATGGATAAGAATAAGACTTTGAGAAGTTTGATTCATGAGGAAGTTTAAGCTTATATAGGAGCCAAGTGGAATAGATGAGAGTTTTCCATCACAAACATCTCTAATCCACTAATAAAATTTCTAGTGAGAGTTATTTCTCACAAATTCAATCAATCTAGTAGGTTAGACTGTGTGCTATGTATGACAGTAGATCAATCATGGAAGATAGTCATGTAAGATCATGAATATGATCTTTCCAAGTTGAAAAAGCTTAAATTAGTAGATCTCATGTTTTCTACTAATAGAAGATTTTGTAACTTGGTTTGGATCACTTATTATGTGTATTTTATTGTACATTCATAAGTATTTTCTAGGTGTTGGAAACATTATTTGGGAGCAAGTAAAACCAATGACAAGGAAAATAAATGAGTACATAACTCAATTAGGACAAAATTTTGAAAATGTCATGGATACATATTTTGAAGAATTCAAGCAAAAAATGAAGATGAGGATGAGAATACCAGAAGAATTAGTAATAAAATAATATAATGATGTATGTGTCCTAGTAGTTACAAATAATGCATTTGTGCAAGTAGTGAAGCTAAGGAAGGCATGGACAACAACATTTGATTATGAGATTGATAGTGATATAGTTAATGAAAATGTTGTTGCATTATTGAAAGAATAAATTGACACTGAAGAAGAATCGTTTGGAAAATATAAGGAAAGAATCACTCTAGATATCAAGATAGCTTTCGAGGAAATGAAAATAAAGAAAATGATTGAAGACCTAGAGGAAAATCTAGGCACATAAGGCAAGAATAAGGAACCTTTGTAGATTACACAAGGTCTTGGAGAAGATGAAGAAAATGATAGTGGTAATGAGAAATAGGAAGAGGAAGAAGGAGTCAAGGGTAAAGCCCTAGTTGTTATCATACAACCTAGTAAGAAGGATAAAGGAACCAAAAAGAAGCTAGTGGTGAAACCCCTCTTTCCTCCACCACCTACCAAACCAAGCCATCTGCAAAGCAAAGAGTAGTCAAGACTACTAACTCTAATGGACCAAAACCAAAAAGAAGAAGACTAATTAGGGGACCAACCAAAAGGAGAACAAGAGCTACAGATGAGGTATGTACTGACATATGAGGTTTTACTAGTTTAACTTGTTTTGGATATGTAAAATATGATACTTTAAATAATGAGGAAAAATCAAAACTTGAAGAAGCCATGGTGGATATTTTGGCTAGTCACAGTTTGGCTATTTCTAAATTAGAGATGAAAATTCCACTAGATTTATACAATAGATTAAATAGAAGGTGGCAACAAGCAACTAAAGAAGAGAAAAACATTAGATGTGGTGCATTAGCCAAAGTTATGCCTGATTTGTCACAAAAAAAAATTAAAACATTTTTGGAGAAGTATAGGAACATATTTTTTCCTATGTTTAGATTTTTTATGATATTGCAAAAGAAGACTGAACTTGTGATTTAACAAAATAAGCTAGTTTGGAAAAGAATTTTTTGCCATATCACTAAAAAGATAACACAAGAAAAGGATATTGAGACAAAAAATATTCAAAATGATAAGAGTGATGAAATGAGTTTAGGTGTACCAAGTCCATAAGGAAACATGTCACCAGTCTATGACAACACACCTAATACTCAGCCAATTGAGAAAGAAAAGCCCTCAAATATAGATAAGGAGGAGCAAGAGGTAGAAGAATTGATAAAGACACTAGTGTAAACATTTCTACCAAAGGTCAAGAAGGACCAAATGTGTCAAAACCTCACATTGAGGTAAATAAAGAGTAAAATAAAATAGTTCTAAGTGCACCTATTCTTGTCTCTAAATTGATGCACAAACACAAGCAAGTGGTGATACCCCCTCACCATCTCCCACAAAAGTGTTGAGTAGTAATACTTCTACACCTTACACAAGGAAAGAAATAAAGGACCTCTCTCTAGATACTAGATGAAGTTATTGAGATGCCACAATTGGATTTGGCAAATCTCACTCTTGAACAAACAACTTTGTTTAAAGGAATTTTGGCTGAAAAGAAGAAGCAGAAAGAGGTAAGGGGAGAACATAAGCAAAAGAAAGTATTTCATAATGTTAAAGAAAATTTTGTTGAGGCATTTGATTTACAAATTTTTGATGGGAAGGCCCTAATAATTTCCCACCTTGTAAATATTGTTGAGATAATAAATGCTGGAGGTATTGAATCAAGTGAAAAATTGATGAATTGGTCAACAAGAAAATTTGAGAATAAGGTTGCTGACAAAGTTTCTACAAATATTTCCAAGAAGAATGTTCTATTGCAAGAACATGTACATAACACAAGATAACTTACGTGAAAATTGAAATATTTTATGTGATGTGCCATGATTCACTAATGTTCTGCAGACAAACACCCAACATATGCAGGTTAATATGAAGACAACAAGAAACACTATTTTGCAGTCAACTGAATCTAGCTCTCAATACTATAATAAGTTATTGAATGCTCAAGGAAAATTGGTTGAGCTTCAGGAAATTGAAAGAAGTATGAGATCAAATTTGATGCCTCATTTGGAAGGTATCATAGCGAAATCAAATCAGTACAAGATCTTATCAATGAAGATCACAATCTTTTAGTGGTTCAAAGTAGCTAGTTATAGTTGCAAAATCACATTTTGGAATCAACAAGAACCACTTGGGATCATGCACTTTCTGTGATCAAACAAGTTCAAAAACCTTTTATTGATAAATATGGTTTGGTTCCACCCATTCAACCCCAACAAAAAATACAAGTGACCAAAACAAGGGGGAAAGAAGAAAAGTTAAGGGGGAAATTTTATTGATGATTACATATTTTGAATGTAATTAAGGGAATTTAAGATTAGAAAAGTCTAAATTTAGAGACTAGTGTTCAGAATACAGAAGGAAAACATGGTATGACACTAAACCAATCAGACTACTTAGTGTCATGTGTATATATGTATAAATACATTGTTTATTTGACATAAGTCAATGTTTTGTAGTTCTACATGAACTGAGTCATAGGCTTAGGGGGAGTACTCATATTTGCAATGATGTAATAATTGTAGACGCTTAAAATCATCTCTAAAGATTATATTAATTAATTTTAATATCGCACGTGACATTGTAATTAATTATTAATTAATTAATTATATTGTTCACATTCCTCTACTTATTTAATTAAATTATTTTAATTAAATAAGTTCATTCTTCTAAGTATTTAAATTTAATTTAAATGCTTCTAGCCTTAATGTGTTAAATTAATTTAACACATGATCTTCCACATTCCTCTTTTTAAATAAATTTTACTTGTTTAAATTCTCCACATCCTATTAATTCATCTAAATCTATGATTAAATTAAATCTCATTTAATTTAATCTTAAACTTAGTCTAGAGCCTAGCCTATACCCATTGCTCTCATCCTTCTAAGCCTACCCACTACTTAATCTCACTATTATCCTAAATCTCTTTCTAAACACCTTTTTAGCTCCTAAGAGTTTTTTCACACATGTGTGAGAAACTCTTGATCCAATAAACCTTCCATTTCATTTATGACTCTTACACCTCTTACACATTTGTCCCCCACTTTTTCTCCCAAGGTTGCTCACACATGTGTGAGCACACTTTGAGCCTCTCAATCATTAAGGACTCTTTTTGACTCTTGCATGGCTTGTCATCTAGCCCATGTGTCTCCCTTGTGGCACCTATGTGGATGTCACATGGATGCCACCTCACCAAGCCCTCCCTCAAGCCTATAAATAGAGGGCTTGTCTCAAGCATTCATCATCTCCCATTATTTGCATTGTTACCATGTTGGTTTGAGATTTGAGTTTGCATTTATAGTTTGAGCTTTCATGGTAGTTTGAGCTTGCATTGATAGAGTCTCATAGTGGTTGTGTAGGTTCATACTAACAATTTGGTAGTTGATTTAGTTTACATTATGCATTGTTAATCTAGTTTTTATATGCATTTGTAGCTTCATTTTAGTTTGAATTTTTATCATAGTTTGCATATTTAGTTAGTTCTTTCATTGCATATCATCTTCATCTTTGAATGCCTTCAAGAATGGCTCTCTCCATAGCCATTTCTTGAGGTGTTCTTCATCTCATTTAGTCTAGATTCATACTTTACTTGCATACACACTTGCACTCACTCACTCAAGAGATTCATTATTGTTGTTTTTGGGAGAGCACATCAAACAGCCCACCCACATCTTAACACACCAACAAGGCCTCTCATGGGTGTCCTTGTTGAGCTGTAGAGGTGGCTGAAAGGTTGGATTTTTTGGTTTCTTAGAGTTGCAAAACCTAAGCAAGCATTAGTTAGCATTTTGTTCTTTTCATTTTGATAAGTCTTTGATGCAATTTCAAGATTTTAAACTAGTGTTTGTTTGTTAACCCATGCTTCTTGCAGGTCACATTTTCTAGCACACATTTTGGCACGCCTGGTGGGATCCATGTCCTTGGTTTCATTTCAAAAATTTACAAACAATCCTGATTCAGTCATAAAACATCGCATTGTCATCTCTAAAGGCCGTAGTGTCGTCTTCGATTATCGTCTGCGCATACTAGCGTCTGCGTAGACTAGCGTTTTCGCCTTCTAGCATCTTGGCAGTGATTTAAAACATTCTTGCTTTTCTGCCTAAACCATTCTGTCATCTCCATTTTTGGTCAATCGTCTCTGATTCTAGTCTGTCATCTGCATTTATAATCTGTCGTCTTTGAGTTTTACTCTGTCATCTGCATCCTTAGTTCTGTCGTATTGATCTTTAGTTCTATTGTCTGCAAAGTTAATCTATTCTATTGCGAAGTTAATCTGTCGTCTGCATTGGGGGCTATAACTATTTTGTTGTCTCTGAGTTTTGGCATCTCTGATTTTTACATTGTCGTCTGCATCTCAAATTGCTTAGTCGCCTGTTGTCTGCGAGTTTCAGTGTCTGTGTAATTTGGCATCTTTGAGTTTTGTTGTCTGTGCATTTTGGCATCTGCACCTGTATTCTGGCATCTTCATGTTTTGATAGAATTGTCCAATTTTTTAACAATAATTTTAGCTAACTGATTGACTTGTAGGTTTTAACTAATAGTTTTCATGCAAAAAAGTAACCTTAAGAACCTAAAAAGCAAAACTAATAGTGATTTTCATCACTAAAAGAGATTTGTAGTGATTTTTATCACTTAAACCTTAAAGGCTAATGAACTTGAATGGATTAAACACTTTTATTTGAATGCATGAATGTCTAGATTAGCCAACATTTAGACTTTGGTGCTTAAAAGGGACATGAATGTTTAGGGTAGAAGACACATTTGGATTTGGTGCTTAAAAAAAATTCACACCATCTTGAATGTTTTAAAGGATAATGGACATGTAAGCCTAGGCTAGACAATATTTGGAATTTGTGCTTAAAATGGACATGTATGCCTACGCTAGATCACATTTGGGTTTGGTGCTTAAAATGAAGTCATACACTCTTGAATGCCCTAAGGTAAATTGACTTTATTTCTTGCATTTTTCTTTTCAACATTTTATTTTCATGCACTCGCTTTACTTTCTTGTTGACGAACTCATGTTTTCATTTACGTTGGCGCTATTTCAAGTTGGAAAGAACTTTGTATATTTTTAATCACGAGTGTCTTCCAGTAGATAGAAAATTTAAAGCCTCATTGGGAAAGAACAAGTGTCTTTTAAACCACAAAACCACTTACGTATTCTCTCCCCTCGTGCCTTTGGGTGATCTTGGGTGCACAAGAAATAAGTGGTTTTATTTTTTATTTTTAGGAGGCCTGCTTGGGGATTTCATCACCCCTTGGGATGACCTCAACTCTAGTGTTCTGGTGGAGTATAAGAATCGGGAGGTGAATCGAAAGACACTTCTCTTGGAAGTGGAATATTGTCACTCTTGGCTAAGCCCCAAAGAACTTTATACCTTTGGAAAGTGAAGGAGGAGATTTGGGTTATCGTCTCCCCCTGGTTATGTGGCAGTATTTCCTTTCATCTATAGAGTTGGGCCTCATGTACCTTGTGTATATTGAGGATGCCCTTTAGATAAGCCTTGTTCATCCTAGAGATAGCCTTATTAGGGTTGTTGGCGTGTTCAGCGTGCTTGTTTAAACATTCAAAAATTAAAAGCCAAAAAATGTCAAATGAGTTCTACAACGAGTGAAGTTGTGAGGTAACCTTTCATTGAGTGAGATAGGTTAAGTGAGGTCTTCTTGACTCACGGTTACTTTTGGTCATTTGTATTTTGAAATTGGTTGAGTCTAGTCACATCTTATTGCAAAGTTCTTGGGTACTTGAAATTTGAGTCTTGTTTTATTCCTGCCATGACCGATAGAGTCAAGCAAGTCAAACATAAGAAAGTGAAGTTGTCCAAACCACCTGTCTACAAGGAAAGGAAGAACCTAGCATACGGTGACAAACAATTCTGATATGCTATCAAAGACATTCAAAAAGAAGAAGCTACACAAGACCATTATGATAGGATTGAATACAATGGAAAACTTCAAAATTGGTCTGCTTTCCTAGGAGTGAACCTAAGGTTTTTATTTCCAGTGAATGAGGATTGAGTTAACTACATAAGTAACCACAACACTTTCATCTTCTATATCTACCTTCATCTTTCTAAACTTCTAGTCTTCCATTTTCAAATTTTCTTCTAAGAGAGCTCAAACCTTAAAACATCTTTGGCATTTCAACACTAGACCTTTCATTTATAAGCAAACATTTGTCCTAATCACACTTACTTATTTGGGATCACAAGTCCATCTCCAAATAGTGAGTAATCAATTTGGTGTCCTATCTTTCCTACAAGATCACTTGGCTATCTTTGGTAGGAGAAAGATACTACTATACTCTAATCACATTTTGTTTGCTAAACCAAGGTCTTTTGTTCACACTTGGATAGTTGACCCTTTAATCACAAAAGGTTAATATCTCTCATCCTCATTTTCTTTTTCTTCCACAATCTTTCACCCCTTGGTTTGGTTTCTCTTGTATGGTGCACACATGATCAGGAAGGTTCACGTTTAATCCCATGTCACATTTGTGGGAATCATTGATGCAACCAGAGATGGAGAATCCTTTTCCTCCACTCACAACTTCATTAGGGAACACAATTCCCTCTAGTTCAAACCTTGGTAGGCCTAACTCAACATCCACACGAGAACCAAAAGATCCCTTCCATTACACAAGTTTGGGGGATAATGACAATGAAGTATATCAAGATGAAGATCCTATTGAACCTGACGATGTACCTAATGATGTCAAGACATTCCTTGTAGACCCCTACAATGTGGAAATGATGGAAAAATCCATTAGGGCAAACAAAACTGAGATATTCCTAAACTTGGTCAAAGATGGTGTTAATGTTCCCCTAAGCTTTGATGAGAGCACTTTGTTTAGACAAATTACAAAAGGTGGTGCACTTGTGTTGCCCACTTCAAATGCAGCTCTGACTTCTAGCAAAGGGAAAGAAACCATGGTTATAACTAGTGCTATGCCTACATCTAGCACTTCAACACAACCTACATTTCAATTGAGTGTAGAACATATTCAACAGATCATTAGTGCCATGCCCAATGTTACCACACATGCTAGTATTCCACAATCTACCTTGACAACTTCAACTGTGGGATGCTTAGGCATTGGACAAGTGCCTACTCAACCAATGGCAATTTCGGTACAACCAATGCACTCTTCTTATTTACAAGTGCCAACCACTATGGTAAAGACATCCGTGCCAATCCCAACAACTGCATATCAATACATTGGCCAAAGTGGAGTGCCTCCACCACCTCACACTACATTTGGAATTCCCCACAATTTAGGAGGTGGATTTGTGAACACCCAACAATCACAAGTGCAACCTAATCAAGATTTGGCTCAAAAATTCCAAGAATTGCGAAATTTGATCCTTAACATGAACAACAAAGGGGTGAAGGATGTCTCTTTTGAGGAAATTTTTCCTTTTCCATTTGATAAATCCATTAATATGGTGCCATTTCCAACCAGTTTTGAAATACTTAAATTTGACAAGTATACGAGAGAGACATGACCCGTCACCCATCTGAAGGAATTTTCCATTTTGTGCCAAGAGGTAGCCTATAGTGATGACTATCTTACGAGACTCTTTGCACAAAGTCTTGGAGGCCCTGCACTTGAGTGGTTAATGAATTTACCTAAGGGCTTCTTTACTTCATTCAATGATTTGACAAGCAAGTTTATAGCACAATACTCTTACAACAGTGAACATCATGCCTCATTGAGTGACTTGTGCAACACAAAACAAAAAAATGGAGAAACTTTTGCCAACTTCCTACAAAGGTGGAGACATCTTGCTAATCGTATGCCATATAAAATCAAAGATTCCTATCTTGTGGATATATTTATCAAGAACTTGATACCTGAAATGTCCTTCCACATGAAAATGGCTAGTGCCTAAGACTTTTCCTCTTTAGTCAAAAAGGGCAAGAATATTGAAAACGACCTTTTGGAAAAAGGTACCATCAAACATTATAATTCATCATCCTCCAACAATGAGTCAAACAACAATAGCAAACCCAAATTCTGGTCCAAGAATAAGGGTGTTACACATGATGGTGTTACTGATGTCAAAAACCTTCAAGGAGGGAACAACAACAACTACTGCAATCGAAACAACAACAATTCAAATCATGACAACCAAAGCAATCAACAATCTAGAAATCAAACACAATTCTTTCCACGCAACAATAACTACAACTATGACTATGATTGAAATATAAAGTTCACTAACTTTCATGAACCTTTAGAGACCATCTTTCAAAAATTAGTGGATCACAACTTGATGGTATTTCCTAACACACGTCCTTTTGATGAAAATCAACCAAAGTCAAAGTGGTATAGGGAAAATGAATACTGTAAATACAACCGTATCAAGGGACATGACACCAACAAATGTATCAAGCTCAAAGTTTTTATCCAAAATCTTGTTGATGATGGGGAAATTGAGGTGGAAGGAGGTCCAACCTCTAAAAATTCTAAATTGAAGATATTTCAAAAACCATTTCCTGATCACAACAATGATAACAACAATACCAACAATGCAAATCAAGCCTCCACATCAAATGCATTACCTTATGATTATTCCACTAACCACATTGAAGAAGTAGACACTCATGTTAATACCCTTGTTTTACAAGTAGCTGATTGTGATGCCACCACTCGACAAGGAAGATGCACTTTACAAGCTGCCACTCCCAATAACACTAATCCCCCAATGCCACATGCGCCTGCTATGCCATCCACCTCACAAAGACTCGCCTCTCACTATGATGTGTTGTCCCAGCTAGGTAAGACTCCTGCACAAATCTCCATTCTTGAGCTTATTACCACATCACCCATCCACAAAGAGATCTTGGAAAATGCTCTTTTAGAGTCTCATGTTCCTAAAAACATTAATGCTTCCCAATTCACTACCATGATTGGAAACCTTGCCGCTCAACAACACCTTGTCTTCATAGATAAAGATTTCCAAGGTCCTAATCTCCACCATAATTAGTCGCTCCACATTGAAGTCCTTATACAGTGACATAATATTAAAAGAGTCCTTATAGACAATGGATCTGGTTTGAACCTTTGTACATTGAAAATGATTCATTTCTTGGGACTTCCAAAAGACCTCCTAGATGTCAATAAAAGGATCACAATAAAAGCATATGATGAAAGAGAAAGAGAATCAAAAGGAGTTATCATGTTGCCTCTAAAAGTTGGACCAGCCATCATAAATACTGAATGCCATGTCCTAGACTTGGATTTTCCATATAACATCTTGCTTGGTAGACCGTGGATACATACACTAAAGGTGGTCCCATCCACTTATCATCAATGCTTGAAATTTCCCCACCAAGGAAGAGAGATCACAATCCCAGGGGATCCCGCTCCTTTTGAATTTTGTAAAAGATTGGAAGGTGCACCAATGAATTTTTGTCCAATAAGTGAGTTTTCCAAAGTTGTGCCTAAATCTCTCACCATAACAGAACCACCTTCCACAACAGTACCAGAATTAGCTAATGAGGATTCAAGCTCCCACAAGGGAAAAGAGAAGGTTGGAGATACTAAAATTAACACCACAGGAAAGAAGGTCACTTTTGCTGATTTAGGAATGGGAGGGTATAAGTTTGAAAATGCCTTGTGTGTGGGACAACTACCACTCTCCCCTTGTTCCTTTGGAAAACCTTCTCGATTGTCACCTTCTACTAATAAGGAAACCATGCAAGTTAGCAAGACAACATTTGAGCATTGGGGTTTGCTTAGTGATGACCACATGGAAGATAATATCCTAGATTGGCTATATTATAATGGAAAAGATGAACTTGTAGAGTTTCCTAAGGATAAATATGTCAAGGCACCTCCCATTATTGAAAACATGGGATATCATGGTACCAACCTTGGACCAAAAGAAGATGGAATTAGACAACCCTTAGAAGATAATAGCTATCCTAAAGGATGTGGATTGGGCTCCATTAAGCCTAAGGTATCCTTTGCTGACAACTATTGTACGGTTGAACCTGATTCTGAGACTGAAGTGGAGGAATTCTTTGAAGTACCTTTCCAATACATTGAAGATGACCTAGATAATTATGTCCATGCCATTACCATAGATGACCTTTCATCCATTAAACTACCTCTCACCAACCCCGACATGATAGACTGGGACCTTCAAGATACACCACTAGCTCTCGATATCTGTAAGTCTGATGAAGCAGTGATGGCACTTTTTGGTCTCAAGAATATCTGAGATTATGAACATGAGATCCAGTACAATGAAAAAGCATACTTTGGTAGCCAAGTCAACTCTCTTAGTCGCAAAAGTGAAAAAGAAAATAAAAATGGAAAAATAAAAGAAACATCCTCTAGTGAAAGCTCTTTTAGGGCACTTTTGGATGAAGAAAAAGATAAAATAAAGGATGCATGTTTTGGTGAAAACCTCTTAGAGGCGCTAGAAGAGGGAGAGCTTGACTTTCCATTTAGATCCTTGCCACTAAAAAAATCACCTATTTTGAATGAAGACACAATTCCAGTCAACTTGGGAACAAAGGATAGTCCACAAATCACGTACATTGCTGCTACCTTAAGTCTTGAGGAACAAAAAGCCATGACTGAATTCTTGAAAAAGGGAAAAATCAATTTTGCATGGACATACAAAGACATGCCTGGCCTAGATACAAATTTGGTTGTGCATCATTTGACAGTTGATTCCAAGATTAAACTAGTAAAGCAAAAGTTGCACAAAATGCACCCTAAGGTAGCACTCCTAGTCAAAGAAGAGTTGCAAAAAATGTTAGAGGCAAAGTTCATCCATCCTATTGACTATCCTGAGTGGGTCTCCAACATTTTTCCTATAGGAAAAGCATATGGGGGCATCTATGTTTGTTCAGATTTTCGAGATTTAAATCTCGCATGTCCTAAGGATGATTTTCCACTTCCTAACATAGACATCATAGTGGATTTGATTGCTGGACATGAGATGTTGTCTTTGATGGATGGATTTTTCGGTTATAACCAAATCAGGATTGCAGAAGAAGATCAACACAAAATGGCATTCACTACCCCATGGGGAACCTTTTGTTATCAAGTCATGCCTTTTGGCTTGAAAAATGTCGGCGCCACTTATTACCGCGCAATGCCTACCATATTCCATGATCTTCTACATGTAATAATGGAGCAGTTCAAGCACATTAAAGTCAAGCTACATAGAAGGTGATGATCATAGTAATGACTGAGAGTCAACAAAATATATGGTGAGTGTCGAGTGTTAGAGATAGTCAATGTTGAGCAATGTAGGATTTACATTCAAGGTAGAAATGATACAAAACTTGAGGTAAACTATTTTAGGCCAACATGGGAAAGATATTTAATACTTTTAGAAGTTGTTACAGAGAGTTTTACACATTTTGTGATGTTGATCATGTCCACTCTTGATTTAATAGATATTTTAACTACTATGTAGCCAAAACAAAATCAAATCTAAGGGAAGCTATCTCCTATGATGGACACAATTTATCTAGACCTCAAGCCAACTATAAGGCTGAACTCCTTCTTCATTTTAGGCTCTACAAAACCTAGGCAGGTAAACCTCATATTCATTTATCTAATCTAGAATTGAAACTTGTCCACTTGAATCTCCCTCCATTTTCATTGCAAATCCTCTTTCTTCTCTCTAGAAGTAAAATTCAGATGAAATCTCATAATTATTATCAACAAACTCACAAATATCATCCCCAAATGATGAGAAAACCCCACTTATGATAAAAAAAAAATGCTACTAAGAAGTTTCCAAAACCTCTAACAAATTGATTTGGAGGAAAAATATTATTACTAACAAGATCTACTCCAAGTTTGGTGCCTACCCATTTCATCATTTTACCACAAATTGATTCTAAACTACCCATAGTAGAATACAATTACAAATAGAGCACCTCAAAAAAATATGAAAACATCTCTTACCCACTGAAACATGTGCAAAGCTATTGGAAAATATGTAAAGTAGACTTTGAGAGCTTTCTAATGATTTACAATTGTCAACTAGTATATTTTGATTCATTTTTGGACAAAAAATGGTCAAATTTTTGACTCATGTTGGTCAACTTTTTGACAAATTATGTTGTTTCTATTTTCCAAGTCAAAAATTTGACCAATTCTTGTAAGAATCAAAATATTGATGCACAATTTGGTCAAAATTGGCCTCCTTTTTTAATGAGAACATTGGTCAAAATTTAGACCAAACTTGGTTGAAATTTCAACCAAGATGCCAAACCCACCATGACATCCTAGTCGATGTGTTGGTAAAAAATTTGACCAAGTTTGGTCAAAATGTTGGCTGATGCTGACCCTTAATCAACTAGGATGCAAAACTCGACATCATGGTTGACACATTGGTCAAACTGTCAACTAGTATGCTTTGTTTAAATTTTTTTAACTCGAAGATAAATATCCAAAGTAATCACTGATGGTAGCCTGGTTAGTGATTAGTCTAGATATTTTTCTTCAGGTCTTTGGTGGGTCTACCACCACCTTGAGATGAGATTCTAGTATGACATCATTCCATCTGCCAATTGGGATATGTTGGTATTTGGCCATTAAATTAGTAAACATCTACTAGATCCTATATATTCTAATATGTGGGGAACAAGTTCTAATAGATAAACCTTGAATAGATGATATCTATGAGTCATGTAGGTTATGGTAGGTTAGTGGATGATAAATGACATCTATATTTGTGGTTTCTTGAGTAAGGATGGTGCCAAATTCTATTGATGTGGTAAATTTTGATGACCATAGTGGCACTACAAGTGGCTATAGATGGATGAGGTTTCCATCTATTAGGGTGTCTCATTCCCTACATCTAGACCATGGAGAGGGAGAAAGTATATGTTGGGGTTGTAGGATGCTGGCCCACCTAGACCTTGAGTAGGCATGTGAGCTAACCTTATCCTACTGATTCTTAGCTCCCTCACACCCACATATGTTCATAAAAATCAAGAAAAAGGAACAAGGAACTATTTTTCCTTTCAATCCTTGTTCCAAGAACATAGTATTTCATGTGATGCGTATATTAACATTTCGCATCACTCTATGATTCATCATCAAGAAGATAAATAGTTTGAACTAAAGCATTAATGCAAAAAAACACATACAATTTTATGTACACTTTCTATGAATACCATTGATACATATTTAAAATTAAGATTGGACATTGAACAAGTACAATTAATCAAAGGTAAACCAGAAAAAACATGATTGAATCCACACACAAAATAGAGGGTACCTGCCACACTTAATATCATATTCATAAAATGGTCAAAGCTCTTAGCAACACAAGGCCTCCACTAAATGATTAATGATTAAGGAACCAAGATTAAGCTTCCCCACACATTTATCTAATTATAGATGGCTTCTAGGAAAAGTTATTTTGAGTGTAGCATTATTGCTAATTGATTCATTTTCAACATTATTAGCAAGTCTCCTTATCCTAGTGCAAATGTCTCTAAGGACTTAGGAAACTCTAGTTTGTCCTCTAATTTAGAGGATATTCAAAGTATTAGCTCAGAGGGTGAGGAAAACATTTCCTCTAAAATATTACCCCAAGCAGGAAGAGCCCTAGAGAACATGGGCCTAAAATTATAGGCTAGGTTGATGAAGAAAACAATGAGGAAGGGGAGGATATGAAATCTAATGATGATGATGATGAGGAGATAGAAATTAAGAGGGAGGAACTAGTTGCAAAGAAAAGGAAGAGGGAAAAATAGATGGATGTTGAGGGGGTTTCGGGGTCAGGGCCAAATATCTTAGATATTCCTCTTTCCCCTATTCATCCCCAAGAGTAGGAGAAGGCTAAAATTGGAGGAGAGGGTGGAGAAGTGGTTATTAAGGATAGGAAAAATGCATGGAGAAATTTCAATGTTAGAACATCCAAGATGGGGATTGTCAGAGAGACAATGAATCCCCAAATTCTAGAAGAAAAATAGGGCCAACTCTAGTTTGATGAACTTATCGATCCAACTATGGTGGCAATAACGAACAATGCTAGGGAAATAGACATGAATCTATTGAATAATTCTTGCAATAGCATGACTAACAATTTTAGGTCAACCAAATGGCTTTACCATGAATTGGAAGAGGTCAAGGAAAAAATTGGCCAAATGTAAAACAATAGGAAGGAGCCAGGTTCGGGAAATCAAAAGAATAAGGAGGATATAATTAGTTTAGCGAAGAAGAGAATCCTGAACCTAGAAATCTATAATCATAATCTAGCGAATCAAATGATCTCCATCCTCAATTTTATCAAAGATAACATTCTATCCCTTACTAGAATGTTAGAAGCCAAAGGCCTGCTAGATGAGAGTGACAACAAGGATAGAGAAAGAGTTAGGGTGGAAGAGGATGCAGTGACAGAAATTACTTTTAGTAGCTAGGACAAGGATGCCAATAAGAGTTAGTAGCAGATAGCTGAGGAGAATCACAAAGTCTATGAAGCTGCTCAAACGATGTAGGAGCTCAAGAAAATGATAAAATATTAATCATGATTTATTTTTGCCTATCTTTTGCTGTTAGTTTACTACTATTTTTTGTCAAGTTGGCTTTTTCTTATTCTGGTTTTTTGGATGTAAGTGGAACTAGCCTTTTCATTAGCCTTTGTGTTTGGCTGGGCTTTAATGCTTATTATCAACCTTGTGACTTATTTATGTTTGGATGGGCTTTATATGCTTATTATCAGCCTTGGTTTTTGTTTTAACTATTGGATTTTAAGGTCCCTATAAAAGCTATTTTTCTTATCAAAAACGTTATAAGTTTTAAAACATGGATCACCATTATATTCTAGACTATAATTTTTAGATAGTAGGTGTTGCACACATTGCATAATATTGTTATATTTTATTATTTTATTTTATTATGTAGTGTTGTATCTAGGAGCACCTAGATGGACATACCTAGGAGCACCTAGATGGACATAGTAGGTGTTGCACACATTGCATAATATTGTTATATTTTATTATTTTATTTTATTACGTAGTGTTGTATCTAGGAGCACCTAGATGCAACATGCAAAGATTCTCATGGGATATACTTGATGAGTTGTATTATAACATTGTGATAATATTTCATGTAATTATTTACTATTGGAGAAAAGAATTAAAATTCCAATATTAAATGTGGGGTCAATTGGTTAGGTAGCACATGGTTTATGTAATACCACTTGGTGGTTTTGTGGGACTTGCTATGATATAAGTATCCACAAGGGTAGTTGTTGGTGTGACAAGACAAATGAAAAAAGGGAAAGAGTCAAGTGGGACAAGGCTTGATAGATTAGCCAAGGGAGCATTTTTGATGGTTGGAAGAAGGCATGAGATGTATGGATTCATGCTTGTTCACATAGATTGCTCGATGGTTGCTATGGCTTTGAAGGCTTCCATGGTTGTATTGCAATGGTATTTTTGCATAATAATACATAGTGATGGATGCTTACATCCATGATTAGTTATATGGTATAGTTTGGGTGTTCTTGAAGCTTCTTGGTTGGGGTTTTATGTAGGAGATCATACTTGCATAGTTTACATCTAGAGGCATGTGTAGAAGGATATAATACAAGTTATGGGTTGCATGGTTTCTATTTGGTCTTGGTTATCTTCTTGGACATTCAATTTTTCTTACATTGGATTTGATATTGGTTAGAGACTATGATCACTAGTTTTTGTTCATGTATGTCATGTGAGACATCACATGGTTATTCCTTTATCTCTTTCCTCCATTGGTTGTGGATAGCTTGGGAGACTATTGGAGACATTCTATGAGAGTTGTGATTGCAGATTATTGGTTTATGTATTGTGGATATCCTTGAGACTACATGGATTCACTTCTTTGAGATCTTGTGAGTGGATTGGTTATAGATTTGACATTATCTTTTGTATTGGGAGCTTCTTGCTATATATGTGGTAAGTATTATTCTTGAGGCTTCTGATTGTAGGTTATAGATTGGATATGTTGATGATGTGAGATTCACTTGGTATACCTTTTAAGGTATGAATAGTTGGATTATTTTGTCACTTTTAAGGGTGCTATTTCAGCTATGGATATT
This sequence comes from Cupressus sempervirens, assembly GCA_028749045.1. NCBI lineage: Eukaryota > Viridiplantae > Streptophyta > Pinopsida > Cupressales > Cupressaceae > Cupressus > Cupressus sempervirens. The sequence continues at coordinate 262,582,436 of CM053785.1, read as the reverse complement.
TTGACAACTATAGATACATGTCATTACCTTTGGATGAGGTTTTTGTGCTTGGCATTTTTAGTTAGTATAGGATTTTATGATCTTCTAATGCGATAGGTTGGGTAGATTTCTCTTTGGATGATGTTTATGTATGTTTGGTGGTAGTGGCATAATAGGAGGTGAGATTAGTCATGTTTGAGATGCTAGATACTTCAACTTTTTTTCACATACTACGATGGAGTACTTCATGTAATTTGATCCATGATGGTGGATGTGCTAGAAGGGATTGTTCTTGTCATTTATGTGGCTACAGATTGACTCTATGCAATGTATACAACAAGTGGGAGATTGTTGAGATAATGAGTGTTGCACACATTGCAAAATACTATTATATTGTATTATTTTATTTTATTATATAATGTTGTATCTAGGAGCACCTAGATGGATGTGCAAGATGTAAAGATTCCCATGGGATATACTTGATGAGTTGTATTGTAACATTATGAAAATATTTCATGTAATTACTTACTATTTGGGAAAAATAATTGAAATTCCAATATTAAATGTGGGGTCAATGGGTTAGGTACCTCATAGTTTATGTAATACCACTTGGTGGTTTTATGAGACTTGCTACTATATAAGCAGCCACAAGGGTAGTTGTTAGTGTGACAAGGTAGAATGAAAAAAAGGAAAGAGTCGAGTAAGACAAGGCTTGATAGGTTAGTCAAGGGAGCATTTGTGAAGGTTGGAAGCATGGCATGGGATGTATGGATTCATTCTAGTTTAGATAAACTGCTAGGTGGTGGCTATGGCTTTGAAGGCTTCCATGGTTGTATTGCAATGGTATTTTTATTGCATAATACATGGCAATGGCTGCTTTGAAGGCTCGGTTTGTTTTCCATCAATGAGGGTTTACCAAGGTATATCTTGTGTCACAATTGTTATGGGTATGTTTTCTATTCTCTTGCATGTGGATTTCAATTGCATGTTTGTTTTAGATCTACCATGGGTTATGTGGAAATGGTTATATTCTTTCTCACAAGTTTCCTTATATATAAAAATTCAATCTATTATTTATGCTCACATGCAGACAAAATGCAATCCATAAGATGAAACACTAAAGTTAATGCTTCTCCTAAGTTCACAAGTTCCATTTAAAAAAACAAGTTTAGTGAAAATAATTTGGATTTAGAAAGGCCATTGCACTTTTCTCAATCTCTGATATATCATACTGTGAATGGTGAAGAGACCAAGATTGCAAATTTAAAAAAACAACTACCCATTTTATCACCACTTTGAAAGGGGGTAATCAATTCTTTTACAGGAGCATGAATTGGAGAAATAGGCAAATAAAAAAAATTAAATACAAAAAAGGATGACATGGTATAGAATTTGAACCAATAATAAAGTTAAATGTTAAGAACATGTAAACATTGAAAAATATTCAATATTGTAAACACCCCAATAATATTTTACTTTGTAATGACACCTATGGAAGAAGAGGAATCATACCATACAAGAGTACATCCTACCTATGGATATACTATATGATTCCTAAAGATGTTCTAAAATTTCAAGAACTTTAGTAGCCTTGTTGCATTGACATTAGCTTGGGTAATGTGCAAATCAATCTAAATAAGCACCCAAGCCATTTCAACTGCATTCAATGTCTAGAACCTTGTCAATGTTCTGGATTCCCTACAAATAGAAGCTTAAATAGTCAATGCATTTTCTTCTCCATCTAATATTGATAGCTACTATAGTGAGAACCATAACCCCCAGTAGAATGTCCAGAACTCTGACCATATCCTCCAGTTGGGGCCGAGTGACCAACACTTGGACCATAATCTCCAAAAATTCCACAATGACCAGTACTTAGACCATAACCTCTTGTTGGGCCAGAATATGTAGCACTTGCACCATAACTTCCAGCAATGACTACACTTGGACCATAACCTCTAGTGGAATGACCAGTATGCCCATTATTTTATTGTGGGAAATTGTACATAGAGTATGTTTCAATGTATGCCATCTCATCATCAACATCTTCTATCTCCTTCCTTCCATAATCATTCTTATGGTCCTACCAATACAAAAGATATAGGGTTCAGAGGACCTCATATTCTATTTTTTTTTTAAAGTAACTAAATATTGATAACTAAATTAGTTTAAAAAATAAGAGGAGAATTAATAAACAATGATAACTGATTGTAATTTAAAAATAAATTAAATAAAATATTATTATCCATAAGAGAATGGATCCCACAATGAAACATAAACTTGATGAAAATTAAATCAAAAGCTCAAGACAAGAAACTACCCTTCTCAAACATCAAGGCAAGGTGACAACGAGAATAAAAAACAATGTCATCTACTATGTTGAATGGGAAAACACATACTACCAAGAAAGTTATTATGGGGAGTATCTATAGCTAAGGGAGATAGGTTGAATAATTTTAGGAGGAAGGGGAGATGCAAAGCACTTCACTTGGAATGTCTCATATCACCAAAAACTAATTATCCTCTGAAGGCACAAAAAAATGTTAAAAGTCTTGAACTACCAGGCAAGGTAGGTTAGAAGGCACTCAATGTTGGGAGGACATAAATCCACAAAGCCTAGTAATACAATAAGCAAGTTAGGATGCCCTATTAGTTGCGTAGATATTCATACTAACCTCTCCCCATTTGTGTCAATCGACACTATGTCAAGGGTGCTTAATTTCTTCAAAATTCAATATTAGTTACAACCTTCAAGAAGGGAGTAATCAACTAGGTAGTTCTAGAGGTCCTATGTAATATCACTTGAAAGTGATGACTTCTTGGACAAAACATACCAAACACCTTTGAGCAAGGGTTAACAATGGAAAGTGCAAAGGGAAATGCCATAGTGTTTGAACAAAACAATTCCTCCCATAAATCTCATAGATGTCTAGGACACATTAGATAAAATATTATAATGTTATTTCATATCAATATTGTACAAAGAAATAAGATGAAAAATCCTCTGAGTAAATAAAATATAGTGATCCATCTCAACTTGAAATAGTAGAACAACTGACAACCCAAAGAAGATGCTCACAAGAGATGGGATCATCCATAGTGTACATGAAATGTGTAGAATATGAAACTAACATGGGGATGAGTGGCTCCATGGAAGAGATCTATGTCACTAGAATGTGTGGGTAGTACATGTCCTCTCATAAGCTTAAATGATTAGATTATTTAAAGTAAGGAAAAAGGGGGCATCAAAGAAGCATGTGAATGGTGGAAGAAAATCAATGTGGATATTGAAAATCTGAGGACCAAATTTCGATATTGATATTGAAATTTTGAATAAGCCTTAAAAAAATATCAATAGTCAAAATTCTATCTAATATACAAAGGAAAAGAGATATAATATTGAAATTGTGCCCAATTTTTGAGAAAAATTAATAGCAATCATTCAAAAAGAATAAAATTATGAGTACCTTGAAGCCTGTCCCAATGATGTGAAAACTACAATAACAAATTCCTTCACTTTGATTTCTACATGTACCTTCAAATCATATATTCCAACATTCATATCCTTGGATTAATGATTAAGTTCTTGAAGATAATAAGAAACAAAATACTAAGAATAAATAGCCTACCACACCATTTGCACTCTAATAGACAACTTGATGATGGAAAATTCAATAATAATGGAACCAAATCATACCCCTGATGATGCTATAGATTCCAAATGAGTCATCAATTCAACAATATATTTGATATTTTTAAAAAAATAAATAGCTTGGTTGTAAAATTTCTCTACCTGTATTCATTTGAAATCTCAAATAAGTCTACAATTCATTAGAAGACATTAATGGAATTTACTTGTAATAGAAAAGAATACAAGTTTAAATTTTCATTATGAAAAACCAAAGAGCTATTCTCTTTCTTTCTGATTTTTGTTGTGGGTTTCTTTTCGATTTCACACTCTCTTAGATAACATCTTGGTTTTTTGGTCATTCTCAACAAAATCAATAAAGTTATTTCCATCCAAATGAATCTATAATAGCTAATAATTGATAAGTATGATGACTTAATTCTACAAAAATTCTACCCACTATTGTTATAGTCTCAACAGGGTATGAAGATCGAAAAGTTTCTACTCCTAACAAGATTCCATCTATGCCTATGATAATCAGGGTCTCCAACTAGTTAACCATAGATAAAAAGAGAAAGAATTTGGTTACCTTAAAAACATAATGTCAAAAAAATCTTGCGAAAAAAGTGAACAATTTAACTACATTCCCCAGCAAATAAAGTTAAAAGATGGATTGGAATATTTGAAAGCCTAAACTCACCTATAAATGCCATCAAGGACAACATTTTCCACATCATTTTCTTCAACATGAGTTGGTCTTAGATTATTTTTCATATTGTCAACCACATGAGTGATAATTGAAGGTTTCTTGGTCATGTTACACTTGTAAACAACAACTTTCTGAATCAAAAGATCTGATGTTTACATAGAAATATTTATAAATTTTATTCAACTCACTTATTAACTTATATAAACAATTTAGAGAAATATTTTGATTTTCCAATGTAGCTTTTAGTTTTATCCCTTTTCTCCTTGGACTTAGGATTGTAATCATATTTAACTTAAAATGGCATCAACATAATGCTAATTTACATAAAATTTTGATTAGATTAATCCTTTTATAGTTTATGTATTCTCATAGATCATTTCAATGAAAAATGAAGATGGATTGCTCACAACTTTAGATCTTGATTCCAAAGAAAATAATATTCTTTTCTAGTTGATTAATCTTGAGATTGATCTTGGTGATCTCAACAAAGCTTGGATTTCATGAATCATGACAAGAGGGATTTTCTTTCTCTGGATAAGCCACCTAGATTTATACTACGAGTGCACTTGCTTACAAGGACTTATCAAGATAGATGAGGAATACATCATATTTTCTTTATTAGGGTTAGGTTTCTTTGACATCTAAAGAAGAAATGAGGTCCAAATTACATGCAACATCAATTATAAGGGATTAGTTGATTTATAGCTAATTATTGTGGTTTTTATATGCATGTCGGTGAATAGCATTGTCCTATGGAAATTAGCTTGTGTAGTGTATTTTTTGGAGGATAAGTATTACAATTTAGAGAGGTTGAAGAAAATCCTGCAACTCATCAATGAGAAGGATAGTAGTGCCTTGTGGCTTATGTTCATGTGCTTACCAAGTTCGAGCTTACAAATTCTACCATTTAAACTATTTACCATTATGAGTTTACCAACAAGAATGAAAATTAAAAATCCAAGTACTTGTTAAAATGTTAGGTTCCAATTACATCAAACTCAACTGTAAAGATGACACAAGTGGCTTTCTCTTTTGCTTTTTGAAATGAATCTCAAACAAGTTTTTTGCCATCTCCAATAAACACCTAAATTGCAAGTGTATAGGCAAGAATTAGCATTAGCCACTCTTTTAAAGAAAATGCAGATTGAAGAGTTTTTATGTAACTAAAATCCAATGATGATCAAGAAAGAACTTTTCAAAGTAATTCAAATCAATTGATTTGATGAGCTTGAAAAAATTATAAAACTTAAAAGCATCATTACTTTTGGTTACAATGAGAATCATTAGTATAAATCATACCTCATTGTGACATATAAATCCAAATGTGTTCTACTTGACTTCAAGAAACTATGTCATAAAAAGTGCAACCTATGGAGAAGAGTTTCAACCATTAGCAAAACAAAACCCCAAGAACACAAAATCTCAACCAACAAATAGAAGTATCTTATTCAAGTGTTTGGAACATCTCATGAAATTTAATTCTAGTTGATTAGGGTCCGAAATATCAAAAGTTGCTAAGTTGTTAAGAATTTTCTCAAATGGGTCTAGGGGACAAAAAGAGGCATATTGGTTACTAGGGGACAAATTATGTGTAAAAACCTCTATTGAACCTATTTGGTTCCATTCAAAAAGTTTTCAAGGGTTTAGAAGACAAAAATGCAAAAATTGCAATGTTGTCAACAACTTTTAAAAGTTTCTCCACAACATTTTTGCCTAACTTTTTAGTTATGGCATTGAAGGAAGTCAATATAGTTGGTTTAAGTCAATGCACACCTTGGGAGGTCCTATAAGACCTGGAAGAAGACAAATCTACTAGTTGGATTTTGGATACTTGGCTAGGGAATCATAGTAATAATATAAAGAGTTTGGGGGTTTGAATGTAGATAAGAGTTCAAACCAAATTTAGAGAAGGAAAGTTAGGGTTAAGTAAAGAACCCTCTTAGGCTAAGCATAAGCCTAAGCAATTCCTAAGCACCTATCCCTTCAAATTTCTAAATTTAAATGTTCCATTCAATTGTTCTCAGTTATACATGATTGAGTATATTTAATATCAATTAAGAGTTACACATACATAGAATATCGTACCATCATTCTAGACCTACAATGAATGAAATTGATTAATTAATAAAGGTATATTAGTTTGAGCTTCACTTGGTTTCAAGAATACTACAATATTATCTACTTAACAAGGCCAACCACATGAAGGTGGAAGCTCATCTGGCCTCACCCCCTCCCCCTGAAATCAATCTAAATTCCTCATTGAAATCTAATTACACACTTCATTCATTCATTCATCCATTTATGAACTATAACATTCAATCAACACAATCACATAATATTCATTAATAATATATAAAATATATTAATATGCAATACTAATCAAGACTCCATTAACACATAACAATATTCATTAACATGACATGAAAATCGATATTAATATGTAACATTCATAGATAATTAACCAAAACAACATTCTTTTATTATCCAACAAAGTTTATCAAACAACATTTAAAAAAAGTTATTTCTTCTTTTTTTCTTTCTTAGCTTTCTTAAGGAAAAGGATGATATGAGCATCAATATATTCCTCATTCTCCTCCTTGTGTGGAACATGTAATGTCAAATTATGACACCTCCTCCTATCTTGAGAAGCACGAGGTTGCTGCACTAAAGGGGGCTCTGTTATAATAACAAGTAAATGGGTTAAATTGTCATACTTTTTTTCTTCTTAATAAATTACTATTACAAGTATTTCATTAACTAGTAGAACATAGCATGCATTTCTTTATCTGAAAATGCCACGTCATGTAAAATAACATTTTTATCTACCACCAGCTCAACATGTTGAACACTTCAAACATGTTGCACTCATTCACCATGATGTTCAACATGCTCTAAAATATTCAAAAAAAGGTTACACCTAAAATTTAAATTGAAGATGTTAAATTATATTCATAATTGTGTAATTAATTTCCAATAGAGAATTAATACATCTACCACTATGATGGACATCATGGCCTTCATCATGCGCAAGTTTTGTGATAGGATTTGAAGACTACAGTGAAGTGTTATGTATATTTTTATCATTGTTTGATATATAAAATAGAAATAGTTAATTTATGTTGGAAACTAACACCAAAAAAGAAATTTCTCAACTATTCAATTTGATTTACTTTTCATTTGACCAATTTACTTGTGTCTCGTATGGTGCATCAGATTCTTGGGTATGGCTTTTAGATTCTTGAAGTAGGCATGTAACCATTACTTTATAGCCTTCCTTCAAGGAAATTTTTTATCTTCATATGTGAGCTCTAAATTGAATTTTGTGTCCTGTATTTTTTTGTTTAATATCGTCAGTTTTCGTGTATGATTTGATTAAACAAAATTGTTTGCAATATCACATAAAAAAATTATATGAAATTCCATTTCTGCTATTTACAAGTTGAGAGTGAAGTTTCATATAGGCAATAGAAACAAGTTTGTGTTGGCCACACGTTTTGTACTCTTGCTTGTGTAGCTTTTGATGTGTCATGCTACTTATGAAAAGTTTTAAATTTGTTAGATTATATAAATAAAATGATCACTAATTAGTGGGTGATTACATTCTACTTAATACTATCATGACATACCTTCTTTTTCCCTCTTCTGGTTTAATTTCTTTAGCCTGTAGCCTTTTCTCTTTTGCATCTTCTATTATTTCATTCCACTCTATCGGTGGAATCATAAGAGGATGTTCATACTTTAGGTTATCCTTTAGAGCCTTTCTATATTGGTCTCGCACAGTCTTTATATGTTTGCATTCTCTTTAAAGAAGTAGGGCACTATCAAAATTATTTTTTCCAAAGAGGTCCTCAAAAGATGTAATGAGTACATGTTTAAATTTAGGACCCTATTCATTCCGCCTTTTTTGAAAAAATAAAATTGTTAGATAAATAACTTTAATATAGTAAAATAAATGGAAGAAAAGAAAAATATTGTAGCAATAATATGAAACTACATATCTTTTACGTATGGTGCATCCAAATAGCTTCAATGCCATTTCAAAAAAAGTATCATAGAAAACATCATTTCTTACAAAAAAATTATGGTATTATTAATCCAAAATGAATTATGTATAAGTAAACTACAATTACACTATAAATAATAATAATTTTAAACAACCTAGAAGCTTTGCTAATTTTAATAGAAACATAGTTTTCTTGTTTAACAACAATGTCCCCACAAATGAACCAGTATTAGTCACATGGGCTGATCTAGGAAATGGCTGAGCTTCACTATTAGTGATCTCTATTGTTCTATCAATTGTAGGTATATGTATTAGTGTACAAAATAGTTCCATGAGCATAAAATCCACCCAAAAAAAAAATAATGCATGATTAGCACATAACAAAAGATAACAAAACAAGGTTTTAGTAGTTGTCCTTGATATAGTTAAAGATGTACCCAAGCCTCTTGTTCCCAATATTGCAATTGGTGATATTAGAGCAGTGACCAAAGGAGATGTCCACAATTCATCATGATCTAAAGAATACATTGTTACCAAATATATTTGCAATGGATAAAGATCAAATGAGATACTACCTAGAAGCACCTAAAGGGTTAAATGAATAGTTAAAGGTTTAAGGATTATTTACATGAAGGTTGTGCACTGCAACCATCACCATATTGACCATGTAGTCTCCAAGGTGTCACATAATCTTGTAAGGAGAACACATAATACTTTAGATCATGTGATGCAAGGAGCTACCCTTAATACGATAAACTCATAATAGAAATATAGAAACAATAGAAAATGCGAGAACAAAATATGGACTTCTTATTTGCACTGTAAATGTGGAATTACATAATTCATAAGTATAATATGCTAACTCACATGGGAGCCTTCAGTACAATGATTTGCAAGAAAAGCTATGAACTATCACCCAGAGCTCCCCTAGAAAATGTTTGGGCTTTTCTTAAATAGGCAGTTTTATGCCACCTCAGAAGATTCTAGATGCTCAAACTTATTACCTAGGGCCAACAAACCCTACAAATACACATAGATTCAACCAAGTACATCTTTGACAAATTATTTTACAAATTTCAGCAGGCCAATTTTTGAAGGCCATAACTCACTAACCGTTGCTCCAATTGGCTGTTATAACCACTTTTCAAAAATGCGAGCTCCTAATCTATAGGCTCAGAACTACTTTAGTGCCCTTCTGTTGAGTTTTTCGATCTCATCTAGGCAATATAAGGCCTCCAACAATGAGCCTAAATATTTTTTTGCAAATTTTTCCAAATCTAGAATAACTTCTCTAATACTAATGCTTTAGCAATGAGATTTTATGGTAGGCTTACAACTCTAACATTAACCTTCTTGTAGAAAATGAGAACATTCCAAGCTCGTATGACAAACATACTAAAAATAGTAAGTTCGCATAAATAGTAACCACCCTTTCTTGTAGTCTTTATTAAAATAGAAGACACTGAAAATAAAATATTTTTGGGTGATGCAAGATTGCCCTTGCACCCAGAATGCTCCTACATCAGACACCCAAGGTAATTTGAGAGGTGACCTCATTACATCTTAGGTGTTTAGAGGAAAAACAAGATGGTTAACCTCCTCCTTTGCTAGCTCTGATGAATCCTCAACTAGTCTCCCTTTCCATTTGACCAGATATTCTTTATAAGTTCTATTTCTGGTAGTTTTTCCAACATAATTGTCTAGTATCTCCTTAATCTCCTTGGTAGCCAAACTAGCTACTAGAATGCTCCACTACACTTCTGTAACTTCATCTCCATCACCTCCTTCATAATACTCTATCAAATCTAAAATATTAAATACTGGTGAAATATTCAATTCAGTAGGCAACTCCACTTCATATGCATTTCTAGAATCATGCCTTTTCACTATCTTGCATGGTCCAAACTTTTTCATCTTCAACTTATTATATGTACCCATTGGAAAATGCTCCATTCTCAAATGAACCATGACTTCATCTCCAATCTAAAATTCCTTATATCTACTTTTCACATTTGCCTTAGCCTTATACCGTGTATTCATCTTTATGATGTGCTTCCACACTTTCTCATGGATGTTCTTTACATGTTCAAATAAATCTTTTGTTTTAGCAGTACTTATCTCTCCTTTATCCAACTACCTTAGTTTAGAAGCATTTCTAGGACTATTCCCATATACAATCTAGAATGGTGATTTACCAAGAATCTTATTGATTGAATTATTATATGAAAATTCTACCTGTGGTAAAATCATATCCCATCCTTTTGGTTTATCTCTAACCAAGTATCTCAACAAATTTTCCAAACTGCGATTCATAGCTTCTACATATCCATCAGTCTATGGATGATGTGATGAACTGAACTTCAAATCTATCTTCAACTTCTTCCACAATGTATATAAAAAATACTCAATAAATTCGGTATCTCAATCCGAAACTATACTCTTTGGCAGACTATGTAATCTCACCATTTATCTAAAAAACAACTTTGCTACATGAACAACGTCACTAGTCTTGTTGCAAGGAATAAAATATGCCATCTTTGGAAACCTATCAACCACCACAAAAATAGAATCATGCCCACACTATGTCCTTGCTAATCCATGAATAAAATCCATGCTGATATCCTCCCACAACTTCTCTGGTACAAGTAATGGATGATAGAACCTTGTATTTTGCTTCACTCCTTTCACCATCTAACATACTCTGCAACTTTGTACAAACTTCATCACATCTTTCTGCAACTATGGCTAGTAGTAATTTTCAGCAAACAAAGCTATGGTTTTATCTCTACCAAAATGTCTAGCCAATCCTCCACTATGATTCTCCTTGATGAGATTCTCTCTCATTGAACTTCTAGGAATGCACAATTGGCTTCATTTGAACAACACATTATCTTGGATCATGAAATCCAACCACCTTGTCTTGTCAAGTGAAATAGGTTTTGTACAAGCCTTCCATGGTTCACAACAATTAGGATCATCCGGATACAATGTACTAAGTTCTTTGAACCCAACCACCTCTATCTACAATTCTATTAGCAATAGTTGTCTTCTACTAAGAGCATCTGCAACTTTGGAAGATTTCCCACTCCTATGTTTCAAAACAAATGTATAACTCTGCAAAAAATCAAACCACTTTAAATGCCTTTGGTTCAATTTTCCTTTAGAATTCAAATATTGCAATGCTTGATGATCTGTATACAAAACAAACGCCTTAGGAAGAAGATAGTGTCTCCACTCTTTCAATGCTTGAACTATAACATAAAATTCTTGATCATAAACAAAATATTTTCTTTTTGCATCATTCAACTTCTCACTAAAATAAGCAATAGGTCTACCTTCCTCACTCAAAAAAACTCCTATTGCAGTACCACTAGCATCACTGTCTACTTGAAACACCTTGTTAAAATCAAGAAGTGCTAAAATAGGTTGCTCAGTAACTTTCTATTTCAACATATTAAAACTCTTATTTGCTCCTACAGTCCACTTAACCTCTTTCCTATCTCCTCTCAAAACTTCTTATGAACTTTCTATAAAATGTAGCTAGTCCATGGAAAGATCTTACCTTTGTCGCACTCCTTGGAGTAGGCCATTCAAGGATAGCCTTCACTTTCTCTGGGTCTAATTTTAGACCTTCTTTTGAGACTACAAATCCTATGTACACCAACTCTTTCTTTACAAAACTGCACTTCTTTAGGTTTATTATCAACTTTTCTTCCTTCAACTTATCAAACACCTTGTGAATATGAATCAATGCTCCTCTAATGTCTTACTAAAGATCAATATATCATCTAGGTAAACAATTACAAACTTACCTAGAAACTTCTTCAGTACCTCATTCATGAGCCTTATGAAAGTGCTTGGTGCATTGGTTAGCCCAAAAGGCATGAGTAACCACTCATATGGTCCTTCCCTTGTCTTGAAAGTATTCTTCCACTAATTACCTTCTCTATTACAAATCTAATGCTACCCACTCTTAAGATCTATCTTTGTGAAATACTTAGCTTCACTCAAATAGTCCATAATATCATCCATCCTTGGAAATGGAAATCTTTACTTTATTGTGATCTTGTTGATAGCATGAGAATCTATGCACATCCTCCATTCTCCATTCTTCTTTGGTGCTAATACTACTAGTACAACACATGGACTTAAATTCTCTTGAATCAACCCCTTTTCCAACAACTCATGAACTTGCCTATTCAACTCTTCACTGTTTGTTGGTCTCATTCTATGTGTTGCCTTGTGTAGATGCTTAAAATCATCCCAAACACTATATTAATTCATTTAATATTTTCCTTGATATTATTTTTAATTGTTTAATAATTAATTATATTTTTCATATTCTTCTACTTATTTAATTAAATTTATTTAATTAAATAGGTTCACTTTCCTAATGTATTTACATTTAATTTAAATACTTCAATCCCTAATGTATTAAATTTATTTAATGCATGATGCTCCATAAATCCCCTATTAAATAAATTCTATTTATTTAATTCCCTCCATCTCCATTAAATTCTCTAAACCTATGATTAAATTAATCTTAAACCTAGTCTAAAACCTAGTCTACAACCATCACTTTCATCCTTCTAAGCCTACCCACTACTTAATCCCACTTAATTACCCTAAACACCTTGCTAAACCCCCTTTTAATCTTAAGTGTGTGCTCACACATCTATGAGCAACACTCACACTTCTCACACCTCTCATGCCTTCCAGACCTCTTACATCTTTGTCCCCAACTCCTTCCTTCTATGAATGTTGACCACTTGCATGACTTGCCTACATGTCTCCCTTGTGGCACCTATGTGGATGCCACATAGATACCATCTCACCAAGGCCTCTCTCAAGCCTATAAATAGAGCCCTTGTCTCAAGCATTTTCCATCTCCCTTATATACATTGTTATCATGCTAGTTTGTTGCTAGAGCTCTTAGTGATTTTCATAGTTTCATTGTTACTAACCTTTGGTAGTTGATAGATTTCATTTCATCTTGCATTGTTAGATTAGTTTGTTTTCTTGCATCCACCTCCATATCCATTTGAATCCTCTCAAGCATGGTTGCTTCCATAGCCATTGTTTGAAGCATTCTCTATTCATCTTAGTGTAGGATCATTATCATTTGCATTTTACAACCTTGGGATTCAAATAGTTGTATTTTGGGAGACCACACCAACATCCTTCCAATCTAAAACACACTAACAAGGCCTTTCATGGGTGCCTTTATTGAGATATTTGAGGTTGCATGAGGACTTATGTTTTTGGTTTCTTTGAGTTGCAAAACTCAAGAATAATATTAGTTGTGTTTCATTTTATTTTGAATATTTGATATAGATGTCCAACTAATGTGTGCTTATTTACTCTTGCTCCCAATAGGTTAGATTTTCTTGCATTCACCTTGTTTGGAAAATTGGCTCTTGGAACCAAATTCATCTAGTGACTAATCTTCCTCATTGGGGGCAATCTGTCAGGTACATTATCTGATACAATATCAAAAAACTATTCCAACATATCTACAAATTCTGCATGTACCTCCACTATTTTTTATTTACTATGTTTAAGAATTATAAAAAAAAACATATGCTCATGTTTCATACTTTAAGAAACTCTTTTCCATCAACAAAACATATTCTGGCAGCACTACATACCTTTTCTTCTTTATCCTTCAACGACTTCAACTTATGTTTAACTCCATCCTTAATTAGAGTGTAGGTATTTGCTGGCCCATCATTTATAGCATGCCTGTCAAACTACCATGACCTACCCAAAAACATATGACATATGTCCATAGGTATGATATCACATAGTACGTCATCCTATTAGCTTCCAATCTTGAACTTCATTGAGCACTGTTCATTGACCATGGCCTTGTGGTCATCTTGCACCTAAGCAATATAGTATGGACGTGGGTGCTTCTACCTCTTCAACTTCAACTTGGTGACCATCATTTTTGACACTAGAATTTTAGTACTTCCACCATCAATGATCACATCACAACTCTTATCTTTACATCTGCACCTTGTGTGAAACAAACTCCTTCTTTGCTCAGGTTCATTCTCACCACTCAGCAGGACTCTTTGGTTAACTAGGACTTCTCCTCTTTTAGCATATTTAGAATGTGAGGATGTGGCATCTTTATCAACATGTACAATTCTCACCTAACATTCTATTCTTTGATCTATCCTTCCTCAGTGCTGTGTACATTCAAATGTTCTATGCCCTTCTTCTTCATAGTGAAAACATTTTCCACTGATGCTTCCTCTTCTAGATCCTTGTCCTCTACCTCTTCCTCTCTGATCTCTATTGTTCTAATCATGGAAACAATTGAAATCATTTCTCCTCTGGTTCTAACTTCTACTTCTAGCCTCATCCTTGTTCATTTGATCATCATTATGAGCACCATAAGATTGTCCACCAGATCTTCCACCGCGACCTCTTCCATTGTTCTTATTGTCAAACTTCTTACTTAGTTTCTACTCAACTCTTAGGGAAAACTGGTATGCCTCCTCAATACTTCTCATTCAAACCAGATTTAACTCATCCTGAATGCTAGGCCTTAGCCCATTAAGATAATGGGTCACTTCCTTGCTATTAGCTTCTGCATGGCCAGTTGTGATGAGAACTTGGTGGAACTTTTCGGTATACTCTTGAACAGATTTTTCTGCTTGCTTCAACCCTTGCATCTTCATTAATAGATCAAGCTCATAATCCATGTGAATGAATTGTTGCTTCAGTTTATCTTTCATCTGATCCCATCTAGTGATTTTTTCATTTTCCTTTCTATTTCACTCTAGCTGAACCTCCTGCCACAAAATCTTCCCATGTCCCTTTAGTTTTGACTTTGCAAACTTGAACCCTATTAGGATCATCAATATCTTCATACTCAAAGTACTCCTCTAGTTCATTGATCCAATCAATCATCTCCTCTGGGTTAAGAATTCTCAAAAAAGTTGGAAACCTCAAACTTAGGTCTTTTTCCAATTTTGGAGATGGCCCTCAAAAGCCTCTCTTCCTCTGGATTTAGAACTGCCTCTGCTTCAAAATTTTCTTCTACTTCATTCTCATCCTCACTTTCATCTCTTATGGGAAGATTCATTCCTCTTTGGATTTTTTCTTCTAATGCTTGCATTGTTCTTTGGAGGGCTCATAAACCCTCAAGTGTAACACCTATAGCTCTTAACCCTAGTGAAAACTACTTCACAATCACTGATCTATCTACACACTCATCCCAAACCATAGTCCTAGTGCAAATTACCTCATAGTCAGCTATCTATGCACGCACTCAAGAACTCTAGCTCTGATACTACTTGATGCAAATAGATGATGCAAATGTGAAGTTGGATTCCTGTGTTATCTTTTATTTGAAATTGGTTTGGTTGAATTTGATTGAGTTTTGAGGTAGTTATAGCAATTTTTTTGATTGCGGGTCTGAAACCCTCATTTCAAGGGTTTGATGTCAAAAAATGGCCATAGCTTACAATTTTACCATTGGAAATTGACAAACCAAACTATGAATAGTTCTAGAAATAATTTATAAATTAAACACTTTTTAGAAAACGATGTAAAATTAGATCTCATGAGTGAAGAGATAGTGAACCTTACTAGTTTGGAAAAACAAATCACAAGCTCCATGAGAGGGAAGCTTAGAGGAGATTTTAAGTTAAAACATAGGTCTCACTATGATTAATGAAGCATAATGAAAATAATAAAGTCTAAACTTGTAGAAACACATGATATATATCTGCAACATGTTTTCCACTTGCCTCATGATTTTGAGTAAAATTCTATTTAATTTAAATCAAGCTGTGATTTCTATTTCTCCATTTTAAGTATATATATATATATATATATATATATATATATATATATATATATATATATATATAATGGCATGTTATGGTTTGCAGTTTGCTCCATTTGATCCTAAAAAGAAGAAAAAGATGAAGAAGGTTGTGCTACAAGATGAAACAAATGAAGGAGCAGAGAAGGTGATAGAGAAAATGGAAAGTCTCTCATGTAGAATGAATATTTTGTTATTAATAGAAATTTTTGTGGTTAATATAGTCTTTGTTCAACTCTAAACTTTAGGTCAACACTGGTAGATGTGATGTTGAGTAGCTCAATTAAATTTGGAATGGTAATAAATCATTGACTGTCTTCCAACGTGTTGTTGGTAATGAAGCCATCCCTCTTGCCATTTGGAATCACAAAACATAAAAATCTCTAGTTTGCAAGCACTCAAAATCAAAGATATTTGATACAAACCAAAGAGTAACTGGATTATAGAGAATGATTGCTTAACCTAGATACTTTTACTTAAATTAAAAATCATGATGGTTCACCTAAAAACTCAATTGGTCATATATGTAGTTTTTCATTTTGAGGTCTTTCTTCATGTTGAGTGTTGGCTCTTGATTTAGCAGTTTTAAAAATAACCAAGAAACCAGACCAATGCATCTAAGGATAGAAAATTCTTATGATGGATACACTCAATTACAATCTTGGGCCAACTATAAGGCATAACTCCTTCTTCACTTCAGGCTCTGCAAGACCTAGGTAGGTTAAGCTTGAGGTTTTGATATATGGTACCAGTGTAATTAAACATAAATCTAAACTTATTAGCAGTAGATGCAACCCTTTTATCTTCTGATACTTATGCAATGACATAGGAATGAAATAGCTACAAGTCATAACCTATGAACCCATAAGCTAAGTGAGGGTTAATTCCTTTCAGCCCACTACAAAACATGAAAAAATAAATTTATTTGATTAAAATGATTTGTGCAAATGAACTTTATATCAGCTTGCATATGATTTAGTGATTAGTGTCTTATCTATTGGGACATAGAGTCATTACCAGTAGGATGACCTAACTTGATTGCATTACAATTAAGTTTGTCTACTGAAAATCCTCAAACCCCATTCTTATGAAATATCCCCTCCATACACCCAGAAACCCTATTAGAACATTAAAGCATTTACTTAACTCCTTGAGTCAAAAGTAACAACAGATCTGACATACAACTCATCCAAGTTGCCTTAAATCAAATGAACCTTATTCATTTAATCTCAAAGTCAATAGTATATGAAGAATTAGGAGACATAATAAGAAAACTCAAATAATTTGTGTAAATCCCCATTTATATTCATCCTTGGAAAGAGTGAATACATAAACTGGTAACACTAAATGAAACTCAAAATACTTCACATGATCTAGCATCAATTTCTAATATCTTAGAAAAATTATACATGAAATGAAATGAAAATTTTCACAAGAGTGGATGTGTAGCCTTCACTGATAGAGCTCAGCTCAATCGACAGGAAGTAAAACCAACAACAACCTTGGTTTCACAGTGAAAATTGGAACCCTGTTGGTATCACAGAGAAAATTGCCAACAACAACAATGAGAAAGAAAGGGAATGATATAGGAGAAATGAATTGCCGGATTTGCTCTGTAACTAACATGTGTCTACTTGGAAAACATCTCGTAGAAGTTTAAAACATCTCTCTAATCTCTCTCTGTCACTGCATATCAAATCCCCATCATTCTAGCTCTCAAAAGCACAAAATATCTTAGATATTTGATTGAAAAATAATTGCTTTTGATGCTTGATTTGAACCCAAGGCAATTGTAAAAATTAGTTAAAAATGAACTCTAAAGACATGAAAACTTTTTCAAAATTTGTTTAGGCTTCAAAAAACTTCAATGTCTATCCCCCAACTGATTTTGATGCTCCATGATGAATTTTGCCTATTTTGCTAAGAATGCCCTAGAAAACACAAATCTTCTTACAGAGTGAACCGGTGAACACCTATGCAAAATCTTACTCAAAATTTGTAAAATTTATCTCCTCTTGGTTCCAACCGTATATTATACTACATATTTTGGGTAAAAAATTGCCCTCCTACGATCGATTTAAAAATATGGCTCCCAAGCTATGAACAAAGCTTAAAAAATGAATTTTTTTAAAAATTATATAGTTTGAACTATATAAAACATTTAAATATTCAAATCTTTCATCTTTCATCTTTCATCCATTTGAAACTTATGCATTGATATCTTTGATTTTGATTTTAATTGTAAAAATTTATTTCCATTTCTCCTTATCTCTCCAATCCTATTCTTGTGACGCCATGTGTCAATCCTTCATATGCCATTTTTTATTTGAAATATCTTCGCATTAATTAATTAATTCCTCCATCTCCATCTCTTGTAGCACATGCTTATCACTTCGCCTTAACTTACGCTTTTATGTTGGGTCCCACAAAGAGCGTAAAGTGCTTAAGCTCGGTGTCCCACTCATATGCTGGTCATAAACACCGTTGAGGTTTGAAACTCGCTTCCTGGGCATATGATTGGTTTCTACGTGTCACATATTGAAAACATGCCGGGATCTTCATGGATATGATCTTCCAACGTGTCTCTTAATACAATTTCAATATTGTGTAATGTTCTATTTAAAAACATGAAAATAAATTTACTCCCCAATGTGGGACAAAAGTGTGAAGACAATTTCCCTTAAATGCGTGCGCTTTTCTTTTTGTGAATATGGATGCTTCTAACAAATTCATAATATTCTCCACAGTCATGATGGAGATTCAACAATGTGGAGCTTTCTTTTGTTTCGTGATTCATTCTTTTTGTGGTGATCTTCTCTGTTGGTTGCTGCTTTATTCGTTTGTGTGGGCTCTCATACTTGCTACTTGCAGTTCTGAGGAGATTCTTTTGGGCCATAGATACCCCTACGTTACCTCGCCTACGTCGACCTCGTCCTTCCCATGTGGATGATTGGTGACTTCAACCATGGGCTGCCTGACCTTTTCAGTGGCTTCTTCTTGCCGCGGTTTCCTCTTTTCTTCTGTGCTTTTCCTTCTCCACACATGATAGGCTACCTTCTCTTCAAGCCGTGTGATGTTTTTAACATGTCGTGGGCCTCCTACCAAAACGTGGACTGCACTATTTTTATTAGCATCCAACAATTCTCTTTTTACTGTAGGTACCCCTGCTCATGACTTGGCGTGGATGTCATTCTTACATTGGCCAATGACTTCTTCTTTTAAACTGCCCTGCCTGTTGGACTAATACTATGGACTCAGCAAGAGACTGATGCCTCCCCTGCTGCGGGCTTTTCAACACATACTTTCAATTAAAAACTTTAGACTTGCTCAACTGAGCAAGTCATGGAGCTCTCCAGCAGCTTCCTCTTTCAATTCCATGCCCCCTTCGCATTCCATTGTGGGTTCCTCTATATGCTTGCTGTGAATGTGAGCATCTATGAAATGGATATGTCCATCAAAGAATGCACTGCCTCTTGTCTGATGTGAGCTCCCTTTTTTACATTGCTAGCTTCTTTGTCTCCTTTCCAAACTCCAAATGTTGGGGACTTTCCTACATAGTAGTATCTGAATTTCACCCATCATCTTCCTCATCCATATTTAGTCCAAAACTACTAAAATGTTGAACAAGGAATTTCCATTCACCATTGGAAGCATTAAATGACATAAACTAATAAACTAAGCATCTTGCAACTCAGTTTTTGTCTTTAATGTGGGTTCTATGCCTTTGTGACCAACTACTCCTTTAATAAATAGGGTAACTTATGTAGCCTTGTTCAAACCCTTACGTATGGAAGGCTTATTACTTTCATCTTTGTATACCCACACTTTGCCTCATTAAAAAACAAAAACTATGCACCACCATTTCATTGCATTATGTTATATACAGCTCTCTTCATCAAACTCATTAGATGAGATACATTCTTCTTTACTACCATCAGTATGAGAATGCTTATATTGGTATTCATGCTCTCCTCATTGAATTCTAGGACAAAAAATAATATGCAATTCAAAAAATCAAGACCCCATTTTGTAATAAGTTTGTAGAGCCATTGTCATCATCAGTGATGGTGCTTCATGCTACTCCAGCATGTCAAATGTCATTATATGCTTGTTGCATAAAATTGCATGGATTGGATTGATTGTTGAAATGTATGCTTTGATGCTCTCTCATGGAGACCACTTGGATGACATGTTGTGGGCTTCTCCCTTTTAGAAATCAAACCAACCATTGCTTCATTTAAACTACTCTTACCCACATTTTTATTGAATTTGATGCAATTGGTCAAGCCCACAAAGTGGGTTCGACTAAAAAAAATTCATCTTCATGTAATTAAAATTTCAAATTGATCTTGAACCTCTGAAATTTGATTGAAAACCATTCAATCACTTCTTGATTCAATTTTAAAAACTCAATTTACCTCTTTTTGTAGCTTTGATTTTCTACTAATAGGGTCTATCAGCTGACTTTAAAAATTGATCAAAACACCTAACCGGGCTCTGAAAGTGAACATTCTAATTCTATGTCCCGCATACTCTTACCCTATTGAATCTCATTTCATGAAAAATTCTTAGTCAAAAGATATTGACTGTCAAAGTTGCCCTTTCAAAACTGCCTACAAGAAAACATGTCAGAAAGCAATAAATCGCATTCAGATTTGGTTTTGAAAATTGGGTAAACTGACACTTGGGAAAATGAAACTTGGGGCATTGGTTCACTGTCATAAGGACAACATAAATCTATTATTGGGGCTCATGATGAATAACTAGACATAAATAGAAAATGGTCAAATTGGGCTACTCAAATTTGTACCTTGGAAATAATGGCAAAAACCCATCTTTTACAAATGGAATGGACTTGGAAAAGTGTGCAGACAGATTCATCAAGGCCTGAAAATTGGCACACTTGAAGTATTTTTAGAGTAGAATGTAGGCGTATAATCCATTTGGTCCAATAAATCATGGATTTAAAATTATGACTTCATGAATAGGGGTACTAATCAAACTGCATTTCATGACACGAATAAAACTTTATAAATTGCAAACGGAATCGCATTTGAAAACTGATCAAATGAATTTTTCATAAGCTCAAATTAGGAACATAGAAAGTATCTTACCCTTATAATATGATGCAAAAGAAAATTTTATATTTGGGTCAACTGGTCAAAAGTTATGATAAGTCAAACAGGGCCTTCTAGAATTTTGCACAATTTGCAAATGCATGAAAACAATAAACTACCAACTTTGAGAGGTTTGAAACCTAATCAAACAGATTCAAAATAAGTCAAAACTTGGATTATAGGTTCTTTGATATCCATATTAAATATCCCCAAAGTGGAAGGTCATAAAATTTTTTTGGGTTAAAGATATTCAAAGACAAACTAGGCTTCCTGTCGCTGTTTGACACTTTGGCAAAACTGCATAATTGGTCATTACTCAAAATGGGACTTCACAGAATGGCTCAGAATAGAAATTTATCATCATGGAATGAGTGGATATGCTGAATGGAAGGTGTTAGAAACATTAAAAACCTTATGGATAGTCGGGTACAGATGCATTTAAAAGCATTTATAGGGCTTGATTTCATAATGGTACTCAAAATTGAGGCTTCAATTTTGAGTCCCAAAATTTGGTACTCTGTATATTATCCATAACAAGTATTTTATTTGTATATATTTTAATTCTTTCTATGAATTTTACAATGGCCAGGAGCATGATCCCTTTGGCCGATTGGAAGCATTGTAAAGTAAGCTTCTGCCAACATCTTGAAACAAAAATGTTCTGATACAAAGGCTAGACCTAACTATATTTTGACCATTCTTTGAGAAAAGACATTTCATAGGTTATAACCTTTTTCTGATAATGCCACTAACCATTAGATATTATTTTTTAAATATCCATTCACCTCATTCATGTTGTATTCTGGCAGTAATGATGATTATTGTTTTGTTAAACTTCCAGAATATGTTGATGAAACCACGTGGAATGTTTCAAAGGTTTATGAACAACATTAGTGTCTTGGAAATTATTCTATATGGTAGCATTGGGTTAGGTACATCATTAGGTGTCTAATGGTTTAAAATCCAATAGGGATTTGGAAAGGTTGTGATCTAACTCACTAGTCCTAAGTAAGAGTATAACCATATTTGTATGTGTAAAAATATGTCCACTACACAAAATTGAAACTACATGTGTTACTTGATGCTAAAAATATACACTACAAAATTTTTAAAATACATTTGGTATTTGATTCTATGCCACTTGTATGATATTCCTTTTTGGGATGATCCTAAAATTTGCCTTAAAATGACAAATTCAATAAGAAACACAATATAGTTATAATTATTTATATTTACTAGGTGTATGTCTTTATCAATATTAATTCTAGTGTAGATCCTACTATCATGTTAGGCAACATATGAAATATAATTTAGAAGACCAATATTTTTATAAGGTTTAGGGATCCAACAACAAATAGAAGTGATATATATATATATATACTTAGTTGGATTATTCAATAGCTTTGAACTTTAGGAACCAAACCATCAATAATTCCATTTCACATAACCAACTATAGTAGGGTTTGGAGATGGAAAATTACACAAGGTGTCTAGAGACTGTTTATCCCAATTAATTAAGCTCAAGAGTGCACAGCATCCAACTAAGACAACTAATTGCCTCTTGGCCCACAATTGGTAGCAATATCCAACTAAGACAATTCTCTCCTAGGGTGGCCTACTAATACAAAGAACCCATGATATTGAGGAAGATTGTATGGGCCAATTAAACCCAAGAGCATGAAGCATCCAAACAAAAAAATTCACCCTTGGACCATAAATAAAAAGAACATCCAACTAAGACAATTCACCCTTGTTCCGTAAATAGAAGAAACCATTCTACTACCTCTCCCTAACAAATTTGCTTCCATTCACATAAGATTTTTTGTGTGAATAAAAAATATATAAAATTATTATTAAATAAAGAAACATATGAAATTTGCGAACTTTATTAACATCTAACTATCACTATTGCATGCAAAATACATGTTATATCATTTATGTCGAATCATTAATTTTTTTGAAAAAAGTAATTATAAAATTATAAAATTTAATAAAAATATGCATCTTGGTCTTCATTGAAAGCATCCAAATCTAAGTAATCACTTGGTTCAACATCAATTTAACCACAAGCAACTATAATGACACTCCACTATGTAGTTATGTAGAGCCATGTCATCATCTAAAATGACCTTTGCAAGCTCTATGTTACATGCATCCAAGTTGGCATACTTAGGGTTTGTAATCCAATTCTTCATCACCTCTTGGTTGTAGTTATACCTTATGTGATGAGCTGTCTAAGTTGGAATGGGCATAGATTGTATATTTTTCTTTTTTGGAGGTAATTCGTTATGTTCAATTGACTAGATAAATTAGTATCTACAATTCTGTTCAATCAAAGAGCTTCAACTTTGTTTAAAATGAAGATAAGATCTATACAACTAAAAAATGGAAAAATGGTAAGAAAAATATTTTATTTAAAAATGCTTATTTGTGAGAGAATTTTGATCACATGAGCTATAGAAACATATAATTTCTCTGTTGGAGGTGTAACCATATATGATTGAAAAGGGTAACTACTATGATCTTGGAAGATATGAGTTTTCCACATTTAGTACTAACATTTGTAGGGTGGGAAATGTGAACTATATTGCAAAGGATAGTAATAATTGGAGAGCTCAAGTTCTTGTTCAAGACTCAAATTAATTTGAAGGTAATAACAACCTTCTGATTTATCTTATTGAGTACAGTTTAATCCCCAATGAGTACATGGCCCAATTAAATTTTTTAGGCTTTAGGAACACAAATAATAAATGACAATGATCTTTTGGTCAATCTAGTTAATTCTTTATCCAAGACATTTATCTTGTGTGTAGATGATAGTGAGGCATGATAAAGTTCCATATGGATAGAAAGTAAACTTTTCTATAGAAAAAAAAATTTGTATGCTACACAAATTTTGAGGTCTAAAAATTCCAAATTGTGATGAAATTCTATATTATAATAGATAAAAAAAAGTGTATTAAGTTAAGCCAAATCAAAAAATGATAGGAGAATAGGAGAGAGATTTCCCTAGAAAGTTGGAAAGTTGCAAGAGCCTTCCTCAGCTATCATCTACACACAAGACCATGTTTCAAGTTGGCACTGACAATAGTTTGTGCTATTGGTGAAGTATTAACAGATGGTGCAGGGGAAACTATTCATTTGATGTTTCATGGATAAATTCACATTTGACATTGTCTTTAATATGGTTTTAATATTATGTAAGGACCTGCATACCATTTGGACTTCATTTAAATTATTTTTCTATAAAAGCCATTAAAAGCATAATGACTTACAAGTTCTTGAAAAAGTAAAGTATGATAAAACCAATCAAATGTATAAGAATGGAGTGGAATAATATATTTTAAGCTTTGGATTGATTATATGTACCCATTACTTGGTACTTTCTTTGTAAACCAAGCCTAGTTAGGCCTATTAGGTCTGTGTACATAGTAAGGGTTATGGAGTGCTGGAGTAGAGTTGGTTCTATAACTTTGAAATTTTGTGGAATGCCCATAAAGCACACTTTTTCTATGCTCTTTGCATCAATAGACACAAACCTAGAGTTGAGCATATCCTAAATTGGTAGAAAATATGCCTTACAAGCATCAGCTTTGTAATCTTTTTCTTCCAAATATCTATATATCTACCTTATAATAGGAATTGTGGTCTATCAAACTATATTTTTCTTTTTTAGAAAAATAATTAATGAATTAGAAAACCAAGTATATAAACAATGAATTCAAACGAAAATCGTAACCTTCTTCTTTTGACATTTTTGATATTTAACAACATTTTATTTAACAACTTCCTACACACATCCATTTTGACATCCTCATTTATCATCTTACATGCCATGCACATATCTACAACTAAGGTTCAACCTTTACAATTTCTAAATTATAGTTTATAAGAGATGTCATAAGTAATATAACTTATAATGAGATCATCATTTGAATAGATAGTGAAAGCATGCCAACCTCATTAAAAAAAAAAAAATGCACCAATTTGTTCTTTACACCTTCTAAAGCATCCACACTGACCTGGTCCATAGAAAGGTTTGACAGATATGTAGAAATCTATGTATTGAAATCATCTTGATGATCAAGGGCAATGATATGAGTAGGTAAAGCCTCACTAATGGAATGCCAACATTAAAACCCAGAGCCCTATACTAGACAACAACAAATCTTGGAGGAACATATAATCTTTCTTATTGAATTAGTAAGACAAATATAGTTGTAACATGGGCACAAATGTAGTTTTCCATTGGAAACTTCAATTCCCTATAGTTTGATTTGAATAAGAAATTAGTCAAGAACCTAAAATCTTGGGCTTGGAATAAAATCTTGATGTTTTCAAATGTAGCAACAAATACTAAATTTTTTAAAAGTAATTTCCTATCAAATATACCTTCTAAGTAACCTTCCTCCTTCCATAGGTTGTATATTAGCATGTATGTTCTCATAACGGGTTTAGGGATAATGCTTGATAAAATACATTTTTGGTAGAGGAACTACACATAGGTAGATAGTATGGCCCTATCTCCCTAATGGGATCATTAATGGAGTAGATAATATGGCCCTATATCTCTAGCGTGGATTTTATGATCATGGGAAAATACTTTCCTTGGGGTGATGTGTTTTGTTGAAGGAGGAGGAACCTAAAATATTAACCTCGACCCCAAGAAAGTCTTCTAGTTGAACCAACAATAAGAAAGCCTAATCAAGCTTAATTTAGTGCTTTGACATCTTCTCCCTTCCCCACTAGACTAGTGAAAGTTGCAAAATTTATGGCATTAACCTACTAGAGTTTTCCATCCCCCATTATGTTTAGGTAGTCAATTCCTCCATGAGAATTTTTATATAAATAACTAGCCATCAAATTTTTGCTCATAGATCCCCTCCAAATGTGGACATCAAATCTCCAGTAGCAACTCAAAATGAAAATGTAAACAACCATATGAGGGGATTGATCGATAGAAATGATCTTACTTCAAATAGCTGCCATGCATGTAGGTTGCATCCAATAAGTTTCTCTGCCCAAAAATAACTTGATGCCACTTTTTTTTAATTATGAACCTGATTTGGTCAAAATTTGACCAAATTGGGAAAATCTAGTTTAATCAAAATTTCAACCAACTTTTGCATAAAAATCGAAAAATAAATTATTCAACAAGCCAATTAAGGGCTTTGTCAAAATAAAAGGTCAAAAATTAACCTATAATGTACTAGTGGTCTTATTTCTTCTCAAAATCTAGATCTACTACATTATATTATCTTCATGCATTTTATTATCTTAGAATGATGAATTTCCACATAGCACTTAACCATTAAAATATTTTCTTGTTACTATTGATCACTTGGAAATGCAACATGCCTTTTGTTAAAATTTGGAGACTTCTATGCTAGATAAAAGAAAGGCTCCTCTACATGCACAAACACTATCTAAATCTCTAGTTATAGCTATTGCATAGTGAATATGCACTTACCTTTAGTTCTACCCATCCCTTTCAAACAATACTTTGCAATATAAAGAACTCGAGCATGGTGTTCAAATAGCTTAGGGATTAATTCTATCTTATTTCCTCAAATTCTCCTTCTTATTCATCTATAATCTAGGCCTTAGAATAATGGAGAAGACCTTAACAATGAAGGCTCTTAATTTGGTTAAAATCATGCCAATGATGATGCAAAACTATCTCCTAAATTGACATGTCTTCATTTGTGTAGTGTGTTAGCAATTTTTTTAACAAAAGTTAGCTTTGGTGATATCCAAGTGCATTCAATTTTACACTAGTTGTTTACCTCACATATAACCATACATCTAATTGGTCTAGGACAATAATCCATGCATAATGAGAGCTACTTCAATGATCAAAATATTGTAGCTTCCTTAGACATAACCAACTCCCATGATGTCCTATTAATTTGATGGAGTTAGTCAAGCCCCAAAGTGTGTTCGGCTAAAAAAAATATTTGAACTCGAATAATTGAAATTTCAAAGTGATCTATTCAGCTCCTCACACTAATTAAAATCAACCTTGATCATTGATGCATCATTTAGAACCTCATTTCCCCCTTTCTGAGAATTGTCCATTTAGTGTCAGGAGGCTCTAGAATTGGCCTTAAAAACTAACTGGATCAAACAACTTGCCATGAGATCTTAAATTCATGTTCTTTTTCATTCAAACTATCATCCTACAAATTTATGCCTCATGATGACAAACAAGTCGAAAGATATTGAATGCCAAACTTGCCTTTTAAAATTTATCTTACAAGTAGTATGCTAGAATATAATAAATTGCTTTTAGATTTAGCCTGAGAATTCAATCAAACAACCACTTAAGGCGATAAAAATTGGGGTATTGGTTCATTGTCATATAAAGAATATAAGTCTGTGATTTGGGCTCATGATCAATATCTAGGCACATTTGGCAAGCATGCAAAGTTAGTTGCTTGAATTTGTAGTAATGGACAACCCAACAAGATAGAGATTTTTGCAAATGGAATGGACCTAGGAAAGTGTGTAAACAGATTCATCAAAATTTGAAAACTAGATACACTTGAAGTATTTTTAGTCTAGAACACATTGGTAAAATTTATTTAGTCTCATCTATCAAAGTTTCAAGATTATAGCATCTCGAACATGGCTACCAAACAATCTAAACTTTTAGTTACTAGTAAGACTTCAAAAATTGCATTTCAAAACTAGTCCAATAGATTCATCATAAGACCAAAATTAAAACATAGTAATTCCCTAACCTCTAAAATATAATGCAAAAATAATTTTCTCAATAGGGTCAAATAGGTCAAAGTTGTGAATGGTTAAACTGGACTTCCCAAAATTCTGAGCAATGTGCATCAACATTACAAAAATGAACAACTGACTTTGACGGATTCAACACATTTTCAAAACATATCAAAATGAATTGAAATTTGAAACACATGTTCTTTGATATGCATATTAAACACTCCAAAAGTGGCAAGTCATGAAACTTAATGAGGTACAAGATATTCAATTGTAAAATAAGCTTCCTCTTGCTATTTGACACTTGGGAAAAACATGTAGATCTCTCAAATGCTCAAAATGACACTTCACAAAATGATTCAAAGTGACAAATTATAATTATGTAACACATGCATCTACTAAGTGAAAGGTGTTAAACACTTGAAAAACATCATAGGCTTTAGAATGATAGTCAGGTACATATGTATGAAAAACATTTAGAGGGGCTTGATTACACTTAGATTTTAGAATGGTATTCAAAATTAGTGTTTCAATTCTAAGTCCCAAAAAATCATAGATCCCTATGTTCTACAATGAACAAATTAGATGGAGAGGTGAAACAAGGAAGCATCTAGAAAACTCTTTATAAAATCTTTAAATAGAGTAGATCTAGACCTATTTTCATTAAAAAAAGGTGAAGTGTATGGTGATACAAAGGAGAAAACAAGATTTTCATATGATTAAAGTATGAATGTATGAACATTGTAGAAGAGGTAAAGAATTCTATTATTCTAGAATAGAGAAAGCAACATTGTCAAATAAACGAAGGGTAGAAAAGCTATATAATATTAGAGATTAGATCAGATGGAAAGAGGAGATCCAACATCATCTTATTAGAGTAGACCAAGGATTAGGTATTGAACCAATTTTAAGAAATTGAGTCAGAGTAAATCTCTTAATAGAGTGGTGTTAACATATTTTTCTAAATATCCTAATAGATTCCTTACTTTGTTGTAAGTGTTGGAAATTATTGAAATGATCATAAGAACAATTGTTGGAATAATATATGGAACTGGTAAAGAATGTCCTCAATCATTGTTTTGTCATTGATGTCAAACTTGCTACTTGTAGGGATGACAATTGCTTAGTGATCCAAATACTATCAATTAGTTGATTGTCAAGGTGAAGGCAATCAATAAGATGTAACTAGAACACCTAGAGAAAGGTTGAAGTTATGATGTTGTAATGAAGTACAAGGATCAATCAAGCCATTAATGAAATAGTGTATTGGATGACATAATAAAAGATACAAGGAATGAGCACACTGAAACATATCAAAGATCTAAGGTTTTAGCTAAGTCTTTTGTAATGCTCAAACTAAGTTTATTAGAGAGAAGGTGTTGAGCAAGCTAGTAAGTGCCGAGCAGAATCAAGTGCCAAGTAAGTTCAAGTGCCGAGCAAAACCAAGTGCCGAGCAAAATCAAGTGTTGAGCAGAACCAAGTGTCGAGCAGGTATAGGTTTCGAGTAACATAGAGGTTTCGAGCACCAATAACTCAATAATGTCGAGTAACACAAAGGTGCCGAGCACCAGTAACTCAATAATGTCAAGTTGTTGCATTATTTAGGAAATCGAAGATTCGTCAGATCTAAACCGACAAAGTTGTTATCTAGAACTCTGTGAATTAAAAGGAAGACAAGAATGATGAATTGGTGGCACAAAACATCATGTAGAACATTTTTAATATACAACTGGTGAAGTTTCAAGAAGAAAACAAGATATGGGGTAGATACATTGTATCCTACCTAATCCATTTTAAAACCCTAAAATTGGAGAGGGAGATTTGAGTGGCAAAGGCAAATCAGACTTGTATATAAGAAGATATAAGTTAATGGAAAAATAGAGTGGAATAGAGGGGATAGTGAGAAAGAGAGCCATGGTCAAGCATAAAATCATGAAATGCTGAAGAATGTGCTAAGGAGAAGATAACACAGGAACTCTGTTTAGATAGATGACCACAAGCATGATTGCATTGGCAAAATGAGTAGGAAGACTCAAGGAGATGAAGCTTGAAAGGGAGACAAGCAGTCAGAGTTGAAGTAATTGAAGCCAAGCATAAGGATTGAACTGAAAGAGTGATCTAAAATCTGCAAAGTATGTTGTAAGTTATGCCAGATCAAAAGACCATTATCGTTACTTTCTAGCAATTGTAATAGTAAGATAAATCTTATGGACTTAGGTTGGTTTAACAGCCATTAGATAAATCCTTTAACAAGGTGACATTCCAAGTGGATGTTCTAAAGACCTTTAACCAGGCCCATTCCTAACAGTTTGGTGAAATCCTCTAACAAGGTCACATTTAACAGTGTGTTGTAAGCCTTTAACAGGGCAGGCTTTTAACAAGGCATCACTTCAGAAGAGTGAGAATTAAGTAGCATGTTATTGGTGGTTTTTCCCAAATTGGGTTTCCACGTAAATCATTGTGTCATGTGATGATCTTGAATGTTTTATCTTTGCATGTTGATTTACAATAATTTGCTTATATGACTGATTTAAGTTTGAAAATATAAAAAGGGTATTAATAGGGCTTTTGGACCTTGAATAACTGAGTCACCCCCCCCCCCCCCCTCTCAGCTATTCTAAAGAATTCTAACAATTGGTATCAGAGTCTGATTGCTGATTTAGTTTAAAGGGACTACTAGCAGAAAAGATCAAAATGCCAAAGAGAGAAGTTCCCAAGCTCAACAAAGACAACTTTGTTGCATGACAAAGTTTGATGAAGCTACATCTTGGATCCATAGGAGATTATGTCCAAAATTCAATTGTCACTAAACAGGTAGATCCAAAAGGTGCTCCTACTGCTGAAGACATGAAAAACAAACAAGAACACAACCAGACAATGCTAGAAATTGCCTCTGCACTCAGCTATGCTGAATTTGATGATATCAAAGGATGTGACACTGCATTCAAAATGTGGAAAGCCCTATCAGAAATCTATGGAGGAGATCAGAATGTACAAAGAGAAAAAAGAGAAAGTCTCAGAGGAAAATTTGATGACATGAAAATGGAAGAAAATGAGAATGCTGCTTAGTATGGTGCAAGAATAAAGGAAGTGGTAAGTGCAATAAGATGCTTGAATGGTCAACTGGATGAAGATACTGTTAATAGTAAGTTCTTAAGAACCTTTCTCCCTATCTATTCTATTAGAGTATCAGCAATACAAGAGCTAAGATGTATACCAGGAAATAATCTAAGCTTTGAAGGTAAAATAGGTAGACTCATTGCATTTGAGTTATCTAACTTTGACAACTACAAACTGAAAATGTTGAATCTGCTTTTAAGGCCAAGTTATCACTAAAATATGCCAAACAGGTGAAATCAAGGAAAGGAAGAAAAATGAAGTATGTATCTAGTGATAGTAGCACTGATGAGGAAGATGTGGAACAATTGGAAGCCTTGCTCGCTAGAAGATTTCACATGGGCAAAGGAAAATTCAAAGATAAGATGCCTATCATTTGTTTCAATTGCAATGAAGTAGGTCATATTGCTACAAGATGTCCATAGAAAAAAGATTCCAAGGAAGGCAACAAATACAAGAACAGAAGAGATGATGACAAGAGAGACTACAAAGAAAAAGGTAAGAAGTGTTATATTGTTGAAGAAAATTCTGATGACAATGATGATGAAGTTGTTTATGTAGCCATGAAGGACCAATTTGATGAAGAAGAAGCCACATCATTGGTGACATGTATAAACAAGAATGACAGATGGATCATAGACAGTGGATGCTCACATCACATGACAGGAGACAAATGTAAGTTTGTTAGCTTTACTCAGTATGATAGAAATAGTGTTAGATTTGGTAATGATGCTCCATGTCAAATCAGAGGAAAAGGTTCCATTAAGCTCACAGACCAAATTTCATGTGACAATGCATACTATGTTGAAGGATTAAACTACAAATTACTGAGTGTCTCACAATTAGGCAATATAGGTTGCAAAGTGGAATTTGAAAACAAAGATGCAAAAATCTATGACAATGATGGTAAACTAATAGGAAAAGGAGATCAAACAAAGAGTAATTTTTTTTACCTTGATATGGATGATGCTTCTTGTCTATTTGCAAAATTTGATGATGAATGGTTATGGCATAGAAGATTATGTCATGTCAATTTTGACAATCTAGTCAAAATAAGTAAAATTTAGAAAGTCAGAGGTCTACCAAAATTGAAGAAGCTTGATAATGTCATGTGTAAACAATGTCAGCTAGGAAAGATGACAAAGTCAAGTTTCAAAAGCAAAAAGTATACATCTAAAGAGATACTTGAGTTAGTTCACACTGACTTATGTGGTCCAATAGAAATACAAAGCTACAGAGGAGATAAATACATAATGTTATTTGTTGATGACTATTCCAGGATGATGACTGTTATGTTCTTAAAACAAAAATATGATGCTTTTCAAATGTTTAAGTGGTATGTGGCTAGAGTTGAAAAGGACACTGGAAAAAGCTTGAAATGTCTAAGATCAGATAGAGGTGGTGAATTTACATCAAATGAATTCGAGATATTCTGTAATGACAATGAAATCAAAAGACAAACATTAGCTCCTAGAACTCCCCCACAGAATGGAATTGCTGAAAGAAGAAATAGATCTGTAATTGACTGTGCCAGAACATTAATGATGGAAAATAATGTTGCTCTAAAATACTAGAGAGAAGTTGTAAGTGTAGCTGTTCATACATTGAACCGAGTACAAGTCAAGAAAGGTACAAATACAACACCTTTTGAATTATGGTATGGTTACTCACCAAATGTAAAACATTTCAAAGTATTTGGTTGCAAATGTTTTATCCTTAAAGATGTTAGAAATGGAAAATTTGATGCAAAAAGTGATGAAGTTATATTTCTTGGTTACTCCAGAAGAAGTAAGGCATATAAGTGTTTGAATGTTAACACTAACAAAATTGTGGAAAGTGCAAATGTAAATTTTGATGAGCACACAGAAGTCCAAGCTGAAGAACCAAAGAAAATGGAAGAATACAGAACCTTTATATATTCTTATGAAGGAATGACTGCTGATGAGGATGATGTCAATCAAATTGAAAGTCAACAACAAGTGTCAGTTTTAGCCGATTCACAACTAGTGAATGCCGAGTTGCATTTAGAAGCCGAGTTACAGAATGAAGAAAATGCACAATCCGATTCTGAAGACAGCATACATGATGAAGAACAACCTGACAATGAAGAGCATAGTGATCCTAAATCTGAAAGATCAAACATGGAAACAAGGACAGAGCCAAGATTATCCAAATATGTAAAAAGACATCGCCCTGCTGAACAAATAATTGGTGACAAAGATGCAAGACCAATGACAAGGAACAAACTAAGACATGAATCATGTCTGATCAGCAAATCTGAACCCAAGACAGTATATGGTGCATTACAAGATGGCGACTGGTATAAAGCTATTGAAGAAGAAATTGATCAAATAAGAAAAAATAAAACCTGGAGTTTGGTTCCCAAACCAACTGACAAGAATGTGATTGGCACCAAATGGGTATTCAGAAACAAACTAGATGAGAATGGTGAGATTACCAGAAATAAAGCTAGACTAGTATGCAAGGGTTATGCTCAAGAAGAAGGAATAGATTATGGAGAAACATTCGCTCCTATTGCTAGAATGGAAGGAGTAAGAACTTTACTTGCATATGCTGCCTACAAAGATTTCAAAGTCTATCAGGTGGATGTAAAATCTACCTTCTTAAATGGTATACTAGAAGAAGAAGTATACATTGAACAACCAGAAAGATTTTTTGATGAAAACAATAGGGATATGGTGTGTAAGTTACATAAAGCACTCTATGGTTTGAAACAAGCACCTAGAGCATGGTATGAGAGACTTCACAAGTATTTAGTGCAAATTGGATTTGAAAGAACTGATGATAACAACAATATGTACATCAAAGCTAAAGAAGGTAAAGACATTATTGTATCTAAAATTTTTGTGGATGACATAGTATTTGGTGGTAACAAAGTACTTTGCAAAGGCTTTACTGACAAAATGAAACATGAATTTGAAATGTCTATGTTTGGAGAAATCAAATTTTTTGTTGGATTGCAAGTTCATGAACTCAAACATGGAATATTTATTACACAATCAAAATACATCAAAGAAATTCTTAAAACATTTGGATTGGAGGAATCAAAACCAGTCAGCACACCATTGGCCACAGGAAATAAGCTATCCAAAAATGATGAGTCAGCTAAAGTCAATCAAGCAATGTACAAATCCATGATTGGAAAAATACAATATGTTGTACATAGTAGACCAAACATAGCATTAGCAGTTGGAATAGTGGCTAGGTTCTTTGCTAATCCTAAAGAAAATCATCTCATAGCAGTAAAAAGAATAATGAGATATCTCAAAGGGACTGATGATTTTGGTCTATACTACAAAAAGAATGGAAAATTTGAACTCAATGCATATACAGATGCAGACTGGGGAGGAAACATTTATGATAGAAAAAGCACAAGTGGAGGTGCATTATTTCTAGGCAAAAGGTTGGTTACCTAAACTAGCAAGAAACAAACATGTATATCCTAGTCCACTATCCGAATATGTGGCAGCTACAATCAATTGTACAAACATTGTATGGCTCACACATCTATTGAATGGAATGAAAGAAGAAGTAACAAAATCGGTGATATTGTATTGTGATAATACAAGTGCCATAAACATATCGAAAAATCTAGTGATGCATGCAAAAACCAAGCATATTGCAATCAAGTATCATTATGTCAGAGAATTGGTAGAGGACAAACAAGTGAAGTTGGAATACATTCACACAAAGGAAAAAACCACAAATATCTTCACCAAACCATTGCCCAAGGATGCCTATGAATATCTTAGAGGCAAGCTGGGGGTTATACCCCTAAGTCAAGCAGTTTAAGGCGACAAGGAAGCTGCCTTGCATCAACAGGAATAAATCATTGAAATATTAATAGGTTGATGCAAAGGATGACAGTAGGAACAGAAACTCCAAATCAATCACAAGCATAGTGATAGAGGGAGAAAGACAACAAGAAGCCAAAGCTTATATTTTGCATGATAAAGATGCTACATCTTTGGCATTTATGTCAAAGAGGGAGAAATATGCAAAAAAATGATCAATGCAAAGAAAGAGGGAGATATATATGAAAGAGGGAGATATATGTGATCAGTAGTGAAAATGCAGCAAATCAATACAATCTTGGTGGTAACTGAATTGATTACTTGATCAGTTTGGTTTGCCATCAATTCCAAAGAGGGAGATTGTTGGAAATGATTTAAA
The DNA here is from genome assembly GCA_028749045.1 of Cupressus sempervirens. Classification (NCBI taxonomy): domain Eukaryota; kingdom Viridiplantae; phylum Streptophyta; class Pinopsida; order Cupressales; family Cupressaceae; genus Cupressus; species Cupressus sempervirens. Next base: position 262,547,120 of record CM053785.1, on the reverse strand, counting down.
TTATCATAAGAACAATTGTTGGAATAATATATGGAACTGGTAAAGAATTTCCTCAATCATTGTTTTGTCATTGATGTCAAACGTGCTACTTGCAGGGATGACAATTTCTTTAGTGATCCAAATACTATCAATTAGTTGATTGTCAAGGTGAAGGAAATAAATAAGATGTAACTAGAACACCTAGAGAAAGGTTGAAGTTATGATGTTGTAATGAAGTACAAGGATCAGTCAAGCCATTAATGAAACATTGTATTGGATGACATACTAAAAGATACAAAGAATGAGCACACTGAAACATATCAACGATCTAAAGTTTTAGCTAAGTCTTTTGTAAAGCTCAAACTAAGTTTATTAGAGAGAAGGTGTCAAGCAAGCTAGTAAGAGCCGAGCAAATTCCTAGTTAAGTGCCGAGCAAAACCAAGTGCTGAGAAGAATCAAGTGCCGAGTAAGTTCAAGTGCCGAGCATAATCAAGTGCTAAGCAGAACCAAGTGCTGAGTAGGTATAGGTGCCGAGTAACACAGAGGTGTCGAGCACCAATAACTCAATAATGCCGAGTAACACAGAGGTGCCGAGCACCAGTAACTCAATAATGCCGAGTTGCTGCATTATTTAGGAAATCAAAGATTCGTCAGATCTAAGCCAAAAAAGTTATCTAGAAATCTGTGAATTAAAAGGAAGACAAGAATGATGAATTGGTGGCACAAAACACCATGTAGAACATTTTTAATATAAAACTGGCAAAGTTTCAAGAATAAAACATGACATGGGGTAGATACATTGTATCCTACCTAATCTATTTTGAAACCCTAAAATTAGAGAGGGAGATTTGAGTGAAAAAGGAAAATCAGACTTGTATATAAGAAGATATAAGTTAATGGAAAAATAGAGTGGAATAGAGGGGTTAGTGAGAGAGAGAGCCGTGGTCAAGCATAAAAGCATGAAATGCTGAAGAATGTGCTAAGGAGAAGATAACACAAGAACTCAGTTTAGATAGACGACCACAAGCATGATTGCATTGGAAAAATGAGTAGGAAGACTCAAGGAGACAAAGCTTGAAAGGGAGACAAGCAGTTAGAGTTGAAGTAATTGAAGCCAAGCATAAGGATTGAACTGAAAGAGTGATCTAAAATTTGCAAAGTATGTTGTAAGTTATGTCAGATCAAAAGACCATTATCATTACTTTCTAGCAATTGTAATGGTAAGATAAATCCTATGGACTTAGGTTGGTTTAACAACCATTAGATAAATCCTTTAACAGGGTGACATTCCAAGTGGATGTTCTAAAGACCTTTAACCAGGCCCATTCCTAACAGTTTGGTGAAATCCTCTAACAAGGTCACATTTAACAGTGTGTTGTAAGCCTTTAACAGGGAAGGCTTTTAACAGGGCATCACTTCAGAAGAGTGAGAATTAAGTAGCATGTTATTGGTGGTTTTTCCCAAATTGGGTTTCCACGTAAATCATTGTGTCATGTGATTATCTTGAATGTTTTATCTTTGCATGTTGATTTATAGTAATTTGCCTATATGACTAATTTAAGTTTGAACATATAAAAAGGGTATTAATAGGGCATTTGGAACTTGAATAACTGATTCACCCCCCCTCTCAGTTATTCTAAAGAATTCTAACAGTAAGTGTAAAATCCTTTAATAGGCTGAGATCTAATATTATCAAAAAAATTTAATATGGAAGACCTCTCATAGGGTAGATCATTGGATATGGTCAAATATTGTAACCTTAACAAGATAACTCTATTACTATAGTAGTGAAGATTTGTGGGTGTCATCCCCACCCTAGTTTTGCCTTCACCTTACAAGGTTTCTGGGTAACCAAATATTTGTGTCATGTGATTAATTTTCATGCATGTGAATAATAGATTGGATATATATGTTATTATAGTTTGATTATATAAGTTATCCATGCATAAGGAATTGGATATGATATGGTAAATATGGTGAATGTACTATAGTACTGTGAAAAGGGTAAAAGTGTTATAGATCCTGATTCACCCCTTCTCTCAGTGTCTTAGTTTCCAATTTATACTTCCAATAGTTGTATTGCCATCAATGCCATAGATGGATATCATTGGCAAAAATTCTTAAAATTTTATATTGTCATTGATATTATAAAAATGTCAGTATTAACTAAGCATTCCAATAATGAAGGATATCTAGTATTCAGTAGTAATTGAGCAGTTAAGAAATGAGGGGTATTCAATATTAACCAAGTAGTCACGAAATGAGTAGTATTCACTATTAACCAAGAATTCAAAAAATGAAGGACCTTCTATATTAACCAAGCACAATCAATATTAACCAAGAGATTAATGTTAGAAAGGATAGGGTTTTTGTTGCACAAGAAGATCAACCTTTTAATGCTCGATACAACAAATAGTCTTATGGAAATACATGAGGTGGTTAAGCTATGTTGTGAACCCTTAGAGATATGCTAGCCCACTGCCAAGAATTTCCTTCCTAGTGTCATTCACCATGGCTTGCAGGATTCAAACCTATGACCAAGCTCTGATACCAATTATTAGAAAGGATAGCATTGTCCTTGTAGCAAAAGATTGACCTTTTAATGCCTGATACAACCAATAGTCTTATAGAGCCATAGCAGGTAGTTAAGCCATTTTGTGAACCCTATAAGGGATGCTGGCCCACTACCAGAAAATAATCCTAGTATTGACCAGTTGTCAACATATTAATCTTGTTAATTAATAAACTAATTGATGCTAATTAGTTGGTTGTTTAATGGTTATTTGGAAAGGTAGTCAAGATGAATTGACAAAACTTATGATATATAAGAGAGATCAATAAGTGTAACATGGAAAAATAATAAGATGGATATATGGCAGAAGGAAAAGGTAGAGCAAGTGTGGAAGATAAGTTGAAAAAAATATTCTGATTAGTAAGGATCTAGAGGTCAAGCCAAAACAAAGTTTTGAATCTGTAAAAGGAAATGCTTCATAAATTAGGTCAAATTATTGTTACCTTCTAATCATTATAGCAATAAAATAAAATAAATCTTCTAATAGAGTTGACTTAACAATCAGATTATAAATCCTTTAGGAAGGTGATATTTCAAGATTGAAGTTTTTGAAGACCTCTAGCTAGGCCACTCCTATCAAGGTGATCTAAATCCTCTAACAAGGTCATACTTAACATTATGTACTATAACCTTTAACATGGTTGGCTCCTAACAAGGTTCACTTTAGAATAGTGAAAATATTGTAACTAGTTGCATGGTGGTTTTCCCAAATTGGATTTCCATGTTAAATGTTGTTGTCATCTATTTTCATGTTATTTTCTTTATGCTTTATGTTTTTATGACTAAGTTACTAAAGGTTAAAATAGATTAATAATCATAAGATTGCTTTGTTAACCAAGTTACAACATGAACTTAGGTTTAATAAAGCTAGATAAAGAATTTCTTTATTAGTGAAAAGTATTATTTGAAATCTAGGGACATGGAATTATTTTTATGGTAATTGATTCACCCTACCCTCTTAGTTTCTCTCTGCATTTTCAATGCCTTATGCATTGAGAGTAAGAGGATTGGTAGTGCCAAGTAAAACAATTTGTGTAGATGAGTTGTAATGGCACAAAATCTTATGTAAACCATTTTTGTTGATTTGGAAGCATATTTTATGGATTGAGGAGATAATCAAGGAGTTGATTACATGTAATGATGAAGATCATCAATCCCTATGAAAGGAAATCCACCAATCAAAAAATTGAAAGGACCGAACAAAAAAAGGGATGAATATAGATCATTGATCATGATCTAGAAGCTTTGCCAAAAAACTATATAAGGAAGGTTTTATACCAATTATTGTGTCTATGATTATGTATGATTGTAAGAATTTTTTATGTAAAGTTTTGAGGTGAATTAGAGGTGAAAGAAAGAGGTGACCAAGAAGTGTAGTGAGGAATTATTGAATATTAGTCATAGTGAGGTGATATAATATTGCATATAGGAGATTTCTTATCAAGCATTGAAGTGCATACCAAAGGATCATGTATTGAACATTAGAATAGGTGTTTTAGGGTTTAAATCTCTTAATAGAGTGGCTTTAACATTCTTTTCTAAATATCCTAATAAAGTACTCACTTAGTTGTGATGTAAAATCCTTTAATCAAGGTAAGACCTAATAGTATTGTAAGCCTTTAACATGGAAAAACTTTCACAAGGTAGATCCTTAGAAGTGATCAAACATTGTAGCATTACTATGCACACTTTATTGCTGCATTAATGAAGATTTTGTGGGTGTCATTCCCACCACAATTTAACCTTCACATTGGAGGGTTTATGCATTACCAAATCTGTGTGTTATGTGTTTATGAGTTTTATTCGTGCAATTAGATATAAGATTTGATGGTATGTTGAAGTAGATGATTGTATTGATACACAGTTAAGGTTTAAATGAAGGTTTGCAATGGAGACATCAAAAGTGATTCATATTTAAAGTGTTAAAGTTTCATAGATCTTGATTCACCCCTTCTTAGTATCTTACTCTCCCTATTATATCTATGAAAATTGGTATCATATATTTGTACTTTTGGAAGAAGTCTAACAACTTGGGAGTTAAAGATCTTGAAGATGGAAGCCTAGAAACTAGGAAAGATCACTGAGAATCAGAATCTTGATGTTCAAATTTCATTTGAACAAGTTAAGATTGCAAAGGAGACATTTAGAAAATCCTTGAAAAGAAAGAAAGAGATGACGATTCAACAAAATGATACTGAAGACAAAGAAGAGACTATTGAATAATTGTTTCAAGAAGGTAGTTCTAGTGAATCACATGTAAGAATAGAAGATTTGTTGGAGAAGAACAAAATTCTAAATGAAGAAGTTAGAGCACTAAAAATAGAAAATGAGATACAAGTAGTAAGACTCTATGTATTTAGTAAACAAAAGAAAAAGGCTGATGATGATAGAGAAAAAATTGATGAAGAGAAGAGAAAAATGACTAAAAGTCTTGATGAAAGGATCAATGAGGTACATAGGTTGAATCATAATCAATTTAACATGGTAAATTAGTTAGTGATATTCATGAAATTGCTAGAAAGCTGGAAGAAATTGAAAAATTAAGATGATAACAATCAATTGAAAAGTGAATTGAAAGCTAAAGAGGAATTCTTTGAAAGGTTGAAAAAACCTAAAGAGGCTATAAAATTTCTCAATGAACAAATGAATGCACCGAGGAGACCTTGTGACACTTCTAGACCAGGTTATGTTGACTTTCTATCTGGTGTCAAGCAAGGAGAACAAAGGAATGCAAGTGAAAAACCAAAGAATAAGAAGCCTCCATGCTATCACTATGGAAAACCATGCCATACCACAAATTTCTATAGGAGAAAAATTGGCAAGTCAAATCCTTAAGGAAAATTCAGTGATTATTGCTTCAATTGAAACAAACAAGGTCATCAAGCATAGGAGTATAGATCAAAGATCAATAAGACACCAACTACTTCTAGATTTGAAGGATATTTCCATGCATGTTAGAAGTATGGTCATAAGGCACAAGATTGCAACTCTAAATTAAAGAACAATTGGACATCTAAAGGTCAAGGAAAAGTACCTAAGCAAAGCAATACCATAAATTGGGATTATAATATTTGTGTGAATTCTCAATACTGTGGAAAGTACGGATACATTGCAGAAAATTATGCTAGGATACATCTCAGAGGAAGATAGGAACTAGAAATTTTTTGGACCAATATGTTTCAATTACCATAAGGTCAGTCACCTAAGCAAGAATTGTATGAACCAAGTGTTGGAACCTAATGTTGAAGAAAAAAATGGAAAATCCATGGTTAATACTAAAGAAGTAATGACTTAAATGAATCACACTTGGAAGATAAAATTGGATGAAAGAAACAGTGCAAATGGTGAGATTATGATCTATTGGATACAATTGATTAATTGTGTATTGTCTTTGGTGTTACACAAATGTTATTATTAGTCAGTGTATGCCGAGCTCACTCGAGCAGTGAAGAAAATTTTCTATGTCTACTAAGTGTTCCTATGTTTGCCTAGTTCAGAAGGCAGTGTCTACCGAGTTCATTTACACATTGAAGGAAAGTTTGTAGAAGATGAGTGTTAATCAAGTTCACTCAGTTAATGAAGAAAATTTGAATGGAACTGGAATGTTAATCAAGCTCACTCGGTTGCCAAAGGATCTTTGCAAGTTTGCAGTGTTAATCGAGCCTCTATTGTTTAACATAGGAAATGATTTCTAAGTTAGTATCTTCCAAGCTGGGTCAACTAATGAAGGATTTTTTTGTTTTGGCATATTAAAATTAATGGATTTATCTGTTGATTCTAGCCGATTGTGATGATGAATATTAGTTATTCTAAGTTGCATATGAGCCAACTTGACAATATGAAATATATAAGGTCAAGTTATGGATTTAAGAAGTGTGCATGAAAAATGTGAAGATGTGATGATTGTATTGAAGACTTAATGATGAAGAAAGGAAGTGAATTTGAAGGATAAGTAGAATATCCTTGTGGAGTAGAAAAGCTATATTTGATCAAGGAGAGTCAAGTACATGCTAGAACAGAGATATGTAATTAGAAAATTAGTTGCATTCAAATTAGGTCATCTCATTCTTACTCTCTAACCATTGTAGAAGTGATCTAAATCTCTTAACAAAGTTGGCTTAACAGCTATTTATAAATCCTCTAACAATGTGGTAGTTCTATTGAATTATCTTAAGACCTCTACCAAGGCCACTCCTAATAGGTTGATTAAATCATTTAATAGGGTCACACCTAATAGTTTGTTTTGTAACCTTTAACAAGGTTGGATCCTAACAAGGCTCACTTGAGAAGAGTGAAAATAGTAACTAGTTGCAATTGGCAGATTTTCCCAAATTGGGTTTCTACATTAAATCCTAGTGTGAAATGTGTTCATGCTATTCTATTTTCTGTGTTTGCAAGTAAGTTAAAGTAAGGGTAATCACAAATAACATTTAAAGATTTGCATAATCAGTACTTACCGAGTTACAACATTTTATGTGTGTTTACTGAGTATTAGCAATATTCAATTTTTAGACTTTATTTTGTGCTGACATTTAAGGGATTTGGGATTTATGTTTGTAGTAACTAATTCACCACTACCCTCTCAGTTACTCCTCTTATATTTCCAAAAATTGGTATTATATTTTGTGCTTGTAGAGAAGGTTTTAAGGACCTAAGCTAAATATTAGGATGTCTTACAGAAGAGAGATTCTCAAGCTAAATGAAATTTTTTTTGCAACATGGTAAGGACTTATGAGGTTATATTTGGCTACTATTAGTGATTTAGGTTGCAAATATCTTGATAATGAATACAAGACTCCCATTGGAACATTATTTGTTGAAGATATTGCTGAAAAGAAGAATCATAACATCATGATGATTGATATCACATTTGCTCTTAGTTATGCCAAATTTGATGAAGTCAAAGACTACAAAACAACTCATGAGATGTGGACCAAACTAAAAGACACATATGGAGGAGATGAAAATCTAAGAAGAGCTAAGGATGAAAGTCTTAGAGGTCATTTTGATTAGATGAAAATGAGAGAAGATGAGAATATTACAAAATATGTGGAAAGAATCAAAGCAAGTGTAAGTGCAATCAAAGAATTTATAGGAGACATTGAAGAGAAAATAGTTGTAAGCAAGATACTTAGAACTCTTCTTCTTATTTATGCAATTAGAGTGTTTTTTATTCAAGAGATGAGATGTGATCCAAATAATAAAATATCTTTGGATGCTCTAGTTGAAAGATTGACAACTTTTGAGCTAGATAATTTTGATAACTATGTTCTTAGTTCAAAGGTTATTGAGTCTACTTTTAAAGCTAAAATATCACTCAAACAAAAGGGTAAGAAATCAAAGTCCATTCAATCAGGAAGTGAAGTAGAAAAAAAAAAAGTTTAGATAGTGATCTTGAAGTTGTTGAAGCCCTACTTGTAAGAAAGTATTCCAAAGGTAGAGGAAAGTACAAAGGTAAAGTTCCTCTTATATGTTTCCCTTGTGAAGAAGTTGGTCACATTGCTGCAAGGTGTCCAAACAAAGAAATAAAAGATGAAAAGAAAAGAAATAAGGAAAAAGGCAAGAAGGATTCCAAGAACTACAAGGATAAAGGTAAAAAATCTTGTTTTATAGCTAAGGATTCTGATAACAGTGAAGATTAAAATTGGTATATATTGCTATAAAAGATGAATCTAATGATGAAGGAGATAAGATGACACTTATCTCTCATATTAGCAAAAATGATATATGGATTATTGATAGTGTCTGTTCACATCATATGAATGGAGATAAAAAAAAATTTAAGCACATGGGATATTATGATGGAGGTAGTGTGAGATTTGGAAATGATGAACCTTGTAACATAAAAGGAAAAGGATGTATTTCATTAACTAAGGAACTTGTATGTGACAATGCTTATTGTGTTGAAGGACTAAAGCATAATCTATTGAGTGTGGCAAAGTTGAATAACATTGGAATCAAGGTAAATTTCATGAGTAGACATGCCAAACTACTAGATGGAAAAGGAAATCTAGTTGGATTTAGCAAGAAAACAAAAGGTAATCTATTTTATCTCAATGTTAGTGAATGTTCATGTTTTATTGCTCAAGTAGAAAAAAATTGGTTATAGCACAAAAGACTATGTCATGTAAACTTTGATAATCTAGTTAAGTTAAGAAAACATAGAAGAGTAAGAGGTATTCCTAGTTTGAAGAAGCTTGATATGGATTTATGCAAGAATTGGCAAATTGGTAAAATGGGAAAGACTAGTTTCAAAAGAAAAAACTATCAGTTAGAATAAATCTTAGAAATTGTTCATATAGACTTATGTGGACCTATTAGAATAGAGAGTTATAATGGAGAAATTTTTTTCATTCTTTTTGTTGATGAGTATTCTAGAATGATGACTGTAATGTATCTAAAAGAAAAATCAAAAGCCTTTCAAAAGTTTAAATGGTATCTAGCTAGAGTATAGAAGAAATTGGAAAGAGGTTGAAATTTTTAAGATTAGATAGTAGTGGTGAACTCATCACCAATGAATTCAATAATTTCTACATTGAAAGAGGAATTAAGAGACAAGAATTAGCCCTAGGTACACCACAACATAATGATATAGCTGAATGAAGAAATAGATCCATCATGGATTGTGCAAGAACTCTGATGATTGAAAAGAATTTTGTAATCAAATACTAGAAGGGAGCTATTAGAACTATAGTTCATGCCTTGAACAGAGTATAGTTGAAGAAAGATTCAAACAAAACTCCTTATCAACTATGGTATGGCTACAAACCTAATGTAAGTTACTTGAAAGTATCTGGCAGCAAATGTGAATATTTCTAGGATACTCCTATAGAAGTAAAGCATACAAAATGTTTGAATTTCTCTACTCATAAAATAATACAAAGCATGTTAGAATTGATGAGTTTACATAAAAAAGTGAAGAAGAAAGTAGTAAAGAACCAGAGGATTACAAAAGATTTATTTATTATGAGCTTGATATCTTGCCAAAGCTATTTAAAAGAAAGGAGGCTTCATCTCCTAAGTCCCCAAAATCTCCAATAGTTACCGAGTTGCAGAAGTGTAACCCAAGTCATAGTCAGAGGCTACTGAGCTAGTTCAAACTGAGTCTAATGGAACCGAGTAATAGAGAGTGGGTCTCGAGCTTGATATTGAAATTTATGATGAAAATAGTGGAACTCTTTCAAAACCCAAAGAACCTATGTTAGCAAGATATGTCAGAAGGCATCATGCACCTAATCAGATAATTGGAGACAAATCTAATAGAACAATGACAAGAAGAAAATTAAAATGTACATGTTTACTTGTTGAATTTGAACCTATAAATGTTAAAGATTCTTTGGATAATGAAAGTTGGATTGAAGTAATGAATGAAGAGATAGAACAAATAAAAAAAATAAAACTTGAACTCTTGTTCCTAGACCCAAGGATAAAAATATAATTGGCACAAAGTGCGTGTTCACAAATAAGATGAATGAAGATGGAAAAGTTTTCAGAAACAAGGCAAGACTGGTATGTAAAGGTTATTCTGAAGAAGAAGGTATTGATTATGGTGAGACTTTTGCTCTTGTTGCTAGATTAAAAGGTGTTAGAACTTTAGTAGCATATGCAACACATAGAGGATTTAAAGTATATCAAATGGATGTTAAATCTGCATTCTTGAATGGAATTCTTGATGAGGAAATCCACATTGAATAACCAAAGGATTTTGTAGATCCTAGCAAAAGAGACATGGTTTGTTAGTTACATAAAGCATTATATGGTCTCAAGCAAGCTCCTAGAGCTTGGTGTGAAAGGCTTCATAATTACTTGGTATAGATTGGCTTTCAAAGAAAAAATGATAACAGTAGTTTGTATATCAAAGAAGGACCAAACAAGAAGATTGTGTTGGTAGAAATATTTGTTGATGATACTTTATTCACAGGAAATGATGACCTGTGCAAAAAATTTCTAGAAGAAATGAGTAAATAATTTGAGATGTTCATGTTTGGTGAGATAAAATTCTTTATTGGGTTTTAGATACAATAGAAAAAAATGGCATCTACATCACTCAATCTAAGTATATCAAGGAGATACTAAAGAAGTTTGGAATGGAAGATTCAAGACTAGTTGGAACCCTTATGTCTACTAGACATAAGCTTTCCAAGAATGATGATTCCAAAGAAGTAGAATAGATCACATACAAATCAATGATTGGAAAATTGCAGTATGTAGTACATATAAGGCCTGATATTGCACTAACAGTTGGAATTTTGGTGAGATCCTTAGCAAATCCTAGAGAAAATCACATGATGGAAATCAAGAGAATTGTGAGATATCTAAAAGGTGTTGAAGAATATGGCTTATGGTACAAAGTTGGAGGCAATTTGGACTTGAAGGTATTTACTATTATTGATTGGGCGAGAAGTCTTGACGATAGAGAAAGCACTAGTGGTGGAGAATTCTTTCTTGGTAAGAGACTAGTGTCTTGGACAAGCAAGAAACAAAACTACACCTCTCAATCCATAGCAGAGGCAAAATATGTGGTAGCAACAGTTAATTATTCTAACATTGTTTGGTTTAAACAATTGTTAGAAGGAATGAAGATAGAGATCAAGGATCCAGTAATCATATACTGTGATAACACCAACAAAATCAACATATCAAAGAATCCAATGATGCATACTAGAACAAAGAAAATTGCTATAAAATATCACTTAAGAGAATTGGTATAGGATAAAGAAGTAAGATTGGAATATGTAAATAAAAAAGAATAGATTGCAAAAATATTCACCAAGCCATTACCTAAGGATGCATTTTTGTATCTAAGAGACAAGCTAGGGGTCCTTCTCTTATTTGAAGCTCACTAAATAAAGTCTATTGATGCATCAACCAAGAGCAAGTTGAAGATCAATTAGTTGGTACAGAATTGACAAGGGTATATTAAAAATGAATCAGTACTTAAGGTACATTAATATTAATAGAGTTGTTGTCTTTAGCATGCGTTGTCAAAGAGAGAGAAGTTTACTATCATATATCATAAGAAATTTTAATTAGAAGGAAAAGTTTGTTGTAAGAGGGAGAATTCTTCTATCATAGAAAATTAATGAAGAATTATATGTGAATGAACTTGGTAGAAGTTGTTGTAGATAGAGGGAGAAACTAGAGAAAGGAAGAGCTCATACTTATAGAGGGAGTTCTCATGAATAAAACTAAGGATATGTTCCTTACTCTATTCTTGTTCCAAAATTTTATTGTGCTATGACATGTTGTGTTGCCATCAATGCCAAAGAGGGAGATTGTTGGATACAATTGATTAATTGTGTATTATTTTTGATGTTACAAAAATGTCATTATTAGTCAATGTATGTTGAGCTCACTTGGGCAGTGAAGATAGTTTTCTGTGTCTACTAAGCGTTCCTATGTTTGCCTAGTTCAAAAGGTAGTGTCTACCAAGTTCACTCAAGCATCAAAGGATTGTTTGTAGAAGATGAGTGTTAACTGAGCTCACTTAGTTAATGAAGAAAAGTTGAATGGAACCAGTGTTAATCAAGCTCACTCAGTTTCCAAAGGATCTTTTCAAGTTTGCAATGTTAACCAAGCTTTTTTTGGTTAACACAAGAAATCATTTCTGAGTTAGTATCTACAAAGCTAGGTCAGCTAATGAAGGATTTTCTTATTTTGGCTTATTAAGCTTAATTGATTTATCTATTGGTTCTAGCTGACTATGATGATGAATATTAGTTATTCTAAGTTGCATATGAGCTGACTTGACAATATGAAAGATATAAGTATAAGGTCAAGTTGTGGATTCAAGAAGCATGTGTGAAAAATGTAAAGATTTGATGATTATATTGAAGATTTAATGATGAAGAAAGGAAGAAAATTTGAAGGATAAGTAGAATATCCTTGTGGAGCAAAAAAGCTATATTCAATCAGGAAGGATCAAGTAAAAGCCTAAACAGAGATCTATAATCAACAAATTAGTTGCATTCAAATAAGGTAATCTCATTGTTACTCTCTAACCATTATAGCAGTGATCTAAACCTCTTAACAATGTTGGCTTAACAACTATTTTTAAATCCTCTAACAAGGTGGTAGTTCTATTGAATTATCTTAAGACCTCCAACAAGGCCACTCCTAATAAGGTGATTAAATTATTTTATAGGGTCACACCTAACAGGGTGTTTTTTAACCTCTAATAGGGTTGGATCCTAACATGGCTCACTTCAGAAGAGTGAAAATAGTAACTAGTTGCAATTGGTAGTTTTTACCAAATTAGGCTTCCACATTAAATCTCAGTGTCAAATGTGTTCATGTTGTTTTCTTTTATATGTTTGCAACTAAGTTAAAGTAAGGGTAATCACAGATAAAATTTAAAGATTTTCATAATCAATACTTACCGAGTTACAACATTTTATCTGTGTTTACCAAGCATCAACAGTATTCAATTTTAAAAAATTATTTTGTATTGACATCTAAGTGATTTGGGATTTATTTTGGTAGTAATTGATTCATCTGTCCCCTCTCAGTTACTCCTCTTATATTTCCAACATGATCACCCAATCCAATGGATTTGGTGATTCCTCCACCCCAAACTATATAATGAGGTATGTATGGAATTGTGTTTTAGACTAAAATATTACACACCAGTTCCTAAGATTGTTTGCATAAAAGTCCAAATCATCATAATAATAGATACAGGAGGACATGATTTGAAGTTTTAACCAAAAAATATATTCTGAGCCAAGTTGAATAACATATGATGACTAAGTCCCAGTGTTGGAGTCTTTTAAATGTTAGTGAAGATTGAGTTGTTATAGTTACTGAGTTGGAATATAATTTGAGTTGGACTTTGGAGTGGTATTGACCAAGTAAAACTTAAGGAAGTATGTTTTCTAAGTTTTATAGAGATGGCTGAAGTTAACTATTGTACACCCACTATATATATGATGCATTAATGAGGCCCTAATTTTGAATTTTTGGGTATATATTGAGTTTTACAAGTTATTTTATATACCATTCATTCAAGTCTTCAAGAGATCAAAGAGCTAAAGAAATTTCAAAGTATTGTGCATGTTAGAAAGGTTAATCTTTCCTTGGATGTATTAATTGGGATATTCCAAGGATCCCTAAATGTAGTTTGTCCTATTGTACACATGTGGAGGACATGTCATTGTTTGTCCTTTATTCCACATGTAAGGACAACCCTTTTTTATTCCTTTATTTAGTTTATCCTCCTTAAGAGGATTGTGACACTTTGCACACACCTATTATGAATGTGGCATTCATAGAAATGGGAGTTGCAAATGCAACTCCTTTCTCATCTCTATATAAGAGATGCTCCTCCTTCTTTCTTCTTCACTCTTATCACTTTGATGTTATTGTATTGAGCTATTTTGCTCCAACACTCTCTCTCTTCCTTCTCTAGGCATTTTCCTTCATTCATAATACTCACAAGGGGTTTTCTTTGCTTTCCCCTTATAAATCCTTGTCTCCATTGTTGAACCATCTTGGTGCATGCTCTAGGATTTTGCTTATCTTATGGTAACATTGTTTCACACTTAACTTACTTGGATTGTTTCTCGTTCCTTGCTCAATATTATCATTTATTACATGGTATCAGAGCTTGGCTATCTAATCCTTGTTTTAAGTTTTGTGTTGAAGGTTGCCATTCATTGGAGCACACCTTATTTGGAGACGTCATTGAGAGAAGAAGTTTGTGTTGCAATTTTCTGCTCATTCTAACATCTTTTGTGTGCAGGTTTTTAGAGTATCATTTTTATCAGTGCTTACTAACCCTCTTTGGAAGGCTTGCCACCAAAGGGTTCTCTTATAAAAATTTCAATCTTTTTTCTTGTTTTGGAAGGCGTGCTACCAAAACAAGAAGTATTACTTGAGCCCACTTATTTATATTAAATTGTGCAATTTTTTATAAATATTGTATATATTTGCTCTAATGATTCTTCTTATCATTTAATTAAAAAATATTTCCTTTATATAATTGAAGGAAATAATATATTTGTATCCTTAAGAAAAATAATAATTTTAAAAAAAAATATAATTTTCCTACTCCTTTTAAAAAAAAAAAAAATTTTGGTTTTTTTTAAAAATCTCTCTTATCCATATGCATATCATTGTTTATTACCTTTTTAGATCTTAAAGATCCCTCAGATCTTTAACTTTAGGAACTTTCCTAAAGTTTCCTTTAGAAACTTTCCTTTATTCTACCATAAGTTTCGTTTAAAAAAAAAAAAAAATCTTCAGTTTCTGAAACTGCTGTATAAGTTTCATATTCATCCATTCTCCTTCTCCTCGCTAAGAAGAAAAGTTGGCCATTAAACAGAGACTATTTGGAAGTTCCCGTGAAGAACAGGATAGTTCTGAAGCCTCTGCAGCCCCACTTAGATCTGAACGTAGGCAGGGCAATCTACAATCCTGTTGTGCTCTATACACGCGAGCGCCAAGGCTCCTCCGTGCCTGTGCCCGTGCCCGTGCCTGTGCCCAGCAGTGCAGTTCCCACCAGCCTGACGCTCGGATCCAATGCACAACTTGTAGTACAAAATTTAATCTTGTACAACTTTCTGCCCTCCCAGCCAGCCCATTTTCATGTCCGTAGAGTCTAGCTGAGGATAAGTCGATTTGAATAGATGGGCCGACGGATTGAATAAGTTGATTGATTTCCCCTTCATAAACTTCCTCTGCACAGTCCGCAAGGCCAAATGTCCGAGGCCATTGATTTACGCAGAATATTTGCTGCTGCTGATTCGACCTTTGGTGTAGTAGCACAACTCACTCCCTGATTAACTGTCCTCCTCTGATTAACCTTTTTAACCAACCTCAATGATTGCAAAGTTCTGATAGACCTCCAACCTGCATATAACCTGCACATACCAGCCTTTGACGTGGGTGGTTCTTGACCATTGATAGGCATCTTACCATATGCATACTTGCATGCAAGATCCATGCATTGCAAGAATACTGAAATAATAGTCTCCTCTGGTGAGAAGAAGTCTTGCCTAAAGTAAGACATTTTTTTAGGTTGTTTCAGTTTCTTAGCTTTGTTAAGGAATATTGTTTATTTTTAGCATTCCTCAGTTGATGCATGTGACGCTTTTTGATACGTGTCACTTTCATTATTATTTTTTCTGAAGATTCCTTTTTTAACCTTGTTCCAAGTGTTGCATCTTAAACATTTTAGGTGCTATTTTTATCATTAGAAGCGTTTGAATTTCGTTTTCCTCTTGCATGCAATTCTGTTGCATTCCGTCATTATTTTTTATTTGGCATATCATTAATATAGGCATCCTAAATATAGAAAATTAGATTCGTTGTCTTTTTTAGGCTATTATCATCCTAATAACGCTTCTGCAGGATTCTGTTTCAGGTTTATCCTTGTACTAACGTTTTGTTGCAGGATTATTATTGTTTGTTCAGTTCCATTATCACATTTTCAAGTTAACGTATAAGTCATATTTCTGTTGGGGGGGTTTTTTTATTCATAAAAATGTCAACCTTAATTCCAAAAATAAAACTTAGTTATTCTAATTATCATTCTTGGAAAACTCATATCTCATTTATTTTTCATTTTAAATACCTCTTCGAAATAGCCACTGATCCCTCTCTTGAACCTGGTTCAGCGGCTACCCAAGACGAGAAAGATACTTGGAAATCTAAAAATGAAGAAGCTTTAGGTTTAATTGGTATTTCCATTATTCCAGATTTATATGTGTTAATTGCTCACTATTCTAAAGCTCATGATGCATGGTCCATCTTGCAAACCAAGTATGACAGTGGAGATGAATACCGCAAAATACAGTTACAGGATCAACTTGAAGATCTCAGGTATGCAAATTTTAAGAGTATGGATGAATTTTTGTTAAAATTTGACTCTCTTAAAAGCCAAATTATTGCCTTAGGTGTTCAATTAGAGGACATTCGTTTAATTCATCTTATTCTTAAAAAGTGTCTTCCTAGACAGTTTCAACAGTTTATAACTAATATTCATGCACAGCTTGCTATTCCTACTTTAACTTCTCAGTTAACTTATGTTATTTTTCAAACTTTATTAAGACAGGAAGAAGCTAAGCTAATTCAGTTTGGTACCCTTAAATTAACCGAACATGCATTTGTGTCTAGAAATTCAAATAATAATTTTCGTTCCAATAATAATAATAATAACAACAAACAATATAATACTAATTCAAATAATTCCAACAATAAATTTCATGCGAAATATAACAATAATAACAATCATCATAATAACAATCGTAATACTAATAATCAAAGGAATCATTCCAATTCCAAACCTCATTGTTCTTATTGTGGCAAAGATGGTCATATTGTCAATAACTATTTTAAAAAGAAAAATGATAAAAAAACCTATGAACAATAGTAACGATAATCAAAAATCAAATCATAAAAAAGGTAACTCTATTGGTTCTAATTCTCGTCATGCTTTTACTTGTAGCTTTAATCTTTGTAGACCTTTAGAATGGATTGTTGACAGTGGTGCATCACAACATGTAACTTCTCATAAAGAAATTTTTGATTCTCTACAACCTGATATTGCTAACATTCCTATTCAGTTAGCTAATAATCAGACTTATAAAGTTGAAGGTTTAGGTGATGTAACTATTCCTAATCGTAAATTGCATGATGTATTATATGTACCTGATTTGAAAACTAATTTGCTTTCTGTTTCACAGTTATGTCAGGACTATAAAGTTGAATTCTACAAAGATACATGTTATGTCATAGATCCTCAAACTCAAAAAGTGATTTCTCATGCTAAAATGGATAATGACAATTTGTTTAAATTCCATGAATTTTCTAGTTCACAATATTCCTTACATACTTCTATTGATTTCAATATATGGCATGAAAGACTTGGTCATTTAAATTCAGATTATATTACTTTCATGAAAAAGCACAATATGGTTGATGGCTTGCCTCACATTATTCCTTCTAAGATTGCCTGTACAGGTTGTATGAGTGGTAAGATGCATAGGGAGCCCTTTCCAAGTGGCAAATCATGGCGGGCAACTCATAAGTTGCATCTTGTCCATAGTGACCTATTGGGCCCCATGGAGAATAAATCCATCTAAGGTTCTCAGTATGCACTTACCTTTGTTGATGATTTTTCTAGATGAACTTGGATCTATTTTTTGCATAGCAAAGATCAAGTTCTTGATATATTCATTGAATTTCAATTATATGTTGAAAGGCAATCTGGTTTTAAACTTAAAATTCTTAGAACTGATAATGGAAAGGAATATGTGAATAATTCTTTTCACTCTTATTTGAAATCATGTGGAAATAAACATGAGCTTACTATCCCTTATACACCACAACAAAATGGTGTGGCGGAAAGAAAGCATCAGACCATTGTTGAAATGGCTAGAAGCATGTTACATGCTAAGAATCTGCATTATAAATTTTAGGCTGAAGCCATGTTTTGTGCAACTTATATTCTTAATAGGACTCCTACCAAAGCCCTCAAGGTTATTACTCCAGAAGAGGCTTGGTCTGGTAGGAAACCTAATTTACAACATTTGCAAATTTTTGGATCTATTACTTATGTTCATACTCTTAAACAGAAAAGGCATAAATTAGATGCTAAGTCATCTTCTTATATGTTTGTTGGTTATGATGAAAACACTAAGGGTTATCGTGTTTATGATTCCACTACTAACAAAGTTCAAGTTGCTAGAGATGTTTGTATTGTAGAAAATGGAGTCCATGACTATTCTACTACACATGATGGAGAATTCAGTGGCACTAAAATTGTGCTGGTGGAGGACCAACCTCCTTCTCTTACCCCTACTCCTCCTCTTAACCCTTCAACTCAAGTTCCACCTATTATTTCTACTCCTACAAGTCATGATATTTAAGTAGCTACTAATGATGCTTTTATTGCTAATGATTCTTACTCTAGTGATAATTCTATTGCAACTAAATGTAAACCTAAATGGGCTCAAAACTTAATCAATGAAGGTGATGATTACATTTCTAGATTTGGTGGAATTAAACATAGAAGGATTAATTATTGTAATTATGCTTTGATGACTACTATTCTAAATTCTAACGATCCTAAGTCCTTTGATCAAGCTAACTCTCAACCTTATTGGCAGAAAGCCATGCAAGAGGAATATGATTCTTTAATTGCTAATCAAACTTGGGACTTAGTCAAGTTACCTCATGGCAAGAATATAGTTTCATGTAAATGCTTATACAAAACAAAATTGAATAATAATAATGAAATTAGTAAATTTAAGGCTAGACTAGTTGCTAGAGGTTTTTCACAAATTGAAGGATTAGACTATAATGAAACTTTTACTCCTGTTGCTAAAATGCCTACTATCAAATTAGTTCTTGCTTTAGCATCTAAAATGAATTGGCCCATTCATCAAATGGATGTTAAAAGTGCCTTCTTAAATGGTGATTTACATGAAGAAATCTATATGGCTCAACCTCCTGGATTTGTTAAGAAAGGTAGTGAAAATCTGGTTTGCAAATTGAACAAATCTATTTATGGTCTTAAACAATCACCTAGAGAATGGTATTCTAAAATTAATTCTTTCTTTATTTCTCAAGGTTTTGCTAGAAGTAAGAATGATCCTAATTTGTATATTAAACATACTAACGATGATATTATCATTGTTTTTGTTTATGTAGATGATCTAATTCTCACTTCTAGTTCAGATACCTTGATTTCTGATATCAAGTTTCAACTTAAACAGAAATTTCAGATGACTGATTTAGGTATCTTACATTACTTCTTAGGTATGCAAATTTTCCAAACTCATAAGGGTATCTTTCTTTCTCAAAGCAAGTATGCTTATGATCTTTTAGAAAAATTTAAGATGAATGACTCTAACCATGTTTCAATTCCATGTGAATTAGGAACGAAATTACTTGCTGATATGAATACTCCTTTTTTTGGTGAAACTTTGTATAGACAGTTGGTAGGAAGTTTAAATTATTTAACTCTTACTAGACCTGATATTTCTTATAGTGTTGGTTTAGTTTCTCGATTTATGTGTAAACCTCAACAAACTCATTTTAAATTTGCTAAACGCATCTTAAGGTACATTAAAGGAACTATTAATATGGGATTATTTTATGATGCAAATTCTGAATTTATTTTACATAGCTATACTGATTTCGATCTAGGTGGAGATCCCAATGATGGGAAATCCACTTGTGGTTATTGTTTCTTTGTTGGTTCAGGTGCAATTTCTTGGAAAAGCAAAAAAGAACACTCTATTTCCCTTTGCTCAACTGAAGCTGAATACAAAGGTTGTACCAATGCAGCTAAGGAAGCTTTATGGATTAGAAGACTTCTTAATGATTTGGGTCTACCTCAACAATCACCTACACCTATACATTGTGATAATCAAAGTGCTATTGCCTTGGCAAAGAATCCAGTTTATCATGCACGAACCAAACATATTTCACTTCAACATCACTTCATTCGAGAACAAGTTGAAGACAAGCAAATTACTCTTCTTTATTGTAAAGGAGAAGATCAAGTGGCTAATATTTTAACCAAACCACTTACTAAAGAGAGATTTCAGTTCCATTGTAAAAATTTGGGTTTACAACCTGTTGATGTAAACTCCCCTAGTAAAGATTAAGGGGAGGTGTTAGAAAGGTTAATCTTTCCTTGGATGTATTAATTGGGATATTCCAAGGATCCCTAAATGTAGTTTGTCCTATTGTACACATGTGGATGACATGTCATTGTTTGTCCTTTATTCCACATGTAAGGACAACTCTTTTTTATTCCTTTATTTAGTTTATCCTCCTTAAGAGGATTGTGACACTTTGCACACACCTATTATGAATGTGGCATTCATAGAAATGGGAGTTACAAATGCAACTCCTTTCTCATCTCTATATAAGAGATGCTCCTCCTTCTTTCTTCTTCACTCTTATCACTTTGATGTTATTGTATTGAGCTATTTTGCTCCAACACTCTCTCTCTCTCTTCTCTAGGCATTTGCCTTCATTCATAATACTCACAAGGGGTTTTCTTTGCTTTCCCCTTATAAATCCTTGTCTCCATTGTTGAACCATCTTGGTGTATGCTCTAGGATTTTGCTTATCTTATGGTAACATTGTTTCACACTTAACTTACTTGGATTTTTTCTCATTCCTTGCTCAATATTATCATTTCTTACAGTGCAACTACTTGATCAAAGATTTCTCAACATGCCTTCAACAATCAAAAGTGATTCAGTGGTTGTTTCATTACCAAGTGAAGAAAAATTTGCTGATGAAACCCTTTACATGAAAAATGGCATAAGTTCTACAACAATGGAGAAAGGAGCATTATCTAAGGTTAGTGGTAATTATTAATTTGTAATGAAGCATACAATCCTCCTAATTTCAAAGCCTACCCTAAAATAACAGTAAAAGGAGACACTTTTGATGCCCTATCATTTATTCCATTGAGGGTTATCTCACTAGTACATTTACACTTGTTTTTCTACCAAATTTTTTGACCAAAGCTATGATTCCATCTTTTTTTTGTTTTCATCCTAGTGCTGGTAAAAAATTTGACCAAATGAGGGTTTTATGCCCAAGTTGGTCAAAATTTTGACCAACTTATGCTTTCCCAAGTTGGTCAAATTTTTGACCAACTCGGGTCATAACAAAAAAAGATGTGTGAACACTAGTGGGCCAAGGTGAAGACACAGAAGTATGATCTACAAGGGAAACTAGAGAAATGGTGTAAATTTCCAACAAGGTTTTGATTAATAGATTCTTCCAATAGCCAACATATACATAAAAAATGGGGAGATGAAGTAGAAGAAAAAATTCCCTATCAACATTTTAAGAAGAAAGTCAAAGGAAATAAGGGTTTTGATAGTAGTCCACAATGGGTTTTTCACAATGGATGATGGGAAAATCATCTCTGGAGAGGACCGCAGAAGAAGCACAAAAGTGGAGATGGAGTAAAAGAATAGATCCCCTTTCAAGACTTCAAGAACCAAGCAGAAGGTAACAAGGGTTTTGGTAGTAGTCTGCAATGGGTATTTCATGATGGACATTGGGAAAATTGAATCTAGAGAAGGTTGCAGAAGAAGCACAGGAGTACCATGCACAAACCCTTTTGGGATTCATATGGTAGAGTAAGCAGGAGAGCTAGGTCTTCAAGACACTACTCTTCAAGAAAAGATAGAGATATTGTCTCTCATAAGAATTTCAAAAGACAACAAGATCCATATCATCATACATGTGGAGCTCCCCTCCCTTCAAACAAGTTTGGATGTGTTGATAAATTATAAGGAACACTGCATGTAGTCAATATATCAAGGGGTTTAATAGAAGAGAACACCAATGATCTCCAAGAAAGGGCCCTCATTTGTAAGATTTGGAATTGTAGCTTGCCAGAATATGTGGTTTCAAAATGGGTTCCCACAAACTAGATAGGGATTTCCAAGGGCTTCTATGTTGATAACACCAAGGATACCTTCATTGTCATATTCCAAGATTGTCAGGTCCAAGATAAGGCTCATCAATTTAAGGGTTGGTTCATTGAGGGATTTGACATTTTCACTCAGGTATGGCACCCACACTTCTCCCCTTGCAAGCTGCATATCCCTTCCCTTCTCATTTGGTTTTCTGTTCCATCTTTACCTCTAGAATATAGGAATGCTACTATTTTGGAGGAATTAGGTAACTCTTTAGGGGTTTTTATTAGGCATGATCTTACTTTACTTGGATAGAGTAACTCTTCCACCCAATTTTGTGTTCTTATGGATTTTAATAAAGTTTGTCCCAAGAGGATTATCATGAAATCTATTCATGGAGACTTTCTACAAGATCTAATAATTGATGGTACAGATAAGGTAAAGGAGAGATAGTTAAATTTGGGCCATTTTGTGTCCCAATGTCTTGTTGGGACAATTTTAGAGGATAAGATATGTTCAGATTTATCTTCCTCACCCACTTGATGTGCTATTCATAAATCAAATTATCATGATGATATTCCCAATCATGGAGTAGATTCTAGATTATACCTTGATTCAGTAGTATCGAACAAAATCCCCCCTGAAGAAGTAGATGATTGGGAGAATCTAGAGGAGTTTATTCGGGGAAATTTATCTCCTATGAAATTATTTCTAGACCAACAAGTGAATGAGTAGCTCTCCATAGACCAATGTCCAAGGGGGACAATTTTAGAATTCAAGGTGTTTTCAAATAGCTCTTCCTCTGCCAATAGATGTACTATTCAGAAATTAGATTGTAATGTTGGCATTCCCAATAGTGAAGAGGGCCTTTGTATGTACCCTAATTTGGAAGTATCTATTAGATTGTCCCTTGGAGAAGTAGCTACCAGGAGAATTTGGAGGAATTTAATGGGGAAACATTGTCTCGTATGAAGTTATCTTTAGATCAAAAAGTGAACAAACAGCTCTCCACAGATCTAGGTCAAGCGGGGAAAATCTCAACAAACAAGGTGTGCTTAGATAGCTCTTCCTCCCCCAATAGAAGTGATATTTAGAATTTAGATATTAATGATGACATTCCCATTAGTGGAGTAGGTGTTGGTATATGCTCTATTTTAGAAGTTATGATTAGTATGTCCCCTAGAGAAGTTGGTGATCAAGATTATCCTGAGGAGCTGAATGGGGAGAAATTGTCATGTACAAAGTTATTTCTAGTCGAACAAGAGAATAAGCAGTTCACCACAGATCACCTAGTTTTGGTCAGTGAGATAGATAAATTCTTGGAAAAACATGTTGACATGCACTTAGCTATTGATGATCGACAACATTCTTAAGGAAACTTGGACTTAAGAGACCACCAAAAGTCAGAAAGTTCATTGACAAATTTCAAACTCTTAGAAGTTGACATTAATATTTTAAAAGATAATGACATTTCTCTAGCCAATCTAGAGTAGTTTGTAGATAATATAGTGTACAATGTGCCTAGTAAAGAGTTGGATAAAATCACAGAGGAAGAAGGAGTGGAGTTTAAAGCCAATGAAACTTCCTTAGATTTGGGAATAGAATTCTCAGCCTTACAGGTATTGGACTCTCCTAAGTTCGGTGCTATCTCTCAAACTGATGCTCAAAAGGATAAGATTAACATTCTTAACTTTCCTAAAAGATCTAGAAGTCAACTAACCAAGACAAAAAAAATCTCATAAGTAATTATAGTAGATGTTCAACTTTCTTTAAATTTTGATAATGCTCCAAGAAAGTGTAAGGAAGAAGTGGCAGCCGTAATTGCAAAAGAATTAGGAAGGAGAGTGATGGGCTCTTTGAGGCCTTAATGAATCTAATCTCATGGAATGTTAGAGGCATTAATGCCTCTAACAAGGTTTATCTGATCAAAGATTAGAAGATGAAAGCTAGAGCAAATATTATTTTGTTACAAGAAACCAAAATGTCAAAGGATAATGGTTCTAAATACTTTAGAACTTGGAGAGCAAGGGACTTTTTGACCTTTCCCTCTCATGGGGCCTCTGGAGGACTAGTTGTTCTATGGAAAACCTCCTCTTTTTAGGTACAGGCTATTTTCTCCTTCCCTGACTATTTAGTCCTTCATATTTCAAGATTTAATCATTATATGAAGCATTATTTATTATTCATAGTTATATCACTATGAAAGTGCATACACATTTGAATTGTTTTTGTATGTTAGGGTAGGGATAGTTATGCTTTTCATTTTATGTATTAAGATTTACAAATGATTTATTGAAATTTATTCATCCTTTATTAACTTATAAGTTTGGAAAAGCCTTTTGCTAAGATTATAGATGCACCTATGAAAAGGAGTATTTAAAACTATAGATTATTGTTTAAATTTGTAGTAGTAGTCATGTTTGTAAAGGAACTTAAATATTAATACAAAATTTTAGGGACTATGCTTCATTTTAAATGAATAAGGGGCAAAGTCTTTAGTATGGTAGAAGCATGGAAATGGATCAGCCCTATCAATTGACTAGTTAAGCAAGCTGATAATCTAAATATAAAATTTGTATTGCTTATGTTCTCAATGATCCCATTCAAATACACTATTTTGTACCATGTGCCAAGCTAATACCTGCAAGGAGGAACTTTAAGTCAATTATTTTAGCATATGAGATCATATTAGTTTCTATTGTTTTTTTAACCTTACCAATCTTTTTAAAGATATATGTTAAGCTTTTTTTTTTTCTCATTTTTTTTTTGCTATCATGTTTCTTATATACTTTCCCTACCTGGATAGAATGTACTTTGTGATTATGTCTCTACAAATTAGGATCAATTTTATTGGGAAGTAGGATAGCTCTTGGTTGTAAATATCTTCAAAAAACTTTTAATAACAGATTCCACATGCACATTTCTCATGGCTATGCCATTTTTCACCACTTGTTATACTAAATCACAACGAGAATAGGTAAATGACTAAGTACTTAAAAGATGCCTATTTTAGACATTGGATGTCATAGATCAGGGGTACTTCATGGTCTCTGGATCATTCTACCATGCATGTTATTTACCTAGCTTCTTATGTCATCTGTATATAATAATTTTTTTCTTTTAGTTTTCTACTCATATTCTATCGAGTCTTCATCTAATTATTTCACCTTTTTGTTGACTGACATGAGGTTTGTAGGGAACACATGCACTAATTTATGATATCAACACTGATCATGAAACATGGGAGTCGGTCAATCTAAAAGAGGTATACTGCTTTTTTAGATCTTGAAACTGTTTCTTGAGTCATCTCCTTTTTAATTTTGTATCATTTGGTTTGTGATAAGTCTTTTT
This sequence comes from Cupressus sempervirens, assembly GCA_028749045.1. NCBI lineage: Eukaryota > Viridiplantae > Streptophyta > Pinopsida > Cupressales > Cupressaceae > Cupressus > Cupressus sempervirens. The sequence continues at coordinate 262,521,821 of CM053785.1, read as the reverse complement.
TCCTAGATGGCTCCTTTAGATATTTGATGGGTTGGTTGTGCTCTTGAAGGATTTGGTCGGGGTGCCATTAAGAAATCATTTGTTGTTGGGGTTATGACATGAAAAGATGGCAATAGAAGAGATGTTTTAAAAGGACAATCAACAATGGACCATAGATCTTCACAAAATCATATGGGTAGGAATGGTTTGAGGGATATTGAACTACACCAAGAAAATAGGCTTCTTAAAGAGGTAAGTGGCAACCATCTAACAAAATATTTTTTCTTGCCATTCTATTCTTTGGACATTCTTTAAGCTGTTCACTTTTATGTCAATAAAAATTTAATGTTTTTTGGTCACTATCTATAATTTGAAAACTCATCCGATTTGATAAATTTTTGGCTTTATGTTTTATTATAAAAATATTTGTGTCTTGTTATCACAATGTTCTTTTTTATATTAAAATATAAAACTGAGTTCAATTTGTTTGCTCCATTGACTTATGATTGAATTTTAAAGACTATTTCTTCAATTTTTATCACTCTTGATACCAATCTATAATATTAAATGATTTGGCACTTGGTGATTATGCCTGTGAAGATCCATTTCATTGTATTGCATATAGGGCTCAGTAAAACCCATTGATACATGTGGCAATTTTTATTCTAAAAAGGAGACAGAAAAATATAATTTAGTTTTTGTGTTGAAAATCTGACCGATGGCTTCTAAGACAACTATATGAGTCCAAATCTGAAAGTCTACCATTGGTGCTTCCTTTTGTTGTTATTTAATATTGGAGCAAGTGTGAAATATAGCCCAGAAGAGCAACTGGAATACAAATGCTAACCAAGCATAGCTCCCACATAGCATAAATGTAAAAAACTTATGCAAAACTTTTGTCTACGAGTTCATTAAATCAAAATTTCAAGGAGGACATCTTTAAAAAATTATAGTTCAACTAACAAAATTTCCTATTAGCACTGTAGCATAAAAGTGGATAGTAAGCTAATGAAAAGAGATGCCAATATACAAGAATCATTCTACATTATAAGCCTCACACAAAAATTCACTTCCTAGAAGCAGTAACTTTCTCATCTAAGATTTTAATGACCTAGACCATCTTGTGCACAATAAATATGATCCATTTTTCAACACACTCTCATAGCCACTAGTGAGGATAACATAATGTACCATTTGATCTACAACATGAGTAGATTTCTATTGGTAGAAGTATAAGATTGGATAGTAGGAAGTGTTGCAAAATAGGATAAGGTGACTCTAGTTATTTTTTTCTTTCAAATGGGTTGAGGTAATTTACTGTGCCTTCATTTTGGTAGAGGTTGTTTTAGTTCTAGTCCATCAATCCCTATAGTTGAGAGAGTTTAGTTACCAACAACTATGGATGTTCTTATTCAGTTGGTTGCGTATACTTGCAAAAATTAGTAATTAGTTAGTGCCACCATTTATGTGATGGGTTTCCTATGTTTGGGAATTTTTGGTAGATGGGCTTATTAAATAACACCTAAGGTAGAGAAATCATCTTATAAGGTTTGTTTCTCTTAGAGAAATGCAACAGTGCTTTCAGTAGTTCTAAATGCTTGGAGGTGTAAATCAATGAGCTACTAAGTCAATTCCTTGGGGATTGGATTCTTCAAAACATGAAAACTATAGACTTTAACTTCAAAAAGATTATTTGCATGTCACAATCGTAGACTACAATACTTCAGTCTAATTCTCAAGGAACTAGATAGCAAGCCACCATGGGGATAGAAACATAAGAAGTATTTGAGATTCAGGTATTTGCATTAGAGAAGTATTTTCATATTTATTAGTTATATCAAATGATTATATTTAAAGTTGTATATGTACATGAATAAATATTAAAACCAAAAAATATTAAATGTTATAATATTTCTTGATTATTATCTGTCTATATAGATTAGGTCACTTCAGTGGCATAAAATAAAAGTTAACATTCTTGCAACCAATGAATTATGGAGAAAATTTTGATGAAAGTAAAGAGGGTAGATCTCTTTCAATATACAGTGATGGAAATTTTAAGGAGCCAAGATAGAATGGATGAGCTACTTGAATGAAATTTGTAGCTTTAGAGTTGCAAGAAAAATATAGATATGTGCAGAACATTGCAGATAGAAGAAAGCTTAATTGTAAATTATTGAGCAGTGGTTAATACTATTCCAAACCTACCAAACCCACCAAACCCCCTTACCAAATTCTCAAAGAAAAACCTTTTGCTAAGTGATATGGATTGCGATTGAGAGTTTCTATCACAAGATAAGTTTATGCATAAAAGGGTTTCATCTCTAATGCACCTAGTTGTTGTATTAATGCCACCAACACAAATGAGATTTGAATGTTGTTAATTTTAAAAAAAAATTCTCTCTCTTTTGCCTTATGATTTTTTTTATGTGCCCAGATCCTAGCTATCCTCAATCTTGGGAAAATTAGTCAACAAATGTGGAATCCTTAAATGTGAGTAGTTAATGAAGATTACTCCTGCAAAACTATCAACCCACAACCATAGACAATTGCATGTAGTAGTTAACTGATTAGTTCACCATTAGTTAGTGTTGCTAACTTTTAATCTCTAAAAGATCAACTTTTGCTTAACTAAAAGAGATAGATACCCAACTACTACTCAACTGGAGGAGACAAGATTGAGCTAGATTAAGTCTTAAAATGCAACATATATATCTAACTAAAAATTAAAATTGACTAACAAATTATCTAATTGGTACTCTTATGTTGGCTATCCATTCTCTAATCAATATTAAGCCCTATATTAAAAAAGTGGATGTGATGAATCTTCCCTTCCCAAAGTTTTATTACCCTCAAGAAAATAGTGATAAGTAATCTAAGATGTTAGTTGATTCCAAAGCAGTATCCTACAACCATTTGTAGTTTATACTATACGTATTGGTGTTACCTCATCTTTAGCTTGACAAATTCTATCCTCTGTTGCATTGAGGATTCCTCAATTCAACATGTTTGCCAAAGATGCTCAAGAATAATTCAAGTGGAGGAGCTAAAGTTTGGGTTTTAAATCGTTCATCTTACATATGTGCCCTTTCCATCAGAGAAGAAAGCTTCTAAGCTACCATTGCTACTCTTTCTTCTATGACACACTTGGTAGTAAAAAATGGACTAGGCCAATCTCATCTATCTTCATCACTATGAGGCTTGCAAGTGAAGCAGTGGGAACCTAGCTATGAAGCGATGATATTGCAAATATTTTTTTCCTTACCAATTCTCACTATCTCTACATGCCATAAAAGCATGTCTCTTAGAAGTCAATTTAATATTTTTTGATGGTTAAGATTTTGTCAATCTTGATTTTTTTAATACTAGTTATTAGTTGGAATATTAAAGAAACAAATCAAAGAGAATTTGCTAACAAATATGGAATGTTTTTTCACTATTACTCTGTTGTGGAAGATATGTTGGAAAATATGAGGAGTGTACAATTTTGTTCCAATATTTGATTCACACCATGCTAACTCAAAAATAATACCATGAACTCATGTGCAATTGAGAATTGTGCAACAGGCTCAAGGGGAACGATCTTATCACATCTTTTATCAGCTTTGTGTAGGGGCTTCTCATGCTTTGAGAGGTATATTTTCATGTCTTGTAGACTCACAAAGACGTTCACATTTTCTTGCATTGCAGGAATATAATAGCTTTCTAAACCCTTTCTTATTTGCACTTTGTTTTGTTACAAGTAGTTGAAGTTGTTGATGTCCATTAAATGAACAACATAATTATCTTTGTGATACCAAAATATCAAATCATTATAATTGAATGAAAGTCCACAACTAGAAGGAACCTTAGGGTTGCCTCATTTAATCACACTATACCTATACATTGTTTAGCATATGATTACGCCTATTCAAGAAAGAGTTGGCAATTTGGTGTTTCATTGGGAATACTAGGTATTCAATTCTTCATGTTGAAGTCATCTTAAAACTTGCATCAACAGGTTGCCTTCAGTAGCCATCTTAGAGAATTGCTATTTACTATTTTCTCTTTAAAGGTTTGTTTCCTTGTTTCTACTTTACCCATTTTAATCAGTACACCCATAAAGGTTTTAATTTTTTTTTTTTTTTCAATTTTTCCAAAAATATAGTGTATTTCTATTCAACTTCAAGCACAAATTATTGGTGTTCTTGATTGGATTTCGCAAAAGAAGATGTTTTAGGTTTATTTTCTACATAGATCTTGGCATGTTTATCATTTCTTTAATGTATCACAACTACATTAGAGGGATTTAAAGACCTATCACTCTTTTGTTCAGGTATTCAATTTCATTGGTAGATCAGTATGATTAGAATTTTGAGAAATCAAGTTAAAATCCATATAGATTTTTGTCTTAATTATGCAAATGCACTTGTAGATCACCAGATATTTTTTACTTTGTTCTACAAGATGGATTTGATGTTTAGTATCTAAGTCCCTTTCTTGGCTCAAAATTTGGCATGTCTCTACTTCATCAACATGCCTGATATCTGATATTCTAAAAAATACTTTGATGATACTTTTGAGTATAGGTTTCTATGCAAACCTTGTTCTCTTTAACTATAGATTTTTATATTCATATCTCCCTTGTTTTATTTATACTAAACAATTTTTCAGACTTGGATGAATTTGCAGAGCCTAGATCTCTATGTTAGACAAAACTACAAGTTATGTTTTATACTATTTTGTGTGTATGTATAAAGAGAGGAAAAAGTATTTGGGTCTTTCTTTTCCTCTTACATTCATAATGAATATATTGTTGTCACCAAGATACAAGTTGACCTAGATGAACTTTTTTAATGTATGTATAGGTTCACAATAGTTCACAATTGTGGATACACTTGTAAACACACACACATATTACTTGTTCTTTAAAATTTGCATCAATTTGTATCATCTTAAAGAGACCTATAAACTAAACTTTATTTGGGAATGATTTATTAGTGAATAGTAATGCATTTCCTTGTTTGTGCTCCTTTTTTTGTTTGTATGCACATATATGTACTTATCTGAACACACTTACACCAATATTTGGGATTTTCTTACTCTCATATGAATGGACGTGCTTACAATTTGGCATATTCACACACATTCAAGGGCACCTACTTTTTCTAATATCCATATTACATATGTTTGTGTTATTGTGTCTTTATTGGCATGCTTCCTTTTCTATTTTGCTACTATTAAATTTTTTCTTCTTTTGGATGGACATCGTTCTAGACATATCCTTTTTCTTATACCTTTATATTGTATATCTCTAGAAATTTGATTCTTCCTCCAAAGATCACAAAGTTTCTTCCAAAGAATTGATTACTTGTGAAGGTAATCATACCAACAATTATTGAAGTTATTTTGAAAAAAATGTTTCTCTAGTTTTCTTTCTAATACAATGCATTGTGTCAAGTATGCTTGTTAATTCTTTCATTTATTTTGTTTTATAATGAGTGGAGAGCTATTGGAGTTCAAAAGTCTCGTGGATGGGTACATTATGCCATTCATCATCCTGAACCCCACATTATGTTGTTTCAGAGGTCTTTAAATTATGACCTATAACCTAGATTGTTGTCACCAAGATACAAGTTGAACTAGATGAACTTTTTTAATGTATGTATAGGTTCACAATAGTTCACAAGTGTGGATACACTTGTAAACACACACACATATTACTTGTTCTTTAAAATTTGCATCAATTTGTATCATCTTAAAGAGACCTATAAACTAAACTTTATTTGGGAATGATTTATTAGTAAATAGTAATGCATTGCCTTGTTTGTGCTCCTTTTTTTTGTTTGTATGCACATATATGTACTTATCTGAACACACTTACACCAATATTTGGGATTTTCTTACTCTCATATGAATGGACGTGCTTACAATTCGGCATATTCACACACATTCAAGGGCACCTACTTTTTCTAATATCCATATTACATATGTTTGTGTTATTGTGTCTTTATTGGCATGCTTCCTTTTCTATTTTGCTACAATTAAATTTTTTCTTTTTTTGGATGGACATCGTTCTAGACATATCCTTTTTCTTATAACTTTATATTTTATATCTCTAGAAATTTGATTCTTCCTCCAAAGATCACAAAGTTGCTTCCAAAGAATTGATTACTTGTGAAGGTAATCATACCAACAATTATTGAAGTTATTTTGAAAAAAATGTTTCTCTAGTTTTCTTTCTAATATAATGCATTGTGTCAAGTATGCTTGTTAATTCTTTCATTTATTTTGTTTTAGAATGAGTGGAGAGCTATTGGAGTTCAAAAGTCTTGTGGATGGGTACATTATGCCATTCATCATCCTGAACCCCACATTATGTTGTTTCAGAGGTCTTTAAATTATCAACGAAATCAGCAAAAATTACCAAACCAACAACAACCATAGAAGTGACATTTTTTGATTCTAAAGTTTTCAAGTGAATACTAAGTTGCTTCTTTGCCTTTGTAATCATATTTTTTTCTCCCATATAGTGTTGTCTAGCATTTTCTGTGAGGGTTTCCTCTCAGATAGCAATTTGATGCCTTTATCAACTGACTTATTGTTGAGATTTTAAGGTTTTATCCTTGGGAACTCATTTTCAGATTGAGAATATGATAGTTTAACCCAATATTAACTTAATCATTGATGTGGTATTTCATGTGATTCTTAAATATGATATGGCTAGATAGATTTAATCTTTTTGAGTTTATAGTAGTGCAATTTTTGTATGTATTTATCTCTAAACAATGCATTTGGTGTGTCCTAATTTGTGCTTAGTTTTAGGTTGAATTCATTTCTTATTACATAAATTTTTACATGTTTTTGCAATGGTCATGGTGAAATTCACTCTTGCTTTTTGTTTGCTGACATTCCTTGAGATAAGAGTCATGCTACTTTGAAATCAACATATATTGGTTCAGTCTTGAGTAGGGAATTCAAAGGTCAATGCATCTCTTTTAATATGGAAGATAATATCCTTAGGTTACTTTTTATTTTTTTACCTATAGATTATAATGTTTGAGAAATCTCAATGATAGTTGGTAGAAGAATGAATATTATTTGCAAAGTTGATTTTCTCAATGATCTGCATTTCCATTGGAAAATTTTCTATAAGCATGAGAATTGTATTTGTTGGAAAACTCGTGTTCCTTTTTTTGTTGAAATTCTAGTGAATTATTTTTACTAAATTGGTAATTAAGGCTAGTTGGGTATGATATTTACAATTAATTTTTAGCTCTAATTAAATATGGCTAGTCAGGTATGATATTTACGTGCTTTAACATTGATATGGAGGTAAAATTTAAATACATATGTGAAATCAATATAGTAATGCTATTAATCTTTATGCATCACCAATTATACATTGGTGAACCATTTATTGGTTGTGCAATACATATGTGCAATCAATATAGTAATGCTATTAATCTTTATGCATCACCAATTACACATTGGTGAACCATTTATTGGTTGTTAATTGTATAGAGTATTCAAAATGATAGAAACTATTTATTTCCTCTATTACCATTGGTTCTTTGAAGGGCCTCCCTTAGAATATCAAACTTGACTCCCCTAATGGTTCATGGATTGAGACTCTGCTCTTAAAGTTTCATATGTGGTTGGTGATGGTGCTAATAGTTCTACTCCATCTGACAGGTTTACACAATAGAAGCTCCCCTACTCACTTGCACAAACATCCCAAGTGCTAGATGTGAGATTTGCCCTTAGCATCACTTTCTAGATCACTGCAATGACACACTAGAACAACAACTATTGTCAAACCACACTCCCAAATTTGTGCCAATGGAGTGACAAAGAAAAGCATCTTTAGGGAGCCACACATATAAAACATGTTGTCACTTAATTATGCTCTTATAGATCCAATGTTATTGATTTCATTTAGAATTTAGTACTACAATCATCCTTTTCTCATTCTTGGAAATGGCTCCCTCATCACTTGTGACAAGCAACATAACTGCTACACAATGACTCACCCTCTAGATCTCTTTCTAGGAAACCACAACAACAACCATTTTCGAACCATTTCACAAATTGTGCTAATGAAGTTGGATATAGACGATTTTGGGGAGCCCTTGAATAGAAATCAAGATGCTTCACAACCCACCAATAGAAAAGATGCTAATGCCAATATTCAAAATTCAAAAAATGTGTTTTCCTTGAACACCAGCATTGATTCTATTAGAGGGTTACTTGGAGCTTTCACTTTAATATCTCCCATTAGCCATGATAGGTTCATAACAAATTTCTAGAGCACCAAGTAGCCACCTAATGCTAGATGAGGTCTCACCATTAGATCAACTTCAAAATCATTGAACAGACATGCTATAGAATGGTAGCTGCTACCAAGCCTCTTCCAAAATTGTGCTAGTCCAAGAAGATGATCTAAGAGAGAGCCCGCGGGTAGGCATTCATTGTTGGATTCACTCACTCTATTTTAAAAAAAAAGAACTTAGTTTGGTCAAAATTTTGACCATCTCCTCATGGTTTTCCACCAACAAATGGTTGAATTATTGACCAATCCTTTGGTCATGACCATGGTGTTAGAGTAAATAATTAATTTATTAATTATTTATTCTATTTACTTAAGCTTACTTAGGTAAATGCATTTCATTTATTAGTTGTAGTCTAAGAGTTAGTTATAAGTTGTTGACAATACGGGAGTTTGTTCTCTCCTAAGTCATACTTATCCTCTCACCTTGTTCGAGGACTTTCCACCTCATGTGGATGTATGCTTAGTTGTCACACTTATCTCCTAGCATCTTCTAGCTTTTTCTAGGAGATTCCTCGAGGCCTTTATAAGCGGTCTCTCCCTCATTGTATTTCAACAACACATATTGTAAATACATATTTTCTTGTATTGCAAAATCTTCTTCTCTCTCATGTTCATTTAGGGTTTTTCCCTTGCTCCAAGCTCTTCCTTCCTTAGCTTCCCTTTGACATTTTTTCACATGCAAGTGATCTTGGGCATCTTTAGAGTTGGATTTCATCAAATCCAACATGTCTGCACACCACCCAGGTGTTGCTACTACTGGCAATGCACCTGCAGGGTAGCGGCCACCTCTCTACAGCCACCGCCACTTGGCCAGCTCATGCCGCTCTATTGGTGGTTTGTTCCCCTTCGTCGGTGGTCACACCACCTTCGCCACCTCCACTCGTCCATCCACTAGTGTAGATCCCAATCACCGCTCTGCCTCCTACATAGCTTAGCCTACCAGCATTTAACAATTGGTAGTTCGTGCAGCATAGTCAGCACCAACACAAGTGTGACATGTGGCATGTGTGCCACATGGCACTTTGCCACGTGACCTTGCCACGCCACACCTGCTACATCACCTTTTTGCCATGTGGCATCTTTTTTTGCTATGATGACCATTTAGCCATCAATTTTAAGCTAGCAAATTAATGACATTAGAATGACATCACTGCATCATTAGACATTCTTGTAGTCTCCGAGGTCCTTTTTGACCTACCTTCAATTTTTTTGCCATAACTTGAGCATAAGGAGGTTTTTTTTCGATCCGAAAGAAGTGCCGAAAAGTTGGTTCTAAGATGGAGCCATTGGTGTAGGTTTTTTTAGGTTTTGATGTTTTTTTGTTGTCCTTTTTTTTTGTCAAAGTCTGATGTTGTGTTTTTGACTCCAGCATTCATATCTTTTGCGTCCCATGCCCATTTTTTGAAAAATTTATATTTTTGGAAAGCTAGTTCTATCACCTTTTCAGAAATGTGGTCCTTTTTTCTTAATTTTTAGCCCATTCTCTTTCTACCATATTTTTTGATTTTTTTCTATATGGTGGATATCTTGAGTGTTTTAGGCCTGAGGATCCTTTTCCTGGCATGGTTTCCTTTGTTTTAGGTTGTACTATGTTTTGTATTGACTTGTTTTCAATTTTGATTATTGTAGCTATAATTTTGAAACAATTTTATGTATCGCATTGAGATAAATTGCCACTTTTTCATTTTGGGGGTCATGAACATTGTTTAGAGTCAGTGTGACCATTTCTTTATAGGTGTTTGTACCTCTTCCTCTCTCATCATTCTTGGTTAATTTGCAAGAGATTTTTGGCCCACCTTCTCAGTTGCTTGTCATCTCACCCCATCTGTATTAAGGGGGGTTATGCTGTTGTTCTAATGCATCCTTGGTTTGATGGTTTGATAGTGTGAGCTATGTATTTAGTGGTTGATCCTATATACAAGGCGATTGTAGTGGTTAGCTACCTATGCATTTTAGTGAGATGGATCATCTACCATATAGACATGGTCAGTTCATGCCTTCTTCTTCCATGGAGGTTCTTAAGATCAGAAATTTTTCTTCTTGATGGTAGATTTGTGACTTCTTCATGCTTCAATGATGCTCTTCATGATCACTCCTTTATCCTGTTTTACGGGACATTCCCCTAGTTGGAGGCTTCTTCAGTTCTTCACTAGGTTCTTACCTTTTTTGGGGGGAGGGTTTTTCCCACATGGTTTTCTATCTTTCCCCTTTTTCAGAGGTTGTCTGTTTTGCATTTTTACATGGGTACCTAACATGGCCTCATTCCTAGGACCCATTCTGCATTTCTTCATTTTTGCATTTCTTAGTTTTGTGAGCTTAAGGCATTTCCCTAATTTGCACTTAAGGGGGGGTGTTGGAGTAAATAATTAATTTATTAATTATTTATTCTATTTAATTAAGCTTACTTAGGTAAATGCATTTCATTTATTAGTTGTAGTCTAGGAGTTAGTTATAAGTTGTTGACAATACAGGAGTTTTTTCTCTCCTAAGTCATACTTATCCTCTCACCTTGTTAGAGGAATTTCCACCTCATGTGAATGTATGCTTAGTTGTCACACTTATCTCCTAGCATCTTCTAGATTGTTGTAGGAGATACCTTGAGGCCTTTATAAGCAGTCTCTCCCTCATTGTATTTCAACAACGCATATTGTAAATACATATTTTCTTGTGTTGCAAAATCTTCTTCTCTCTTATGTTCGTTTAGGGTTTTTCCCTTGCTCCACGCTCTTCCTTCCTTGGCTTCCCTTTGACAGGTTTTTGCATGCAAGTGATCTTGTGCATCTTTGGAGTTGGATTTCATCAACTCCAACACATGGCATCCTGGTTGGTGGATGGGGTTTTCTACAAATAATTGGTGGAAATTTTGACTAATTCTTGATAATTTTGTACCAACAATTCATGGAAATTTCAACCAATTATTGATAGTTTTATACCAACAATTGGTGGACATTTTGACCAATTATCGATTGTTTTCTACCAATAATTGGTGGAAATTTTGACCAATGGTTGGAAGTTTTCTACCAATAGTTGGTGGAAATTTTGACCAATTATTTATTCTTTTCTACAAACAATTGGTGGATATTTTGACCAATTACTGATTTTTTTCTACCAACAATTGGTGGAAATTTTGACCAATACTTGGAAGTTTTCTACCAAGAAGTGGTCCAAATTTAGACCAATTATTGATTAATTTCTACCAACAATTGGTGGAAATCTTGACCAGTTCTTAAAATTTTTTGACCAATAGTTGGTCAAAAATTTGACCAAAAATGACAAAACCATTTTGACCAACCGTTGGTTAAAATTTCAACCAACCTCCAAGTTGATCAAAATTTTGACAAGAAAAATAATGTTGAATAGATTGGTAAAATTTTTGACCAATCTGGGTCAAAATTTTGACCAAAATTTGTCAAGATTTGAGTCTAAATTTATTAGTGTCTTAATCCATGATGTTACATATTGATACATGTGTAAGATTGGTGAAATAGGAGACTTTTAGTTGTGTAATACATATGAAAAAATATGTCTTGATGGAAAACTAAAGGAAGAACATAAGCATATTGATGAGAAATCCTTTACTCTTGCCCTAAATTTTCCTAAGGTTTTCAAGGTAGAGTGGATCAAGATTGTATTGAGTTGCATACATGACATGAAACTATGGCTATAAAGAGGGCCAATTAAGATAACAAAGAAAATCATTCATCATGTTATGGGATGTCTTTTTCTTGGTAGGGTCAAATCTATTTGTTGCCTGGGAAGAGAGGTGATTAAAGAAAATACTTTGGCAAAATGGAACAAGAGGGGAATGCTTATTTATACAATTACATATTTAAATATAGACTTTTTAGTGAGGGTCATGACACACAAATTCTATCAATCTATAAGACTTGGAAGTGTACCATGTATTCCATTCAATGTAGCATGGAAGATTATGATGAAAGACCATTCTTATGATCTTGCCAACTTGCAGCTACAATAAATAGGGGAGAACATGAAAAGAATAAAGAAGGAAAATAATACCATGTGTAAGTTTGGCTTACTATTGGTTTGCATACTCTTTTGTGTATGAAATTCATTCCCTACTATTGGAAGTGTGACATGGAATAAGAAGAAACATGTAACTAAGTAGATTAATGAGTTTATCAAATAGCTAAGAGATGATTTTGAGAAAGTAATGGATAGGTATTTTGGGTAATTCAAATATAAGATGAAAATTATGTCTAGGATACATAAATAATTGGTCAACATATACTATGACAACATCTATTTCTTAGTTGATACAAATTAGACCTATATTCAAGATTTTATACTTTGAATTGCATGGTTGAGAACATTAGGGTATGAAATTATTATTGATGAGGTAGTAGCTTCCATTAATGCATTATTGGATGAGCCCATTGATGAAGATGCCAAACCATTTGGGACATATGATACAACCAAGATTAAAATAATGATGGAAACCAAACTACTAAAGATGAAAAGGAAAAGAAAGAAGATAATAAAAATATTTGAAGGAACACATGGTGAAGCACCATTGCATATAACATAGGGAAATTCAACCTTATGTTAAAGGATTTTCCAATGACTATTAAGTCAACCTTGCTCCAAATGATTTACCCTAGGCTGATACAATTATTATAAAGTAACAATAGAGCTTTGATCTGATACAACTTACAATCGTGCTTGTTGATTACAGATCACTATTCAATCCTCAACTCTGCAAGGCTTCCAATCTTTCCAGGTCTGACAAATTGTTCACCCTTCAAGCATTCATCCTCTTTAAGCCTTCTTTATTAGTATGCCATTGTATAATTCTTCACTTGATGAAGCAAACCCCTTTCCTTCTCCTTGTCATATTTTCACATGAAAACTATGCAACCACTTTTCTTCATGACCAGGCATTCCTACATATAGGAAATTAGAACTCTTTTCTCACTCATTATCCATCACTAAAATTAGGGTTTTCGATGGATTAGGTAGGATACAATGTATCTACCCCATATCTTTTCTTTTCTAGAAACTTTTCTTTGAAATCCATTTGAATGCACCTCCAAAATGGTTTACATAAGATTCTATGCCACAAACTCCTCAAACTTATCTTCCTCCTAATTTACAAGTTCCAAGAAAATAAATTTGTCAGCTTTTATTTGGCAAATCTTTGATCATTTTCATAATGCAATAGCTCAACATTATCAATCTTCTAATGCTCGACACATATTATGTTACTCAATATCTATTGTAAAATTAGTCGGCATCAACTAGATTTTACTGGTGCTTGGCATCAACTAACTTGCTCCACATCTACTAACTTACTCGACATTGACTAGAATTTTCTTTCACTTGGCTCCAACTGAATTTTTGCTTGACTTGCACTAATTTTGCTCAGCACCTACTATCAACCTAGTCAAGCTTGGCAAATGAACTTTGTTTAACTTTATTCTTAAAAGTTTTCTAAGTGTAGCCAGTCATTTTGTAACCTTAGGTAGATCATTAATACATTATGTTATCATTGTCTTAACTGATTCTTGCACTTCAATACATAATCATAACTCAACCTTTCCTCTAGGTACTTTTGTTACATCTTGTTGAACAAATCCTCATCATCAATCAACTAAGTGATAGTGCTTGAAACATATAAGCAATTATCTTGCCAACATGTAGCAGGTTTGACATTAGTGACAAAACAATGGTTAAAAGACATAGTCTTCTTCAACAATCCTTCTACTCAAATGATCTTTTCAATCATACATCAACAATCTCCCTCTTTGGCATTGATGGAAAACCAAACTAATCAACCAGTCAAAAAAATTATAAACATATTGTTCCATCAAACTAACTTGGTTAAAATAGTAAGGAAATACCAAAAAAAAACTTGTGATTGAAAATTCTCCCTCTATCAGTAGCTCCCTCTTCTGATTAGGTTACAAAATATAACTCTCTCTGAGTTCCTTCTTTTCTGTTCCTTTTCTTTCATGGATCAATATAATATTAGATTCTTCCTTTGATTACTTTATGCTTTCTCCCTCTTTCTTTATTTTAGTCTTGTGATCTTCTTATGGTGTGCTCTCCGTTGACTTCTTACACTTGATTAGTTTAATGTACTTTATCCCTCTTTGACAATAATGCGAAAGACGTATACTCAACACTTGGAATCTTTGATATATGAAAACATAGGATTTTTCAAGCTCTTCAATTTTCTCCCTCTGTCACCTTGCTTGTGACTAATTTGTAGTTTTAGCTCTGTAATTATTATAGGCAATTTCCTAAAGTAAGATCCACTATATCAATTTGTATGAAATGAATATTAGCTTATTTGATGCAGGGTACTCCCTCTATCTTTTACATAGCCTTTGATAGGGGTATCACCCCTAATTTACCTCTCAGATACTCATAAGCATCCTTAGGTAATGCCTTTGTGAAGATATTAGTAATTTTCTCCTTTGTGTTAACATATTCCATCTTCACCTCTTTATCTTGAACCAACTCCCTTACATAATGATACTTGATTGCAATGTGCTTTGTCTGTGTATGCATTACATGATTCTTTGGTATATTGATGGCACTTGTATTATCACAATAAAGTGTCACTGGTTCTGTGATTTCTTCCTTTATTCCCTTAAGTAGCTATTTGATCCATACAATGTTTGTGTAGTTAATAGCAACAACAACATACTTTGCTTCAGTAGTAGATTGGAGAGTACAAGTCTACTTCTTGCTAGTCCATGTAACAAGTCTTCTACCTAAGAAGAATGCTCCTCCATTGGTGCTCTTTCTATCAATATTATTTTCAGCCCAATGAGTATCAGTGTAGGCTTTTAGTTCAAACTTTTCATTCTCTTTACAGTATAGACCATACTCTTATGTTCCTTTCAAGTATCTCATTATCCTTTTCACAACCATCAAGTGGTTCTCTCTAGGGTTAGTAGAGAATCTTGCAACTATCCCCATAGCTAATGCAATATCAGGTCTACTATGTACTACACATTGTAATTTTCTAATCATAGATCTATATAATGTTTGATTTAGCTTAGTTAAAACATCATTTTTTGATAGCTTGAGTGTTGTCATCATAGGTGTACTTATTGGTTTTGAGTCCTCTAGTCCAAATGACTTCAATATCTCTTTGACATATTTTGACTAAGTGATTTATACACCAAATTTCTTCTGATAAACTTGTAATCCCACAAAGAATTTGATCTAACCAAACATTGACATTTCAAATTCTTGCTTCATCTAATTTGCAAAATCTTTATACAAAGCATCTTGTCCTCCAAATATGATATCATCAACAAACATTTTAGATAATAGTATACATTTTGCTCTATCTATCTTGATGTACAAATTATTGTTATCATCTATCCTTTGAAATCCAATGTTAACAAGATAAGTATGAAGTCTTTCATACCATGCTCTTGGTGCTTGTTTCAATCCACATAGGGCTTTTCACAGTCTACATACCATGTTCTTATTATTTTTTTCGACAAAAGCTTCTAGTTTTTTTATATAGACTTCTTCTTCTAATATACCATTTAGAAATGTAGACTTGAGATCCATTTGATAAACTTTGAAACCTTTGTATGCAACATAAGCAAGTAGAATTATCACTCCTTCCATCTTTAGAACAGGGGAAAATGTTTCACCATAGTCAATTCCTTCTTCTTGTGCATACCCTTTGCAAACTAGTCTTTCTTTGTTTCTTGTCACTTCACCGTTCTCATCTAACTTTTTTCTAAATACCCATTTTGTGTCAATCACATTGTTATCTTTTGATCAAGGAACTAGACTCCAAGTCTTGTTCTTTTCCATCTACCAAATTTCTTCTTCCATAGCCTTGTACCAGTCATCATCTCCCAATGCATCTCTCACTGTCTTGGGTTCCTTCATGCTTAACAAACATGATTCACTTCTCAATCTATTTCTTTTCATTGGCCTTGCTTCTTTGTCTCTAATAATTTGATCTATAGGATGGTGTCTTTTGACATATTTGGATAGTCTAGGCTCAATTCTTGTGTTGGCATTTTGTCTCTCAACTTCAATATCACTGTGTACAACTCTATCAGGTATTTCAACATCTCTTTCATGTATAATAATCTCATAGTAAGATTGTGAATTTTCTTCATTTTGCAATATAACATCTGCATACAACTTGGCATTCATAAGATGCGACTCGATAGTTTTTTTCTTTCAACATGATTTGTAGCATCTTCTTTAGTAGGAATTCCTTCATAATAATATACAAATGATTTATATTCTTCTAGTTCTTTTGTTGGTTTAGCTTCATGTGCTTTTGTAAACTCATCAAAATTCACATTTACACTTTCCACAATTTTGTTAGTGTTAGTATTTAAACATTTATAATATTTACTTGTTGTGGAGTAACCAAGGAATATACCTTCTTCGCTCTTTGCATCAAACTTTCCACTCCTAAGATCTTTAAGAATATAGCATTTACTTCCAAATACCATAAAGTATTTCACATTAGGTGGATATCCATACCATTGTTCATAATGTGTTGAATGAGTACCTTTCTTGACTTACACATGGTTCAAGGTGTATACAATAGTACTTACAACTTCTCTCCAATATTTTAGAGAAACAATCTTCTCCATCATGAGTGTTCTAGCACAATCCATTATAGACCTATTTCTTCTTTTAGCAATTCCATTTGTGGAGGGGTCCTAGGTGTAGATGTTTATCTCTTGATTCCTCTATTATTAAAGAACATCTCAAACTCATTTGAAGTGAATTCTCCTCCTTTGTATGATCTCGAGCATTTCAAAATCTTACCTATTTCTTTTTCCACTCTTGCCAATTACCATTTAAACATTTGAAAAGCATTTGATTTTTGTTTTAGAAACATGACTATCATCATCCTAGAGTAATCATCAACAAACAACATTATATACTTATCTTCTTTGTAGCTTTGCACTTCAATATGTCCACACAAGTTAGTATGAACAATTTCAAGTATTTCCTTAGAGGTATAAGCTTTACTTTTAAAGCTTGACTTTGTTATCTTGCATAGCTGAAATTGTTTGCACATTATATTTTTCGGTTTTTCCAACTTAGGCAAACCTCTAACTCTTTTCATGTTACTAATACTAATCAAATTATCAAAATTCACATGACATAATCTCTTGTACCATATCCATACATCATCAAATTTTTCAATAAGACAAATAGCATCTTCTATATCCAAATAGAACAAATTGCTTCTAGTTTGATCACCTTTTCCAATCAAGTTTCCATTTGTATCATATATCTTGGCTGATTTTTTTTCAAACTCAACTTTGCATCCAAAATTATTTACTTGTGACACACTTAATAGGTTATAATTCAATCCTTCAACATAATAAGCATTGTCACATGAAATCTTGTCTGTGAGTTTAATAGACCATTTTTCTTTTATGAAACACGGTGCATCTTACCAAATCTTACACTATTTCCATCCTAATAGGTTATGGTAATGAACTTACTTTTGTCTCCAATCATGTGATGTGAGTATCCACTATCAATGATCCATTTATCATTCTTTTTCACACAAATCATTAGTGCAGCTAGCTCATCCTCATTAGATTTTTTCTTCATTGGAATATATACCACTTCATCATCATTTTCATTAGAGTCATGTTCATCAACAATGTAGTATGACTTCTTGCCTTTGTCTTTGTAGTGTCTTCCATCATCTTCTCTTCTATTTTTGTTTTTGTTCTCTTCTCTAAATTTATTCTTTTATGTACATCTTACTGCAATATGACCAACTTCATTGCAATTGAAACAAATGATGTGTGAATTATCTTTGAACTTGCCTTTTCCTCTATGAAATCTTTTTGCTAGCAATGCTTCTAATTCTTCAATGTCTTCCTCATCTATGTTATTGTCAATGGATGCATACTTTATCTTCCTTTTCTTCTTCTTTTTCTTTACCTCCTTAGAATCCTTCAGTAACAATTTTTCTTTGAAAGTTGATTCAATACTCTCTGGTCTATAATTGTCAAAATTAGATAACTCATAAGCAGTGAATCTTCCTACTAGACCTTCAAGGGTTAGATCATTTCCTGGTATACATCTTAACTCTTGGATTTTAGATACTCTAATAGCATACACAGCCATCAATGTTCTCAAGAATTTACTCAACACAATATCATCATCTATTTTACTAGTAGCACCTTTTATTGCACTAATAACTTCTTTTGTTCTAGCAACAAATTGAGCAATATTCTCACCATCTTCCATTCTCATGTCATCAAACTTGCCTCTAAGGCTCTCTAACTTGGCTCTTTGAATATTTTTGTATCCTCCATAGATTTTGTCTAAGGCATCCCACATCGGCTTTGCATTCTTAAGGCCTTTGATATCATCAAATTCAGCATAGCTTAAGGCAGAGGAAATCTCCAACATCGCCTAATTGTTTTCTTTCTTTTTCTTCAAATCTTTAGTAGTTAGAGCTCTTACTAGATCAACATGTTCTACTACAATGCAAGATTGTGCATAATCTCCAAGTCCTCCAAAGTGTAGCTTCATCAAACTTTGCTATGCAAAAAAGTTATCTCTATTTAGCTTGGGTACTTCTCTTTTTGACATCTTGATCTTTGTGCTTCTAGTACATTAAAACCAATCCTCTTAAGTAGATGGCTCTGTCTAATACCAATTGTTGGAATTATTTTAGAATAACTGGGGGGGGGGGGGGAGTGAATCAGTTATTCAAGGTCTAGATGTACAAACAAAACTTTTCACAATTTAGTGAACCTATAAAACATTCTTAACCATGCATGCATTCATTGTGTGTTAACAAAAACTGATACTTTTCTGTCAAATTAACTTGCAAAAATGTAAAACATAAAACACAACATATCCATAAGCGCATTTGACACAATGATTTAATGTGGAAACCCAATTTGGAAAAAAACACCAGTAACATGCTACTCCTTTCTCACTCTTCTAAAGTGATTCCCTGTTAAAGGTTACAAAACACACTGTTAAATATGATCCAGTTAAGGGATTTCAATCACCCTGTTAAAATTGACCCTTGCTAGAGGACTTTAGGCCATTCACTTGGAATGCCACCCTATTCAAGAATTTTCCAATGACTATTAAGTCAACCTTACTCCAAAGTATTTACCCTAGGCTGATACAATTGGTAGAAAGTAATAGTAGAGTTTTGATTTGATACAGTTTACAACCTTACTTCTTGATTATAGATCACTATTTAGTCCTCAACTTTGCTAGGCTTCCAATCTATGTAGCTCTGACAACTTGCTCACCCTTCAAGCATTCATCCTCTTTAAGCCTTCTTGCTTAGTATGTCATTGTAGACTTCTTCACTTGGGTCACTTGATGAAGCAAACCCCTTTCCTTCTCCTTGTCAAATTTTTGCATCAAAACTCTCGAACCACTTTGCTTCATGACTAGACATTCCTACACATAGGAAACTAAAACTCTTTTCTTGCATAGTATCCATCACTAAAAATAGGGTTTTCAATGGATTAGGTAGGATACAATGTATGTACCCCATATCTTGTCATTTCTAGAAACTTCTCTTTGAAATCCACTTGAATTTGCCTATAAAATGGTTTACATAGGATTTTGTGGAACCAGCTCATCAATCTTATCTTCCTCCTAATTCACAAGTTCCAAGAAAACAAACTTGTCAACTTTTATTTGGTGAATCTTTGATCTTTTCCATAATGTAATAGCCTGGCATTACCAATCTTCTAATGCTTGACACATACTATGTTACTTGGCATCTACTATAGAATCACTCGACATCAACTAGATTTTACTGGTGCTCAACATCAACTAAAAATTACTTGGCATCAACTAACTTGCTCAACATCTAGTAACTTACTTGGCATCCACTAGAAATTTCTTTCACTTGGCTTCAACTAAATTTTTTCTTGGTTTACACTAACGTTACTTAGAACCTACAATCAATTTGGTCAAGCTTGACAAATGAACTTAATTTTAACTTTATTCTTCTATGTTTTCTAAGTGTGGCCAGTCATTTTGTAACCTCAAGTAGATCATTAATACATTATGTTATCACTATCTTAGCTAATTCTTGCACTTCAATACATAATCATAACTCAACCTTTCCTCTAGGTACTTTTGTTACATCTTTTAGATCAAATCCTTATCATCAATCAACTAAGTGATAGTTCTTGAAACATATAAACAATTGTCTTGCCAGCATGTAGCAGGTTTGAATCAGTGAAAAAAAAATGATTGAAACACATAGTCTTCTTCAATAATATTTCTACTCAAATGATCTTTCCAATCATACATCAACACTTAGGACGTCATATTCAGGGAACAAAGGAGGTTGTGAAACCAAATTCATCAAGTGAACTCATTTCTACTGAAGAGAAGAGAATGGTTAGAGAAACATGTGACAAATATGAAAGATAGATAGATTGGTGAAGAGATAAGGGAAAAATGTGTTGAGGAGTCTCACAGACTGAACATGGAAATTCAACTCATATTATATAACAATCTATGATGAGAACCAACACCCCGGAGTTAAATGTAAAGAAATCTAAGAAAAGAAAGTTGAAATCTCCTAGAGAAATTCGAGGAAAACCCATTACACTTGGATAAGTAATTGTTATTTCAAATCAAGACACAAATAATCTAACTTATGCTCAAATGAAGACACTTCAAGAGTTACTAGCAAGGAAAACTAGATAAGAGGAGATGAGAAGAGTGTTGGTCTAAATTTTTGCATGATAAAATTCCTTTGTCTAGGAATAGAAAATTCAGATTGTACCCATTAATGGATAATAGGTTTTCTAGATAATTCATTTGTTTGCTAGCCTTTGAAATTTTTTGTGAAAACCCTACGTTTCATTCCATTTGTAAATTGTTAGGCGCAAATTATTTGAAATTTTGAATAGGGTGAATATTCTGTTGTCTTTTTATCCTCCGTGCCCCCGAGCTACTTTTCCTCTCAAATTCCCCAACCATCTGATCTAAATAGATCCACCATTGTTGTTTCCTCGTTATGAAAACATGGGCACTCTTTATGTATAGCGAGGTAGCGAGTGCCAAAATTTTTATAAGACGGGGCTGCAAAATGAAGACACAATAGTCGGAGATTTGTTTTCTGGCTGATTTCTCAGTTATGTACACCTTGGAAGTACTGTTAGAGCAAGAAAAGGGACCTAGTTAGAAACAATCAGAAGTCAGCGCCAAAATGAGGGTCTTTTCAATGTTTCTCTACCTCGCTATCAAAAAAATTTAACATCTCACCGTTAGCAAAGTAGCGAGGCACTGTAAAATACAAGACACGGTGGCCTCAAAATCTATCAATAACCATGATTTGTCCAGGTGGCATGACCAATAATAACTGTTGTTGTTAGAAGCAATTGGTAGGAGCAATAATTATTTGATGGGTCCTTGTATTTCATGGTGCCGAGATTTATTAAAGTTGCCAAAGCTCGCTACCTCGCTATCGGATTTTTTTTTTTTGTTTTACTACTGTTGGTTTGAATTTTCACATGATAAAATTCCTTTGTCCAGGAATAGAAAATTTAGATTGTACCCATTAATGGATAATTGGGTTTCTAGATAATTCATCCATTTTCTAGCCTTTGAATTTTTTTGTGAAAACCCTATGTTTCATTCCATTCATAAATTTTCAGGGATGAAATATTTGAAATTTCAAATAGGGTGAATATTCTGTTGTCTTTCTATCCTTTGTGCCCCCGAGCTACTTTTCCTCTCAGATTTCCCAACTGCCCGATCTAAATAGATCCACCATTTCCATTTCCTCACTATGAAAACATGGGCACTCTTTATGTATAGTGAGGTAGCAAGTGCCAAAAATTTTATAAGAAAGGGCTGCAAAATGAAGACACGACAGTCAGAGATTTGTTTTCTGGCTAATTTCTAAGTCACGTACACCTTGCAAGTACTGTCAGAGCCAGAAAAGGGACCCAGTTAGAAATAGTCAGAAGTTAGCGTTAGAATGAGGGTCTTTTAGATGCTTCGCTACCTCGCTATTAGAAAATTTTAACATCTCCCCGTTAGCAAAGTAGCGAGGTGCCATAAAATACAAGACACGGTGGGCTCGAAATCTATCAGTAACCATGATTTGTCCAGGTGGCATGACCAGTAATAACTACTATTGTCAGAAGTAGTTGGTAGGAGCAATAACAATTTGATGGGTCCTTGTATTTCATGGTGTCGATATTTATTAAAGTTGCCAGAGCTTGCTACCTCGCTATCGAAAAATTCTAACATCTCGTCGTTAGCAAAGTAGCAGGGCACCATAAAATCAACAACCAGTGGGACCTCAAGTAACGTGGACGATGACTAGGACTAAAGTAAAGTCTTGTTGGGTGCCAACAGTGCAGAATCTCCTATGTCATCAATACTCTATACCCATGCCCCATTGATCAAGCATACAAGAGATCCTGATTGTTAGATCAAAGTGGAATCAACAGTCCTTGCTATCTCACTTTGGAAAGTTGCAAGTTGTTTAAGCTATGCAACATAGCAAGTATGGGGCCCACCAACTTTCAAGAAACTTCGTGCAATTTCTCCACCTTAGATTTATTCTCAGATCAACAACTGTTGCTATCTTTCCATGAAGAGTTGCTAGGGCGATACGTATAGTGAGGTAGCAAATGAGGGCCCACCATTGTCTTTCTAAGCAATACAGTAACATATCATCTGCAAGATCAAGATCAGATCGATGGCTATCACTGCTTCGCTATGGCAAGGTGCTCGTTCTTTATGTATAGCGAAGTAGCGACCTGCTAACATGTATCCTCAATAACCAATGGGTCCAGATAAAAGCACCATCAAGGACAAAGCTATGTACGTGGGTAATTTTCATTGGATTGATTGACCAACTTGTCAAGTGCAATGACTAGTTATCTTTCTCCATATCCCATGATCGTAGGATTTTTAAAGATCAATGGCATAGATTTAAATGCAGAATATGCTGCCACTTTGTGTATTAATTAGACATGAAAGCTTCACATGTGAGGAAAAATAGAGTATAATACAGAAGATTTCATTAGTTTCACCTTACACAAGAAAAGATTTCTAGCTATTCTTGAGCAGGAACAATTATTGAAGAAAATTGTGTTGGAGTTTGGCAAGCTTGTGAAGCAGTTTGTTCGTGGAAAAAATCTGCAAGAATACAGAGGAAAATGAGGACATAATTCAAGTAAGTAAATATACTATAATCTCTGTAGGTGTTTTAGTTCTATAAAGCATAATCAAAGATGCCTCCAAAGAAGGGATTTTCAGGTCAAGTAAATTATTTGGATAAAAATGTACATGATGACTTGCTTGAGTTGCTACCTGAGTCTACTTTAGAGACAGTGCAAGTTAAAAGGTTGAACTCATTAAACCCTAGGCTGAGGATAGTTGATGGATTGTATGACAAGGGTAATTAGGTCTAGGATGCTCAAACCTCGCAAACTGGTTTGAATTTGTTCAAGAAATGGTTTGCAGAAAGGAAATTGTATGCCCCACATGCCAATATATGGAATTTTGACCTAGGAAAGCTAGTTGTTCCCAGTGTGTTTATGGATTATGACCTCCTTGAGGTGGTGGTGAAGAGTTATGATCAAGCCACTAGGGTAGTGAGAAGAGTAGATGGTGAATTTTTAATCACCATCAGTCCAGAAGAGATTAGGGAAGTTTTTCGTTTGGGACCTCTCACTAGGTATCATGTGCCCATTGATTTGATAGAATAGAAAAAGAATATATTTCAAAGAAGGATGTAGTTAGACAAGGTGCATTGAAGGCCCACATTAGTAGAATTGGAACCCTACCAGCAATAATATCATCCTCTAAAGAACCTTTCAAGAAATTACGCTTCAATGCCAGGGTAGTAGAGATATATAGGACCATGTGCAGAGTTTTTGGAGAGGGTGAAGAAGACATTATCCCTGTGAGTTTTATGTATATGATCACTCAAATCTCCTCATTTGGTGTGGAAATAATTTTTAATTTTTCTTTTTATCTAGCTGATGAGATTCACAGTGGATTGGTGAGGGTTACAAAGGGTAAGGTAGAAAAGGTTTGGGGCCAATATTCCTTGTTGATGCACATGTTTCTATTTAAGGGGGCTACATACTTTAGTAAAGAAATTGTTCTGAACAAAGAACAAGGGGGGGAAGCTCTACCAGTTTAATTATGGAGTGTAGATATGATTAGAGAGGCAAAAAATTCTAGTTTTGTTAGATTTGACAAGCACTTTGCCTCCAAACTAAGATGCCTCATATTGAGTGACAATCCCAAAATTGGTAAGGCACTAATGCACCTTGTTAGGCCTATGGACAAACTCCATAGTCTGAAATTTTCACATAATTGGGGAGACATCATCCCATATTCAGTTTCAACTAATATTAGAGTTTATGGATTCAAAGGGACACCCCATGTACTACCTTACCAAGTGCCCTTAAAGGTAGGAGTGGCTGAATTTTGGTGGTAGTTGGGAGGAGTGGAAGAAGCCTTTTTGCACAAAAGGGGAACAGGATCAATTTTTTGCACTTGCACAGTAGCCCACTAGTTTGTAATAACCAAGGAAGGGTGGGTCTTCCTCTACAAATTTTTGGATCAATATAAAATGACAGTATCTCACTCTCATTTTTGTGATGCAGAAGATTTCTTTAATTTTTCTCTTAGGCATAGAATCAAGCTTTGTCCAGTTCAGCATGAATTTTATTTCCCTAAAGATGTAATAAGGAATGAGTACTCTCTGCAGGAGCAAGAAATAAAGAAAGAAAAATGGAGAGTCTATTCAAAAGTTTTGGATTTTATTAATTGTTTTGATAAAGGTTACAACCCTCTTAGTAATGTTGTGACTACTGCAGATAGAATAAATAAGCTTATGAGTACATTCCTCAAAATAATGGAGGTAATGAATGAGAAGAAGCAACATTTCATTGATTCTTTTC
The DNA here is from genome assembly GCA_028749045.1 of Cupressus sempervirens. Taxonomy (NCBI): domain Eukaryota; kingdom Viridiplantae; phylum Streptophyta; class Pinopsida; order Cupressales; family Cupressaceae; genus Cupressus; species Cupressus sempervirens. The sequence continues at coordinate 262,496,615 of CM053785.1, read as the reverse complement.
TAGAAAAAGCCAGGGAAATGATGAGAAGATTGGTTTTACTCCCAATATAGGGGCAAGCCCACTGGTTGTGCAAAGGAGGACATGATATACTATCATTCAGGATCAAAGGCCCATTATGAATAAAGGAAAATAGATAGTTGAATCTACTAGTGCTATTTTTGAAGAAATGCCACTTGAACCTTCTACTAAGAGAAGAAGGATAATAAGGGAAGAGGAATCACATGATGAAATTTATTCACCTTCCTAGACCCCTATGAGAATTGGGGAGGAGCATCTCATTGATGAGCAAATTGAGCAAATTAGATCACAAGGGGGAGTCTTTGTTACCCAAGTAGAGATTGATGAAGGGAACCCCTAGGAGCCTCCTGTGCCAAGTTTTGAGTTAACTATAGTAGATTTCAGGGGAAGAGAATTAGACTCTATTCTAGAACAAGCCAATCATCAACTTTTTTCTGATGACAGTTTTGTAAAATCTAGGGTTTTCCATCAGTTTGCTTGAAGGGAAAACATGCATAATTTTGAGGAAAGATGTAAAAATATGAAAGTAAGACATCTAGAAATGGATGAAGCCTCCATTTAGGATCAAACAAAGGAACAAATGATACAAGAGTTCCAAGATATAACCCCAGAAGAGGGGAGACAGATGGTAAAGGCTACAAATATTTTATTATTGCCCAATTGGGACATTGCTGATGCCTTGGTTTTTAATTTTGTGTCAAATAATTTGGGATTGCAAGATCTAGATAAAAAGGAGTTCTTGAGAACTACATTCAGTAATGACCAAGCTGCTCTTGTTATGTGGTCATTAAGAAGAGGATCTAGGGCTACTCCATCACAGCCTGATGATTCAAGACTAACATGGAGTATCATTGTAAGGAGAGTTGTTGATACCTCACATGTACAGGTAGCCCACATGAATGTGGATTATTCTCAATTTTCCTTGGCTACTACAGAAAAGGAAGAAAAGGAAATGACTAAGCTATAGGAAAAGTATGAAACAGTGGTGGATGCCTACATTAAAGAGGTGAAAAAGAGAATTGAGCTTGAGAACAAGCTATTGGGAAAATCCACTAAGCCAAGAATAACATACCCTCACCCCCCAGTTGAACCCATCAAATCCACCCCCCTCATAGAAATATGAGATACACCCCAAAAGCATTAGTACTACACTGCTGAGGAATTTGAAGAAATAAAAGGTAAACTATGGGCCTTACATGTAGAATTGGAATCCAAATATGAAGATAAATTAAGAAAAGCTCTCATGGATTTGGGGGAAAAAGTTGAATGGCTGCTAATTTATGATTAGTTGGCTAGAGTGATCAGTATCTGGGAGGATTTGAAAGCCAATGATGAGGCTCTAATGCTTATTGTGAATAAATGGGTAAGAAGGAAGAAAGCAATAACGTTTTTGTGTTTCTCTATTATAGATGATTCTTTTGATCAAATTGAAAAAACATTTAATATTGTTTCTGATCTTGCTGATTTTGATAATAAAAGGATTCATTTACAAATAATAATAGTGGGTTACTTGAACAAGTAGAAGAGCCAAAAATTTAGTTTGTTTCCTCGTGCCCTAGATAAAAAGAATAATTTGAAAAGCAAAGATGAATGGGCAAAGGAACTTGATGATTTATTCTGTTTAAGAATGAATCAAGTCATTAATGAAATAGGGCATGCATGGTGGGCTACCACAATAGAAGAAATGGTGAAGGCCCAAATATTCTTTGATTCTTTAAAACAAGAATTCATTGCCATTGATAATGAAGCTAAATATGTGCTAGAAAGACAGAGGGATATTTTGCAATTCAATTGGCTAGATGACAAATTATTTGACAAGTGGATGGCATAAATGGCTCCTGGTGAATAGTTTGATGAAGGTGAAAATGATAATGATGAGGTGCAAGGTGAGGAAATCTAAATCATTGATAACATCACTACTCAGGCCCAATTGGAAGAAGAAGACAAGAATAATCTATCACTTTTAATTGCAAACCCCAAGACCATAGGATGCTGATACAACTAAAGAAATGGAAAAGGTAGATGTTGTTCCTACCATACAAGATAAAGGTGGTGAAAACCCATAGGTGGAGATTGACGTGCCATCATCAGAACAAACCTCATTGTTGGTTAATTTTTCTATTGCATACGAAGAAGGATAAGAATAGTAGCCAACTTAGCAACATTAGAGCATGTGACAAAAGCTGACCCACCAAAAAGAATGTTTTGACATGGACATCTTTTGTTACCAACATTTTTGTCTTTTGTGATAGGTGTATGTAAGTATTCCTTGTAAAAGACACTTGTCAGTCACATTTTCCCTTTTCTTGTTGCAACTCACGCCTATATATAAGTGAGCTTTCAAGGCAATGTGAGGGTCCGAATTCTATTTTATCTAAGTGATATACTTAGTCTATTTTTGGTCCATTGTTTTGGAGCAAGTTTGTGATGTTTTTCTCTGTTAGTTTCTGAGAATACATGAATAATAGAATGATCCCTGTGTTTCTTCCAGAGGTCATTCTGAGTTTACTGTAAATGTATACAATTTTCAAAGAAAATGAATACAAATTATGAGCTGTCCCCATATCAGTTCTTTCTGAATCTTGTCTCCTTTTGATTTCTTGGTTATCTTGATATTTTATAAGTAAAGGCTTGTGCAATTGAATGCAATCCAGTTAGGTTGTATATCTATTTTTTACTACTGTTAATTCAATGGATTAAGTAAAAGCTTTGATGAATTTGATAAGATTTCTGTAGTAGGGGAAATGATTTTTGAATGATAAATTCTGATAAGAATTGCTGATAAAATTTGTTGTAAGGCAACAAATTAGATCTAAGAATTTGTTGTAGACTCTGAGCCCCAATGGATTAGGCACTGGTCAAATTTGATCTAGCTGAAAGAGAGATTTATCATAAATGGTTTTCAAATGCAAAATTATAATCAATTTAACTTTTATTTCCTAAATATTTTCAAAGTTGGCCTGTACTTGTTTGCATGGAATGTTTTAGCTTCAGTTAGCCACTATTGCTGAGAACATCTGTAGACCTATAGAAGAATTTTGGCTAGATCTGTTATATGGGATGTGTTTAGCAAATTGTCATGAATTATGTATGTATTTGAGGTTTTGAGATGATAATCAAAATGGAACTAAAATAATCCTCATATAGTGTTTCCCAGTCTTGAATCATCCCTGTGTATACCCACCCTAGTTTTGTAGAGCCTGAAGAGTAGAAAACCACCCTTGGTTTTGTTGAAGTTGGGCCCAAATGGTTTGTACATACAATTGTTAATAAGAATTGGCTAGTCTTTAGATTGTGTGAGTATTGTCATCTTGGTATTAAGCATTTTGTTGCTTAGTAGTTTTAAAACACCAACAAAGAGAACAACAAAAAAGAGAAGTACTTTATGAGCTTGTTGCCCCACTTTTCACCCTGTATCCATCTTTCAAAAAGTGGAAATTTTTTTGTCTTAGTTTGTTCTAGAGGTGTCTGGGTTTTTTTTTTCCCCCCTTAGATGAAAACAGTCATCATCAAATTTTCCATCTTTTCCTTCTTCCACATTTTTATGGCTAGGTGGGTTTTTCCTCAATGTCATTAGTCTATTGGTAGCTTAGTACCTAATTTTATGGAGATTCTTGTAATTCATAAAGCTATTCACAAATATGAACTTGTGCATAGATTATCATGCTTTTCCTGTGCAAGAATAAAGCTTGTGAGAAATTGAACATCACCTTCTCCTCGGCGAGTTTTCAACCCATGAAGATTATTTCCTACAAAGGTTAACAAATGAGGCTTATGCATTGAGGTAATAAGATAATGAGTTGATTTATGGAAAATTTACATTTTCATTATAATTTTCTACCTTGGGAAATGTTTGGGATTCATCATGATGCTTAGAATCATCCTTAGCAGAAAACCAAAAAAATGACTTCTCCTCGGTGAGCTTTTGACCCATGCAGTCAGTTTTCTACCAAGAGCAATTGTGAAGGAAAGAGGTAAAGAAGTGGGCCCCCCTTTGACTTTTGTAGTCCTTTTGAGATTTTCTAAACCCAGAGTAAATGTTAACTCAAAAGGTAGAGTATAAATAAAGCCTGGGCAGAAAAAAAAATCCCCTTCGCCTCGGTGGGTTTTCAACCCATGAGGTCGATTTTTTGACATTCACAAAAAAATCAACTTTTTAAGCATATTGGGCTCACAAATTGGACATGAGACATCTCAAGATGTTAATGAAAACAATTTAACCATTCTTGGAAAGGTATTCTAGGTAGAATCTAGCTAAGCAGATATTTACTTATGGAGTACTCTGTTCTTAATTCTCTGAGACTGAAAGGAAAATGGAAAGGTAAATATGAAAAGAAGGAAAGTTACTGTTAGGAAAATGGAAGTAGTGAAAAGACACCAAGATGTCTATTAGAGTCTCCTACATTTACTAATTCAATGGATTTATCCTTTAATTCATTTGTGTGGTGTGGATCCTGAAGATTAATGGATGAATTAAGATTTCTATATAGAGGGAAACATAATAGTTTTTCAAACTACTGCTTTTTCTTGAATTTTTATGCTATTAAATTGCACAACATTTTTAAATTTCTTGTGCTTGTGAATTCAATCCTTTGTGTCTCACCCAAATTTAAAGTTTCAATTTACTTCTTTCTCAAATAGAATGGTAACTAGATTTGTAGGATTTTATGGGCTTAATGAGATTAAGTCCACATTACAGAACTTCATAGATACCTCACTCCACTTTCATGATATTCAAGATTTTTAAAGAAGGTTGAGGTCAAAGCCAATTCATCCTATAACTAAGAAGCTCCAAGGAAGTGGGCTAGTGGAGGTAGTTGGGTTCCTGGTGGTAGTCCAAGGTTTAGAATTGATTATTGAATGCATAAATCACTACAATCTAGATTCCAAAAAAAATCTACTGCCTAATCATACAGTTCTAATCTCCATTGATAGGAAAACTATGGTGAATTGTCTCTAAGTCCCAAAATGGAAGGATTTTTCTAAATTAACATTAGGAGGAGCGGTCTTTGAGTTCTCCTTGAAGAAGATGGTGTGGAGGAAATACATTATGCAATCCTAGTTTCAAAAGCTACAATCTCAAGCTTGAGATTGTAGATATTCTAGTTCTCCTAAACATATTGAAAGGTGAGGTAGAGGCTCTCAATTTTGTTGAATAGTATTTATTTTTGGTACAAATTATCTATTCAGATACACAATATATTGATTAGGCCCATGAGGTAAGTGAGCATCTGTCCAGAGCTCTTAGTACTGTAAAGTTTTACAACTCCTTTTATATGTCTTCTTTTATAATTTATATGCTAGCCTCTCTATAGTTGTGGCCAGGCTTTCCAAGAATAGAGAATTTCCCTAATGATAAAGAAAGTTATGAGTTCTATCCATGTTTGCAATTATAGAATAGTTATGTAGAATATGTCAAGGCTAATGATGCATTTACAACGAGAATTTGTAGGGAACTCCAAGGATGCTGAGAGAGGAGGTTCAGCCCAGAGGCAATGGAAGCTATTAGTCAGCTTGGGAACTATTTTATCCAATTCTCATCCTTCTCATATTTGCATCTTGTAGCTTTCAATGGATTCCCCTTGAAGCTACCCAGGTACCCAAATGACATGATCATGCTAATAAAAATTGTGAGGCAAGTGGTGTAGGTGAATGTGCTAAGTGAAAGCTTGAAGAAGAAAGGGTATGAATTCCCTATGAGAGTTGGAGCCTACAATTGTGAGTCTCGCTTTGATGCAAAGAATATGCTTTAAATGTTTGAGTTGAAATATAAATTGGAGGCATATGAGGTCATGAGATCTATGTTTGACCCAAATGGATATGCGAGGGATGTGTTGTAGACTGGAAGTGTGATCAAACACATTACCACTATCAAAGACTATTGGGTGGAATCTAAAGATGAACTTGAAAGTAGAGATTGTTCTTTTGCTAGGCTCACAATGGAGTAGACTAAAAAATATGGTATCAACTTCATTGTAGAAGGCTTGGAAGATGATGGAAAAAATATGTATAGTAATACCTATTTAACTAAGTTAAGGGGCATTCCTATCAATTCACAACCTTATGTAGATGCTAAGGAGAATTTAGATATTATTATGGCTAGGATAATCAAGAGAATGGGGAAGTGGGTTTAATGGATTACCAAGAGGAGCTGGAGAAAAGTTGCAGCCACTCAAGCCTCTCCAGTAGCTGCAACATCTTCTTCATCCTAGAGTACTACACTAGGTATAACAATAGCTACCACTCAAGGACCATCTAAGCCTTCGAGTGGAGGTGATCAACCTCTAGACAAGAATATTCCCATAGCCAAGACTTGTCATGATGGGTCCTTCCCAGTCATTGGAACCCAAACTAGTTTCGAAAAAAAGAAGACAAAGGAGCCAAAGCATAGTGCTACCAACCCAAATTCCACCCCCCCATGTCACACTAGTCCCATCACCTCATGTTTCTCCAGTTCCTTCTCATCATACTACTCTAGTTTCCTCTCCTCATCATAGCCCTATTCTGCCAGCAAGTGCTACACTTTTGCAACCAAGTGGCTCTACAATACAAATAGTAGATTTGGGAGATGGAAAGAGTAGTATTAGTGAGTCTACCGAGTCTGATGAGGCAATGAAGAAAATTCTAGAAGTAGATAAAGGCTAGAGCTCTTCTAAGCTCATCTCTCAAGATCTCAAGAATCCCTTCTCTTTGACTCCTATGACAATACCTCTAGTTAAGAATAAAATGTTTAGTATAGAATCACTTGGGATGGTCTCCAAAGTGATAGGTATTGATTCTTGGTTAGAGGATAATCTAGAAAGAAAGAGGAAAAGGAAAGATGAGAGCACTTCTACCAAAGACACTGTATCCCTTGCAGTTCATTCTGGATCTACATTGACCAAAGTAGAGAAGCATAAAACCTTGTCTATACTTGGGCAAGATCCAGAAATAGGGAACCTAACAATGGAGATAGCTAAGACCAACAAAGGAGGAAGGATTGAAGACATGACTATTGATGACTTTACTCTACACTCAGTGGACCTTGGAGAGGCTAGGCATGACACTAAAGTTGTCTTGTGGAAGTCAACCAATGAGGTGATTGAGGGGCAATTAGAAAGTTTGAAGTTGTCCAAGATCAGAATGAAGGTTGGATAGAAGAATTGAATAGGTTCATCAAAAAATTAGTTAGTCCATTGGCAGCTATCTTTGGAGTATCAGTAACCAAAAATCCAACTACTGCTGAGGTTTAGGCTCCCATCTGTCAACTTCAGGAAGATAAGCATTTTGGCCAGATTGGTAAGGAATGGATTGAGAAGCTCAAATCAGAAGGAGCCACTATTATAGAGAAAATTGGTAATGTTATCCTAAAGTTGGAAATGGAGAAGGATAACATCTTATCAATTAGAAATACTTTGGCAAGAGAAATGATGAAGTGTGATGATTATGTCTCCCTTTTGAAGATGATCATACAGATGAAGGCAAAATAAGTTGTTGAAGAAAAAAATTTATTGAAGGGAGATGAACCTCTATTTGAGTGGCTTCAAAAGCATGCAATTCAAGATATAAATGATCTTATTGGTAGAGAAAGGGCTTAAAGAAATAAAGAATAAAGTGAATAAGACTCAAGATAGTCTGTCTGGTGTATCTTCCAGTATTTAAAATAGGGTTTTTGAACTCTAGACTCTAAAATAATGCATACACATGGCCACAAAGGAGCTACCAAATCAATTGAATGCAGTGAAGGAGTTGGCTTGAGAACATTCCAAATGGATTTTGAGATACACCAATATACACATGTTGAGGCATGGAGAACTCATCCCAATCATAGTTTCCACTAAGGCCTATAGAGAAAAATTAGAAAAGGGGAAGAAGTCAAAGTGAATCACATTTTGGCTCCTTTTTTGTTTTCTTATGTAATTATTGTAATATGACAAATTGGTGCCTTGCGATTTGTCATCTTTGAGAAGATGAACCGATTGTACTTCCATTATAATGGTCATCTCAAAATTGTATATGTATGAGATTGAAAGATTAATAAAAGGTTAATAAATTTTTGGTGTGAAATACTTGATGTTGTAGAGACAATTAATGGTATTTTTGTATCAATTATTTTCTATTCCATTGTTGTTAGCTATAGCTTTATGCTTTCTCTTTTGTCTGATAGATTTAAGCAAAGGAAGAAAAAAGTTTCACTTCTCTATTTTAAAGTAGCAAATAGAATGTGATAAGTAGTGTCACTGTATGTTCAAAGAGAGATCTTAAAAATATTTTTCCTATAAGCTATCTATAGTGCAGATTAAAATTAACTAAGTTCAATATTGATAAACATACTTTTGAGCTTTATGAGTTCATAGGATGTGTGAGTTCATAAACATAATCAATTCTTTAGAGATCCTTGCACCTAAGTTGGATTCTCTTTAGGTTCAGCTTGGTTTACCTCTTCTATTCTTGGGTTAAGAAGATACCCTCATTTGGTTTTAGAAAAAAACATGATTCATTGCAAATCTACCATAGGGAGTTGTACCTATCAATTCAGAGAAAAGCCAATCTACTCATAAATGGCTTTTCAACTATTTGTAATTAGATATTGTTCCTAATTTGGGCATTCAAGAGTCATAATCAAAGAAGAATAGATCTTTTTACCAATAGAGATCAAGGATATAATCCTTGATATACTTGTTGTTGATGATTTGAATGCAAAAGCTCCAATCATTGTACAATTAGTTCAAACTATGGAGAGATCGAATGCCCTAGACATTGACACAAATGAAATACTAATGTAATATTTTGAGAGGAAATTTGAGAAGATGGTCACAAAAAATATTACACCAAGTTTTGCAACAATATAGGTAGAACTTTCCAAATTTGTAGATAATTCGAAAAAAGTCACTCAAAATCTACATATATTTCTTAGAAAATTATGCGATGTATCTATCTTGACAAAATAAATAAGGGCTCTAATTGTGATGAATGAATATAATCTGAGCTATAGTGATAATACATTGAACATGGATGCAAGTTCTAGTTTAGTATATTTTCACAAGTTAAGATTTTTGCAAGGAAGAAAAACTGAGTTACAAGATGAAGATAGTAGAATAAGAGAAAAACTTATTTCAGTTTAGGCTATTTTGACTCCTCATTTGGAGCTCATGTAAATACATTTATAGAATGAAAAAGAGATAGTAAATAGAGATCCAAACTTTCCACTAGAAGATAATATGGTAGATCTCATAGCTAAATTGGAGATCAAGATTGAAGAAATAGAGTCTTTGATAACTGCTTGGGATAGCTCGTTGGAAATAATTTTGTAGATTCGTAAACCATTTTTTGATAAGTATGGTTTAAAACCTTCTAGTACCTCCTAAAAAATCATGACAAAAAAGGGGGAAATAATGTATGATCAAGTTTAATAGGAAATAAAGACTGAAGCAGAGCATGTATATAGTTGTTGAGTTGAGAAAAGGTATGGAGCACATCTTAAGGGGGAGTTTTTGTATATTTTGGCATTCTAAAATTTTTTAGTTTTTTTGAGCATGAAATATTGATCATGATAAAAAAATTTACCACTAATTCCAAAGGGGGGTATTATTGACCCTAAAGGTAACATTGTTATTGTCTATTACTACAAAACACTTAGTCATTTTCTAGGAAATATTGGTCAGTCACCACTATGACTAAGACACTGTACAAGCCAAGAAAGTATTATGTAAGGTGTACATATTTTAGTTCATGTCAAGCACTATGTACCATTTAGTACACTTAAGATTCATCAAACAGTTCAATAAATGTTGAGTGAGACAGAGAAAGACTTATAGTATAAGCCGAGTAGAGTGAAGGCTGAGGGACAATGTGAAGACCAATATGAATAGAGCATTACAGAAGTGTTAGTGCTAAACATAATATTTTATGTATATGAGTTTTTAATGACAAAAAACTTATGTAAACCATGTTTGTCAATCTGGAAGCATGTTTTATAGATCAAGGAGCTAATCAATGAGTTGATTATGCATAATGATGAAGATAATTAATCCCTATGAAAGGAAATCCATTACTTAGAAAATTGTAATGAAAAAATAGAAAAAAGTGATGAATCTAGATCATTGAACATGATCTAGAAGCTTTGCCAAAAACTATATAAGGAGGATTTTATACCTAATTCTTGTGTGTGCAATTATATATGATTGAAAGGATTTTTTATGAAAATTTTTGAGGTGAACCAAAGGTAAAAGACAAAGGCACCCAAGCAGTGTACATAGGAATTATTGAATATCAACCATAGTGAGGTGATATCATAATGAATAGAGGAGATTTGTCATCAAGAATTGAAGTGCATACCAAAGGATCTAGTACTAAACATTCTAATAGGTATTTCAGGGTTTAAATCTCTTAATAGAGTGGCTTTAATAGGATTTTTTTAATTCTCCTAATATAGTAATAATTTAGTTGTAATGTAAAATATTTCAATCAAGGTAGACCTAATAGTCTTACAAGCCTTTAATAGGGTACAACCCTCATAGGGTAGATCATAAGAAGTTAGCCTTAACATTTACACTTTAGTGCTACAACAGTGAAGATTTTGTGGGTGTCATTCCCACCATAATTTTACCTTTACATTGGATGGTTCTTGATTTACCAAATCTATGTGTTAACTATGTTATGCTTTTATGAGTTTTATTCATGCAATTAGATATTAGATTTGATGTTATGTTGAATTATATGATTGCATTGATAAATGTTTAAGGTTTAAATAAAGGTTCATAATCAAAATATTAAATGTGGTTCATATTTGAAGTTTTAAAGTTTCATATATCTTAATTCACCCCCATTAGTATATTACTTTCCCTATTAAATTTCCAACAAGTTGGAACTTCCTTTTTGTTGTTCTTGCCAGGTTGAGGTTCTGTAATAATATTATCAACATTATAGTGAGGTTGTTGGAAATGTTAATTGTTCTATCCTTGTCACTAAAAATCACACTAGAGAGTAGTCACTTATGAAGGCATGAATTTTTCCATTTATGGAAACACTATCAAAAAATAATGTTTCTTGGACTAATACTCTTTTTTTGTAGTGGATTGATATGAAAATTTCCTAAGTACAATTTAGAAAAACTATAAACAACTGAGTTATTTTATTCTTAAAAATAGATGTATTTATTTTTCCAAGTGACATTATTTTCAAATATTTTTATGATTCATTAGCTTAGAGAAATATCTTATATAATTACTAGTGATAACCTTGACCACGTCCTCAAAATTTACATGCAAAACTCTTCTATTTCATAGCCAACATTCATCAATCAAGTACTTATTCTCAATAGTTTTCAAATGAAATGAATTGCCTTTAATCCATTTATTAGGTATAATCAATTAGCTACTTATCATAGTGATTTTGCACATTCGTTTGATGATTTCCAATCTGTAACCCTTATCTAATTATTATCCAACACTCAACAAGTTATGTCTTAAACCTTCAATATACATAACATCATTCATAGTATTTTTACCATAAGGAGTAACAGATAATTTTTTGATCATAATCTTCAAGCTTCACAAGGTTATTTTTATCACCATTCATGTGCTTTCAACATTTACAATCAATGAACCATTCATTTATAACATCAATATATAAAAATGCTAATTTCTCAGAGCTATATGATTGCAGTTAATCTATTGGTACGATTGTGTAAGGCTTTCTCCTCATTAGGATGATCTTTTTTTTATAGAAATAAATATAATCTCTTCATCACTAGCACAAGCCTCATCATTAGCTACACCATCTTTAACAACATGAAAACATTTATGTCCCTTAGCATTTCTTGGATCTAAACTTAGGTTCTTAAGAATTTTTGTTAGGATATCTAGATACAATATGACCAACCTTATTATTTTTGTTTAGACTTTCAAAGGAAATTTTTGTTCATACTTATCAGAACCCTTATGCAACCTTCTTAAAATCTAGGCTTCAAGTTCATCAATTGTCCTTCTTCCATGATCATTCCCTATTTCTTAGCATAGCTACCATCTTTCTGTATCTTAGAAGTACTCTCATATTTTATCATGCTTAGTCACACCAACTTCAAACATGGTTTTGATATTCAGAAGTTTTTTACAATGAGTATCCATCTTATAGGCCAAAATTCTACTAGACAAAGTTTCTCATGAAATATATCTTATAGTTCTTAATTTCTCAATTGTTGCAACCATATCACTACAACACACTAGAAAATATAAAAGATTTTTTTCTTACAAATTCATCATCACTCAAGGTTAAACTATTGCATATGATTGAAAAAACCAAATCATTCACTCTTTGAATAAAGGATGAAACAATTATGCTTTCACTCGTACATACAGACATACATACATACATACATACATACATACATATATATATATATATACATATATATATATATATATATATATATATATATATATATATATATATATATATACATATATATATATATATACATATATATACATACATATATATGTACATATATATATATGTATATACCTATATATACACATATATATACACATATATATATGTGTGTGTGTGTGTATGTATATATATAATAATAATAGATACATATAGATATATACATATATACATATATATATGTATATATATATATATATATATATACATATATATATATATACATATATATATACATATATACATATACATATATATATACATACATATATATGTACATATATATATATATATGTATATACATATATATACACATATATATACATATATATATACACATATATATATGTGTGTGTGTGTGTGTATGTATATATATAATAATAATACAATATCCACAACATAATACATAACATTATATATTTTCACAAAAAAACTTGATTAATGGAACACTCAGGTGGGATTCAAATAGACAAGATGAATGTAGTATGCTGAAAGTAATACTCGATTAAGAGAAAATAAGAAAAAAAGGGGAATTCACATGCCCACTTCCTAGAGAAAATCTCTCATAATACAATATCCTGATTTGGCCCTCAAATAAGTTCATTGATAAATCTTATATTATAATCTACAAAGCAGATAAATTATCTAGTACAACCATATTGACTTACAACATCATCAATGTCAACACAGTTCTAGTAAAGTGAAATTTATAATCTCCAAAAAATAGATAAATTATCTAGTACCCATAAATATGAACTAAATTGAATAAATAATAACTAGGTTATCCAAGACCCATAAAAAACTTTATAAAAAAAATATGCTCAATCTCCAAAGAGATCCAAATCAAGCCAATAAAAAATTAGACAAGACCCAAACTATCAACCTAAAACATGTCAAAACAACACCAAGAAACACAACAACTTCATTGATTCAACTAGAATTTGAATGACGAAATGTAAATATGCTAGTAAATCACCTCATGTGACAACCATAGCCAATGTGAATCATCAACATGATGATAACACAAGAAAGTTAAATTTAAATAAAATCTCGAAGCTTTTCGACATCTCAAACTTGAAATCCAAACTCATCTCTAAATTGATGAATGACAACATTGAATGTTGGACTTTGTCACATGAAAAATGATAGCTTGTGAAACTTTGAATCTTGAACAACACTAGCTAGGAAAACAATTATAAGTCCTAATTATACCACTATTTTCACATTTTGAAAACAATCAATCTAGTCCATACTAAAATATACTCAACCAATTTAACACATTACTACTAAAATACAATCAACTGATAAACTAACTATAATTCACTCAATGTGACATAAAAAAAATCTATAAGTTGATTGGAATCAACATTAGATATACTTGAAACACCAACCAGAATAGAAGCACAAGATCTTCAATAAATAACCTAAAAAAATGAAATAATCTAAACTGAATAAATATAACACATTATCTAAAACAATAAAAAGTATGTTGAAATGAATGAAAAAAAAATTATTTTCAACACACATAATAATATCTGACATGCTCACTAAACTTCCAACAATCTCCAAAAAACATCTAATAATAGAATTAGGTGGATGGGTGGAATGATATTTTTTTTCATCACTGACAATATATAAGAACCTATAGTCTCTTGCCAACAATACATAGTTAGGAGAGCATTTGAGAGAATCCAACATTACAAATCCAAATGAAGGAGATGAAGGTGTCATTTCTTCCTTAAGTGGAATCAACGATAGTAGTCATCTACAAGATGGAATATAGTTATCTAAAATTCATGATCGGATGAGAAAAAGATTGAATAAGAAGTAAATGGAAGAAGTTCAACCCATTTAGTAAAGAGATAGTTTATTTGCAAGAATTGGTAACTATGAGAAAAAGAATATATTTCTTAGTTCTCTCATAACACAAGAGATAGTTTAGGTTCCTTTATGATGTAGGGGACTGCCCTTAATACCATAAACTCATAATAGAAACAAAGAAACAACAACAAATGCAAGAAACAAAATTTGGACTTCTTATTATCACCACAAATGTGGAATTACAAAATTCTCAATTACAATATGCTAACCCAAATGGGTGCCTTCATTATAGTAACCTACAAGATAGTGCTATGAACTATCACCCAGAGCTATCCTAGACAATGTTCGAGCCTTTCTTAAAATAGGCAATTTTATGCTGCTCGAGAAGGTTCTAGATGCTCAAACTTAATACCTAGGGTTGATAGACGCTAATAATACACATAGAGTCGGCCAAATACATCTTTGACAAATTATTTTAGAAATTTTGGTAGCCCAACTTCTAAAGGCCATAACTCAAGAACTGTTGCTCTGAATGGCTATTATAACCACTTTTTGAAAATGACAGCTCTTGATCTATAGGCTTAGAACCACACTAGCGCCCTTCCATCAAGTTTTTGGATCTCATCTAGGCACTCTAAGGCCTCCAATGATCAGCCTGAAGATTTTTCTACAAATTTTTCCACTAAAAATATGCAATAACTTTTCTGATACTTAAGCTAGAACAATGAGATTTTTATGGTAGGCTTATATCTCTAAAATGAACCTTGTAGAAAATGAGGACATTCCAAGCTCATATGAAAAACTTACTAAAAATAGCAAGTTCCTATAAATAGTAACCACCCTGTCTACTAGTCCTTATTAAAATAGAAAAGACTAAAAATAAAATATTTTTTGGATGATGCAAGATTGCCCTTACACCCAGGATGCTCCTACATTAGACACCTAGGGTAATTTGAGAAGTGACCCCACCATGTCTCAAGTGTTCATAGGAAAACCAAGATGGCTAACCTCCTCCTTTCCTAGCCATGATGAATCCTCAACTAGTCTCCCCTTCCATTTGACCAGATATTCCTTATAAATTTTTTTTCTAATACTTTTTCCAACATGACTATCTAGTATTTCCTCAATCTCCTTTGTAGATGAATTGGCTGCTAGAAAGCTCCAACGTGCTTTTGCAATTTCATCTCCATCACCTCCTTCATAATACTCCATGAAATCTAAAATATTAAATATTTGTGAAATATTCAATTTAGTAGGCAACTCCACCTCATATGCATCTATAGAATCATGCCTCTTCACTATCTTGCTTGGTCCAAAGTTCTTCATCTTTAGCTTATTATATGTACCTATTGGAAAACACTCCTTTCTCAAATGAACCATGACTTCATCTCCAACCTGAAATTCCTTATATCTCCTTTTCACATTTTTCTTAGCCTTACACCATGCATTCATCTTTATGATGTGCTTCCTCACCTCCTCATGGATGTTCTTTACATGTTCAGCAATATCTTTTGCTTCAACACTAGTTATCTCTCCCTTATCCAACTTCCTCAATTTAGAAACATTTTTGGGACTACTTCCATATACAATTTGGAATGGAAATTTACCAGTACTCCTATTGAAAAAAATATTATATGCAAACTCCACCTTTGGTAAAATCATATCCCATCCTTTTGGTCTATCTCCAACCAAGCATCTCAACAAGTTTCCCAAACTGTGATTCAAAGCTTTTGTCTATCCATCAGTCTATAAATGATGTGATGAACTAAACTTTGAATCTATCCTCAACTTCTTCCATAATGTACTCTAGCAATACCTAAAAAATTTGGCATCTCAATCTGAAACTATGCTCCTTGGCAGACCATGAAATCTCATCACTTCTCTGAAAAACAACTCTACTACATGAACAACAACACTAGTCTTCTTGCAAGGAATAAAATGTGCCATCTTTGGAAACCAATCAACCACCACAAAAATAGAATCACACTCATCTTGTGTCCTTGATAATCCACAAACATAATCCACGTTGACATACTCTCATGACTTCTTTGGTATAGGTAATGGATGATACAACCTTGTATTCTGCTTCACTCCTTTCATTGTCTGACATACTCAACAACTTTTTACAAACTTTGTCACATCTTGCTATAACTGTCACTAGTAATAATTTTCAGCAACCAAAGCTATAGTTTTATCTTTTCCAAAATGTCCAACCAATCCTCCACTATGCTTCTTCTTGATGAGGTTCTCTCTCATTGAACTTCTTAGAATGCACAACTAGCTTTCTTTGAACAACATATTATCTTGGATCATAAAATCCAACCACTTTGTCCTGTCAAGTGTAACAAGTTATGTACAAGCCTTCCACATTTCACCAAAATTAGGATCATCTGGATACAATGTATTAAGTTCCTTTAACCTAACCACCTTTATCTAAATTTTTGTTAGCAAAAGTTGTCTTCTACTAGAGAATCTACAACTTTTTTAGACTTCCCACTTCTGTGTTTCAAAAAAATTGTATAACTTTGAAAAAAATCAACTCTCTTTAAATGCCTTTGGTTCAATTTTCCTTGACTATTCAAATATTGCAAAGCTTGATAATCAATATACAAAACAAACTCCCTGGGAAGAAGATAGTATCTCCACTTCTTCAATTCTTGAACTATGGCATAAAATTCTTGATCATAAATAGAATATTTCCTTTTTGAATCATTCAACTTCTCACTAAAATAAGTAATAGGTCTACCTTCTTGGCTCAAAATAGCTCCTATTGCAGTACCACTAACATCACAGTCTACTTGAAACATCTTGTTAAAATTAGGAAGTGCAAAAATAGGCTTCTTAGTGACATTTTGTTTCAAAAAATTAAAACTCTTATCTGTTCCTAAAATTCACTTAAAATATTTCCTATATCCTCTCATTTTTTTAGTCAAGGGTCCACAAATACTACTAAAACTTCTTATGAACTTTCTATAAAATTTAGCAAGTCGATGAAAGGATCTTACCTTTGTCGCACTCCTTGGAGTAGGCCATTCAAAGATAGTTGTCACTTTCTTTGGGTCAATTTTTAGACCTTCTCCAAAGACTACAAATCCCAAATACACCAACTCCTTTACAAAACTACACTTCTTCAAGTTTATCAACAACTTTTCTTCCCTCAACTTTTCAAACACCTTGCGAATATGGATAATATGCTCCTCCAATGCCTTACTAAAGATCAATATATCATCTAAGTAAACAATGATAAAATTATCTAAAAACTCCTTCAATACCTCATTCATGAGCCTCATGAAAGTTCTTGGTGTATTGGTTAGCCCAAAAGGCATGACTAACTGCTCATATAGTCCTTCCTGGTCTGCCTCACAATAGGTGTATCATAGTCATGCTTTGGGCCATTCTTAAGAATAATATATTCAAACTAAGGACTATTTTCTCCACTATGAGGTGTATTCAATCTTGTCAACCTAAGGACATATAATTGAAATGGTCAGCACAATATGCACACTAGGTCTCTTAATGAGTCACTAAGCTTATGCTATAGGAAAGTAAAATGCAAGGAAAAGAACTTACACTATTGCTGCAGGAAACTAACACACCTAACTCTATGAATACTAGAAATATAATGAAATGATAATTAATATTCCAACTCAGTTCATCCACTATAATTACTCTCACATATGCTACAGAAACATTCATGAAGTGCGATACTATAGGAAGGAACTTACTGTTGGAAATGATTGAAAAGATCATGAATGAAGAATAATGGAACTAGTAAAGAATGTTTTCAATCATTATTTTTTCATTGATATCAAACTTGCTACATGCAAGAATGACAATTACTTAAGTGATCCAGATACTATAAATTGGTTGATTGTCAAGGAGGTGGCAATCAATAAGATGTAACTAGAGTACCTAGAGAAAGGTTGAAGTTATGATGTTGTAATGCAGTCTAAGGATCAGCTAACCCATTGATGAAATAGTGTATTGATTGGATACTCTAAGAGGTTGGACACACTAAGACATATCAAAGATGTAAGGTTTAACTAAGTCATTTGTAAAGCCTAACTAAGTCCATTTGAGAGAGCTGAGTAGATTCTCAATTGAAGCTGAGCAAGTTCAACTTTAGTGTGTGCCTATTGATCTTTAGGTGCCAAGCGAAGATCGAGTGTCGAGTGACTTTAGGTGCCGAGTGAAGGACAAGTGTCAAGTGACTTTAGGTGTCGAGCACTATTAAATAATAGTAGAAGCTGAGTAACACAGAAGGAGCCAAGCATCAGTAATCTAATGATGTTGAGTTGCTACATTATTTGTTAAGTCAAAGATTCACCAAATCAGTAGTGACAAGTTTGTTACATCAAATTTTGTGAATTAGTTGGATGATAAGGATGATGAGTAGATGTCACATAATTTTAGGTAAACCATGCAAACCAATTCAAGGTGAATGCTAATGGGTCTATCATGAAGTTTATAGAAGAAGCAATTTGGAGGGAAAACAATGCCATTTTTTCAAGATCAAATTAAGATTTGAGAAGGAAATGAAGAACATAACTTCTTTATAAGGAGTTATAGGTCAGAGATCAAATGTGCATGTGTGAGAGGGAGTTGTTCATAAAGTGTGGTCATGCAAAGAAG
Organism: Cupressus sempervirens; assembly: GCA_028749045.1. NCBI lineage: Eukaryota > Viridiplantae > Streptophyta > Pinopsida > Cupressales > Cupressaceae > Cupressus > Cupressus sempervirens. Next base: position 262,477,715 of record CM053785.1, on the reverse strand, counting down.
CCAAGAGGAGTAAGAATAGAGCATCAAGACTCTAAGTTGATCAAGTGACCATGGAGTTCATTGGCATAATGAGTGGAAGAACTCAAGGAGACAGATCTTGAAGGGTAAACAAGCTATCTGCACTACAAGGGAGGAAAGCCAAGCCAAGAAAAAAACTAAAGAGTGATCTGAAATCTACATAGTTAGGGTTGCAATCTTTATCAGGTCAAAACCCTTCTAATACTCTCTTACCATTGTATTAGATATTGAAATCCTACACTACTAGGTTAGCTTAATAGCTAGGTGGATAAGACTTGGGAAAAGGATAAAGAGATCCCCAGGAGAAGGATAAAGAGATCCTTAGGAGAAGGATAAGAGATCCTTAGGAGGAGGATAGGAGATCCTTAGAGAGGGATGAAAGATTCTTTTGAGAAGGTGATTATAAACCCCATGGACTTGGGTGAGCCTAATAGCTCTATGTAAATCCTTTGATAGTGTGACATTCCAAGTTGAATGTTCTTAAATATTTTAACAAGGTCACATTTAATAGGGTAGGCCTTTAACAGGGTAGACCATCAGAAGTGGTTGAAATTAATTATGCAGTTATTTAGTGGGTATCATCCCCACTCCAGTTTTACCTTCTTATTTCTAGAGGGTTTCTGGGTCATCAAAATTTTTTGTGTTATGGTGTGATGCATGTTTACTTTTAATGATTATTTAATGTTTAATTGCATGCAGTATAAGAAATAAGAAGGATAAAACTTCTGATTCTCTCCTTTTTAATTAGAAAGTTTGAATTAGACATCATTGGACCTTGGATAACTAATTCACCTTACCTCCCCCCCTCTTAGTTATTCTAAAGAATTCTAGCAATTGGTATCAGAGCTCACTGTTGATTTGTTTTAAGGTACTAGCAGCAGGAAGATCAAGATGTCCAAGAGAGAAGTTCCCAAGCTGAACAAAGATAACTTTTTTGCATGGAAAAGTCTGACAAAGCTACACCTCATATCAATAGGTGACTATGCATAGACCTCAATCATAGTTGATCATGTAGACCCTGCAGGACCCCTCACTATAGATGACATGAGCAAGAAGAAGGAGCACAATCAAGTGATGTTATATATTGCTTTAGCACTAAGCTATGCCTTGTATGATGACATCAAAGGATGTGATACTACACATCAGATGTGGGAAACATTATCAAGAATCTATGAAGGAGATGACAATGTCAAGAGAACGAAAAGAGAGAGCCTAAGAGGAAATTTTGATGACATGAAAATGGAATAAGGAGAAAATGTTGCTCAATATGGTGCAAGGATGAAGGAAGTAGTAAGTGCCATAAGAAGTCTAGGAGGATAGTTAGTAGAAGAAACATTATTATGTAGCAAATACTTGAGAACTTTGCTTCCTATCTATGCTATAAGAGTATCAACCATCCAGGAGCTAAGGTGTGTACCAGGAAACACATTGTCATTTGAAGGAATAATTGGAGGACTCACTGCCTTTGAGCTATCCAACTTTGATAACTACAAGCCAGAAAACTTTGAATCTTCATTCAAGGCCAAGATGACAATAAAAGACAATGATGAGGTGCAAACAAAGAAAAAGAATGGAAAAGAAAAGTATGTATCCAGTGACAACAACACTAATGAAGATGATGTGGACCAATTGGAGGCATTACTAGCAAGAAGATTTCATAGAGGAAGAGTCAAATTCAAAGGTAAGCTACCAATCATTTGTTTCAATTGTAATGAAGTTGGTCACATTGTAGCCAGATGCACACAAAAGAGAAATTACAAGGGTGGAGGCAACTTTAAGAAAAATAAAGAGGACAACAAGGACTATAGAGGTAAAGGCAAAAAATTCTGACGAGAATGATGATGAAGTAGTCTATGTGGCTATGAAAGATGAATTAGATGAAGATGAATCAACTGCCTTGGCAACCTGCATGAATAGGAGTGAAAAATGGATCATAGACAGTGGATTCTCTCATCACATGACTGGTGATAAAATTAAATTCAATTCTTTTACTCAATATGAAGGAAATAGTGTTAGATTTGGTAACAATGCACCATGTCAGATCAAAGGGAAAGGTAGTATAGAGCTTACTAAAAAGATAACATGGGATAATGCATGCTATGTTGAAGGTTTGAATTATAACTTGTTAAGTGTCTCACAGTCATGCAACATAAGATGCAAGGTTGAATTTGGAAAAGGAATTTCTAAGATCTATGATTCTCAAGAGAGTCTAATAGGAAAAGGTGATTAGAATAAGAGTAATTTGTTTTACCTTGACATGTAAGATGCTTCTTGTCTCATTGTTCAAACTGATAACATATGGTTATTGCACAAGAGGCTATGTCATGTAAATTTTGACAATTTGATAAGCATCAGCAAAATGAAGAAAGTCATAGGTCTACCAAAATTGAAGAAGCCTGATAACACCATGTGCAAACAATGCCAACTAGGGAAGATGACAAAATCAACTTTCAAAAGCAAGGCTTATACTTCAAATGAAGTATTAGAGTTAGTTCATACTAACTTGTGTGGTCCTATTGAAGTACAAAGCTACAAAGGTGACAAATACATAATGTTATGTGTAGATGACTATTCAAGGATGATGACAATCATTTTCTTGAAACTAAAATTAGATGCATTTCAAATGTTCAAATGGTACTTGGCCATAGTTGAGGAAGAGATTGGGAAGAGTCTAAAATGTCTCAGATCTGATAGAGGAGGTGAATTCACATCAAGAGAATTTGAATAATTCTGCAATGAAAGAGGAATCAAAAGACAAACATCAGTACCTAGGACTGCACCTCAGAATGGTATAGTAGAGAGAAGGAATATATTAGTTATTGACTGTGCTAGGACCTTAATGATGGAGAAAGATGTTGCACTCAAGTACTAGAGAGAAGCTATAAGTACTGTAGTCTACACACTCAACAGAGGTCAACTCAAGAAAGGTACAAATGCAACACCTTTGGAATTATGGTATGGGCATTCTCCTAATGTAAAACATTTCAAAATATTTGGATGCACATGCTATATATATAAAGAGTCTAGAAGTGGAAAGTTTGATGCAAAAAGTGAGGAAGGTACATTTCTTGGTTATTCTACTAGAAGTAAAGCTTATGTGTTCTTGAATGTTAACACTAACAAAGTAGTAGAAAGCACAAATGTGAAATTTGATGAGCTTGCAGAAGCTCAAAGTGATGAGAACACCAAGAAAGAAGAAGAATACAAGACCTTTGTATAATTTTATGAAGGTATACCTAATAATGGTGAAGTTGCAACTCAGAATGACAATCAACAAAAAAATCTACTATTTGTTGAATCACAGATAGTGAATTCTGAGTAGCAGACACATTCAGAAGCCAAGCTACAAAATGCAAAGAATGTTCATTCAGATTTTGAGAACAACCAACAAGAAGAAAATGAACAAATCCCTAATGAAAATATACACGAAGATTCAAATTTTGAAAGAGACAACATGCAAACAAGGAAAGAACCAGTATTGGCAAAGTATGTAAGAAGAAATCATCCTATAGATGAAATTATTGGAAATAAAGAGGCAAGACCAATGACAAGGAATAGACTCAAAAATGAGACACGCTTGCTCAAAAAAATGGAATCAAGAATAGTAAGTGAACCCATAATAGATGATGACTAGTACAATGCTATGAAAGAAGAAATAGAATAAATTGAGAAGAACAAGACATGGCCCTTAGTCTCAAGACTAGCTGACAAGAATGTAATTGGAACCAAGTGGGTGTTCAGAAACAAGTTAGATGAGAGTGGTGAAATCACAAGGAACAAAGAAAGACTAGTCTATTGAAGGGTATGCACAAGAAGAAGGACTAGACTATGGAGAAACTTTTGCTCCAGTTGCTAGAATGGAAGGAGTAAGGACCTTACTAGCATATGTATCTTTCAAAGGATTTAAAGTCTATTAGATAGATGTAAAGTTTGCATTTCTAAATGGTATACTTGAAGAGGAAGTCTACATAGAGCAACCATAAGGTTTTGTTAATGAAAAGTACAAAAATAAGGTATGCAAATTACACAAGGCTCTATATGGATTAAAGCAAGCCCCTAGAGCTTGGTATGAGAGACTTCACAAGTATCTAGTGCAAATAGGATTTGAAAGAATTGATGACAACAACAACATGTACATCAAATTAGAAGAAGGTAAGGATATTCTTGTATCTAAAATATTTGTGGATGACATAGTTTTTGGAGGAAAGGAAGTACTTTGCAAAATTTTTGCTTACAAAATGAAACATGAGTTTGAGATGTCTATGTTTGGAGAAATCAAGTTCTTTATAGGATTGCAAGTACATCAACTAAAAAATGGCATATTTGTGACACAATCAAAATACGTCAAGGAGATACTCAAGAAGTTTGGATTAGAAGACTCCAAACCTATCAGTACACCAATAGAATTAGAACATAAGCTATCTAAAAATCATGAATTGGCTAAAGTCAATCAAACAATGTATAGATCCATGATTGGAAAACTACAATATGTTGTACATAGCAGACCGGACATAGCACTAGTAGTTGGAATAGTGGCTAGATTCTCTACTAATCCTAGAGAAAATCATCTCATGGTAGTAAAAAGGATAATGAGGTATCTCAAAGGAACTGATGATTTTGGCCTATATTATAGAAAGAATGAGAAGTTTGAGCTCAATGAATACACAAATGCAAATTGGGGAGGCAACATTGATGACAAGAAAAGCACAAGTGGAGGAGCATTATTCTTAGGTAAAAATGCTAGTTACTTGGACTAGAAACAAACAAACATGCACATCTTAGTCCATTACAAAAGCAGAATATGTGGTAGCAGCAGTCAATTGCACAAACATTGTGTGGCTTAAACATCTATTGAAAAGAATGAAAGAAGAGGTAACCAAACCTATGATATTGTATTGTGATAATACAAGGGCTATAAACATATCCAAGAATCTAGTAATGCATGCAAAAACCAAGCATATTGCAATCAAGTATCACTATGTCAGAGAATTGGTGGAAGACAAACAAGTGAAGATGGAGTACATTCACATAGAAGAACAAACTGTAGATATCTTCACCAAACCATTGCCCAAGGATGCTTATGAATATCTTAGAGGTAAGTTTGGGGTAATGCCCCTAACTCAAGCAGTCTAAAGCAATAGAGAAACTGCCCTGCATCAACAAGAGTAGATCATTGAAATCTCATAAGAATGATGCAAAGGATGACAATAGGAATAGAAATTCTAGATCAGTCACAAGCATGGTGACAGAGGGAGAAAACATTAAGATGCAAAGCTTATATTTAGCATGTTGAAGATGCTACATCTTTGGCATTTATGTCAAAGAGGGAGATATGATAAACTGATCAATGAAAGGTAAAGATATGGAGATGTATGAGATCAATAATAAGGATGCATCAATCTAGAGGGAGAAGTAGAGGGAGAAGCAGAACAAATGATTTAGTTTGTATCAGCAAAAGGAGTTATATAACAAGAAGATAACATATGTAATTTTGGTGGTAACTAAGTTGATCAATTGATTAGTTTGGTTTGCTATCAATGCCAAAGAGGGAGATTGTTGGAAATGATTGAAAAGATCATGAATGAAGAATAATAGAATTGGTAAAGAATGTTTTCAATCATTGTTTTGTCATTGATGTCAAACTTGCTACTTGCAGGAATAACAATTTCTTAAGTGATCTAAATACTATCAATTGGTTGATTGTCAAGGAGGTGGCAATCAATAAGATGTAACTAGAGTACCTAGAGAAAGGTTGAAGTTATGATGTTGTAATGAAGTATAAGGATCAGCTAAGCCATTGATGAAATAGTGTATTAATGACGTACTCTAAGAGGTTGGACACGCTAAGATGTATCAAAGATGTAAGGTTTAACTAAGTCATTTGTCAAGCCTAACTAAGTTCATTGGAGAGAGCCGAGCAGATTCTCAGTTGAAGCCAAGCAAGTTCAACTTTAGTGTGTGTCGAGTGATCTTCAGGTGTCGTGCATCCTTTAGGTGCTGAGTGAAGATCAAGTGCAGAGTGACTTCAGGTGTGGAGTGAAGAACAAGTGCCTAGTGACTTCAAGTGTCAAGCACCAGTAAATAACAATTGAAGTTGAGTAACATAGAAGGAGTTGAGCATCAGTAATCCAATGATGCCAAGTTGTTACATTATTTGTTAAGTCAAAGATTCGCTAGATCAGTAGTGATAAGTTTGTTACATCAAATTTTGTGAATTAGTTGGATGATAAGGATGATGAGTAGATGTCACAGAATTTTAGGTAAATCATGCAAAACAATTCAAGGCGAATGCTAATGGGTTTATAATGAATTTTCTAGAAGAAGCAATTTGGAATGAAAATAATGTCATTTTCTCAAGATCAAATTAAGATTTGAGTTTGAAATGAAGAAAAAAACTTCTTTATAAGGAGTTACAGGTTAGAGATCGAATGTGCATGTGTGAGAGGGAGTTGTTCATAAGGTGTGGTCATGCAAAGAAGCCAAGAGGAGTAAGAGCAGAGCATCAAGACTTTAAGTTGATCAAGTGACCAGGGAATGCATTGGCATAACAAGTGGAAGAACTCAAGGAGATAGATCTTGAAGGGTGAACGAGCTGACAGCACTGCAAGCGAGGAAAGCAAAGCAAAGAAAAGAACTTAAGAGTGATATGAAATCTGCACAGTTAGGATTGCAATCTTTATCAGGTGAAAACCCTTCTAATACTCTCTTACCATTGTATTAGATATTGAAATCCTACACTACTAGGTTAGCTTAATAGCTAGGTGGATAAGCCTTAGGAAAAGGATAAAGAGATCCCTAGGAGAAGGATAAAGAGATCCTCAGGAGAGGGATAAGAGATCCTTAAGAGGAGGATAGGAGATAATTAGAGAGGGATGAAAGATTCTTTTGAGAAGGTGACTGTAAACCTCATGGATTTGGTTGAGCCTAATAGCTCTATGTAAATCCTTTGATAGGGTGACATTCCAAGTTGAATGTTCTTAAATCCTATAACAAGGTCACATTTAATAGGGTAGACCATTAGAAGTGGTTGAAATCAATTGCGTAGTTATTCAGTGGGTATCATTGCCACCCTAGTTTTACCTTCTTATTCCTGGAGGGTTTCTAGGTCATCAAAATTATTTTTGTTATGGTGTGATGCATGTTTAGTTTTCATGATTGTTTAATGTTTAATTGCATGCATGATAAGAAAGAATAAGGATAGCACTTCTCATTCACTCCTATTTAATTAGAAATTTTGAATTGGACATCATTGGACCTTGGATAACTCATTGACCCCCCCCCCCCTCTTAGTTATTCTAAAGAATTCTAACACTTACAAATTCTACTTACAATACTAAGAATGCTTGGAAATAAATCTATTCTATCCTAATCTAATCCACCTTCCAAGTGGGTCCCCTTGGTCAGCTTCAACTAAACTACTAATGTAAAATAGAAGCCAAAAACTATTTCTTCTAACTGGCTAAACTAACACACTTGGGTCAATTCCTATATATAGGAGATTTACATTTATTCCCATAGCAAAAAAGTAAATAACCTAGCTTTAAATCTGCAAGAGAGAAAGAAGGAAAATAACACCTCAAGACAGGAAGAAGAGATAATGGCTTAAGGCAGGAATAATAAAGTCTAAACATCCACTTGACATAGAAATAAATGTAGAGAATGCAGTAAGTCTTGATAGCTCCTCCATACTCCCTACTATGTCCTTCGAAATGGTTACAACTTTCCTCCACCGTGGCTACAACTTAGCATTCTTTTCTCCTTGAATGTTGTTGGTGCTCATCTTTGAATTGTTCCAATCATCTTTTAGCTTCATTGCTAACAAGTTAGTTATAATATAGAGATAATTGAAAATAAGAATTTTCAAATTAAATTCAAACATAGGAACATGCATTTTTATAATTATATGAAATATTGCATAATATATATAATACTAGCAAAATATGGCATATTATCTACCCATAGGTTTATCATAGGTTTTGGTAAACATAGGTCCACAAATTTTCTGACAAAGATAAAATAGAGTATCAACAAAGTGTTTTAAAACTATCATGAAATAAAGTCAATATTTGGCCTCATCACTTCCCTTGTCTTGAAAGTAGTCTTCCACTCATCACCTTCTCTGATATGAATCTGATGGTACCCACTCTTCAGATCTATCTTTGTGAAATACTGAGTTCCACTCAAATAGTTCATAATATCATCCATCCTTGATAAAGGAAATCTATACTTGATGGTTATCTTGTTGATAGCACAAGAATCTATGCATATTCTCCATTGTCTATTCTTCTTTGGTGCTAACACTACTAGTACAACACATGGACTCAGACTCTCTCAAATCAACCCCTTCTACAATAGCTCATGAACTTGTCTGTTTAACTCTTCTCTTTCTACCAGTGTCATTTTGTGCACTACCTTGTTTGGAAAACTGGCTTCTAGAACCAAATACATCTGGTGATTGATCTTCCTCATTAGGGTCAATCCATCAGGTACATTATCTGATACAATATCAAAAAACTATTCTAACATATCTGCAACTTTTGCAAGTACCTCCTCTACTTCTTCTTCACTATCTTTAGTAATCATAGCAAAACACATATGTTCACGTTTCATACCTTTAAGAAACTCTTTTCCATCAACAAAACATATTTTGGTAGCAATAAATACCTTTTCTTCTTTATCCTTCAATAGCTTCAACTTATGTTTCACTCCATCCTTAGTTAGAGTGTAAAGATTTGCTCGCCCATCATGTACAACATGCCTGTCAAATTGCCATAGTCTACCCAACAATATATGACATTTCCATAGGTATGATATCACATAGTACCTCATCCTAGTATCTCCCAATCTTGAACATCACTGAGCATTGCTCATTGACCATAACCTTATGGTCATCTTGCACCCAAGCAATATGGTATGGATGTGGGTATTTCTATCTCTTTTGCTTCAACTTGATGACCATCATTTCTGACACCAAATTTTTAGTACTTCCATCATCAATGATCACATCACAAAACTTATCTTAACATCTACTCTTTTTTTGAAACAAAATCCTTCTTTGATTAGGTTCATTCTCACCACTCAGTAGGACTCTTTTGTTAACTAGGACTTCTCCTCTTTTAGTATCTTTCGATGGGAGGATCTGGCATCTTCATTAACATGTGCAAATCTTTCTTGACCTTTTGTTCTTTAATCTATTCTTCCTTGGTGTTGGGTACATTCAAATACTCTATCCCTTTCTTCTCTTTAGTGAAAACATTTTCCACAGAAGCACTCTTCCAAATCCTTCTCCTTTGCCTCTTCCTCTCTGATCTCTATTGTTCTGATTATGGAAATGATTAGGATTGTTTCCCCTTTGGTTCTAGTTTCTACTTCAACCTCATCCTTGTTCCTCTAATCATCATTACAACCTCCATAAGATCATTCACTAGATCTTCCACCATGACCTCTTCCACTATTCTTATTGTCAAACTTCTTGTTCAGTTTCTCCTCAACTCTTACAGCAAACTGGTATGCCTCCTCAATACTACTCATTTGAAATAGACTTAGCTTGCCATGAAATCTTGGCCTTAACCCATTAAGATAATGGGAAACTTTCTCCTTATTAGCTTCTACATGGCATGTTCTAATGAGAACTCGGTAGAACTCTTTAGTATACTCTTGAATAGATTTTCCTACTTGCTTCATTCCTTGCATCTTCTTTAATAGATTAAGCTCATAATCCATAGGAATGAATTGTTGCTTCATTTTAGCTATCATGCAATCCCATTTGGTGATTTTGTCCTTTCCTTTTCTATTTCACTCTAATTGAATGTCTTGCCTCTAGATCTTTGCATGTTCCTTCAGTTTTGCCTTCACAAACTTGACCCTAATTGGATCCTCAATATCTTCATACTCAAAGTACTCCTCTAGTTCATTGATCCTATCGATCAACTCTTCTAGGTTAAGATTTCCTAAAAATGTTCGAACCTCAAACTTAGGTCTTTTTCCAATCTTGGAAATGGCCCTAAAAAGCCTCTCTTTCTCTAGATTTAGAATTGCCTATACTTCAACATTTTCTTCTACTTTGTCCTCATCCTCACTCTCATCTCTTACAAGAAGATTAATTCCTCTTTGCATTTTTTCTTTCAACACTTGCATTTTCCTTTGGAGGGCTTGGAAACCCTCAAGTGTAACACCTGCAACTCTTCCACCACGCTCTTTTTGTGGAGGTATTTTTGCACTTCTATTGAAACCCTAGTGCAAACTGCCTCACAATCGATGATTTATCTACATGCCTAGCCCAAACCATAGTCCTAGTGCAAACTAACTCATAATCAAAGATGTATCCACACATCCAAGAACTCTAGCTCTGATACCACTTGATGTAGGTGACTCCCCTTAATACCATAAACTCATAACAAAATCAAAGAAACTATAGAAAATGTGAGAAACAAAATTTGGACTTCTTATTATCACTGCAAATGTGGAATTATGGAATTCTCAATGGCAATATGCTAACTGAAATGGGCACCTTCATTATAGTAATCTACAAGATAGTGCTACGAACTATCACCTAGAGTTGTCCTAGATAATGTTCGAGCCTTTCTTAAATAGGTAGTTTTACGCTGCTCAAGAAGGTTCTAGATGCTCAAACTTAATATCCAGGGCCAATAGACCCTAACAATACACATAGAGTTGGCCAAATACATCTTTGATAAATTAGTTTACAAATTTTGGTAGCCCAAATTTTGAAGGCCTTAACTCATGAACCGTTGCTCTGATTGGCTATTATAACCACTTTTCAGAAATGCCAGCTCCTGATTTACAGGCTTGAAACCAAGCTAGTGCCATTCCATTGAGTTTTTGGACCATATCCAGGCACTCTAAGGCCTCTGACAATGAGTTTGAAGATTTTTTTGCAAATTTTTACATCGAAGATCCGCAATAACTTTTTTGATACGTAAGTTGAAGCAATGCTATTTTTATGGTAGGCTTATATCTCTGAAATGAACATTCATATAGAAAATGAGAACATTCCAAGCTCGTATGAAAAACTTACTAAAAATAGAAAGTTCAAATAAATAGTAACCACCTTGTCTACTAGTCCTTGTTAAAATAGAAAAAATTGAAAATAATTTTTTTTTTTGTGTCATGCAAGATTTTCCTTACACCCAAGGTGCTCCTACATGATTTTAGTTTTCATGTATTGATTCCAAGAGTGGAGAAATCATCTATAAAGAAGAAATAATTTTAGGAGCTTATTGACACTATGAAGGAGATTCAGGCTAGATTTGACACAGTTGAAGAGAAGGATATGCTAGCATTAGAGAAAATTAGATTGGAAAATCATATGGAATGTTTAATAAACTTGATAAGGCAAGAAGATTATATACTTTTCCCAACAATTTCTCTTCCACGAGAGTCATTGGAAAGTTTTGAAGTCTTGAAGAATACAAGTCAAGAAGTGGGAATTGTATTGATGGTATTGTAAGAAAAGTTGACGAGTTCCTACAAGGGGTCATTCATACATATGATGAGATAGTATTGTTGAAGGGAGGGTCCAAAGTCTAGATGGCAAATGGGAATATAGTTTTTTTGGCCCAGTAAATAATAATTCATGTCATCTTAAAGTATTGTATACACTTAAATTTTTTTAGGTCAATCAATTAAAATATTGATATCTAATTAATATTAATCCTCTATTAGCCATAATATATGATGTGACTAAGTCTCCTAGTCCACATCCACTATCCAAGTTACATGAAACATCATAATAGAACTATTAATTAATTTAAACTAATTAAGAATCAATATTTTTGGTCATCATACATAAGACATTTTCCTAAAAGGTCAAAGAGGATTCGATGTCCTTGAAGCAATGGGTCATAAGGAAGCTTTGCCTCACATGGCTTGGTCCAATGAACATTTTCCTCCTTGCAACAAAGTCCTCACCACTTCTCCTACAATTTAGTGGATTGCCATTCTACCTCACTTAGTCAAGGGTGACTCATGGGAAACTTGTACCAAGAGTACTCATTGAGAGTAGATTCTTGCTACTCTTCTCTCAATGGCATTTGTGATAGATATGACACATGGATTCTCATTCCACATCAAACTCTTTTGTGTCAATGTTAGAGAAACATAACCCCTATTCTTCCTCTCGCATTTCCACCACTCCTCTATTCTCTCCATTCTTGTAACCAAGTTAATCTCAACCCTCCACTTATCAAAATTTCACTCAGAATCATTGGATTGTGCCACCTTCGATAGGGCCTCCCAAAATGATATAAAAAGAGCTACCATTCCCACAAGCAAGATAATTAGTAACTCTTGAGCAATAGGAAATCATTAAAAATTTGAGAAATTACTTGATTCTAGAAATTCAATAACATTATAGGATAATTAGCATAGAAATTATCATAGTGACCTTAGGATCACAACTAATCCCTCATTATACTTCGTTAATCATAGAGTTATAGGATATTTCATCTTCATATTGAATTAGATTCATAACGCCCAATACTTTGAAGCAATTTTGAAGAAAGGGGCATATTTGAAGAATCTAAGAGTTCACTAAATCAAACACACTATTTGGTCTCAAAATTTCAACTTGGGAAATATAATTTTTATTATTTAAAATCTAAATGTGCAATATTTTCCAATGAAAATGATCAACCATCCAAAGGTAAAGTCCTCTTTTCTTTTTGTTCTTGCCTATCAAGGTGGGTATACATTTACACTTTATGCTTTCTTAAATTATTTAATTTATTTACAAAATAATCTTATAATAAAATACATACTTCCAAAACTAATATGAAACCTTAGATCCTATTCTATAAGTAAATAAATAATATTATGGACCAGTTCCTTTTCTATTTAGGTATCGAGAAAATCTCCTACAAGTATTCAAATACTTTTTATAAGACATTTGAAGATTTTTATGAACCATGAACAACCCAATTATATCAATGCAAGCATATTAGATTTATAGTATGAACCAGTCAAGTTGAATTTAATCCTCATAGAGGAACCAATTAGATAGAAACAAACATGAATTTTTTTTTTCTATCTATTTCTTCAAGTTAATACCATATAATTTCAATCGGCCCCATAAGTTTTAAAGGTGATAATCATATGCACCATTTCATTATTGTAAAATACTAAACTTGAAGAAATGAGAACTTATTGCACCCAAAATCTAAAAGGTCTGCATATTGTGTTTTATTTTCATATTACATTCTACAGATGTCTCCCTCTTCATATGTATGTATATACACCCTTATAGTCTAAGAAAAAAAAAATGGTTGTGGTTTCCTCAAAGAAGAAGTAGAAGACTTCCAACTATTTCACATTTTTTATTTTCAATGGTTACAACAAAATTTTCAAAATCCCATGACCATTGATTCTCAAAATGTGATATTTCATCTTTAAAACATCCAAAAGTCATCAAGGTCCTAGTTTTTCATAACATCTTTGATTTGTTCATTGAATTTAGTAGGGTCCATTATGGAATCTATGAAGAGGGCCCATAGTTCTACTTTCTCTTGTTTCTTCATGAGCTTAGATATGTCTTCCTTGAAATTAATAGAATATTTTTGGGAAGTTATTATAAGACTAGTGAAGATTTTTTTTTTTCTTCCTACTCATCCTCATCAAAATTTGGTTAAAACAAAAGCAATGGGAAGCCTTCAACTACTGAGAGTCCCATTCTATTTGTCAAGCTATTCATTAAAAGGAATAAATATTATGTCTATATATTTAAAGTATTTTATTTTTCCAACTTCTTGTTGGGATTGAAAATTGAAGCACTAATTTTGAGTACCATTTTGAAAAACAAGTCATAATAAGCCCCTATAAGTGCTTCTCATGCATGTGCACCCAACTGTCATTTTGAGACCTATGAAATGTTTCAAGTATTTAAGACCTTTAATTCAGTATATGCATGCATCCCATATTGGTAAGTTGTGATTTAGAACTATTTCATGAAGTGTCATTTTGAGCATCCACCAAATCTACATTTTTGCCTAAGTGTTAATCAACGATAAGAAGCCTAGTTTGCAATTGAATATCTTGCACCCAGTAAAGTTTCATGAATTGCCACTTTTTCAATGTATATTATGAATATCTAAGAACATATGTTTTATATTTTGAATCATTTTGATATTTTTTGACCAGGTTTTGAATCCCTCAAAGTTAGTTGCTCATTATTGTCATGCCGATGCATTTTGTTTAGAATTCTAGGAAGCCTTGTTTGACCAGTTATAACATGACCTAGTTGACCCTATTGAGAAATTTCCTTTTTCAATGGATTCTAGGGGTTAGGGAATTTCTATGTTTAAATTTTTATCGTATGAAAAATCTATTTGACTAGGTTTTAAACATGATTCCAAATGCAATTTATAAAGTTTTACTGGTAACCAAGAGTGCAGATTGATTGATAGCCCTATTTGGGATGTTATAATTTTGAAACCATAATAGATGGGACTAAATGGATTATACCACTATGTTATACTCTAAAAATAATTCAAGTGTGGTAGATTTCATGTCTTGATGAATTCATCTGCACACTTTCCTAGGTCCATTCTATTTGCAAAAATTGTTATTCTACTAGTATTCCCAGTTCTGTAGTTCCACGTATCCATCTTTGAACACTTGCTAGATATTCCTAGTTATTTTTCATGAGGCTAGATTAAATAATTATACTCTTTATATGAAAAAAAATCAACCCCCAAGTGGTCATTTGACTAGTCTTCAAAGTCAAAACTAGGTGCATTTTATTGTTTTCTGACATGCTTGTTTGAAGAAAGTTTGAAGTAGGCATTTTTCACAGTCAATATCTTTTAATTAGGATGTCATCATGAAGTAAAATTTGATAGGATGAAAGTGTGTGGACTAGACAATATGAATACAATGTGTTGGGACCTAATAGGTGATTTGGCTTTTTTTTTATGGCTAACCTAGAATCCTCTTGGCACAAAGTGGACAATGTTAAAAAATGAATGAAGTATGAGTTCTAAATGATGCATCAGTGATCAAGTTTAAATCTAATTAGTGCCAGGTGTTCATTGGATCAGTTTCACCTTTCATGTGTTTGAGTTTGAATTTATTTTTAGGTGGGCCCACTTTCGGACCTAACTAATCTTCATAAGACTAATAGGACATCAGGGATTGAAGATGCTCAAAATATGTTATAATAATTCTAATCATCATGATTACTTGGCATGTGTGTATGTCACTTAAAGACCAATTGAATGTGTAAGTTTTATACATGGTTAGAAAGGGAGAAGGGGAATTGGATCACTTGATGAAGATTATACTAGGAGCTTAGCATTTATCAAAAATAGGAATTTATTTCAACTAAGGTAACCAAGTAAGAATTCTTGTGTTTGGAGAATGTTGAAATATTTTCCAAATCTTCTTTGAGGGAAAAGGACAAGTTGTGGATACATTTTTCTAGATCTTGGACACTAAATTCCTTTGAGCTTATTTAATAAAATATGATGGTGTCAAGTTTGAAAATACATTGGCAAGGGAGATTGCAAGAGCATACAACTCATATGCATCTTATACTGGTGGATAGTCATTAATGGCTAGTTTTCCTCTTTTCTCATTTTGATAAAGATACATAATAATTAAATTTTAAGATGTGATATTATGTTGAATCCTCCATAATTGAATCATTTTACCCTCAATTTGCACACATCTAAACAAGAAAATATGTGATTTTCTCCACACATTGAGGGAGTCAAGTCAATAAGATTTCACTTCCCAAATAAATTCATAAGAAGAAAGTGCTCTTGGATTACTTGATGGTCTAGTGGTTGCAGATAGGATTGAGGCAATGTTATCAAGTGGGTGATTGCATTGGTTTTTTTAATTTTGAACTAGGAGGACAAGGATGATGCTCTTATTTTCTCTAATCATGTCTAGAAAGCCAAAAGTCTACATTGAATACATGGAATTAATATTATAAATTTGAATTTTTTTTGATGTGGGAGAAATATTTTAACATATTAAATATGTAATATTAAGGGAAATTACAACACCTATAATTTTATTCCCATGATATTCCATGCTTTATAACTAAGATGCATCTTGAAATAGTTTATATACTCACAAAAAATGGGGAGCAATTATGGAACATGCATGTCATGTCATGGATGCAATTGGAGTTAACGGTTACCCTTTATTGACTTCAATGCCTAATCTATGTGAGCATGAGTTTATAGTTGGATTTTAGGTGGGTGTTTCCATTTGCAAGAGACATGGATGAAAAGGAGTTAAAAAAGTGTAGTGTTTTGACTATTCATAGCTCAAGCTTAAGAGAAATGGGGAACATCTCAACTCCTCAAAAATTAGCACATTTAAACCTATGTAAATACATAAATATGAGTTAGTTGTTTGTAGACATTGATAATAGGATTGGGAAAATTTGGAAGGAGTTTTCCAAATAAGCGAATCGCTGGCTAGAGAAAAAGGGGTTCTTTGTACTCTTGGCATGGGTTTGTAACCATGCTTCTCAAGAACCATATTCATGCAACCCAAGGTGATGAGTGTTGTTCCTAATCAAAATCAAGAACATGCTTTGTTTTCCATTTTGATCATTCTTTCCTTAGCCACCACATGAATACAAATTTTAAATACAATTTGTTACTATGCAAGGTGAGTATGGATTAGGTTTGAGGAAGTGTGTAGGTTGTGGAAAGATATAATTTGAATGCAATGAAATGTTATAGAAGTAGTGGAAAACAAATTAGTCAGTACAAAACAATGAAAGTTTCAACTATCCTCCAACATTGCCATATAAGACTAATTTTGGATTTTGTATTCTCATGTCTACATTTTGTAGAGTATGGAGTTGATACTTGTTTGTGGGGATGTTTGTTTCCAAATAAAATTAAAATCTTTCTACAAAGCACAAAAGAAACTAACTATTCAAGTGATCCTAGAAGGAGAAATATTCATGCCTGCAATTGCATCCTAGACATTGAGCAAATGAGGAAATTTTAAGGGGTTTATACTAGTGGGAGGATTCTATTTGAATAGAGAAACTCTTGTATTGACTAGTCTTGGTTTTACATGGAGTTCCAAATCTTTTGTTGTATAGAGATATTTAATCCCAAATTACCTAAATTTTGGAAAAGACAAATGTTTTTATACACCAATGCCCAATCAATCAATGTCTTAAGCTTGGCACTTTTGACAACATGGAAACAGGCTTGTGTCAAGCCCTCAACCAATTGACACAACAAACAAAAATGAAATTTTAAACAAATATGGTGATGTGATAGTTGCATGTGTAGATTGTGGGCCTCTAAACCTCACACACACTTCAACATGGTCCTTATATGTGGAGTCATCCTGGAATAAACATCGAGTCATTTATCCAAGATGCCCAAAAATGTGACTTGTTGCCTTTTAACTAGAAGGATTATGCCTATATGCTCTTAGATCTAGAAGTAGGCAACCGAGCCTTTCTAGAATGAAGGATTTATGCAAAGTATATGCTTATGTAATTATTCTAGATGATATGCAGATTATTCTAATAAAAAGTATAGGAAATTAAACTAGATGGATGCATATTTAATCTAAAATGATAACAAAGGCTAAGCCAAATATGAAAGCTATAATTTAAATGAGTAATCACTTTGACAACAATTCAATACACTTCAAATTCCAACCTCTATAATGAGGAATTAGAAGCCTCTTATATAGAAATCCCGAAATCCATGAATGGTCAAGATGAATTGGGATGAATGGCTAAGATCAAAGAGAAGATTCTGTTGAGATGGAAACTTCCTTGTGTAGGTGAAGTTAACTATTCAAGATTTGAGTGTGATGAGTAGTTAACTGAGCTTTACATGAGTGTGAGAACAAGTTAACTAAATTAGTTCCAATTTAAGAGATAGCTCACTCTGAGTTTCCATTTTGGAACTAAAAAGAAGACTTTGAAGAGAATATTTAATTTAATAAGGTGAGATATGACCTCATTAAATGCATATTTCAATTAATTGAATAATCAAACTCAATTAATTAAAGTAACTGCATTATTAAATTAAATAAATTTAATTCCTTAGTACATTAGCCTTCAGAGATAATTTAATTTAATTAAAGTATAAGAACTTTATATTTAAATTAAATCTAATCAATAGGTATAGTGTAGCTAACCTGAGTCAATACTTTAGGAATTAAATGAATAATATGATTAATGCAGATTAGAGTTTCTAGCATTTGACAATTAAGTCAAGCAGTGAAAATTAGAATAAGAATTGCTTATTAAAATAGGGCTTTAGGGTTGATGAAAATAGACTAGAATTGGTTGTCATGGCAATGAGCCAATTTTGGGGTATTACATTTTGCCCTTGTTTGAATGAATGTGCGAGCAACACATTCAATTCAAAGAAAATCAGAAAGCATGATGCACAAGTCAAGAAATGAGATTGATTCTGCAATGTGATGATGCAAAAACCCATTGATAAGCTTTTAAAGATTATCTCCAAAATGGAGCTTAATCTTAAGGGATCTAGATCGAACACCTAGATACCTAGAGTTGATAAGATTGGTTCCAAAATTGATGACACAGAGACCAATTGATAAACTTTTAAAGATTATCTCTAGAATGGAGCCTAATCTTAAGGGATCTAGATAGAACACCTAGATGCCTACATTGAATAAGCTTTTGAAGATTATCTCTAGAATAGAGCTTAATCTTAAGGGATCCAGATAGAACACCTACATACCTAAGTTAAATAAGCTTTTAACTATTATCTTCAGATAGAACACCTAGATACCTAACCATAAAAGATAACAAGATCCAATCATGAGTCATAGAATCATCCACAGAATGACACTTGATCCTCAGGAGTTGGGGTTTAGACTACCCCAATACCTATCCATCGAACTCTAATAAAGATTGTTATAAGATTGATCAGTTGAACAAAAGATGAGATAGATGAAAAATGATGCTAGATAGAGGAGAACAAAATGCCCCAAGTGATGAAATGCCCCTAGTAATGAGGAAATAAGATTGGAATAAGATGTCCTGAGCAATGAAGATTCAGACTGATTTGAAATTTAGATTCAATGATGTAATCATCTTGCCCCCTTGGGAGTGAAATCAAAAGATGACGCACCAGAAATATGATGCAAAGTAGTATATTGAGAGATACAAAAAAAATTCAAGAGTCAACAAAATATAGAAGAGTGCAGAATGATTAGAAGAAAATTTAGAGTCAATTTAGCATGATTTTGAGGTCACAAAGACCAAGTGTGACCAAAAGTTGACTAGATTTGACCATAGTTGACTTGAGTTGACTTTTTCCAACATAAATTTTAAAAATATGAAGGATTTTGAGTTGAAAAGGTTCTGAGAGTCACAAAGAATCAGAAAAATTTGGACTACACAACCCTTCGATTGTGTCGGTCCCAAAATTTCAAAATGCATTTCTGAACTACTTGAGTCTATCAGATTTCAAATTCAATCTCGAATATGGATTCAGAGCAATCAAATTAGCCAGTGGGTTGATTTTTGCACAAATCAGAGCACTTTGAAAATTTAGGTCAAAACCTATATAAGGGTCCAAAGGGTCATTTTCAAATTATTTGTGCATTTTTCCTTTAGTGAAGAAGAGAGCTCTGAGGTGAGAATGGTAGTTCCCAATGCATACACATCATTTTGAGTGCTCTCGATGACATAGCCAACTGGCAGATTGTGAACCTTTGATGAGTAATCGACAATCCCTCTTCACATTTAATTTTTTACACATTTCAATGCATTTTTATACATTTTTTGCATGTTTTTAATTTAGTTCTGTAGGTTCTCACATGAAGGTTTCATTCATCATGCAAACCCAATCTATCGTCATGCAAAGATACAACAGCCCGATGTTTCTTTGCTCATGCCAGTGAGGAATCTCGCGTAGGAGATTCCCACCTCTCATGTGAGATGTGCAGGACTTTGGGTGCATCTTTCCTATTGTCTTGTCATTTCTCACACCAGAATGTGTTTTTTCATGCAAAGATATGAAATCTTGCGTGAGAATGCACTTTCTTACATGAAAAATTGGTGTCCTTTTCAACATATTAGCTTCAAATTTTGTCATTTCATTGGATTTTTGAGTAGCGACTGACTGTTTGCCTATTGTCATTGGTCATGTGTGTAGGTTGTCTTTGATGAAATTGCATTTAGGTCCCTCTATCTACCTTATGGAGCTCTATTATGGAGTCTAGATGATGTTGACGTGGCACATATTGATCGGTTGGGGTTATCATATCTATGCCGAATCCCAACAATTTTGGTGAATCATAGCCTATTGACTACATTGGTGGAGCCTTTCCATTTATAATTGAACACCTTCCACCTGCCATAGGGAGATATGATCATCACCCCTAAGGAAATCTACAAGATTTTGCATATACCCTTCCACGAGCCATGAGTGTTGTATGATATAGTGTCAAGAGTAGGTACAGAGGCACTACAAACCATCTTTTAGAGAGACTTGGCTATAGGTCGAGCCATTATATGGGATGAGCTCATCCATACATATTTCCCTACTCACAGGTTGGCCTTAGTTTTGGTGATTTTCATCAGTTGTTTTTTGATGCTTAACAGAGGGCAGTACAGATTAGAGTGTAGTTGGGGTGCGATGTTGCAGTAGATGTTAGATGCTTCAGAGAGATTTGGGTGGGGACAGTACATGCTCACCCATATGTTTCATGAGATGCATGAGATTATATACCATGAGAAGACGAGCATGGCCGCTGGCATTTGCATTTTACAAATTTGAGCATGGGAGTACTTTCTAGTGATGCCACCCATTTTTGAGGATGCACGGGAGCCCATGGAGCCATTTATATGCAAATATAGGGGCCAACATACCCAGGCAATTTTGGGGAAGATTGAGCACTAGAGGAAACATCTTGATGACCTAGTATCTATCAAATGGTGACCCTAGAGAGAGAGCAAGGATTGGGATGACGCTCCTTAGGAGTTGAGCCAGATGTTCCCATTGCGGCCACTACTAGGCTAAACTACCCATATCATTGAGAGATTTCACATCACCAATGTATGGTGACAGTATGAGTGGCCACATGACATTAGCTAGGAGTATTGCTCATATGCCCAGGTAGCTAGAGATCTAGAGCGAGGGTTGTCAATGAGGTTGGACCTAGGGAGGTGGATGATTGATGTGCACAACCTAGTTGTGATATAGTGGGACTATCTACCAGCTATAGCAGATGTTGGGATGACGCCTACTTACCATGAATATTTTATCAACCATCCCTTCCCATGGTTCACTAACCCATTAGGGATGGCAGCTCTTGGGCCCTCGATACCCTAGTAGGTACCATTCTAGGGACCAACATAGTAGGCAGCACAATAGCCACCACAAGGAACACTAGAGCAAGTGAGACATAGGATCAGGTAGGTATAGATTCCCCCCTAATAGATGGGGTCAGATCTAGGTGTTGGTGGCAGTGGGATGGAGCAGGGTTGGCGATAGAGGCCACACATGGAGGAGTAGGCACTAGTAGAGTAGTAGGCCAAGCACTTAGATGAGGAAATGCATGACGTCAAGATGCACTGGGGAGGATCATAGAGTAGATTCAATAGTCTTCTTGATAGCTAGGGGAGTTATAGATATAGGTGGCCATACAGGATACAAGGATTTCCTAGCAGATCGCAAGATCCTTAGACTACAGGAGAAGGTACAAGTAGCTAAGTAGAGAGCAGAGCTACTATAGGGTACAAGTAGCTGAGCAGAGAGTAGAGCTACTGTAGGATGATGTTTGATTATAGGTAGCCCAAGTAGCCTATTATTTTGCAGCTTACTCTATAGTGGTGCTTGATGAGGCTCAACAGATACCTAGATTCTCATAGTATGCTTGAGATTCAAGAGGTGCATGCCCACCAGTCAAGCCAAACATGCTTCCACCTCCTCCTCCTCCTACTCTAGGAGGTGAGGGTACTGGACAGACCTAGATCTAATGTTATTTTGCCTCTATTTTTTGATCTAGCTATGTATCGATTGGTGTGCCAACACTATTTTGTACCATTTTTTATTGATAGTGCTCGAGTATCGCTCATTTTTTTGTACCAATGTATTCTTTTGATACTGATATATATACAAGATTTTGAGTCATGTATCATTGTCATTGTCATTGTCATTTGATGTACAAGAGACATTTATGCTATGATTATGAGATGCAAAACATGATGTGATGTATGGATGCATGTTTGATTTGATTTGTACATGTAGTATAGATAAAATGAATTTATGGATTTATGGATGAAATGAAAATGTGAATGGACCTACATCTCATGTAGTTTTTCATATTTTTTCTTGATAGTAATAGGTATCCCATCGAGGAGTGTGAGAGGATGAACCAAAGAACCAAACACTTGTGCAACCTTAAAGAATCATTATACTTTGAAGAGACCAACAATCCCACGTCATGTATGATGGAAGTAGATTTGTGATTGAATCATGTGCTTATGCAAGTGAAGTATGCAATGTGAACCTATGCTAAATTCAACCCTAAGTCATGTTACCAAGCTTTGACAATTATCATCACTGAGCATATAGAAAAACCCTAGATGTCATATGATTCCCACTGACATTGCAATTATGAGAATATGAATAGGATATCTATTCTAGTTTTGTCAAGATGAAATGTAAGCATTCAAGGCATAAGAAGCTAGAATGAGCATAAAATTTATCCCTTTTAATGTAGCAAGTTAACATAAGCATCAAAGCATAAATGCTAGGATCACCAGAATGTTGCTTGTGTGTAGACACACAAGAGATTCATCTTATGCTAAGTATTTCATAAGTATTCTATCTGCAATGCCCCTTACAGTCGTAACCTGAGACAGAAGTGTGCTAGATATACTTGTAGTGACCCAAATTTTCACTTACCAAGATGAGTACTAGTATTTACTATAGCATGAAGAGTTCACTACAACAAGCAAGGAGAAGAACCAATGTTATTGATGTATCCATATAAAAGGACTTGAGGTACACCTAGCCATCTAATATAAGATGGAGGCTCTTATAGTGGACACCCCTCTTATATGAATGTTTCAAATTATTGGAATGAAAACACAAAAAAAAATCAAAGAGAAGATCATGCCCCCAGTCATTGCTTCTCTAGTCAAAAAAATGACATCATTGAGTTGCTCAAGGAGACATGATGAATCAAAAACAAAACAAACAAATAAATGCTCAGCATATCCAAACAAGTATATCATTTTGAGTTTTTATGTTATAGGATTGATCTCAAGTGTCAATGTATAGAACATGGATGAAATAAATCTCTTTAGTAGTGTGATGATAGTAGATAGATGCAGTCAGAATGACTAGTGATTGAACTCAAAGAGGAATCTTCAAGGTGAAGAACTTGAGTAGAACTAAGTGATAGCAGATAGAAATAGCCAAAATGACTAGTGACTAATGTAAGAGAGATTTTCCATAAAGGAATCTTGAAAAGTGACTCAAGTGATAGTAGGCAGATGTTGCTTGAAACAACTAGTGACTATTGCGAAAGAGATTCTATGAGGAGAATCTCGACAAAGAGTGACACTAATAATAGTAGGTAGATATAGTTAGAACAACTGGTGACTGTCACAAGAGAGATCTTCCATAAAGGAATCTCAAAAAGTGACATGAGAAATAGTAGATAGATGTAGCTGAAATAACTGGTGGCTGTCACAAAAGAGATTCTATGAGGAGAATCTTGACAAAGAGTGACACTTTTGACATTTGTCAAACACAATTAGAACAACTGGTGACTGTTGTAAGAGAGGTCTTTCATAAAGGAATCTTGAAAAATGACACAAGCAATATTAGGCAAATGTAGCTGAAATAACTAGTGACTATCTCAAAAGAGATACTATGAGGAGAATCTCAACAAAGAGTGACACCAGCGATAGTAGGTAGATACAGTTAGAACAACTGGTGATTGTCATGAAGGAGATTCTATGATGAGAATCTTGACAAAGAGTGACAGTTGCAATAGTAGGTAGACACAGTTAAAACAATTGGTGACTATCATGAAATAGATTCTATGACACTAAAGAGCAATGCCCTAAGTTGTGACAAAATTCAATCCAAGGATACATGAGCATAAAAGTAGGAAACTAAAGCAAGAAAGCAATTGTATAGGAACCCAGAAGATGCAGTATAAGATGGAGCATTGGAAACGAGAAGCGCCTATTTGCAAGGTTTTTACCTTCTTGGTAGAGGTTATATTTTTTACTACCATGATGCCTATTTCTAGGTTTTCATCAATGGTACTTTTCTTATTTTCCAACTTTTTAATATTTTTTTCTTTTTTGTTCTTATTTTTATTTTTGAATTTTTCAATATTTTTTGTAGTACCAAGGCACCTTTTGCTAGGTTTTCACTAGGGTAATGATTTTTTTAGGACTTTTTATAAGTTTTAGATTTTTTTAAGCACATTTAGATATGTATAAAGAGCTTCTAAGATTAGATCAGCTATAGAACCTCTTTAGGTGGAGAGCGTTGATAGGCTCCTTGAGCACTTCTCCCTCAACTGTAGAAAGCTAGTAAGCACCAGATCCAAACACTGCAATGATGATATAAGGACCAACCAATTTTGGTTCAAACTTCCCTTTTTGGACTCATTGGTGCTGATTCTTAGGATTTTCTCTCAGGACAACATCATCCAGTTGGAAGTCACGTGGCTTAACCTTCTTATTGTAGCTTCTAGACATTCATTGTTGATAAGCTTGAAGATGATCGCATGCCACTTGTTGACATTCATCTAACAGTACTAGCTCTTGAAGTCAAGATATTATTTAATCTTCATCCATGATGAGGCCTTTCATAGAGATTCTCAGAGTAGGAATCTTAACCTCTATTGGAAGCACACCATCTGCTCCATAAACCAAAGCAAAGGGCATTGTACCCATTGGAGTTTTGATACTTATTATGTATGCCCATAGAGTTGGATTAACTTGGAGGTTCCAATCCCTCCTAGATTTGTTGATTGTGCAATGGAGGATCTTGAGGATCACCTTATTGGATGCCTCTGCTTGGCCATTATCTTGGGGCTAGTAGATAGAAGACCAATGTTGCATGATTTTGAATATTTTTCATAGCTCCTTGAGGTCTTTATTTTTAAACTATCCTCCATTTTTAGTAATGATGGAGGATGGTACACCATACCTACATATTATGTAATTTGTGATAAAAAGATCTACAATTTTTTCATTTTCTATTGTGAGAGGTACTACCTCTACCCACTTCGTGAAGTAGTATGTAGTTGTAATAATGAACTTATGTCTATTAGAAGAAGATGGGTTAATTTGACCCACAAGATTGAAGGCCCATTGTTGGAATGGTCATAGTGTGGTGGATGGAATCAACTCTATGGCTAGAGCATGAAATAGATTCCCATAAACATGGCACTATTTGTAGGACTTGGTGTACTTGATTGCCTCTTGCTCCATTTTTATCCAATAGTAAGCAACTTTAATGAGTTTGTGAGCTAGTCTCAAGCTTTTGAGTGAGATCTGAAAATGCCCTCGTGAACATCAATTAATGCACATTTGGACTCTTTGGGTTCTAGACACCTAAGGAATGTTCCATCAAAACCTCTCCTAAATAATTCATGAGTAATAATAACATACCATGAAGCATTATAGATAAGGTGACATTTTTCATTCCAAGTTAGACCATCTAGAATGGTTTTGTCATGTAGATAGGAGTAGATGTGGTGTTAGCAAGATGAGTCTTGTCCTACAATAGAACAGATCATCCTAGAATCAGGAGTATCATAGGTAGGGAAAAGTAATGCTTCCACCAGGAACTCATGTCAGAGATCATTTTGAGGCATTTTTAGTAAGGAGGCTAGAGTAGCCATGTCATCAACCACTTTGTTATCTGCTCAAGGAATTTGATAGAAGGTGATGTGAGAAAACTATTTCTTCATGTCATCAACCATGAATTTGTAAGGAATCAATTTCTCATCCTTTATTTGATACACATCATTAACCTGGTTTATTATGAGTTGAGAGTCCTCAAAGATATTTAACTAATCCACTCTCCATTCAGCTACAATCTTCATACCATTAATTAGAACCTCATATTCTACAATGTTATTTGTACAAGGAAATAGAATCTTGTATGTTTTAGGCAATGAATATCTCTATGGTGTTATGAAGATTAACCCAGCACTGGATCCTAGTTGTGTGAAGGACCTGTTGAAAAACATTTCCGATGTTTGGTGTGTGAGCATTAGAATTGACTCATTAGGGAAATCGATGTTCATCGAGAGAAGACTCTACATAGGTGCATCTAGTAGCTGATCTGCAATCACTTGTCACTTTATAGCCTTTTATTTGACATACTAAAGGTCAAACTCGTTGAGTGCATGACCCACTTAGCCAATCTTCCTGTTAGATCTACCTTACTGAGAAAGTACTTTAGTGGATTAATTTTAGCCACTAGCCACATAGTGTGAGAAAGCATGTAGTGTCTCAACTTTTGGGAAACAAAGACAACCACTAAGCAAGCTTTCTCAATGATGTTGTAATTCATCTCATAAGAGATTAGTGTGTGACTCAAATAGTGATTAGCTCTTTCCTTGTTATTGTTGTCCACTTGAGCTAATAAGATACCCAGAGATGTTTCAATTGCCATGATGTACAAAATTAGAGGCTTCCCATTGATAGGAAGCATCAAGATTGGCATATTAGAAAGCTATTGTTTTATCTATGTCAAGCTTTTCTCACAATCCTAACTCCAGTTATATTTCACACCCTTATGTAGAGTCTTTGTAAAAGGTTGTGATCTATCCGCCAGCTATGAGATGAACCTAAGAATAGATTGGAGTCTTCCTTGTAAACCTCTCATCTGACTGATATTATGGGGTGGAGGCATATCCATAATTGCTTGAAATTTCTCTGGATCCACCTTGATTCCTTTTGCAAATACAATGTATCCTAGTAGTTTTCCTAATGTGATGCCAAATGCACATTTCTTAGGATTAAGCTTGAGACTGAATTTTTTCATATGATATAGGATAGTTCCAAGTATTGTTGATGAGTATTACATTTTGTGCTCTTAACCAAGGTATCATCCACATAGTCCTCCATGGTTTTATGCATCATATCATGGAAAATTGTAGTGACTACTCTCTGATATGTAGCACTAGCATTTTTTAAGCCAAATGAAATTACATTCCAACCAAAGGTTCCCCATGCACATGTGAAAGCGGTCTTTTCCTAATCATCTAGTGCAATTTTGATTTTATTATAACCACAATATCCATCCATGAGTGAGTACATCTCATATCCTACTATCATGTCCACTATCATATCAATAATGGGAAGTGGAAAATCATCCTTAGGATATGCTAAGTTAAGATCATGGAAGTTAGTACAAACTTTGATATATTTGTCATGCTTGGAGACTGGAACAATGTTGGATATCCATTTAGCATAGTCAATAGCATGGATGAAACCAGCATTAAGAAGCTTCTCCAATTTAGCTTTGATGAGAAATTAACATGAGGATGCATTTTCTGCAATTTTTGTTTGATTGGTTTAATGCTTGATGTGATGGACAAATGATGCATAATGAGATTTGGATCTAGTCCTAGCATGTTAGAATATTTCCAAGAAAATTTTATCTTCTTCTCTCAGAAGAAGGAAATGAATTCCTCTTTTTCTGCTAGAGATAGTGACTATGCCAGATGTATCATGTGAGGATGCTCTTTTGTGCCCAAGTTGATTGGCTATCTTGGCTCTATCAACATTGATGATCTCTCTTGAAGGTGACTCGGAAGTGCATCAAATATCTCATCTACAGGTGCCTCAAAGAGGTTTTCACCCTTGGATGCATCTTATATTTTTACTTTTTTGGGTTTTGACACTACCACAATGTGGTTTTCACCATCGAACCTTCTATTTTTTCTTTTTAATTATATGACTAAGATATTTGATATTAGCTTCAATCATGTTGATGCTTTGTTTTGTAGTTGATGACGTTACTAGTTTGATAGCATTCAAGTAGCAGGCAAGAGCATAGTCATTCTGGAATGTGACAACTTCACTAGATGTATTAGAATTCTAATCTATAAGCTTGGGATATGTGAGTGACAAAGTAGTGGTAGGTTCGATTGTGTTCACATTTAATGCTTGGACCAGCAATTTGAGACCTAGAGTGGCTTTGTCCACAAGTGTGTTTGAATTCCTTTAAGTACTAACATAATCAACTGAAGACTTAAGGACACTAGTTGTATTGGACCCATCTAACCTAACCCTAGATACTTCACCCACTTAGAGTTGGTTTTCATAGACATAAACTTGGTCAATGTCTTTATCTATAGTTTCTTTTGAAAGGGTGTCAAATTCATATTCCTTAGAATCAGTGCTGCATGGTGATAGGTTGTAGAATTCCCCAATAGTGATAGGGACATACTCTCCTTCATCATCTATATTTTTACACATGTACTCAACACGTAATGCCTGACTAGACTCTCCCTATTCTAAATGAGCATAGTGTTGATTAGTATTGTCCTTAGAAGAATCACTAGTACCATCCATAGTGCTGACATGTCACACAAAGTTATCTAGCTTAGCAAAGAATTTAGCAAGATCATGAGGAATAGGATAAGGATAATGATGCTCATTGTCAGAATTATCTTCTTGAGTATTTGACTCAGCTTGTGACTCATTTTTGGATGAACCCTTAGGCTTTGGTATGAATTTGTTAACCCTTAAATGGAAGGGAACCTTCTTAAAGCCTAGACTAGATGTATCTTTGTTTCTACAAGCTATTGCTTTCATAAGATCAACTAGCCCATTGTTATTGCATTCAATAGGACTAGTTCCCTTATAGCTAAAGTGCTTCATGAGTCTAAGACCAGGGCCATATTTCTTAGGAGTGATCTCACGAGCTTGTTTTGTGAGGTCAACTAGAGCCTCCTCTTTGTAAAGCCATGCAAAAATGGCTATATTTTCACTTTCATCCTCTAAAGGGATTGTAGCCTTGACAAAAGTTCCATTATAATTAGTTTGATGTGTCAACATAAATGGCTTCTTTGCCTCAGATGGTCTCCCATAATGATGAAACTCAAGAAGAGATGTCAATGACAATACTAGTTCGATGTGGTACTCACCCATGCTAGTTTCTTTCAGCTTAAATGGCTACTCAATTTTCTTTAGCTTATTATCATGATAATCAATAGATTCCTTGTTAGTGGGGACAAAATTCTTAGTAGCTTTCAGCATATTGTAGGTATAGCTAGTACTTGCAAGAATAGTGACTTCGAAGCCATGATATAGGAATGTTATGCATTAATGGTATGTGGATGGCACAACACATAACTCATGTATACATGGACTTCCTAGTACAATATTTTAAGCTAAGGGAATGTTAAGGACCTAACAAGTGACATCCCTTTCTATAGGACCGATGCAGAGGGGCAACACCACAAGACCTAGAGACTTTCGCTCAACTTTGTCATATGCTTTAATAGTGATCTTGCGATGAGGATTAATAGAGTCCTCAAAATAATTTAATTTTTGAAGCAAGGCAACAGAGACAATATTTAGCCTATCACCATTATCGATGAGTACCCAACAAATATGTGTCTAATATATCATGACTTCAATGTCTAGAGGTTGATTGTATTGGTGACTCAATGAATTATCATCCTCCTCAGAGAACACATAGTAAGGCAAGGTTAGATGACCTACCATAGATTGACATCACTCAAGATCAAGATCTTGAGGAACATTTTCCTTAGTGAGGGCCTTGTCAAGAATTTTCCTATGAGCAGGTGAGATTTTAAGTAGATCAGAGATTGTGATTTGAGCATTAGTTCATTTTAATTAATTGAGAACACTATAGCTAGTGGTTGTTGAATTTCCTACAAGTTTTGTACCTCTTCTAGATGGACTAGCATGGGTTTTATCTTTGTGTTGTTCAAGATTAGGAGTAGAAGGTGAAGGGCCTTTGATCACCAACTTGGCATGAGAGTGTGTTATAATGTTGGCACAGTATTGCAAAGATGTGTTTTCAATCATGTTGCAAGTAGGGCCCCTCAAGATAAATAGTGTCTTGGGTTTATCATTATCTTGCTTACCCTTGATGGTAATAACATCACAGTACTTAAAATCTACAGGTTCAACCATGTTGGTCACATTTTTATCATTAGAGTATGTATAGTTGACCTTGTTGTTAGGTTTTGGTTTTGTGGTCTCTCCTTTTTCATAAGATGGGAAGGGCTCCTTGAAAGCCTTGTGATCTAAGTTTTTATTATGTCCATCAACCACAATGCCACCATCATTGATCATGTCTTGGAAATTGTGACAGAGGTTTATGCAATGGCTAGCTTTGTGTCCCTTATTTTGGTGGTACTCGCAAAATGCAATTTCATTCCACCATGGTGGGCGTGGTTGTGAATCATAGCGGCAAGAGTTGTCTAATGGTGAAATGAAATTTTTTTGTAGCAAGGTCTTGTAAACCACATCCAAAGGTTCACCCAGAGGTGTATATTCTCATTTAGGGTGTGTATGCAATGAGTTTCTCGATCTATTTCTAGATGTCTTATTGTCAGGAGGAGGTTTCTCAACATTCTTGATTGCATTGAGACCATCTGTGAGATTAAAAGCTACCTTAGTAGGTTTAGGAATGATGTTGTCAACAACCCCATCATGTAACATTTCTCAGTTCTTGTTGACATACTTGGGTTTTTCCTTGTTAGAGGTGGATCCTTGTTTTGTGCCCTTTAGAAGGGTAATTTTTCCCTTCTTGACCATTAATTACTCTATGCAGATAGCTTGTTTGACCATGTCTTCAAAGGTGCATGGACCTTGAAGTTGGACTCTATATCAAAAATTGGTTAGGAGATTATCAATGAAGATGTCAAACTTTTCCATTTTAGGAATCTTGCATGAATATTTAGTATAAAGTGGTCCCCACCTTTGAAGGAATGTGAGGAAAGGTTCCCCAACCTTTTGCTTAAGGTTACACAAATCTTGAATGTTAACAAGGTGTTGAATGTTATGAGAATACTATTGGATAAACAAGTTGGCAATTTCATCAAACATTTTAAATACTAGGAGGAAAATGTGAAAACCACTCCAAAGCTTGAACACCTAGACTTCTTGGGAATAAACACATAAGATATGTCTGATTATGCATTAATTCCATAGATAAGGCACTGACTTCACACAAACGATCTTGGGGATCGGTAGTTTTGAAGGATTTATCATATTTAGGTAACTCTACTCCTCTTGGAAAAGGAGGCATGTCTATGCTCTTGTCAAATGGAAATGGACAAAGAGTGTCTAAGGTGTATGTTTTTGCAAGTTTTTCTTTATCATGCATCATTTGAGCTAGTTGATCTTGCATGGTTTTTAGTTGTTTTTGTAATTTGGAAGTCTCAATTTCTTCATCAAGCATGATGATAGTTTCCACATTGAAATGATGGGGTAGCTTAGCTCCCTCTTGGGCAAGTTTGAGAAAGTATTTTACTTTTTCTTCGTTGAGCAAGATTTCCATGACCTTTTGAAAGTTTGTCTTTACAAAAAATTTCTATGTGTTTAGGCAGTATTTCCACCTCTTCCTACTCCTCATTAGTGTCATGTTCTTTTTCTTTGTCATTCCTAGATTGTTCTTGGTTTCTACTATGATTAACGTGTTTAGGTTAGTAATCAACCTTTTTAGGAACATTTTCAATTTTAGTATGTTGTGATTGGAAAGGTCCTTTGAAAAAGATTTCAGATGTGTTATTTGGAGGTGTAGGACCTTTGCTAGTTTCAGGATCCTCTTTATACAGGGGGTTCCTAGTTTGTTGTAAGTTTATGGTGAACATTTGCTGGACTTGAGGTGATATGATAGGTGAAGGAAGTCATGAAGATTCCTCACTAGATGAACCGGATGTAGACCATGTATAAAATGGAAGCTAGCCTCTACCATGATTATGACTCCTGGCTTGACCTCGCCTAAGTCTAAGGGGATAAAACATGTTTCCACTTCTTGTTGCGATAGTCATAGACAAGGACAAGAAGCAAAGATCAAGACAAGGATCACATTAAGACGTAGTCTCAAAAAGCAAGGGAAGAGTGTTGTATACTAAGGCATGAGTAGTCTAAGTGAAGGCTAGAACAACCACATATTATGACTATCATGACACGAAGTATAATGAACACTAGAGGATGAGAACAAGACAACTAAGAGGAGACTAGTTAAATTATAGATCACAAGTCATCAACTAAGAAAGATTCCACTATTTGGGATTGTTTATAGATAGAGAAGAGGTAAACTAATATAGGAAATAGACTAGACATAGAGTGCAAATAGCTCTAACAGATCAATTTGATAGTTTTTGCTCAAGATCCTACATTAAGATCATCTAGGAGGCATGTGAGAAAGTACACAGGCAAAGGAAAAGTCTTAGAATAGCAATCTAAACTCGTGCGAGGATGTGCTATAGGTGACATGAAGAAGTGATAAGATTTTCCAAATGAGATAGAATGTTGATAGCAAGATCTTGTGTGGTGATGCGCAAGTACTCACGCGAGGACCTAGATAGAACTGTGGGAAGAAATGATAGGAAAAAAGGCACTCACACAAAATTTTGTAAACTATGCATAAAAATTGAGACCAAACTGACAACTGAAGTAGATTTTGAAGAGATTTTGAAAATTTTAGACTATTCCAGATAGACTGTTAGTTGGTTTGATAGATTTCAGACAAACAACAAGGTTGACATTCAAGTTGTGAAATAGCATTGGGTTTTGAATAAGACAAAGTGTTTTCAAAAAGACATGGCAAGAAAGCAATAGTCAAATAGAATCCAATTAAGGACAAAACAACTCAGATGGACTAGGGAGTCTTGACTTTTAGTAAGACTTAATAAGAAACACACTTTATCCCTAAAAACTAAAAAATGTTAGAGAAGGAAAAACCTTTGTCCCACAACTTATGCACATGCATGAACCACACATAGCCATGTCACCACCAGCGGGCACCCGCATTTTTGGTGTTTACAAAAAGCTCAATAACATATATGCTAAATGAACACCCTTGTGGCAAGGGTCAAGTGCATATACTACCTTCCAACACCCATTAGCATGCCTATCGTGAGTTCTACAGTAGAGATTCTTCCCCCTCATTGCACAAAGACTATGCCCCCTTTCGAAGGTGAACCAAGTAGCCTCTAACTAAAGGTTTTTAATTGGCTTCCATTTATATTAATCATTGATGGCTCTACACTTGGATTTGAGACCAGAAAGCCACACAAGCACCTAAAAGTTAACACACTTTCTTAACAAGATTGGTGTTGGCATCGACCAATGCAACAGATAGAGCCTCTCCTTGATATGTGATATCAAGAATGAAGGAGATGAAATTAATATAGCTTTGGAGTCTTTTTCTCTACAAATATTCTTTATTATAGTGAGTTGGAACCTTTGCCAAAAGGAGTGTGCTCACTTGGTTCATTCCTGGAGGTTAGATCACTCCAGCAGGCCCTCTAAACGATTGACTCAGACTGGTGGTTCAAATACAAGGGTCAAAGTTTTTGATTTCCCTCAAAGGGAAAGAGCATGCTCCTCTACCTTATTTCCTCACCCAAACACACAAAACAAATTAATCACTAACTTAGCTTAATCAATCTAGACTTATCCTTTCTAAAGATTCTGATCCCCTAAAATGAAATCATCATCCCATCATAGAAGAGGATTTGCACTAGAGAACCACTAAGTTGCTTGCCTCCCTCGGATGCCATCTTTTAGAGGCTTCTAGGTTTTTGATTCACCCTTGGTCATGACTTCCAAGTGGTGAAGAGCATAGTCCCATATTCCTCTTTATTGCAACCTACAAAGTTCACAAGCCCTAATTAGACTATGTTTGGAAAGCAAGAAAAAGACACATTATTTTAGTGGGTTTTAAAATTGGTCTTCAACAATCGTATCCTTGACAATGTCCTACAATCACACAGTTAGTTCATGTTTGGAAATTTTGTGTAAAGGAGTCTTCATCAAATGTCTTGCAGACAACTATTAAGCTATAGAAAATTAGGAAAATTGAAATAAAGATGCTTCAAAGAAACACGTTAGTGAAAAATGATAAACAACATACTAAAAAAATGCATCTTAACTATGTTGTTTCAATATTTTGTTTGAAATCTTGCATAGGTCTGCATGAATTCTTTCACTTACACGAGCGATAAAATGAGATTTTGCATAGGAATTTGTATAATAGAGCACTTTTTCGCATGAGAAAGTAGAGAGAAACGGGTGAAACCCTCAAATTTCTATGTGAAAATTAGATTTTTCGTTTGAAAATCTAGAAGACTATACAGATAGTTATGAAAGAATGATGAAAATATTAGATAACCAAACTAATGAGGAGAGAAAAATTGTATGTGAAATGCAGGCCTTAGATTCTCACACACACTTCAAAATGGTCATTATATGTGAAAGCATCCTAGAATGAACATTGAATTGTTTATCTGAAATAGTTTGACAAATTGACTTGTTGCCTTCTAACTAGAAGGATTACGCCTTTGCTCTCAAAACAAGAAGCAGGCAACTAGACCTCTAGAATGAAGGATTTTAAGCTATATGAGAATGAAAATTATACTAGATGAAATGCAATTAAGCTAAGAAAATAAAAGA
This sequence comes from Cupressus sempervirens, assembly GCA_028749045.1. NCBI lineage: Eukaryota > Viridiplantae > Streptophyta > Pinopsida > Cupressales > Cupressaceae > Cupressus > Cupressus sempervirens. The sequence goes on along the minus strand of CM053785.1, from coordinate 262,443,058 downwards.
GCATATTATGCTAAATGAATGCATTTTTAAAATCTAGATGATATTATAATGCAAGAAATAAAAGCTATGGAAATGTGAGCAAGATGAGCAAGTATTCCAACATAAGTTAATTGCAAATTCCAAAATTCTCTACCTTTGTAATGAGGGATTAGAAGCCTCTTAAATAGAATTCTCAAAATATATCAATGGTAAAAATTATTTGTTATGAATGGTTTAGATTAGAAATGAGATTCAGTTAGAATGGAAAGTTTCCTGATGAAAAGGAAGTTAACTAATTTCTTTTTGAGTGGAATAAGGAATTAACTAATTTAATTCCTTTTTTGATTTCAGTTAACTAAGAGTTTTCATTTCTAAACTGAAGAGAGAATATTGGAGAAGATATTTGATATAGAAAAATTAAATATTACCTCATAATTGTGTATTTTAAATTGAATAATTAAATCCAAAAATTAGAATAAGAACATTTAATTAAATCAAATATATTTAATTCCTTTGTACATTAGCTAAAGAAGTAATTTAGTTAAATTAAATTATAAACACTTATAATTAAATTAAATTTAATCAATAGGTTTAATGTAGCTAATTTGAGTCAATGCTTAGGAATTAAATAAAGAGTATGACTAATGCAAATTAGGATTTTTTGCATTTGACACTTAGGTTAAGTAGCGAGTATCAAAATTAGAATTGCCTAGTAAAATAGGACTTAGAAATGTTTTGAGTAGACCACAACTAGTTTAGCATGGCAATGTGTCAATTTTGGGATATTACATTTGCCTCTCTTTGAATGAATGTATGAGTAGCACATTCGATTCAAAGCAATAAGAAGTATGATGCATAGATCAAGAAATGAGATTGGTTCTAAAATTGATGATACAAAGACCAATTGATGAGCATTTAAAGGTTATCTCTAGAATGGAGCTTAACCTCAAGGAATCCAAATAGAACACCTAGATGCCAAGATTGATAAGCTTTTAAAGATTATCTCCAAAATGGAGCTTAATCTTAAGGGATCCAAATAAAACACGTAGATACCTAGATTGACAAGCTTTTAAAGATTGTCTCTAGAATGAAGCTTAATCTTAAGGAATCTAGATAGAACACCAAGATACCTAGCCATAAAAGATAGCAAGATGCAACCATGAGTTGTAGAATCATTCCCAGAATGAGGCTTGATCCTCAAGAGTTGGGGTTTAGACTATCTTGATACCTGTCCATCAAACTTTGATAAAGACTACTATAAGATGTGATCAGCTAATGAAAAGATAAGATCGATGAAAAATAATGCTAGAAAGAGGGGAACAAGATGCCACTAGTGATGAGATGCCTTGAGTAATGACGACATAAGATTTATATTGAGTTGAAATTCAAATTCAATGATGTAATAATCCTACCCCCTCGGGAGAAAAATTGAAAGATGATACACCAAAAATATGATATAGAGATATAGAAGTAATATGTTATTCAAAAGAATATAGAAGAGATCAGAATGATTAGAAGAAAATTTGCAGTCAATTCAAAGTGATTTCAAGGTCCAGAAGACCAATTTTGAAGAAAGGTTGACTAGAGTTGACATGAGTTGACTTTTTCCAAAAATTTTGAAAAAATTGAAGGAAATGTGATTTGAAAAGATTCTAAGGTTAAAAAAGTATCAAAAAAGTTTAGATTGCACAAGTGTTCGATCACATCAATCCCAAAATTTTAAAATGTGTTTTTAAGTTGCTTAAGGGTGTCAGATTTTTAATTTGATCTTGAAAAATGGGTTCAGAGAAGCCAAAGTAGCCAAGAGGGTGATTAATCGATCATTTTTGCAATTATGAAGAATATGATGCTTTGAAGAAGCCAAAAATTCCTCATGACAAAGGATGAAAGTAGATCTGCAATCAAACCATGTGTATATGTAATGCAACCCTATGCTAGAAGCAACCTTAAACTAGATGCAACCCTAGGTCTGGTTACCAAGCTTTGACATCTATCATCATTGAGCATATACCAAAACCCTAGATGTCATACAATCCCTACTGATATTACAATCATAGGAATATGAATAGGACATATGTTCTAGTTTTGTTAGGATTAAATGTAAGCATTTGAGGCACAAGAAGCCAAAATGACCAGAACATTTGTCCCTTTTAATGTGGCATGTTAACATAAGCATTAGAGCATAAACACTAGGATGACCAGAATTATTCTTGCATGGAGACACACCAGAAACATGAGAGATCCTTCTTATGCTAAGTAATTAGTAAGTATTTTGTCCGCAATGACCCTTGCATTCGTAACCTAAGATAGAAGTGTGCTAGATATACTCACTATGACCCATGTATTCACTTAATAGGATGAGTATCAATATTTATTATAGTATGAAGAGTTCACTCCAACAAGCAAGGATAAGAACCAACCTCACTAATTTATCCATATAAAAGGAGTTGAGGTACACACAGCCATATAATACAAGATGGAGGCTCTTATAGTTGACACCCCTCATATGGATGCTTCAGATTATTTGGAACTAAACCACAAACAAAAAGCAAAGAAAAAAATCATGCCCCCAATCCTTGCTTCTCTAGTCAAAATGATATCATTGAGTTGCTCAAAAAGACATGATGAAGTGAAAGAAAAATAAGCAAAGAAAAGCTCAAAGTATCCTAAACAAATTCATCATTTTGAGTTCATTTTATACGTTATAGGATTGATGTCAAGTGTCAATGTCTAGAACATGGATGAAAGAAATCTCTTTAGAAAGGTGATGACAGTAGATAGACATAGTTAGGATGATTGGTGATTGAAGTCAAAGAGGAATCTTCAAAGTGAAGAACTTGAGTAGAACTGAGTGACAATAGATAGACATAGCCAAAACAACTGGTGACTGACGCAAGAGAGATCGTCCATAGAGGAATCTCAAAAAGTGACATAAGCAATAGTAGGTAGATGCAGCTTGAAACAAATGGTGACTATCACGAAAGAGATTCTATGAGGAGAATCTCAAAAAAGTGTGACATTAGTGATAGTAGGTAGACATAGTTAGAACAACTGGTGACTTTCGCAAGAGAGATCTTCCATAAAGGAATCTTGAAAAGTGACATGAGTGATAGTAGGCAGACACAACTAAAATAACTGATGACTATCGTGAAAGAGATTCTATGAGGAGAATCTTGACAAAGAGTGATAGTAGGCAGATGCAGTTAGAAAAATTAGTGACTATCACAAAGGAGATTCTATGAGGAGAATTTTGACAAAGAGTGACACTAGCGATAGTAGGCAGACACAGTTAGAATAACTGGTGATTTTCGTGAAAGAGAATTATGACAGTGAAGGGCAGTGCCCCCAAGTTGTGACAAGATTCAATCCAAGGATACATGAGCATAAAATCAAGAAAGCAACTATACAGGAAGCTAGAAGATGCATTGCAAGATGGAGCATTGGGAACAAGAGGTGCTTGTTTCCAAGTTTTCACCGAGGCACTTTTTTTTCAATTTTTTTTGAATTTTTCTCTTTTTGATTTTTTTTTGTAATTTTATAATTTTTGGAAATAATTCAAGCCTTTTTCAATTTGAATAGTTCTCCTATTGGAAGGAGAAATTATGATAAACCAAGACCATAGAAAGGTATGCTCAAAGATGTTGATAGGGTAATGGAAGGGAGATAGTAGAAAAGATAGATGGAGGATTATGTATGAGAAAAATGGGATGGAAGTATAAAAGGTGGGAGGATAGAAGGTGGAGTGGATAGGGTATTGAAAGAGATGTGCAAGTGTAGAAGAAAAAGTGGGCAAGATCAACATTGACACACACCTTGAAGGGTAGTGGAATGATGGAGGAAATATGGATGAAATAGTTTGAGGTTTTGATGTATGAGGTGGTAGAATAATTTTGGAGGGAGATGAAGTGGAAGGCTTCATAATCTTTTGAGGAAGATGACTGGAAGAAGATGAAGTGGAAGCCTTTGGAAGCTTGAATATCAACTTTGATTTTCTTTCAAAGTTAAAATCTTTCAAGAGATACTTGGGAATCCATATGGATTCATATTTTTCTTAACTTTTGGATGATTTAGAGAATATTTCTCCAATGATGGATTTAGGAACCCATATTTTCTTTGATTTTTTCTTTTTCTAGTGGACCTTTGTGGTCTCTTGAATAGTTCTATTTTTGGATTCACGTGTCAATTAGAGGAGACATGGTGATCATTTGTAAATGGATTCTCATGTTTATTTTTATGTTGATCATCCAAATTACTTCCAAAAGGCTTGGGACTTGTGGATGAAGAAGCTTGATATGGAAGGTTTAGATGGAAAACTTTATATGAAGGACTCAAGGATTTATGTCTTTGTTGATCTTGAGGTAGGGTAGGAGAAGTAGGTAATGAGTTAATAGTTGAATTAAGAGATGGAGGAACATAAGGTCCCAAAATAGATGGAAGGCTTGAAGGCTTTATCTTAGATGGATAAGGACCAAGAATAGATTTAGAAGACATAAATGGATAGTGGATATGGATATCAGCATCCTTAGAGTGAACAACCTGACCTAGGCCATTAATAGACTTGTGAATAACTTTAATAAGAGCAACACCTTTGATAGGAGAACTTAAAGCTTGAGTATAATTTTGAAGTGGATATGGAGAAGTAGAACAAAAATGGATACTTTGATCTTGACAAGGATTTTTGGATATAGGAAAATTATTTTTCTCATGATCTTTAGTAATCTCATCAGGGATGGTGGAAGGAATATTGTGATCTTGCCTAGTAGAGAGACATGATATGGAAGATGGAGGACTATGTGGCTCTTGAGATGGAGGGATGACATCTTGAGGGATATGTGAGGGTTCTTGATCTTGATATTGAGATTTTTTAAAATCCTCTTGACATGGATCTACTTCTAAGGACAAGGTAGAATGTGGTGTTTTCATGGTAGGCTCTTGAAGAGATAGTGAAGTGCTAGTTGGAGTGGGAATAATAGGATTAGTAGCACATGAAGGTTTTGGATCTTTAGTTTGACTAGTATGGGAGAGGTTTACAACTAAGTCAAGATTAGCTTGGGTTTCTTTTAGATAGCCCTTGAAGGTACACATAGTCAATAGCAAAAGAATTAGGTTCTTTGTTTGGCAGGAGTATGTTGGAAAACTTAGACACTTTAGAAGGTGATGGCATGTTGGAAGAAGTAGAAGTTGCATTTGAACCATTGTTAGACATGGTTTCATGATGTTGATCAAGCTTGGGAGTAGCATCTTTGATAGATATGTTCTTAAGTTTTTGAATTATGCCAAAATCAAATAGATCTTGGATTTTATTTTTCAACTCCATGCAATGTAAAGTTTCATGTAGATTATGTCTATGATAGGCACATTAATTACTCATAAAGAAGACTCTAGCCAAAGTGACTTTAGGAAAAATAATGAGTTTCTTTTGAAGAAGTTCTTCCAAAGTTGATTCATAAGATCTTCCCAAAGGGGTAAAATCACACTTTGGTTTAGGTTCCCAAGGTTTTTCTTCCAAAAAAATTCTAGATTTCTTGGGTGTTTGTGGACTATTTTGAGAAGGCTTGGACTCAACATTATAGGACGGTAGATAATTTTGTAAGGAGAATTTGTTCAATGATGTTTCATCTTCCTCCTTTATTATTTGAAGTTGAGTGCTCATTGATTGGATTTGTTTCTTCATGTTTGCAATAAGTATCTCTTCTTCCTCACTAGGAATATTGGATTTAGTGCATTTTTTGTTAACCATTGTGATGTCCTAGGTTTATGTGAAGAAAAAAAAACTCTCTTCCACCCTTAGTTGCAATAGTCATTGGTAGAAAAAGTTTGATAGGTTTAGACTAAGACCACACTTAAAATGTCATCTCAAAGTAGGTGTAAGTGATAGCAAGGGTGATGTTTTCCAAGGTATGAATAGTCAGTGGCTAGAACAACCAAAATATTGACTATCATGATAACAATGGATATCAACACAGTAGAACAAGTATAATAGTGGAGCAAAGAGACTAGTTTAGATGTGGTTCACAAGTGTTCAACCAAGATAATTTAGCTTTAGATAGTTATAAGTAGAGTTTTGTATGGAGTTTTCTTAACAAAAACCAGTGAAGATTTAGGAAGATAGTAGAATTATAATTTTCAAGTAGTTTCTCATTAGATGTTTAACTCGACATTTCAATAGTTTTGACTTGTTTGATATTTATGTAGATTTTGGACTTTGAATACTCAAGCACACAAAACACATCAAAAATCCTATCAAGGCTTTCAACTAGGATATACAAAGATCAACTATAAGGTGTCCTTGATGTATAAAAGGTACATGAGGCCCAATTCCATAGATGAAAGAAAATAATGCCACATAGTCAGGAGGAGATGGTAACCCAAATCTCCACCTTAACTTCCTAAAGGTATAAAGTTCTTTAGGGCTTAGCCAAGAGTGACAAGATCATACTTCCAAGAGAGGTGTCTTTTGATTCACCTCCCTATATTTATACTCTACTAGAACATGAGACTTGAGGTCATCCCAAGGGGTGATGAAATCCCCAAGAAGGCCTCCTAAAAATAAAACAAGTCCACTTATTTCTTGTGCACTCTAGATCACCCAAAGGCCCAAGAGGAGTGAATATGTAAGTGGCCTTTAGGTTTAAAAGAAACTCATTATTTCTCAATGAATCTTTAGATTTTGTATTCTACTCTTGAAGACACTCATGTTTAGCATGCAAGGTTCTTTCCAACTTATAGTTTTGTCAACATAATAAATCGAGAATTTGTCAACAAAAGTAAATCAAGCATCATTGACATGAGAAATTGATAGGGAAAAGACCCAATTCCTTTATGCATTCAAGATTTAATGTATTCATTTTAAGAATCAAAATCTAAATATTTCATCGCAATAGTTCTTTGATCCTCAAGCACTCAAGATTGTGTTGATTAACATGCATTCCAATGAAAATGTCTTCTCTTTAAGGCACTCAAGAGTGTGTTTTAGCATTAATTCCAATGAAAAACATGTAGATTTTAATCCATGACATTTAAGATTAAGATTTTAGCACATTCATTCAAATGAATGATTTGTCAATTTATTAAGACACTCAAGTTTGAATTTGATTGTTTTAGGTTTGAAGGCATTCAAGAGTGTGTTTGGATTTTAAATTTAATTACAACATTTATTCAAAGACAAATGATTAATCATTCAACTTCATTCCTTTCTAATTTAAAATCCTCCTATGTTCTTCCTTGCTCCTTTCCATAGACCTGCAATAATAATAATAAAATAAATTAAAACTCACAGATTTGCATTATGATTTTTTAATATGAAAATACAGAAAAAAATTATTAAAAAAAGAATTTAGAACCAAAAAATCTAACTTTTTTACTATGATCTCCTCATGGAGTCCCAAACTTGCAATAAAATTTTTAGATTAAAATTCTTTGATTTGTGTCATAAATTAATTTATTTTATGAAAAATCATAAAAAAATTATTAAAAATAGATGTTTGATCTGAAAAATTCTGAAAATTTTACTAGAAGCTTCTGAAATTGTCCCAAATCTACAGTAAAATATCTAGATCAAAATTCCATTATTGTTGGTCTTAGATTAGTTTTGACAATTGAGTGTTAACACACTTAACCAATTTCCAAGTAAATGTTGAGTATAATATAGATGTCAAGCTATAGTATGTGCTAAGTTAGAAATTCAACAGCTGTCAAGTAATGTTCAAGTGCCGAGCAAGATTCAAGTTCTGAGTGATAAGTGATGTCAAGTCACTATAGGTGCTGAGAAAAGTATAGATGTCGAGCGAGATATAATTACTATGGGAGTTGAGTGAGACAAAATTCCTATACATGCCAAGCATCGAAAATCAGTAAGTGTCAAGTAATAAACCATTTTTGAAGCTGACTTAAGATGAATCTCGAAGGATCTAAAAGATAAGATCAAATCTTTTACATTCCCTATGTAATCAGTATGTAGCCAATAAGAAAAATGGAGAAAGCATGCAACCAATAGGAAAAGTGTAAAGATTTGAGCAGGAAAGAAGGATGAATACTAATTGTAGATTCATACCTAACCCTAAGTCTTCAAAGCCTTTAAAAGGAGGAAAATACCCCATAATTTGTGATTATGTAAGAGTGGTATATGGAATGCATGACTGAGAGTTAGATGGGAGATTGATAGCAAAACTTACAGGGGTGTAAAAACTTAGAGAAGGAAGAGTAGCATTGTAGAATCTAGTTGGTTAGAATAGAGTATCAACACTTCGAGCAAAGATATATTAGATTAGGAAGGATCAGAAATACCAAGCAGAAAAAGGATCTGGAATTAGCAATTGAAGATTGTAAATCATCAGTTCAACACATTCAAATACTTTCTAGCCATTGTATTAGGAATGAAAATTCTATGATGATAGGTCGGTCTAACAACCATGTTGTAAACCTTTAACAAGGTGATAAATCCTCTCACAGGGTAACATTCCGAGTTACTATTTGTAAATCCTTTAATCAGGTTTCTTTTAATAGAGTGTAAAGCCTTTAATAGGGCAGACCATTGGAAGTGGTCAAACTTTGTAACCTTAAATAGTTACATATTGCTACAGTGATAATTTGTAGCTGTCATCCCCACCCCAGTTTTACCTTCTAATTTTGGAGGGTTTTTGGGGGACCAAAATCTTTTGTTATCTATTTTCATGTTAAGTAGATATGTTAGATACATGTGAATGATCTCAGCTAAAAAATTTATAGGTTAAAGTTAGCTACTTCTAATTCACCCCCTCTTCTCAGAAGTAAATCTTTCCACCTTTCAACACTTGGTATCAAAGCCAAGTTCTCACAAGGAGAAGCCTTACAGCTTGGAGAAAAGATCTGGAAATAGAAGTCTACAAACTTGGGAAGATCATAGAAAGCTAGGTGATTTATGTACAATTCACTCTACATAATTTGGAAGAATCCAAGGAAGAACTGAAAAAATCCTTAAAGAAAAGAAGAGAAATTGCCATAGCTAAGAATGATACACAATACAAGGAGATTGGCACCTCAAAAGAGTTTTCAAATGGAGATTCCAAAGAGTTTGATGCAGCAATAGAAGACCTAATGGATAAAAATAGAGCCCAAGCAAAAGAGATCAGAACTCTCAAGATTGAGTAAGAATCTCAAGCCATGATGCTTTGTAAAGTGACTAAACAGAAGAGAAGAGCCATTGAAGATAAGGCTATGCTAGAAGAATACAAGAGAAACCTTGCCAATAGACTAAAAGAAAAGTCAATTGAGCTTGCAAGAATTTCCAACATGTAGCTAGACACCCTAAGTTAGATGATGAATGCACATCATGAACTAAATGTCAAGGATATTGAGATCTCCACACTGAAGATGCAAAATGAACAACTACAAAATGACCTAAAAAGAGAGAAGGAAATTGCATAAAGCTTCAAAAAACCTAATGAGGGCAAGAAGTACTTTGAATAGCTATTGAAATTATCAAGAGCCAACAATGATACTTCATGACTAGGATACACTAGCATTGAAAAAGGAGAGTCATCCAAGACTGCAAAAGAAAGAAGTGACAAATTTGAGAACACTAAACCCACTTGTCATTTTTGCAGTAAAAAGGGACATAACTCTAATATGTGTAGGAGCAAGAACTCCCATTAGCATGACAAACCTAAAAACATGGGTCACTATCACAAGTGCAACAAGAAAGAACATCAAGCACATGACTATAGGACAAGAACCATTAGCACACCAAGATTTGAAGGTCACTGCTATAATTGCAAAAAGTATGGACATAAAGATTTTGAGTGTAGATCAAAGCTTGTGTGGATACCTAATTAACTAGAGGGGGGAAATAATCATGGACATCACTATAATTGGGACTACAACACCAAGCATAGCTATCACTACTATTAGGAATATGGACACATCCCTAAAAATTGCATAAGAACACATTTCAGTAGAAAATACAATAGATGATTGAGACAAACCACATGTTTCAATTGTTTGAAGACTGATCATATTAGTAGAAATTGTTCAACAAAGTCAAAGACACCCAACTCAAAGTTCAACAAAGGAAAAGGAAAGGTAGATGTTGAACACATTAGAGGAGAAACGAATAAGATGTGGAAGAAGAAAGATGGAAGCAACACACCCAATGAAGGGATCACTTCACCTAAAAGATCAAGAGGTCACACTTCATCCAACTAAGTAAAAGAAGGTATGTGGGATTGATATACAAAGCTTTATCATACATCAGTTACAAGACAAGAAAGTACTAAAAAGAATGGATCAACATGAAGAGAGATGAAAAGTTAAAAACTTCAAGTTTTCACTAGTGTTGTTGAGTTGCCCTCAAATGTTGAGTAAAATTCTAGTACATGCCGAGTTATCTACCAAAACTAGTAGAAGCCAAGTAGTTAGTTACATTTGAGTTAGTAGTGGAAGTTGAGCAAAGGGAAATTTTAGTTGAAGTCAAGTAAGAGAAATTCTAGTGGATATCAAGTGGTGAAAGATAATGGAAGCTGAGTAATGTAGAAATGCTTCAGAAGCCAAGTAGATAGTTGTAAATGCACTAAGCATTAAATGCTACAAAATAAGGGTATATGATCACATTTTGAACCATTTTTCCTCATCGTGAACAAAGAGAAAAGATAAAGAAGATTGTAGAATGATTTCAAAGTAGAGAATCTAGTATTTGAGTAGATTCCTATGTAGATTCAACATAGTTTCATCAATTCCAAGGTGTTTACACTAGTGCTGAGCTACACAATTTCAAATTTCTTTGTGCTTAAACCCTAGATAAAATAAATTGCCTCTAGTTCTAGAAAACCTTAGGAGAAAGAGCCATTTGAAGTGCAACTAGTGTCAAATGAAATTAAGCAACCAGATTTTTGGCCTATCCCTGAAGTTGCATACAAAAATGACCCAGTCAAAGCCCTATCTGTAATTCCTCCTAAGGTAGTTATGGTCCAAGATGTTAGGAGATGTTATAATTGTAACATTGGTGCTATAGGAGACATGGAGATTAGAGAAGCTTATGATATGTTATGTGAAAATGGAGTCTTGAAAGAAGAATATCAAATTGTTGAGAGGAAGGGTTTGACTCATGCCTAGAATTCCTCACTATCTTTAAGATTGAATGGATCAAAATAGTGTTGAGTAGGATTCATGATGGGATCTTATGGCTGGAAGATGGCCTAGTAAAGATAACAAAGAGAATTTTTTATAGAGTAATAGGGTATCCAACCCTAGATCAGCCCAAAACCCTTAGGAGTGACTCAAAGGAAGTTATTGAGAAGAACACATGGGCCAAATGGAACAAGAGAGGAATGACCATAGATACCATTTAGGATCCTCTTGTTGACTTTGTTATTAGAGTTATTTCACACAAATTTTACCAATCTAGGAAACTCAACAGTGTACCATGCATTGTAGTAGATGTTAGCTACAAATTAGTTAAGAAGGATCATACTTATGATCTTGTAGAATTGCAATTGCAACAAATTAATGAGAACTTAGGAGCAAAAAGGAGAACTAAGGGAGCACAATGAAAATTTGGTGCAATTTTGATTTGTATATTTTTCTATGTATAGAATGAATTTCCATCCTTTGGAAAAGTTAGCTAGAAAACCAACAGGTCTATAGTAGCTCAAGTAAATGAATACATTGAACAAATGGAAGCTAATTTTGAAACACTTATGACCAGCTATTTTGAGGATTTCAATAAATCCATGAAATAGAGACTAAGTAGATTGGTTTCACTAGTAGAGAAACATGTAAATTATGTATGTTTTCTTGTGGATATTGATTATACCTATATTCAAGCAGCCATACCAAGGGCTAGATGGCTTAGACCACTTGGTTATGAAATAAACATTGATGAGGGATTTGCAGCAATAACAACATTGTTATTAGAAGAAGTGGATAAGAGTGCACCACACTTTGGTACTTACGATGTGGTGAGATCAAATGTAGCTATGGAGTTGAAAACTACCTCCTCAACTTGGTGAAAAAACTAAAAGCTTAATTTGGAGAAGGGGCAGCTAAGGTAGAGGAGGTAGAAGAAGAAGAGGTAGATGAAGATGAAAATCAACAAGGGAAAGATCCATTAGTACTAACCCAAGGCATGGTTGAGGATGCTAATGAAGAAGAAGGTGCTAAGAAGGAAGCACCAAAGGCAAAACCCAAGGAAAGGAAAGCATAAAAATAGCCTGCAGCATAGCCAAAAGGCAAGAAGAAAGCAACCAAGACAATCCCAGGAAAGCCCACCACAAGGGTAGATACAAGAGCAACAAAAAAAGTGGAAAAGGAATAAGAAAGGAAGAAAGCCACAGAGAAAGGAGGACTAGCAAAAAAGAAGAGAAGAAAATATGTGGCACCCCTAGAGTCATATGAAGAGAGAATAGAATCTAACATTGAATAATTTAGAGTGGTAAGTCACACCACTAAATCTGATCTTGAAAATGTTTATGATAAAATTAGGGATAATGCAGATTTAGTAAGCTAACAAGAGAAGAGAAGAATGTAGTGGAAGAATCTATCTACACTATGATGGCCAAGTTCAAGATTACTCCACTTGAGCTTGATAATTCTATGCCTAAGGGGCTAAGTTCAATTGTTGAAAATAAATGGCATTACTTCCTAAACATGGAAAAAGAAATAAGAGAGTCAACATTGTCTTGTGTAATGCCAAACCTTACAAAAGGTCAAATAAGCAAGGCTAACAAGAAACATGGGAGAAAATTTGCACCCAAATATAGAGCCTTCAATATTTTTCAAAATAAGATTGAGGATGTTGTAAAGAAGTCCACCCTCATGTGGAAAGTTATATATGGCCCTCAAACAGTCAAGGAAGGACAAGAAGATCCCTTTGGGGGAAGAAATAATGATGGAGAAGAGGAAAATTAAAAGGAGGAAGAAGAAGAGAAAGAGAAGGAAGAAGTTACAGTGGAGAAGAAAACACAAAGGTGACATGGCAACAGGTGAGCAACAACAACAAGAACAGAGTGTCCAAGACACACAATTGCCATGACCTAGTCCTCCACATGCAACACTTACATCTACAGAAACTATAATCATGAAGGATGTTCCTGATACTTCAAGTTAGAACCTTAATCCATTGATTGCAAAGAATTTTAGAAATATTCTTCACCAAACAAGTTTGCAATCATAGTTGTGCAAAAATCTAGTTTTGGTGAAAGTAGAAGAGTTACAGAAGGCTGTAGCTGAAATAACTAAGAATAAGGTGAATACACAAGAACCACCTTCACATCTTCCTACAACCACAAGTGATCAACCACAAGAGCAAGTAGCATAAGGCTCATTTTCTAAGGTTGATTCCAAAATGATAGTAACTTTAACTACTAAGGAGCAAGCAAAGGAGCAAATAGGACAAAGGGATACCTCTAATCCTATAGCACAAATTCAAGGTGCACCTCCTCTTATCACCATAATTGATCAAGGTAAACTAAAGAAGATAAGGAAGAGGAGAAGACCCCTAAGGAGAGAGAACAATAGGCAATACAAACTCTAATCAATTTGCCTACTACATGGACTCCTACTAAGCAGCTAAGTACTAATCTCATACCAGTACAAATTTTAGAACTAGGCTCAAGCTCTACCAAGGTAGCAAGGGTAATTCATTATGGAGACCCTGCACCTGATGAAGAAATAGTCATACCAAGCTATGACTACAAGACAATGAACATGGCATAGATTAATGAAGTGTAAGAGGTACTAGAGAAGAAGAAGAAGCAGGAGATACTTAGAAATGAGTATAGAAAAAGGCAAGCATTAATAGAAATCAAAGACATCTCTGTTGATGCTTTTAGCTTGCTAGTACCTGATGAAACAAAGCCCATCATGGAGCAATTATCCAATATAGTGAACCTGGTATAGAATGAAGGCCTTGATACCAATGCCAAATTATTGGAATGGTCTGAAAAGAGATTTAAAAGGTAGTTGAATGAGAAAATATCTAGTGAGATAGCACTGTCACAAGTAGAACTAGCTAAGAAAGTTGAGAAGGTGAGAATAGTACTTGAGAACATATTTTCATTGTACTCAAAGTCATGTGATTCCTCATATTTCATAGAAGAGACTAGCCAGTGAATATTGAGCTTGGAAAGGAACCTTAAGGTATCAAGTACACAATGCCTCACAACTGAAAGGAGTTAGCTATATTAACAATAGAAGAGGCTAATATTAAGGCCAAACTGATATAGATATAGTCTACAATAACCCCACACATGGAGTTTTTGCATAAAGAGATGGCCTATGTAGAAAATGTTTTGAAGAAAGATCCAAATCTTTCTATGTTAAAAGGCCTAGTACACCTTGCAGTAGAGATAGCCATCCAACTCAAAGCATTGGAAATAATATTGGACAATTGGGATTCTTCTTTGAGGATTATCATGGAGGTAAAGAAAAACTTTTTGGCTAAATAGTCAATTCATTCATAGGACCCTTTGACATAAGTGTCAAAAAGGGGGAGATATAATAAAGATAGGAGATAATAAGAATGGGGAAGATATAATAATTTGGGGGAGATAATAAGTGATACCTAAAGGAGAAAAAAATACCCAAAGGGGGAGATATTCAAATTATGAGTTTTGAGAAGAAGGAGATGTGTGAAAGGGGGAGCTGGCATAGAGTAGAAACAGAGTAGATAGAGATAAAAGAAAAGAAATGATAATGTAGAAAATGGAGCATAAGGAATTTTTGATATAGAAATGACACATTAGCTCAGGGGGAGTTACAATTTTTTAAGTTATATGCTCTTCTACAAAATTTTGAGCAAGTTTTTGAAGTTTTGTACAAATGTCGAATAAGATGTATGTTATTCTCATTAGAGATCATATCCATAATGTTTAGTTAAGTGTTTTTGCCACTCATGTCAAAGGGGGAGATTGTTGGTCTTAGATTGGTTTTGACAACTAAGTGTCAACACAGTTAACCAATTTCCAAGTTGATGCCAAGTATAATATAGATGTCGAGCTACAATATGTGTCGAGTCAAAAATTCAACATGTGCCAAGTGAACTTCAAGTGTTGAGCAAGATTCAAGTGTTGAGTGATAAGTGATGCCAAGTCACTATAGGTGTTGAGAAAAGTATAGATTTTGAGCAAGACCAAAATTACTATAGGAGCCGAGTGAGAGAAAATTCCTATATGTGTTGAGCATCAACAATCAATATGTAATCAGCATGCAGCCAATAAGAAAAATGGAGAAAGCATGCAACTAATAGGAAAAGTGTAAAGATTTGATCGGGAAAGAAGGATAAATATTTATCATAGATTCCTACCTAACCCTAAGTCTTCAAAGACTTTAAAAGGAGGACAATACCCCATAATTCATGAGTGTGTAAGAGAGGTATATGGAATGCATGGGTGAGAGTTATATGGGAGAATGCTAGTAAAATTTAGAGGGGTGTAAAGACTTAGAGAAGGAAGAGCAGCATTACAGAATCTAGTTGGTTAGAATAGATTATCAACACTTCAAGCGAAGAAATTAGATTAGGAAGGATCAAAATAGATTGAGCAGAATAAGGATCTAGAATTGGCAATTGAAGATTGTAAGCCATCAGTACAACACATTCTAATACTTTCTAGCCATTGTATTAGGAATGAAAATCCTATGATGATAGGTTGGTCTAATAGACATGTTGTAAACATTTAACAAGGTGATAAATCCTCTAATAGGGTAACATTCCAAGTGAGTGTTTGTAAATCCTTTAACCAGATCACTTTTAACAGAGTGTAAAGCCTTTAACAGGGTAGGCCTTTCATAGAGCAGACCATTGGAAATGGTCAAACTTTGTAACCTTAAATAGTTACATTTTGTTGTAGTAATAATTTGTGGGTGTCATGCCCACTCCAGTTTTACCTTCTCATTTTAAAGGGTTTCTAGGTGACCAAAATCTTGTGCTATCTATTTTCATGCATGTTTTTTTTTTCATGTTAAGTAGATATGTTAGATGCATGTGAATGATCTTAGCTAAAAGTTTTAAAGGTTAAAGTTAGCTACTTCTAATTCACCCCGCACTCCCCTCTTAGAAGTAAATCTTCCTACATGTAATTTCAACAATTATTTGAGTGATAAATGAATTTTTTCTTAAAAAATTATTAAAAATAGGATTTTTTTCAAAAAAAATTCAATTTTTTTCTATGAGCTAACCATATCCACATCAACATACAAAAAATTTTCATTATTCAGATCAACGATTTGTGCCACAAATGATTTTTTTATGAAAAATAACATTAAATTTTTTTTAAATGTAAAATCAACCCAAAAATTTTGATTTTTTTTCTTGAGCTATGCATGTGCATATAAATCTATAGAAAAAATCATTTCCCAATTCATGTATTTGAGCCCAAAATGATTTTTTTAATGAAAAAATAATTAAAAACATAAAAGATCAAAAATCAGTCCAACAAAATCTGATTTTTTATTTTTATTTCTAAAAGAATCAAGATAAACTTGCAAAATAAATTTCATTAATAATTTCCATTTCTTTTAGGAGATATGGAAAAAATCTTTAAAATCTTGCAAGCAAAATTAATTAGCATCTGAAAAGTGAGAATTTGAGGCTAAATATCATGTTCATGTTGGTCTTAGAATAGTTTTGACATTTGAGTGTCAACACACTTAACCACTTTCTACATTGAAGCTGTGTACACTATGTATGTCGAGCCACAATGTGTGCCAAGTCAAAATTCCAATAGGTACCGAGTCACTTTGGGTGCCGAGCATTATATAGGTGTTGAGTGATATACAAGTGTCGAGTCACAATTGGTGTCAAGCAAGTCAGAATGCTTCATATGTTGAGTGAGCTAGAACTATACATGTACTAAGCAAGACAAAATGTAATAGGTGTCAAGCAATCCAGGATCAAACATGTGTCGAGTACTAGTAGTCTAGTATGTTTCAAGTAACATAGAATCAACATATGAGTTTGTGCCCTCACAAACTCAGATGTAAACCATTTTTGGAGTTGACATAAAAGGATTTCAAAGGATAACAAGGATAAGAATGAATCTTTTACATTTCCTATGCAGTTAGCATGAGCATGCAACCAAACAAAAAAAGGGAGAAGGCATGCAACCAATGAGAAGAATGCAAGGAATGAGTGGGAACTTAAGATTCAATATAGATCGTAGATTCATACCTAACCCTAAGTCTTCACAATCTTTAAAAGGAGGACAAAAATCCCATTGCATATGTGGAAGAGAATAGTGTATAGGGAAACTATAGTGAAATTCAGTGTGAAGTGTGTAAGACTTAGAGGAATAGAGGAGCAATTACACATCTAGTTGATTAGAATAGAACAAGGGATAAGAACAAAGATCAAATCAAGCAAGGGTCACATTAGAGAGAGAAGATCAAGAGCCTGAATCTAGCAATTAAAGATTGCATACTATTAGGTTTATTTTTCTAATACTTTCTTGTCATTCTATTAGATGTTAGAAATCCTATATTGATAGGTTAGCTTAACAGCTAGGTAGGAGAACCTTTGGAGAAGGTGATTGAAAATCCTATTGAATTAGGTGGGTTTAATAGCCTATTGTAAATCCTTTAATAGGCTAAAACTTCATGTAAAGTGTTTGTAAATCCTCTAACTAGGTCACTATTGACATAGTGTAAAGCCTTTAACAGGGTAGGCCTTTCATAGGGTAGACCATCAGAAGTGGTCAAAAAATTATTGCTACAGTCATTTTTGTGGGTATCATCCCCACCCCAATTTTACCTTCTTATTTTTGGAGGGTTTTTGGGTTGCCAAATTTGGTGTTATGTGTGTTGATGCATGTTTTTACTTTATGTTTATTTGATATTTTTACATGCATATAGTATACTTTCATTTATTTGTTTTAAAGGATTAGAAAAGGTTAAAAGTGTGATACTTCTGATTCACCCCCCCCTTAGAAGTACTCTTCCCATTTTGAAAATTCCAAAAATTGGTATTAGACCACTAGGTTCTCACAAGGAGAAGCCTAACAGCTTATAGAAAATATCTGAAGATGGAAGTCTTCAAACTTGGGAAGATCATAGACAATCAGGTGATTGATGTGCACCTCGCTCTACACAAGTTGGAAGAAGCCAGAGAAGAATTGAGAAAGTCCTTGAAAAGAAGGAAGGATATAGCCATAGTTGAGAATGAAATACACTACAAGAAAATTGATACCACACAAGTGATTTATATGAATATTCTAAGCAATTTGATGCAGCAATAGCTGAACTAATGGAGAAAAATAGAGCATAAGCTGAAGAAATCATAATATTCAAGCTTGAACAAGAGTCACAAGCCATAATACTTTGTGAAGTAACTAAACAAAAGAAAAGAGCTAGTGAAGACAAGGTCATGTTAGAAGATGACAAGATAAATCTTACCAATAGACTAGAGGAGAAGACAATTGATTTGAAAGAATCTCAAACATGCAGTTGGACACCTTAAGCTAGATGATGAATGCTCATCATGAACTAAACATGAAAGACATTGAGATTTCCACATTAAGAATGCAAAATGAGAAATTGTAGAATGAACTAAAAGAGAAAAGGAGATATTAGAAAGCTTCAACAAACCCAATGAGGCTATCAAGTACTTTGAGAAACTAATGACATCACCAATGGCTACTAATGATATGTCAGGACTTGGTTACACTAGCATTGAGCAAGGAGAATCATCCAAGACTTCAGAAGGAAGGAGCCACAAAGGTAAGAATACTAAACCTACTTGTCATTTTTTTGGTAAAAAGGGACATACCTCTAATGTGTGCAGGAGCAAGAACAAACATTAGCATGATAAGCCTAAGAAAGTAAGCTTTTGTCACAAGTGCCAAAAGCAAGGACATCAAACATATGAATGCAGAGCCAAGACCATAAGGACACAAAGATTTGATGGTCACTGCTACAACTGCAAAAAATATGGACATAGAGCATTTGAATGTAGATCAAAGCCTATGTGGACACCCAGTTAGCCTACAAAAGGAAACAACCATGGTCATCACTACAATTGGGATTACAACACGAAGTATAACTATCACTATTTTTAGGAGTATGGACACATTCCTAAAAAATTGCATAAGGACATATTTTAGAGGAAATTATAATAGATGGTTAAGTCGAACCACATGTTTTAGTTGCCTGAAAATTGGTCATATTAGTAGGAATTGCCCAAAAAAGTTAAAAGAACCCAAGACAGTGTCAACAAAGGAAAAGAGAAAGTTGATGTGGAACACATCAAGGCAGAGATGAAAAGGACATGGCAAAGAAAGGATTGATCAAGCACATCCAATGGAGGGATCACTTCACCCAATTGGTCAAGTGATCACACTTCATCCACTAAGAAAAAGAAAGATGTATGGGACTAATATACAAAGATATATCACACATTAGTTTCAAGACAAAGAAGCACTACAAAGAAGAAATCAGCATGAGAAAAGATGCCAAGTCAAAATTTTAAAGAAGTTGTCAAGTTTCTAATAGAAAATGAGTTGATGGTTGATGTTGAGTTGAGATATGTTAATGGAAGCCATGTAAACTGGAAAACTAGTGGAAGTCATGTAAATGAAATACAATAGGAGTCAAGTCATGTTGAATCCTTCAAGCGTCGAGTTTACAAATGTATGCATGAAGCATTTAATGCTAGGTTTTAACAGGTATAAGGTCACATTTTTATCATTTTCACGCCATTCAAATGTAGAGAAAAGATGAGAAAAGAGCAGGATGATCATACAACAACTTTGAAGCCATTTGCATTGATCTCAATAGTAATTCAGCATACATTTAAATGATCTAAGATATTTATCAAGTGCCAAGCTATGCAGAGTTAAAGTTTTTAATACATTTAAACCATAGTTTTATATAATGGCTTCTAGTTCAAGAAACCCCAAAGGAAAGGAGGGTCATGAGGTCCAATTAGTTAGCAATCAGGTGAAGCAACCCAAGTTTAGGCCAATCCTTGAAGTTGCCTACAAAAATGACCCAGCTGGCATATTGTCTATCATTCCTCCTAAAGTTGTCATGGTGCAAGATGTGAAAAAGTTTTATAACTACAAGATAGGTGTAGTAGGATATCTAGAGATATTCCAAGCCGATGACAAACTATGTGAAAAAAAGATTCTGAAGGATGAATTCCAAGTAGTCAATAAAAAGGGTTTGACAAATGTCCTAGTTTACCCTATAGGTTTCAAAACTGAATGGATACAAATTGTCCTTAGAAGAATTCACAATGGATTTTTGTGATATGAAACAAGACCAATAAAAATTACCAAAAGAATAGTTCATAAGGTTATTGGTTTCCCAACCCTAGAATGGCCTAAGACCCTACACAGTGATTACAAAGAAATCATTGAAAGGAATACTGGAGCCAAACAGAATAAGAGGGGAATGAATATTGATACTATAACTGATCCTCTTCTAGATTTTGTTGTGAGAGTAATATCCCACAAATTTTACCAATCCAACAGATTGAATAGTGTGCCATGTATATATGTTGATATAGCCTAGAAACTGGTAAAGAAGGATCACACATGTGATTTGTTAGAATTTATGTTGCAACAAATAAACGAAAACCTAGGAGCAATAAGTAGATCAAAAGGTGCTCATTCTTTTGTTTATATTATTTTATGTTATGGAAGAGTTTCCTTCTATTGGAAAGGTGAATTGGAACCCTAATAAAACTAAAATTACACAAATCAATGAGTTCATTTACCAGATGGGTGACAATTTTGAGGCCCAAATGAGAAGCTACTTTGAGGATTTCAACAAATCCATGAAGCAAAGGGTTAGAGTACTAGTTTCCCTAGTGGAAAAACACATCAATGACATATGCTTTCTGGTTGACATTGATTATACCTACATCCAGGTAGCAATACCAAGATTAAGATGGATAAGGCCATTGGGATATGAACTTAATGTAGATGAAGCCTCAACAGCAATCACAACATTACTTGTAGAAGAAATAGATAAGGCGGCTCCTCATTTTGGCACATATGATGTTGTCAAATCAAAGGTTGAAACTAACTTGAAGATAGCCTCTATTATCAAGAAGAAAGATAGATTAGTAAAGAAGATAAAGAAGAAACTTGGGGCAAATATCGAAGGAGAAGTAGGTGGTGAAGAAGAAGAAGTAGAAGGAGAAAGTGAAGAAGAAGAAGAGCAAGGGCAAGACCCAGTAGAATTGACACAAGGCTTAGGAGAAGACAAGGAAGAAGATTTTGAGGAAGAAGAAGCCAAGGAAGCACCTACACCAACCAAGAAAAAGAAAATAAAGGCTAAAATTTAGCCTCCAGCTTAGCCCAAACCCAAAAAGGTCACTAAGCCTGCACAAGCCAAACTAGCTCTAGCAACAAGGGCTACTACAACGGCATCCACACAAAAGGCCAAGGAACAATAAAAAGAGAAGAAGGAGGCCAGTGAATAGCCTATTGAAGAGCGAAAGAAAAGAAGAAAGTATGTAGCACAACCAGATACTGATGATGAAGAGAGAACAAAGTCAGAGGACGACAACCAATTTAGAGTGGTAATTTATCCTCCTAAGTCTGCAATTGATAAACTATGTGAAAAGATTAGAAATGCATATCCAAATGACTTAAAGACTCTTGATTTTAATAAGCTCAATAGAGAAGAGAAAAATAAAGTAGAGGAATCTATGTATGTTGGGATGGCAAAATTCAAAAACACACCTCTAGAACTTGAAAATACCATGCCCAAGGAACTTTATGAGATAATTGAGAATAAATGGCATTATTGTCTAAAAATGGAAAAGGAGATTAGAGAATCTACCATAACTCAAGTAAATCCTGACATGAAAAAAGGTCAACTAATAAAGTTTAATAGGAAACATGGTGGAAAATTTGCACCTAAGTATAGAGCCTTCAACATCCTTCAAAACAAGATTGAGGATGTGGTGAATAAATCCACACAATTGTGGAAAATAATTTATAAGATAACTAATAACAAAGAAGAGGAAACCAATAAGGCAGAAACAAGTGCCAAGGAAAAGATAGAGGAAAAGGAAACAGAAGCAAAGAAAGGAGAAGAAGAGAAGCAAGAGGAGGAGAAGGAAGCAACATCAAGAGCTGAAGAAGAAAAGAAGAAAGAGGAGGAAGATAAGAAAGTTGAGGAGGATAAAGAAAAAGGTGAGGAGGAAGGAACACACAAAGAAGATATGGCAATAACTAAACAGTAGCAAGAAGAGGAATAGAGTGTGTAGGACACACAAATGCCACCTCCTAGCCCTCCTCATATAACCATTACACCTACAAATGCAATAACTATTAAGGATGTTATTGACAGTTCAACTCAGAACATCAATCCCATAATTGCAAAGGATCTCTCCAAGATCCTTCACCAATCCAATTTTTAGGCATAGTTATGTACAAGCCTTGTATTGGTGAGTGTAGATGAGCTACAAAAGGCAGTAGTAGAACCACATAGAGAAAAGGTGAAACCAAAGGAACCACCTTTCACCACACAGCTACTAGCACTAAAATTTTGATGCTTCCACCACCTCTAGTAGTAGGTGATACATTATAGAAGCCAATTGTAGAGGAATAAAAATCTGATGAGAAGGAGGATACATCAAAGGAAAAGGAGTAGGCTTCCATACAAACATTGGTAGAACTACCAAAGATAGGCACTCCTAAAAAGGCCCTTCAAAAGTTGAGCACTAAACCCACTCCTTTGCAAATCTCAACTCTAGGATCAAGCTCAACCAGAGTGGCCAAGGTACTTCTTTATGGAGGCCCTAAATTAGATGAAGACATAGTAATACCTACCTATGACTGCAAGACCATAACCATGGCTTAGATCATAAAAATGCAAAATGATTTAGATAGAAGGAAGAGGTAGGAGATACTTAGAAAAGAGTATAAATACAAGCAAGCATTGAATGACATTAAGGACATCTTTTTGGATGCATTCAGCTTGCAGTCACCAGATGAATCAAAGCCCATAATGAAGCAACTATCAGGATATATTTGACTAGGTGTCCAATGAAGACCAAGATAAAAATGTTAAACTTATGGAATGGTCTGAGAGAAAATTTCTAGGAAAGGTAAATGAGAAGATATCAAGTGGTATAGCACTTGAACAAGTAAAGTTGGCCAAGAAAATTGACAAGGTCAAAGCTATACTTGAGAACATTTTCTCATTGTACAAGAAGCTATGTGATTTTTCCAACTTCACACAAGAAACAAGTTAAAGGGTATTGAGCTTGGAAACAAATTTGAAGATTTCTAGCATGCAACTGCCAAAAGATCCACCTCAAAGTGAGAAGCATTTTGCACAAACACTTCACACACAAAGGGAGTTAGTTGTACTCATAGTAGAGGAAACCAATATAAAAGAAAACATTGATGCAAATTCAATCCTCTATCACCCCACACTTAGAAATCCTCCACAAGGAACAAGTCTATGCAGAAACTATTTTAAAGAAAGATCCAAATCTTTCTACATTGGATGGACTTGTAGATCTTCTTGCAGAGATTGCCATCTAGCACAAGTCACTTGACATTACTTTGAAGAATTGGAATGCAGCTCTGAAAATAATAATGGAGGTAAATAGTAACTTTTTGGCTAAGTATAGTATTACTCCTTCGAACCCTTTGACATAAGTGTTAAAAAGGGGAGATTTGTTGGAAGATATGACTAAGGGGGAGATAAGTCATAATGTGTAAATAGTATGGGGGAGAAATAATGTTTTGAGGGAAATATGAATAAATTAGCATAGGTACAGATCATAGATACAAAGCAAAGGAAAAGGAAAAGAATATAAGGCACATTTAGCACAGAATTTTGGTTGCAAAAAATGTCAAGGCACAATCAGCTCAGGGGGATTAATAAGGTATTTTGAACAATTTTTTGAAATTGTGTACATATGTAGAACAGATTGGATAGGGTACACATAAGGACGGGTTAGTAATGATTAGTTAAGTGTTTTTGACACTCATGTCAAAGTGGGAGAATGTTGGTCTTAGAATAGTTTTGACATTTGAGTCTCAACACACTTAACCACTTTCTACATTGAAGTTGATTACACTATGTATGTCGAGCCATAGTGTGTGTCGAGTCAGAATTCCATCAGGTGCCAAGCATTATAAAATTGCCAAGTGATATATAGGTGTTGAGTCACCATTGGTGTCAAGCAAGTCAGAATGCTTCATATGTCAAGTGAGTTAGAACTATACATGTTCCAAGCAAGATAGAATGTAATAGGTGCCAAGAAATCTAGGATCAAACATGTGTCAAGCACCAGTAGTCCAATATGTGTCGAGTAACACAAAAATTAGCATATGAGTTTGTGCCCTCACAAACTCAGATGTAAACCATTTTTGGAGTTGATATAGAAGGATTTCGAAGGATAACAAGGATAAGAACAAATCTGTTACATTTCCAATGCAATCAACATGCAACCAATCAAAAAAATGGAGAAGGCATGCAACCAATAAGAAAAATGCAAGGAATGAGTAGGAACTTAATATTCAATATGGATCATAGATCCATACCTAACCCTAAGTCTTCACAATCTTTAAAAGGAGGATGAAAACCCCATTGTGTATGTGGAAAAGAATAGTGTATGGGGAAACTATAGCAAAATTTAGTGTGAAGTGTGTAAGACTTAGAGGAACAGAGCAACAATTACACATCTAGTTGATTAGAACAGAACAAGGGATAAGAGTAGAGATCATATCAAGCAAGGGCCACATTAGAGAGAGCAGGTCAAGAGCCTAAATCCAACAATTAAGGATTGCATATTGTTAGGTTTATTGTTCTAATCCTTTCTTGCCATTGTATTAGATGTTGGAAATCCTATATTGATAGGTTGGCTTAACAACTAGGTAAAAGAACCTTTGGAGAAGGTGATTGAAAATCCTATTGAATTAGGTGGGTTTAACAACCTTTTGTAAATCCTTTAACAGGGTGACACTTCATGTAAAGTGTTTGTAAATCCTCTAACTAGGTCACTATTGACACAGTGTAAAGCCTATAACAAGTCAAGCCTTTCACAAGGCAGACCATCAAAAGTGGTCAAACAATTATTTCTATAGTGATTTTTGTGGGTATCATCCCCACCCCAGTTTTACCTTCTTATTTATGGAGGGTTTCTGGGTTACCAAATCTAGTATTATGTGTGTTGATGCATGTGTTCACTTTATCTTTATTTGATATGTTTACATGCATATAGTTTAATTTCAATTATTTTCTTTAAAGGATTAGAAAAGGTTAAAAGTGTGATATTTCTTATTCACCTCCCTCTCAAAAGTACTCTTCCTATTTTGAAAATTCCAACAGTTTAGCCCCATGGTGGGTGCCAAAAATGTGTATGTGTAATGTGGGCCTCTAATCCTCACACACACTTCAACATGGTCATTATATGTGAAACCATCCCAAAATGAACATTGAATTGTTTATCTGAAATAGTTTGACAAATTGACTTGTTGCCTTCTAACTAGAAGGCTTATGCCTTTGCTCTCAGAACAAGAAGTGGGAAACTAGACCTCTAGAATGAACGATTTAAGCTATATGAGAATGCAAATCATACTAGATGAAATGCAATTAAGATAAGAAAATAAAAGAGCATACTATGCTAAATGAATGCATTTTTAAAATCTAGATGATATTATAATGCAAGAAATAAAAGCTATGAAAATGTGAGCAAGATGAGCAAGTATTCCAACATAAGTTTGATGCAAATTCCAAAATTCTCTACCTCTATAATGATGGATTAGAAGCCTCTTAAATAGAATTCTTGAAATCTATCAATAGTCAATATTATTTGGTATGAACAATCGAGATTAGAAATGAGATTTAGTTAGAATGGAAAGTTTCCTTATGAAAAGCAAGTTAACTCATTTCTTTTTAAGTGGAATAAGGAATTAACAAATTTAATTCCTTTTCTAATTTTAGTCAACTGAGAGTTTCCATTTCTGAACTGAAGAGAGAATATTGGAGAAGATATTTGATTTAAAGAAATTAAATATGACTTCATAATTGAGTATTCTAAATTGAATAATTAAATTCAACAATTAGAATAAGAATATTTAATTAAATCAAATATATTTAATTCCTTTATGCATTAGATAAAGAAGTAATTTAATTTAACTAAAGTATAAACACTTGTAATTTAATTTAATTTAATCAATCGGTTTACTGTAGCTAATTTGAGTCAATACTTATAAATTAAATAAAGAGTGTGATTAATGCAGATTAGGATTTTTTGCATTTGACACTTAGGTCAAGTAATGAGTATCGGAATTAGAATTGGCTAGTAAAATAGCACTTAGAAATGATTGAATAGACCACAACTAGTTTAGCATGGCAATGTGCCAATTTTGGGGTATTACAATAGTATGACATGTAAGCTTGAGATCTAATGCAAACATCACACTTGGTGTGGAGTTTGATACCTACTGGGGATCCTAAGGCAAGCTAACTAGATAGTGAGGACACATGGCACAACCTCAAATTCTCACAAATTAGGTGGCAAATAATGACTCAATATCTGACAAAGTAATAGTGAAAAACATCATAGGGGTGCTAAAGTGGTGAAATGACATGGAGCATATTTCAAGGCATGGTGGCACCACAAAAGAGGACACTGTAGAAACATCACATTCTTGTAAATGGCGTGGTAATTGGTGAGTCAACACATGCAAAATTGTTAGTGTGACACATGACAAAGGGTGATGACATTACATATTTAAGATAGACATGCCAAATTTCACCATGTGGTTTAAATCAACGGCTATCTTAAAGTAACTATGGGAAGATGCTCAGAAGATAAGGAACGTGATGACTGATCAGATGGTGACACATGATAGCATGTTAGAGGCAAGATTAGTGGGCCAATCAAGAGGCACAATCTAGTGCCAAGTGGAAAAGGTGTCTAGTTTGTAATGATGTGGTGGTGAGTGGATATAAATGCACCAATGAAGTACTACCATATGTCATAGGCCTGGTCAACCAGGTTTGACCTAGATTCAGAAAGGAGGAAAAAATAAAAGATTTTCAAAATTCAAAATTTTAACCATTTTCCCTCAATCTACATGTATATTTCATTTAAATTGAAAAGGATTTTATTATAAAGTTTAGAATTTAAAATAAAGGTAAATATTTGCAAGTAAAATGAAGGTCTAAAAATAAATCTACAACCTACAACTTCAGATGGCTGCCCTATGCATTTTTTGTAAGAAAGTATGGGTTTACCATATATTAACAAAAAACTCACTAAGTCTACTTTCCATATTTGTCATTAGTTTCTACACAAGTATCAATGGGTAAAAAATATATTTGGTTTTGTCTTAGGTGCTTCTTATCCTATTACATTCTGGTTTGGGTAGTTTATAATTAGTTTATGGGAAAATGGTGAAATGGGTATGCGCCAAATTTGGAGCAGGTCTTGATAGTGATATTTTCTTGTATACCAATTAGTTTGGTAGAGATTTTGGAAACTTTTGACATAAAATTTGATAGTTTATCAGAAAGGGGCTTTAGTTATCATTATTGGAGATATTTTTAGATTTTTATTTTTGGTAGAATGATAGGATTTGATCTATTTTTTAGTTGTAGAAAGTAGAGAAGCTTTGCAACAACATGGAGGGAGATTTAGGTGAACATGTGTCAATTATAGGTCAATTCTAAGATTCCTTCCTTCTTCTATATCTTTCTTTCTTCTTTTATTGTATAGGGTTGGTTCCCAAAGTTTTGAGCAAGTTCTCAACTGAGTTTCCACCATTCTTCAACATTTCTCTCTCGTATGAAACATGAATAGAGTTTTAATGTACAGTTTTGATCTAATGTGTGTATTATGACTCTTTTGTACATCTTGAATGTATTTTCTTCAAAGGAATGAATACTAAAGTGTAGCAAATTACTTAGTTTGATTTTGAGTCTTGTCCCCTATATCTGTTGTTTGTAGTCTTTTGTGGTTTTTGATCAAAGATTATAGATCCAGTTGCATCTCATTTTGGGTTGTATGCCTTGAATAACTAAATTATTTCTTATCTTGATAGGGTTATGGTTTTCATGAGAAGGATATTTTATGAGTAAGAGGTTCAGATTGAACATAGATATCTAATTTATAGAGAAAATGGATAGATCACCAACACCTAATGTATGTTTTGATTTGTGGAATACCCAATGAATAGTGCATTGATTAGCTACATGATAAATTTAGTTAGTTGTTGTGTATGTGGGTAATGTTGATTTAAAATAAAATATCAATTATCCATTTTCCCTTTCAGTTTAGGAGCTAAAAGGATACACTCACTCAACTTTTGGATTTTAGAGAATTTGTAACTTGATATTGCATACCTTTTTGATTGCATAAATATAGGGGAAATAAACTTTTGATATGATTTGTATAGATTCAAATGTATGCTTTGAACTAGTACCATATGAACAAATTTGAGTTCTACCCACCTAGGTTTTGCAGAGCCTAAAGTAGAAGAAGGAGTTTAGCCTTATAGTTGGCTTAGGTTCTTGACAAATTGTGTCTACAATAGGAGATAGCTTCCCTTAGATGCAATATTTTCTTAGCTACCTAGTAGTTAAAATCATTGTTAAATTAGGAGCCAACACTTATGTCTAACATAAATGTGAAGAGATGCTTTACATAAAGTACCTACCCTCAAGAATGAAATACATAAATGATCTCCTTTGACATGTCATCCACCTATTATTTTTTCCTATTCGTAGAAGGCATAATACAATTAATAACACTTTTTTCAACATGGATTATAATATTCCATTAAACCTAACTATTTATTTGGTGCCCCTTCAATTATATTTGTACCATTGATCTACCCTTTTATCACATGCCATATGTCAGAGAAGTGGCACCTTCATAGTATTGTAATATTGATTTACTCCCTCTATATAAAATACATATTGACAATATTTCATTGGTTCACAAAGAAAACCACGCAAAATAGCAATATCACTATTTTGCAATCCCCCAAAATCACAATCTTTAAAATATTATTGGTCATCTCATCTTTCAACTTTTGGAAAAATAACAAAGTCCCATTAGTTGCCCTTTCTAGTGGATGCACGTCATTCTTGATTTTGCAAGAATATAGTTATCATTGGGGAAGAATACCCAACATTTTATTCTACATGGTAGCCAATGTCCACCAAAATGTAAATTTATATCTTTGCTCAGTCAGACACCCTACTTTGTAAGCACCTCCAAATTATAATTAAGTATACTTCCTTCCAAACCAATATCTTATAATAACTCTTTGTGGAATTCCTCATATTGTCACATACTTTAGGTTGAGAGATGTTCAACATTTGAAATAGTGAACCGACTACATCCTAATATTGTCACAAGAATTAGATTCACTTAGAGAGAAATACTGATGCATCAATAACTGACTCCCTTGCTCATAATTATTTTCCATTTCATTAGAAATCCCTAAAAATGGGGAAGATTCTCATGTGCAACACATTGACTTATGTATATAATGTTTTCACAATACTTAACATATGAATCCTCTTTTTCAATGACATACTCATCTTTAGACTTCTTGATTACTTCTAGTTTAATATCTTCAAATTCCTCATATAAGGGATTTCCATATACCTACACATTACCCATCTTAAATCCTATATAGAAGTCTTGGTTTTTATTTTCATCATCCTAATCAAATAGGGGATTGGTTATGTCAACTTTATTTTCTAGTTCTTGGCTAGTCTCATCATCAGTTATGGAATCTAAATCATAGTTTTTCTAATTATCCTTATAATTTTCCTTGTTCATATCATAGAATGGAAACTCAACCATTTCTCTATTTTGAATTATAGGAGAAAAAAAGGTTTGATACATAGAATTCATGTATTTTTTATATGAGAAATTTACATTAGTGCAAGACACATAATTTTTTTTAACATTCCTTCACTAGGCTTGAAATTTTATTGTTTGGCCATATTGTTCAAGATTTTCTATGTTACAAGAAATGATTAATATAAATCTTTGTGGTATTCCATCCAAATTTTAATACTTATATCTTTATCAAAAGAACCCATACACATAGCCATGGCCCATGCATCATTAGGTTTCATATACCTTGGAAGGTTTTGAAAAATCTTCACAAATCTTATATTAAATAGGGGAATAGTTTCATCATCTTGTCTTTGGATACTTGCAAATTCTTTAAGCAAAATGGAAATGATGAAGGGTGCTCCCCTAATACCATAACAACAAAATAGAAATAAAGAAACAACAAAAAATTTACAAGGGAAGAAAATGAGCTTCTTATTATCTCCACAAGTATGCAATTACATAATTTTAAAAATACAAAATGAAAAGTCACATGGGTGCTTTCTTTATAGTATTTTTCTAGATAGAGCCACTAATTGCTACCTAGAACTACACTAGAAAATATGATGGGCCTTCCTTATGTAGACATGTTTCCATTGCCCAAGAAGGTTCTAGACATTTAGCCCTAACCCTTGAGGTCGATATACCCCAAATAATTATTATTTTCATATTTATTACATAATTTTGACTCAAAAAAATTACAAATCATACTTTTAGGTAGCCCAAATTTTGGAAGCCATAACTTTCAAATTGTAGCTTTGATTGATAACTATAAATACTTTTTAGAAATAAAAATTCCTGATCTACAACAACATTTTGTGAAATAATCCATCATCTAAGGTTTGACCTCTTTTTGGAGCTATTTAGGCCTTCAACTTTGAGCTCAACAATTTTGTACCCAAATACCTCAATAACTTCTACAATACAAATGGTATGTTAGTGAAGCTCCACTAGTAGAATGAAATGACTATGATGAACCTCCACTAGTTAAATTAGGACATTTTGAGCTCGTATGAACAACTTAATAAAAATAGTAAGTTTCTACAAATAGTAATTTTGTAGACAAATAACCCTTATTTAAAAGATGGAAACAAAACTAGTTTTAGGTGATACAAGATTATCCTTACACTTAGGATGCTCCTACATCAAACACCCAAGGTAATTTGAGATGTGATCATGTCATGTCTTAGATGTTCAAAGGAAAACCAAGATGGTTAATCTCCTCCCTTGTCAACCATGATGAATCTTTGATAGGTTTTCATTTCCATTTGACTAGTTATTTTCATATGTTTTGTTCCTTGTACTTCTGTCAACACATTTTTTTAATATATCCTCAATCTCCTTTGTATATGAAGTAGTTTATGAAGTAATCCATTTTGCTTCCATAACCTTATCTTCAATACATCCTTCATAATACTCTGTCAAATCTGAAATGTTGAATACTGGTGAAATATTTAATTTAGTTGGAAACTCTACTTCATAGGCATTTCTTGAATCATGTTTCTTCAGTATCTTACATGCCTCAAATTTCTTTATTTTCCACTTGTTATATGTATTGACTAGAAATCACTCCTTCCATAAATTAACCATGAATTCATCCCTAGCCTAAAATTCCTTATATCTCATTTTCTCATCTTCATTATCCCTATACTTTGCATTCATCTTTGTAATGTTCATCCTTACCTTCTCATTGACATTCTTCAAATGTTCTACAAAATCCTTAGCTTCAACACTACTTATCTCTTCCTTATCTAGTTTCCTCAATTTAGAAGCATTTATAGCACTACTTCAATATACAATCTAGAATGGTGATTTACTAGTACTCCTATTTATAGAATTATTATCTACAAACCTATCTTTTGGTAAAATTAGATTCTATCCTTTTTTCTTATTTCCAAGAAACAATCTCAATGAATTTCACAAACTCTTATTCATAACCTCTTTTTGTCCATTAGTTTCTAGATAATGTGATGAGCTAAAATTAAAACTTGTCTTCAACTTCTTCCACAATATGTGCTAGAAGTACCCAACAAACTTGGTATCTCAATTTGAAACTATGCTCTTTGGTAGACAATGTAGTCTCACCACTTCTCTGGAAAACAACTCTACCACGTGAATAGATTCACTAGCCTTTTTGTAGGGAATGAAATGTGTCATCTTTGAGAACTTTTTGACCACTACAAAAATTGAATCATATTCACATTTATTCCTTGGTAAACCAAGAACATGGTCCATGGTAACATCCTCCCATGGCTTCTTTGATATAGGTAATGATTGATATAATCATGTATTCTTTTTCACCACTTTCAATATTTTACATGCTCTAAAATGTTGTACAAACTTCTTGAGATCTATTTGCAACTATGGCAAGTAATTATTCTCATTAACTAAGGAAATAGTTTTATTTCAACAAAAATTTCCAACCAATCCTCCACCATGCTTCTCTCTAATAAGATTTCTCTCATTGAACTCCTTAGAATACACATTTGACTTCGTTTGAATAACATCCATCCTTGATGATTAAATCTAACCACTTTATCCTACCAAGGGTAATAAGTTTTGTACAAACTTTCCAAGATTCATCAAAATTAAGATCCTCTAGGTAAAAACTCATGAGCTCCCTAAACCCAACCACATTAGTATGAATACGTATAAAAAAAATATTTCCTGCTAAGAGCATCTACAACTCTATTAGACTTTCTACTCCTATATTTCAAAACAAATGTCTAACTATGAAAAAACTCAATCTACTTCAAATCTCTTTAATTCAAATTTTCTTAACTATTCAAATATTGAAAATTTTGATGATCAACATACAAAACAAACTCCTTAGGAAGAAGACAGTGTCTTTACTTCTCAGCTGCATGAAATTTAACATAAATTTCCTAATTATAAATAGAACATTTTCTTTTGGCTTGATTCAAATTCTCACTAAAATAAGAAACAAATCTTCCTTCTTGGCTCAAAATAACTCCTATTGTAGTACCACTAGCATCACAATCTACTTGAAAGACCTTATTATAATCTAGAAGTGCTAAAATAGGTTTTTCTATAACTTTTTGTTTCAACAAATTAAAACTCTTTTCTATCCCCTCTCATTATTTGAGTCAATCGTCCACAAATGCTACTAAAAATCTTGATAAAATTTCTACAATAGCTAGCTTGTCCATGTAAATATCTCAGATAACCTTCACTTTCATAGGATCCATTTTTAGACCTTCTGTTGAAACTACAAATCTTAGCTACACTAACTCCACCAAACTACACTTCTTTAGATCAATCATCAACTTTTATTTCGTAAACTTCTCAAACTCCCTACAAATATGAATTATATAATCCTCCAATGCCTTTATAAAGATCAAAATATCATCTAGGTGAAAAAATGGAAAAGTTCCTCAAAAATTCCTTTGTAAAGTGCTTAGTACATTAGTTAGCCCAAAAGACAAGACGAACCACTCTTGAAGGAAATCTTCCATTCATTTCCTTCTTTGATCTTAATATGTAATATCCACTCTTTATGTCTATCTTTATGAAATATATATCTATTCTCAAATAATCCCTCATATCATCCATCCTTGACAATGAAAACCTATACTTGATTATGATCTTGTTGATAGCCTAGAAATTTGTACACACCCTCCATTCTCTATTCTTCTTTGGTAATAATACTTTTTTTTGTTTTGGAAAAGTGGATGAGCCACTAGATATATATATATTGTTAGTCTCAAAATGGTTTTGACATTTGACTACCGACACACTTAACCATTTTCTACATTGGAGCTGAGCACACTATGTATGTCAAGCCACAATATGTGTCGAGTCAAGAAAACCAACAGGTGTCGAGTAGCCTTTAGGTGCCGAGTGAAGATCAGGCGTTGAGTGAGAATCAAGTGCCGAATGACTTTAGGTGTCGAGCATTATACAAGTACCAAGTGATATTTGAGTGTCGAGTCACAGACGATGCCGAGCACTACAGAAATGCAATAGGAGCCGAGTAAGCTAGTTTGTTATAAGTGTTGAGCATCAGGAATCAGTAAGTATCGAGTAACAAAGAATGTACATATGAGTTTGTAACTTTACTAATTTAGATGTAAACCATTTTCATGGCTGAAATATGATGAATCTCCAAGGATTAAAATGTTAAGATCAAATCTTTTATATTTCCTATGCAATCTACATGCAGCCAATAAGAAAAATGTAGAAGGCATGCAACCAATAATACAAGTGCAAGGAATGAGTGGAAAATAGAGATTCAATATGGATTGTAGATCCACATCTAATCCTAAGTCTTCAAATGTCTTTATAAGGAAGACTAGGTATCATTGTATATGTGGAATGGATGAGGGTGTGTAAAGGAAACTATTTCAAAGTGAAGAATATAAAATCTCAAAGGATCAAGATAAGAGAAAGCAGATCAAGTGCCTGTATTTAGAAATCAAAGGATTGTAAGCTATCAGGTTTATTATACCTAATACTCTCTAGCAACTGTATTAGAAAGGAAACCCTATGGTGATAGGTTAGCTTAATAGCTATTTTGTAGATCCTTTAAATAGGTGATTAAATTCTTTAACAGGGTAACACTTCATGTAAAGTTTTTGTAAATCCTTTAACCAGGTCACTATTGATACAATGTAAAGCCTTTAATAGGGTAGACCTTTAACAGGGCAGATCATCAAAAGTGGTCAAACATTATTGCTACAGTAATTTTGTGGGTATCATCCCCACCCCAGTTTTACCTTCTTATTCTTGGAGGGTTTCTGGGTTATCAAAATTTCAAGTGTTATGTGGTGATGCACATGTGTTTTTCATAATTTCTTAATGTTTATATGCATGCATGTACATTTCAATATTATGTTATTAAGGATTTGTGAAAAATAGGATAAAAACTAATACTTCTGATCCTTTCCATTAAGATTTTCCAACAATTGGTATTAGAGCTGCAAGGTTCTCACAAGGAGAAGTATAATAGCTTGGAGAAAAATATCTAAATATGGAAGTCTTTAAACTTGGGAAGATTATTGACAATCAAGTGATTGATGTGCAACTGGCCCTACACAAGGTAGAGGAAGCCAGGGAGGAACTAAGAAAATCCTTGAAAAGAAGGGAGGATATAGCCATAGCTGAAAATGATATAAACTACAAGGAGATTGACACCACAAAACTATTTTCCAATGGAGACACTAAAGATTTTGATGCAGCGATAGCAGAACTAATGGAGAAAAACAAAGTTCAAGCAGATGGGATAAGTCTCTCAAGATGGAACATGAATCACAGGCCATAATGTTATGTGAAATCACTGAACAAAAGAAAAGAGTAGTTGAGGATAGAGTCATGATGGAAGATAAAAAAAGAAATCTTGCAAATAGACTTGAAGAAAAATGTACTAAACTAACAAGAATCTCAAACATGTAGATGGATACACTTGCCCAAATGATGAACCTTCATCATGAACTCAATATGAAAGATATTGAGATCTCTACTTTGAAAATGTAGAATGAACAACTGTAGAATGAACTAAATAGAGAAAAAGAGGTAGCAAGGAATCTCAACAAGTCAAGTGAAGCCATCAAGTACTTTGAATAGTTGATGAAATTTCCAAGATCCACCCATGATACATCAGGACTCGGATACAACAGCACAGAAGTAGGAGAATCATCAAAGAGTGTTGAGCAAAGAAGTGACAAAGGTAAGGATTCTAAATCTACTTGTCATTACTATAATAAAAAGGGGCATACTACTAATATTTGTAGGAGTACAAGATTCAATCAGCTAAACACACACAAGAGCAAGAGTTACTATCACAAGTGCAACATGCAAGGACATATGACACAAGATTGCATATCCAAAGTCACAAGGACACAAAGATTTGATGGACATTGTCATAATTGTAAGAAGTATGGACATAGAGCATTTGAATGTAGATCAA
The DNA here is from genome assembly GCA_028749045.1 of Cupressus sempervirens. Classification (NCBI taxonomy): domain Eukaryota; kingdom Viridiplantae; phylum Streptophyta; class Pinopsida; order Cupressales; family Cupressaceae; genus Cupressus; species Cupressus sempervirens. The sequence continues at coordinate 262,407,356 of CM053785.1, read as the reverse complement.
AGCCTATATGGGCATCAAATCAACCAGAAAAAACAAAAGGAAATGAAAGTCAGTACTATTGGGATTACAACACTAGGTATAGCTATCATTATTGTCAGGAATATGGGCATATACCTCAAAACTGCATAAGAACACATTTCAAAGGGAACTATAAAAGATGGTTGAACTAAACCACATGTTTTAGCTGCATGAAAATGGGTCATATCAGCAAAAATTGTCCTACAAGGTCAAAGGCACCAAAGATTGAAGTAAACAAGGGCAAAGAAAAGATTGATGTGGAACACATAAGAACAGACATGAAGAAAACATGGCAAAAAAAGAATGAATCAAGTTCATCCAATGAAACAGTCACTTCACCCATAAGGTCAAGTGATCATTTCTCATTCAATTAAACACAAGAAAGAGCCTATAGGGCTGATACATATAAGGAAGTATCATACATCAGCCCTAAACCATGAAGAAGCAATGCAAAGTATAAATATACATGAAACAAGATGCCAAGACAAAAATTTTAAATGAAGATGTTGAGTTGTCTTTGGATGCCAAGTAAAACTCCAATGCATGTTGAGTTCCTAACAGCGATCGAGTTGATAGCTGATGTCAAGTTGAGTAACTCCTATGGAAGTTGAGCAAAGTGGAAATGTAGTGCAAGCCAAGTAATGTTAAAATCTTTTAGAAGCCAAGTTTGTAGTTGATCATTTAATGCGATGGAAATAGGGTATATTATTGTGATTTCAATCATTTTCCTCATCGCGATCAAGAAGAAAAGAAGATAAAGAGAGTAGAGTGATTTCATAGTAGAGAATCCAGCATTCCAAGCAGATTGCAACCTCTGACAATGCATTTTCATCGATCTTGAGGTATTTTCATTTGTGCCGAGCTACGCAATTTCATATTTATGTGTAAAGGAAACCCTAGTTTGCATAAATGGCTTCGAGTTCTAAGAAAGCCTAGGACAAAGAATTGTTTGAAGTCCAACTAGTATCTAATGATGTTAGGCAACTTGATTTTCATCCCATCCCTCAAGTTGCATACAAGAATGATCCCACCAGAGCCCTTTCTTGCATACCCCCAAACATTGTTATGGTTTAGGATGTAAGGAGATGCTATAATTGCAAGATAGGAGCCATAGGAGACATGGAAATGAGAGAAGCCTTTGTGAAGCTAGGTGTCGATGGAGTCTTGAAAGATGAATTCAAAATTGTTGAAAGGAAGGGTTTAACACAAGTTTTGAGTTTTCCCACCATATTAAAATAGAATGGATCAAACTTGTGTTGAGCAGAATTCATGATGGTAGTTTGTGGTTAGAAGATGTCCCTATCAAGATCACAAAAAGAATCATTCATAGGGTAACTGGATATCCTACCCTAGATCGGTTCAAGACATTGAGAATTGAATCCAAGGAGGTTATTGAAAAGAACATAGGTGTTCAGTAGAACAAAAGAGGAATGACAATTCACACCATTCAGGATCCTCTAGTTGAGTTTTTTGTTAGAGTTATTGCACATAAATTCTATCAATCTAGTAGACTCAACAGTGTGCCATGTATTGCAATAGATGTAGGATACAAACTGGTGAAAAAGGATCATACTTATGATCTTGTAGAACTGCAACTACAATAGATTAATGAAAACCTAGCTCCCATAAGAAGGACAAAGGGTGCACAATGCAAATTTGGAGCAATTCTGGTTTGTGTATTCTTTTATGTTCAGAATGAATTTCCCTCTTTTGGAAAATTTACATGGAGAAATTATAGAACTATCATATCCCAAATTAATGAATATATAGAACAAATGGGAGACAATTTTGATACCCTGATGACAAGCTATTTTGAGGATTTCAAGAAATTCATGAAGCAAAAGGTGAGAATACCAGTTTCCTTAGTGGAAAAACATATTAATGATATATGCTTCTTAGTTGATATTGACTTCACCTATATCCAAGCAGCAGTTCCAAAGGTGAGATGGCTAAGGCCATTTGGTTATGAGATTAACATAGATGAAGCATCTGTAGCCATAATTGCATTATTGGTAGAAGAGACAAATAAGAGTGCCCCACACTTTGGCACTTATGATGTGGTAAGGTCAAAGATAAATATGGAATTAAAGACTACCTCCACATTGAAGAAGAAAGATAAATTGATGAAGAAAATTAAGAAAAAATTTGGTGAATCAATAGAGGCTAAAGTAGAAGAAGAAGATGATGATGACAATGATGATGATGAGGATGAACAAGAGCAAGGCCCAATGGGATTAACTCAAGGCCTAGGTGATGACAAGGAGGAAGGTGCTAATGAAGAAGAAGCTGATGAAGCACCAATCCAAGCCAAGCCAAAGAAGAGAAAGGCAACAGAACAACCTCCAGCTTAGTCCAAACCAAAGAAAACTGCCATGCCATCACCCCAAAAGCCAACAACTAGAGCTGCAACGAGGGCCTCTACACAAAAAGCTAAAGAAGATGCTACAAAGAATAAAACAATCAAGAAGACACAAGAAGAGCCAGGGAAAAGAAGAAAATATGTGGCTCAACCTGATACTGATGAAGAAGATCAATCTGAAAAGGTAAGCCATCTTTTAGTTGATACATTATGTAAAAATATTGGAAATGGAGACTTAAGCAACATGAATAAAGTTTATTTCAATAAGTTCACTAAAGATGAACAAAATAGAATAGAAGAATTGGTTTATGGAATGATGGAACAGTTCAAGTATACTCCTTTTGAACTAGATGGACAATTGCCAAATGAACTGTCTAAAATTGTAGAAGACAAATGGCATTTTTGTTTGAAAATGGAGAAGGAGATGAGAGAATCAACCCTAGCAAGCATATTTCCTGATTTGACTAAGGAGAAAATAGAGAAAGTAGTCAAAAGGCATAATACTAGGTTTACACCTAAGTACAAGGCATTCTTCATTCTCCAAAACAAAATGGAAGAAATTGTACAAAGAACAAAAAAATCATGGAAGAATTTGTACAAAAAGGTTGAAGATTTTCTTGAAGAAGAGTACAAGGAAGAAGCTACAACTCATCTAGAAGAAAGAAGAAAAAGGAGAGAAGAGAAGAGAGAAGTAGAGAAAGGAGAAGAAGAAAAGAAAGAAGAAGAAGAGAAGAAGGAAGAAGAAAAGAAAGAAGAAGAAAAGAAAAATGGAGAGGAGAAAGAAACAAAGGAGGAGACACAAAAACAAGATGAAATGGCAACAACTGAGCAAGAGCAGCAACAAGACTAGAGTGTGCAAGACACACAATTGCCACCTCCTAGCCCTCCTCATGGACCCATCACATGTGCAAAAATTGTAACTATACAGGATGTTCCTAACACTTCTACTTAGAACATCAATCCATTAACTGCAAAGGATCTCAGAAGAATCCTTGACCAATCCACACACCAAGAAAAATTATGTATAGATCCAGTATCGGTCAATGTGGATGAATTAAAAAAACTAGTAGAAAACACAATTAGAGATAAGGTGAATCCATAATAACCACCTTCCATCATCTCTATAGCTACTGGTGGTCAACTTCAAATGCTAATAGTTGTTTCATCAGGCATAGTTGACACCACTATATAGAAGCCAAGTGCTGCAGGAGACAAAGGAATAGAACAAACAAGAAAGACTATTACATCTGATCCTACAACACAAACACAAGGTGTACTTCCTAAAATTACAATAATTGATCAAGGTAGATAGCAGGAGGAGAAAACAGAGGAAACCCCCAAAGAGCAGGAGGCAATACAAATATTGATAAATTTTCCTACCACGAGGACTCCTTCACAATAGCCAAGTAATAATGCAATTCCATTGCAAATATCAGCACCAGGATCAAGTTCTACAAAATTTGCAAGGGTACTTCACTATGGAGACCTTGAATTAGATGAGGAGATAGTCATACCAAGTTATGACTCAAAAACAATGAGCATTTATCAAATCAATGAGGTGCAGGAAGCCTTGAATAGAAGAAAGAGGTAAGAGATACTCAGGAAGGAGTATAAACAAAAGAAAACACTACATGAGATCAAAGACATCTTTATGGATGCCTTCAGTATTCAGTCACCAGATGAGTCAAAGCATATCATGGAGCAATTATCATATATCGTTGACCAGGTGACAAATGCAGACCAAGAGACAAATGCAAAACTTATGGAATGGTCTAAAAGAAAATTTCAAGGGAAAGTTAATAAGAAAATATCTAGTGAAATTGCTCTTTTACAGGTTGAATTAGCAAAGGTAATAGACAAATTGAAAAAGGTGCTATAGAATATATTCTCATTGTACAAAAATTTGTGTGACTTTTCATACTTCACACAGGAGACAAGCCAAAAGATAATGATCCTGGAGAGGAATTTGAATATTTCAAGCATGCAACTACCAAAAGATCCAGCTCAAAGTGAGAAGCATTTTGCTCAAATTCTTCACACTCAAAAATAAATACTTGTATTAATAGTAGAAGAGGCCAACATCAAGGCAAAACTAATATAGCTCCAATCCTCCATAACCCCTCATTTGGAAGTACTCCATAAAGAACAGGTCTATGTTGAAACTATTCTCAAGAAAGATCCTAATCTTTCTACTTCAGAAGGAATTATTCACCTTGCTGCAGAGACTGCCATCCAGCACGAGTCATTGGAAATTGCTTTGCATAATTGGGATGTAGCACTCAGGATGATTATGGAGGTAAACAACACATTTTTGGCAAAATATGGTCTTAACCCTTAAAACCCTTTGACATAAGTGTCAAAAAAGGGGAGAGAAGATGAATGGGGAAGACAAGATAAATGAGGGAGACAAAGAGACAAGTTAAATAGGGAGAGACAAGATAAAAGGGGAGTATGATATATAGCATCAATTTTGGTTATCAAAATGGCACAATCAACTTAGGAGGAGTTACAATAATTTTGAGGTATACATTGTAAATTACAAAATTTTGATCAAATGTTTTAAACCTCTATATATACCATGCAGATTAGTGAATGTACTCATAAGGTCAGTTAAGTGTTTTTGTCACTCATGTCAAAGGGGGAGATTGTTAGTCTTAGAATGGTTTTGACATTTGGGTACCAACACACTTAACCATTTTCTACATTGGATTCGAGCACACTATGTATGTCGAGCCACAATATGTGCTGAGTCAGGAAAACCAACAAGTGCTGAGTGATCTTCAAGTGCTGAGTAGCCTTCAAGTGCCGAGTGAAGATCAAGTACTAAGTGAGAATCAAGTGTCGAATGACTTTAGGTGCCAAGCATTATACAAGTACCAAGTGATATTTGAGTTTCGAGTCACAGATGATGCCAAGCAATACAAAAATGCAATAGGAGCTGAGTAAGCTAGTTTGTTATAAGTGTCGAGCATCAAGAATTAGTAAGTGTCGAGTAACACAGAATGTACATATGAGTTTGTAACTTTACTAATTTAGATGTAAACCATTTTCATGGTCGACATATGATGAATATCAAAGGATTAAAATGATAAGATCAAATCTTTTATATTTCCTATGCAATCTACATGCAACCAATAAGAAAAATGGAGAAGGCATGCAACCAATAATACAAATGCAAGGAATGAGCGAGAAACAAAGATTCAATATGGATCGTAGATCCACATCTAACCCTAAGTCTTCAAATGTCTTTATAAGGAAGACTAAGTCTCATTGTATATGTGGAATGGACAAGGGTGTGTAAGGAAAACTATTTCAAAGTGAAGACTATCAGATCTCAAAGGATCAAGATCAGAGAAAGCAGATCAAGTGCCTGTATTCAGCAATCAAAGGATTGTAAGCTATCAGGTTTATTATACCTAATACTCTCTAGCAACTGTATTAGAAAGGAAACCATATGGTGATAGGTTAGCTTAATAGCTATTTTGTAGATCCTTCAAATAGGTGATTAAATCCTTTAACAGGGTAACACTTCATGTAAAGTGTTTGTAAATCCTTTAACCAGGTCACTATTGATACAGTGTAAAGCCTTTAATAGGGCAGTGCTTTAACCAGGCAAATCATCAGAAGTGGTCAAACATTATTGCTGCAGTAATTTTGTGGGTATCATCCCCACCCGAGTTTTACCTTCTTATTCTTGGAGGGTTTCTGGGTTATCAAAATTTCAAATGTTATGTGGTGATGCACATGTGTTTTTCATAATTGCTTAATGTTGATATGCATGCATGTACATTTCAATATTATGTTATTAAGGATTTGTGAAAAATAGCATAAAAGCTAATACTTCTGATTCATCCCCCCCCGCTCTTAGAAGCATTCTTTCCATTAAGATTTTCCAACATATATATACATAATTTAAAACTGGTTCAAGGGCTCAACTCAAAAATAACCAATAAAGAAAACCTAGCATTGTTGTAGTATGTACAAATTACAAGCATCGATACTGACAATCATAGATTATCGATGGAAAAATAATAATTTTGCCAAAATTCAAACTTTATCAAATTTTTCATTTTTGGTCATATCAAAATAGTAGGCATAAGGGACTCAATACAACCAAAATTTTCAAATGTTTTAAAAAATATGCTTGAAGTTTAAAAGTAAAGTCCAAAAAGTAGAAGAATGCCAATAAACTATTTTTCTTCCATGTCCTCGGCACCCTCTACGGAAGTGGATGTCAAACTAGTTTGTATCGAGTGACCCCAGCCAAAATCAGAGCATGGTAGTGGAGCCACCTCCCATCCTAAGCTTTAGCCTTCAATAGAAACATGAGAAATAACCCCCTAGCCTGTTGGTTTGAGATGATCCAAATGGGGTTTTTGAACAAGGTGTCCCGAGCCAAAAGCACTTAGAGCAGGAACTGACCAATCACCAGTTTCACAAACTAACTAAATTGAGGGAGCTCGAGGCATCTTCTTATGAGAAAATACTACATGTGTATTAGAAATTAGAAGACCCAAGATGTCAAGCAGTGCAAAACAAATTTTCTTCACAACTTCAGACATCTGAAAACCCAGAGCTTTTTTCATGAATTGCAAGGTCTTGGTCAAGAGCTGTGAGTTTTTCTTTTCACATGACTTCTGTAATGCCTTGAAAGTCACCAAAAATTCATGTTTTTTCATGAGCATGGTCCTTGAAAATAGTCCTCCCACCAAGGCATTTCCGGACCACAATCTCAATGTTGACTAAAGAAGATCCATAGCATTAGATAGAAAAATGGAGACCAAATTTGAAGGATATAACACTTGTCTAGAAGTTGCAAAGAAGAAGTCCTCCCCAATGACATTCTGAATTGAACGATGGGTGGAAGAAGAAAGAAGAATGAACATAATATCTAACATCTCATCATCTGAGGGGTGAGAGAGTATATCTTCATCTACCGCTAGTTGAATAAATTTTTTATAATTTTTGGGTAGGATGTGTCTATGATACTGATGACAAGACTCACATTTCACACAAGCATCCAATGAGAAGAAAATTCTAGAAATTGAGAAGGCAAGAAAAGGGAATAGGGAAGAAGGAATCAAAAAAGGAAATCCATTCATCGCCTATAAAATCCCCACTAAACACTCAAAAGGTATGACACACCTACTCCCATGTGAGTAATAAATAAGATGTCATTACATCAAAGCCCAATTGCAACTGTATAGAGTGAAGAACAAGATTGAAAACCCCAAAATTGAATAAAGAATGAATATTTTGCATTCATATGTACTGGAATGGAAAAAACCTTATTACCATCTATTAATGTCATCATTGATCAACTTGAGACATGTTTTTGACCTAAATGCAAATTTTATCTTGCCAAATGTAAAACCACACAAGGTACTCAAGTGATAACAAAAAAAAATGATACTAAGTAGTGTAGAAAGATTTAGTATGACTTCACCATAATATTGCACATGAAAACCTCCTCAAACATTAGAGTAGCTCCATGCTAGTACAATTCCTCTTTAAGACCTTCACAAACTTGGACACCATACCACCACGTAGATCCGAATCACTCAGCAAGATCAAATAGCCCAATCAATATACCCATGAGAACTCAGTAAGAATTATGATCAAATAGCTTGGCATGAGCCTCTTCCTTGTTAACTTAGCAAACACTTGGCTCAAAGTCATTCAATACCCACCTAGGGGAACTCGGTAATTAGTAAACTGAATAGCTCAGTAAGCCTCAAGTAACTCGGTCAATACTAAACAAGAGCTTGGTTAGTAAGCATTGAATCAAGGGTGCCTTGGTCAATAATGAACCTGAACTTAGTGAACTCAATCAATATTGAACTCAATAAACACTAAGCCAAGAGTAACTCGATCAATACTAAACTCAGTAAACATTAATCCAAAAGTAACTCAGTCAATACTAGCCAAGAATAACTTGGTCAATACTAAACTTGGTAAACATTAAGCCAAGAGTAAATTGGTCAATACTGAACCTGAACTTATACTTTTTCTGCAACCATCATAAAATGATAAAGGGATCAAGCTAGTATTAAAAGGTTTTCTCTTGTTGAATTAAGGTAAATAAAGTAGGAAAGTTGGCAGGAATAAACTCTATAATACTTGCCTCATTAGTCTTCAAGTCACAACCAATATTGGATAAATTATCTACAACATAGTTTCCCTCCTTGAGGGTATGAGAGAAGGACACCCCTTTAAATTTATCAATCATTGTCCAAGCTTTTTCAAGAATATAACAAAACTTCTAGTTCTCTATTTTTTTCTTTACACATGAATTGATAACCACTAAAGAATCCCCCTCAATCTAAATATTAACTATGTTTAGTTGAAGTGCCAGCTCTAAACCAAGGAGTGTCATGGCTTCATCTTTGTTATTTATACCAACCAACAATTTTTGAGCCAACATACCTAACACCTACCCATTATGCTCTTTTACACACACTCTAGGTTCTGATTCACCAGGATTTCCTCTCAAGTAGCTGTCAAAATTTAACTTGCAATCTCCCCTAGTAGGGGGAATCCATTTCACAAACTTTCTATTAACTTTCTCACAAGGACCACTAGATGTAATGAATTGATAAGATGGAGAAGGTAAATAAGTCCATCTATTAGCCAAAGCAATATCCTAACCTGTAACAATAAGATGTTCAAAAGTTATTTTGATATAGGCTACCACAACGTCCCCCACTGTAACTTCTAATGCTGATAACATAGTTTCCAATGTCAAAGGTTTCTTTCAAAAAATCCTTTTACTCCTCTCCCATCAAATTTCGCAAATAACAATTGCTGAGATACACTTCCAAATACATGAATAGTAAGAGTGGTTAATTGAACTTGGCCAATCTTGGAACATATCCCATAAGGTATTTGGAAGGGGTATACTAAAATTTAGTTTTTAAAGGATGAAGATCCAGCATTGATATGCCACTTTACATTGAACAAAGAGGTGATCAACATTCTCCTCTACCTTCATGCATAATACACATTTCATATTCTAAACAATATTCAATTTTGATAACTTTTCTCCTATCAAAATTCTCTTTTTTAAAGCTAGCCAAGCAAAATTACCTACCTTTGGTAAGGCTACTAAATTCCAACAAAATTTGAATGCTCGAAATGACTTGTAACCAATTTCTAGGTTCTTAGTAGCTAAGTAACCCAATTTTACTAAATATTTTCCCTCTTGGTGTGGGGCCCAAATTAGTGTATCTAGGAGATTAGACACTAAAATAGTCCTTTTATTACATATACTAACAAATTCTTTTATGATCTGATCAAGAATCGGTAACTTGTCTGGGTTTTTCCAAGTAACCCTACCTAAAATTGGATCAATGGAATAAAAATAATCAACTACATAGGGGCCCCATTTAGCACAAAAAATTGTAATCCAATTGTCAAAGGATTGATTATTACAAAATGAAGGAAGGTCATTCCATGAATCCTACCAAAAGAGTGCCTTAAACCCATTGCTAATTTTGCAAGTCAAATATCTAGCAACTAAATCACGAGATTCCACCAAGAAGTTCCAAAAAGCTGACCCTTTAGGCAAGTGGTCCATAGTGAAAATTCTAGAGGGGTCAAAAGAATCTAAATATTTTCTCTGTAAGATTCTACACCATTTAGCCTCTACTTTCTCATACAAAGACCAAACTAATTTTCCTACAAAAGGTTCTCTAAAGACATTTCCTTTAACGAGATGAGAGGGATTTTACTATTACCTGATGTATTTTCCATCCATAAAAAACCCCAAATAATTCCTTCAATCTACTTAATAATAAACCTATGTGCTAATAATATAGAGAAGTAATCATTTGGGATAGCTGATAAGACAGACTTAACTAAAAGAATTTTTTCGAATAGAGAAAGCCATCTTACCTTCCAAGCCATTGTTCTAGCTTTAATTCTATCTACTATATTTTTCCAATAAGAAGCTTTATTAATACCAATGAAAAAGGGAACACCCAAAATGTGTAGATGGTAATTTTTCCTCCTCATAACCAAGAATCTTTTAAATCCTTTATGCAATAGGTGGAGTTGTGTTGAAGAAGAAGATTTTAGATTTAACCATGTCGATCTTATGACCTAAGAATAGTGAATATTGGTCCAATAAATATTTAATATGCTTGGCTTCATTAATGTTTTCAAATCCAAACAAAAACATGTCATCTACAAAGAGAGAATGAGTGACTACTAGATCATTTCCTCCAAACGAAATGCCTTTCCAAAGCTCCAACTATTGAGATTGAATTATGGCCCTACTAAAGGTTTTTGCCATCAGAATAAATTAGGTATGTGAAAGGGGATCACCCTATCTAGTTCCTTGAGAAGATTTGAAGTACCCCTCTAGAGTCCCATTGATAAGAATTAAAAATATAACGCTTGAAATACAAGCTTTGATCCATTTACACCAAGCTTTACTCAAACCAAATTTCCCCAATACTTTGATAAGAAAGGACCAGTTAACTCTATTATATGCCTTCATCATATGTAGTTTAATAAAAAAGGAAGGAATTTGGTTTTCTTTGATATGATGAAGAGTTTCATGAGCCACAATTGCCCCTTCTGACATCTCTTTACCTGGCACAAAACCATCCTATTCTATAGAAATTATATTAGGAAACAAAACTTGAAGTCTAGAATAAATAGCCTTTGTGAAGATTTTATATATCGTGTTGCACAATGAAATTGGTCTGGAATTAGCAAAAGTTTGGGGATCACCAAACTTAGAAATGATGGCAATATTAGTAGAATTAAAATTCCCATACATGTAACCCTTGCATCAGGAGGATTCTAGGGCCATAAGTAAATCCCACCCCAGAAAATCCCAATGAAGAGTTATAAAGCCATCAAGACCAGGTGCTTTATCTGGGGGCAGGGAATGAACTATTTTATGAATTTCCTCCAAAGTGAAGGGTTTCATAAGAGCATCTTTATCTTGATCTGATATTATTCTTGGAACTGCATCTAAGAATGAGTTAAGTTGAAGATTATTTACATCCATTTTCATTGATGGATCAAGGAATTCTTTAAAATATCTAACCCCTTCCCTTTTGATACTTGCCTCATCTAATAATTTTTTATCCTAAGTTTTTCTATGATTGAAAAAATGGATTTACTTGATTTTTTTACTTGCTGAAGCATCAAAGAATTTTGTGTTATAGTCACCATCACTTAACCATAATTCTCTAGATTTTTGTTGCCAATATTCTTCATTAATTTCTTGAAGTTCCTTCTGCACCTTGTTTTTCTCCTCAAAAATATTTTTAAAAACTTGTTTGTTCTAGATTCTGATTTTGCCTTTAAGATATTGGAATTTATTATAGAACTGAAACATACTATTACCTTTTTCTTATGGAGCACTGACCCACCATTGTCTAAATAAAGGAAGAAACATTGGATGTCTGAACCACATTCTTTCAAATTTAAATAAAGATTTATAACATGATGTTGTCTGGTCCACTCTATTATCTAAGGATAAAGAAATAGGAAAGTTATCCAATCTCAGGAAAGAGAAAATTTCTACCAAGAACAAGATAGATGTTATTTTCCATGCTTGTGAAACTAAAAATCTATCAAGTTTCTTAGCAATTTGCAGGAAACCATCTCTTCTATTATGCCAAGTGAAGTATCCATTGGACATTTCAATTTCAAAAAATTCATTGGTAGTGATAAATTTATCAAATTCCTCTATAATTTTTAGAGATGGAAAAATTCCTCCCTATTTCTCCTTATTATTTCAAACTGCATTGAAGTCACCACCTATGATATAATTTTGTTGCAGTAAAGATCTAAGTTTTTTTGAAATGACATTCCACAATTTAACGTTATCTAAAATACTTGCGGGACCATAAATGTTAAAGATAACCATCAAATTTTCAAAATGTTGAAACTTAAAACATTGTGAACCCAAATCTTGTCCTATTAAGCTTCCAGAGACAACCTTCAAGTTCCACAAGGTGGTTAAACCTCCCAAAGCCCCAACACTAGGAAAATGGATGGATTTCCATTATTTCCATTTAGCAATAGACTCCTCATACTTTTCATTTGATAACTTTGTCTATTGAAGTAATATAATGTCTCCTTTCAACTCATCAAGTAGTTTTTTAATCCTGCTTCTTTTGTTAGGGGCATTAATACCCCTAACATTCCATGTTATGATCTTCATCCTTCCACCAAAGGACACTTAGTCCTTTTGGTGACTCTTTTTACTGATTGAAATTTTTCTTCCAAAGTGGATTGAATGCCTACTGCAATTTCTTCTTTAGCTTTTGTACTTTTACTCTTTCTGCCACGAGTCTTTGGAGTAGAAGATACCATAGGGGGATCTCCAAGTGACTTCATAATTGAAAGGGTTTGTGATAAATCAAAAGTGAACCCACAACCAATATTGCCATTGGCCATTTGTTCAGGTTGGAAATATCCTAATTGCCCTTGAGCCTCCTCAAAATTATCTACTAATATCTAGGCCATATCTTCTTGCATAACTTCTTTTGCAATTAATTGAAATTATTCTGATACCACAAATGTTGAAATGTCATTAGCTAATTGATGTAATTCAAATTCCACATTACTGCCCAACCTAAAGCCTTGTATAGTTTGTTTACATGTTGGGACAAACATCTCCAAAGGTGACTAATTAAACACAACATGATGTGTGACTAAATCTGTTGTAGATCAACTTTTTTTGGACCAATTAGACAAACTAAAATCCTGATAATTCAACTACCTACAAATTGTTTGATGAAATGAAATGCTATGTAATTTTTGAGCATGTGTCATAAAAAAAAAAAAAATTTAAAACTTACTCCTAGAAAATTTATTGGACCATAGATCCTATTCTATAAGAAAATGTAGTATATCATTGACCAATCCCTTTTCCATTTGGGCATAGATTGAACCTCCAAGTATTCATATTTTTTTACAAGACAGACCAAGATTTTTTACAAACTACCAACTACTTAAGTTTTTCAATGCAAGAAAATTGAATTTATAGTATTAACCAATATAATTTCATTCAATCCTATCAGAGGAACCAATTAGATAGAGAATAATAGGAAAATACTTCACTAATTCTCTCTAATGATTGAAGTTAATACCATAAAATTTCAATCAGCTACACAAGTTTTAAATGTGGCAATCAAATGTACCATTTAATTATTGTAAAAGAAAAACCTTGAAGAAATGATAACATATTGTTAGAAATAAGGTGTCTCAACCTTGGATAATTCCTATTCTTATTATTTGGTTTGTAAAATGTATTCCTTGCAAATAATGTTGATGTGTTGGCATCTTGAATTATGTATAAGGAGATCATCACTAAAATGGTTATGACAGATTCCTATGGCACGTAAGAGCTATGTCAGGAAGATTCAATGATAGGTGAAGACATGTGGCAACTGATAAATTTGAGTACTGTACACTCTACCCCAATAGTAAAACCCTAATACAGTTACCTTTGGGAGTAGCCCTAAAGTGAAGTGCATGTTATAAGCATTTTTAGGGTTGCGAAAACGTGTGATGCAAGAAAGTGTGTTTTTGGTATTGTGAGTTGCTACTAGAGTCTTCTGTCGTTGCTGTTGAACCTACATTGCAAGTGTATTGTAACCTTGTGTTAAAGATAATACATTATGAAGGTTCTGGAGGGGTGAGGTTGTTTTACCAAAAGGCTTTTCCCCACCGAAAAATCTTCGTGTTATGTGTTTCTTTCTCTATCTATTTTCTTTATGCTTGGTTGGCTGAAATGATGTTATTTACATGATATTAAATCTATAAGTGTAAAATATTTTAATAGGATTTGCACCATACTTCTCTTAAGAGATTAGTGTAGGAAGTTATTTCTATACATATCTCTCTTTCACTATGTTTGTATATCAAATATATATACCCTTATTGTATATGAGCAATGTTAGTATGCTAATAGAAACCAAATTTAAATAAAGCTTCTACAAACTAAACAAAATTCATAAACTTCAAGATAGACTAAGATGAGCTCTTAATTGAGAATATGAGCCATTAATGGACTCTCTCAATAAGAAGCTCTCTTGTTGAGTAGCTTTATCTAAATGGATAGGATGTATGCTCAATATGCTTTCAAAGGCTTCAATGGATGATTGTGGATTTTTGGTGTGGATAGATGGATTTAGTATGGATTTGGCTCTCAAAATAGCATTATAACTTTACTTCATGGATTGTGTTATTTTGCAAAGGGGAAGGATCCAATTTATAGGCAAGAGGCTTGAGGGATTGAGGGCTAAGATGCAAGGATGGGAAAAAGCTTATGGAAGGCTCAGATTGCATGAGAGGAGAGCACATGGATTGTGCTTCCTTATAGCCAATCAAGGAGTGACACATGTCACATGGTGAGAGGATGGAGGAAAGGGCAAGGATGAGTCAACAAAGGAGGCTCAAGAGATAAAATCTTCATAAAGACCCTCATAATGACTTGTAAGAGCAATAAAAGGGCTTGTAAGAGTCATTTATGACCTAGTGGACTTCATAAAGTTTTATGGTTGAGATATTTTGAGGGTGATGAGAGCAAATTCGACTTGGACTTGATTAGAAATGTTTTAAGCTTGTTTAGGCTTGTGCAAATGATTAGAGGATGGATTAGGATGGTTTAGGATTAGCTTAAGGATAGGCAAGTGGATGGCATTTAATGAGGGTGGGTGAAGGAAGAGATATTTGTTAACTTTGGCTTGGGTTAGTAAGTTTTAACCCATGTTTAGGGAATGTGACAAGGTTAGGAGGGGATTAGGATTAGGTTTAAAGACATCTTCTAGAAGAGTCTAGATTTTGGATGAGGATAAAGACTTTCTAGAATAGTCTAGAATTTCCTAGGATGAGGATGAAGACTTTCTAGAAGAGTCTAGAACTTCTTAGGGTGAGGATAAATTAGATTTTTAGGAAATAAATAAAGTTTTATTTATTTCAAGGGTTTGGGTTGAGGAGATATTTATTAAAACTTTTTTAATAAACATGAGGATTAATATTTAATTTTAATTAAATATTTTGAGTTGGGGTTAGGGGTAGGAAATGATGAGATTAGCCTTTAATCGAAATTAAAGAAGGATTAGAAGATTTTGGAAGAGGTTATTGGTCATAAGGAAATTGGCCAATTTTTGGGCAAAAAATAAATTTTTTTATTTATTTTAGGATTTTTGGTCAATTTATTAATTAAATAATTAATAAATAAGGAAATAATGTTTAAATAAGATTTAAACATTTTTGGGAGGGATTCCTTAATTAAATATTTTTAATTAAGATAAAGGGATTTAATGGCATAAAAATTAATTAATTAATTAAATAATTAATTAATTAATAAATGATGATGTCATCAGGACTTTTTCAGAAAATAAAAATACTTTATTTTTTAAAGGTTTTTAGGTGTCTACATTTTGCCCCTCTTTGATGTGATGCCGCAAGTGGCATGGCATCAAAGATAAGAAAATAAGATGCCCAAGGCTAGAGCAGAAGAGGAGAGAATGGACTGTGAGATGCCCCCCTCAAGAAGGCAGCGGGGAGAGAAAGCGAGGCTCGGTGGCTTCTTGAAAAACACAAGAATCTGGGATGAGCAAGGAGACTTAGATTGGCAAAGAGAAGGGGCTGAATTAGCTCAAACTCTCACTATGGGAGAATGATAAAGGAGAATCAGATGCACAAGAGGAAGCAAGCTTAAGACCTTAGGGAAGGTGGAGGATGAAGGAGCAGAGCGCTATAAAAAGGAATCCAGGATAGGGAGATGGATGAGGGGATTATAAAGCTGATGGAATAGGATTTCAAAGAGTTAGATTGGCGGAAGATGGGTTTCGGAGATCCCTAGGACTAGGATTGTGGATCTCGAAAGATGAGGCTTGGTGGGTTGATTTGGATTGGTGGATCCCTAAGACTAGGATTGTGGATCCCGAAAGCTAAGAGTGATGAGTGATTCAAAGAGATACTGATGCATCAGCTAGGGTAGGAGAGACAGATGCTGGATATGGGTGGGGGATAATGGAGATGAAGGAAAACCATTGAAGCTTTTTGAGCGGGGGGATACTTCAAAGAGAAGTACCACCATGTAGTTGAGCACTAGATTTGCTATAGGACTATTGGTTAATTGCCAAGGTTACCAAGAACATCAAGGCCTTTTCACCAACCGTCCAAAGGACTAACAAACTAACTCAAAACAAACACACAAGGATTGCCCCAGCATCACACATGAATCCTAGAGGAAGCAGCGTGGAAACGACACTGGAGAACCCACAAGCAGAAAAGAAAAACAAACAAAAGACCTGATCAAGACCTTACACTCTAATTGCCCCATTCGCAGCATACCATGATATGGAAGATCGTGGCAACCTTGAGGAGGGAACAAGGAGATTGCTTGGAAAAGATACTTCAAGACCCAAAAGGGAAGATCCCAAATCAAAAGAAAGTGAAAATCTAAAAGAGAGCCGTTTGCCAACGAGATGGGTAGGACAAGGCACTAACGGACCAAGATCAGACATGAGGAAAGCTATATCCTGCAAGGACCTATTGGAGAGCACCGAAGCTAGTGGATTTGGATGAGTGATGCATCTGGCAAGCTGAACTAAGAAAGATAACACTTTGGTGACAGGAAATCTAGCTAAAGGATGCATTGGAATAGCTAACCAAGATGTGTGATGGGTGCAAGATGCAGATCAAGGACAAACTGACATGAACGCTGGATAGATACAATGGTACTAAGTTAAAGAGGATGTACAAGCTGATGGACCAAGATATGTTACAAATGTAAAAGTTTGTTCATGTTTTGGTTTTTGTGAGATGGAAATGTTTGTGAAGGATGGGATTTCTATAATAGGTGATAGGTGGATAGGTAGATGGTTTGCAAAAAGCTTAAGGAAAATGGAATTTTGTGTGTGCACGTGATAGTATACAAGCTAGGATACAGGATTATTTATAGGCTAGAATATGGTACAAACCTTGGACAAGATTTGGATAGACAAGGTATGGTACAAGATTTACAAGGTATAATACAAGCTTTGGTACAAGATTTACAAGCTGTACAGGAGGTATTTACAAGCTTCATCAGATTTTGGATATTTGGTTGGAACACCAAGGGAACAAGCAAGTGTGTCTTATGGGATGGTGGGTAAATGGATGAGGGATAGGATAGTGATAGATAATGGATTAGTCTTTAGTACACAAGGCGCCTGAATTACCAGGTTTTCACCAAGGTACCTATCCAAGGTGCTTGAATTGCCAAGTTTTCACCATTGGACGCTTATTTCTCTTTACTATTTTTTTCTTTTGTATTTTTCCAAAGCTAGGTATACCAAGGATCTTCAAGCATAGAACTTCTTGAGATGAATGATGTTAGTAGGATCATTCAAGAGTTCTCCTTCTGGTGTAGATAGCTGATAAGCTCCAGAGCCAAAGGAAGCAGTGACAACATAAGGACCAAGCCATGTAGGTTCAAACTTGCCTTTCTTTTCTCGATCTACTTGGACTTTCATGTTTTCTTTGAGGACCATGTCACCTGGCTGAAAGTGTCGTGGAAGCACCTTCTTGTTGAAATTTCTTTTGAGACGAGTTTGATAGACTGTGAGATGATCATAGGCTTGTTGCCGCTTCTCGTCTAAGAGATCTAGCTGCGTGAGTCGAGCTACTCTATATTCTTCATCTGATATTTGCCCTTGCAAAGATATGCGCAAGGAGGGAAGTTCAACCTCTATAGGTAGTACCGCTTCGGCACCATAGACTAGGGAGTATGGAGTTGTACCTGTGGATGTACGGAAGGAAGTTCGATAGGCCCATAAGGCTGGATTTATTTGTAGGTGCCAATCACGGCCGGAATCATTGACAACTTTCTTTAGAATTTTGAGGAGGGTTTTGTTAGTTGCCTCTGCCTGGCCGTTACCTTGTGGGAAATATGGGCTAGAAAAGCGGTGATGGATGCGGAGGGAAGTGCATAATTCTTCCATGTTGAGATTTTCAAAGTTACCTCCGTGGTCGGTGAAGATGGTGGATGGGATGCCGAAGCGGAAAACAATGTGGTACAAGATGAACTTGGAGACCTGAACTCCTGTAGCTGAGACTAGGGGGACTGCTTCCACCCATTTAGTGAAATAGTCTGTAGCTGTTATTATCCATTTATGTCCATCAGATGAGAGGGGTGTGATAGTTCCAACTAGGTCAAGGCCCCAACAAGCGAAAGGCCAAGGTGGTGCAATAGGCTGTAGATCCTGTGCCGGAGCGTGCACAAGATTTGCATGCTGCTGACATGGGAGACACTTTCTGACAAAGTCACAGGAGTCTTCTTCAATGGTAGGCCAATAGTAGCCTGCTCTAAGGATTTGTCGCGCTAGGACAATACCACTCGTGTGGGCACCGCAAAGTCCAGAGTGTACTTCCTTTAACACCATCGCGGCCTCATTTTGGTCTAAACATCGAGAGAGAGTATCGTGATAACCCCGACGATATAGGGTATTGGCTATGATAACATAGCGGGATGATTTTCGAATGAGGTTCTGGCGTTGGGTACGTGTGAGGTGAGGGGATATGATACCATCGTTAAGGTAAGCATGAATCTCATGGTACCAAGGGGATTGGGGACCAACCAAGATACAAACACGGTTTGAATCCTCATTCGCATAGGCGGGTGTGAGGAGCTGCTCCACTAAAAACTCATATTGTGTAGCTGCTTGGGGAATTTCCAAGAGCGAGCCTATAGTAGCCATAGCATCTGCTGCTTTGTTCTGTATTCGAGGCACTTGTGTAAACTGAAGCTTTGTAAATTGTTGGGTTAGCTGATCAACTAGCTCTTTGTAGGGTAATAGCTTTTCATCTTTGGTTTGATATTCATTTAGGGCTTGCTTGATGATGAGCTGAGAATCGCCAAAGATTTGTAGCTCAACAATGTTCCATTCTACAGCTATCTTTAATCCTGCTATGAGGGCCTCATATTCAGCTATATTGTTGGTGCTAGGGAATTGTAGCTTGAAGGCTTTTGGAATGTAATCTCCTTGAGGTGTGACCAACAATATTCCTGCCCCTGATCCATGAGATGTGTATGAGCCATCAAAATAAAGTTTCCATGGGGGTTGTTCTTCAATTAGACAGATATGCTCATCTGGAAATTCTGTGATCAATGGATAAACATCTATTAGAGGTGCATCAGCTAGGTGATCTGCTATAGCTTGCCCTTTGATTGCCTTTCTATCCACATACTGGATGTCAAATTCACTAAGGAGCATAACCCATTTGGCCAAACGGCCTGTAAGTGCTGTTCTAGAGAGCATATACTTGAGAGGGTCAATCTTGGAGACTAGTTGGATGGTATGACTTAGCATGTAATGGCGAAGTTTTTGAGTTGAGAAAACAACTGCCAAACAAGCTTTTTCCATAGGAGTGTAATTGAGTTCATAACCAACTAGGGTTCTACTGATGTAGTAGATGGCTCTTTCTCTGTTGTAGTCATCAAGCTGTGCTAGAAGTGCCCCTAGAGCAGTAGGTGTTGCTGATATGTACAAAATCAGGGGACGACCAGGAACTGGTGGAACCAAGATAGGGGGATTGATGAGATATTGCTTGAGATGGTCAAAGCTGCGCTGACATAAAGGATCCCACTTGAAGTTCTCATCCTTCTTCAGTAAATGTGAAAAT
Organism: Cupressus sempervirens; assembly: GCA_028749045.1. Classification (NCBI taxonomy): domain Eukaryota; kingdom Viridiplantae; phylum Streptophyta; class Pinopsida; order Cupressales; family Cupressaceae; genus Cupressus; species Cupressus sempervirens. The sequence goes on along the minus strand of CM053785.1, from coordinate 262,387,336 downwards.
GGTGTACACTTATCTGCAAGCTGGGAGATGAAACGCCGAACAGATTGGAGCTTTCCTTGAAGAGAGCGAAGCTGTCGCAGTGTCTGGGGAGGAGGCATGTCTAAGATAGCCTTGACCTTCTTGGGGTCGATCTCTATACCTCGTTTAGAAACTATGAAACCTAGAAGCTTGCCAGATGTGACCCCAAAGACACATTTCTTGGGATTCAGCATGAGATGATATTTGGCTAACCTATCAAAGACTTTCTCCAGGTCAGCAAGATGATCCATGAAGGTATGAGACTTGACCAAGATATCATCCACATAATCCTCCAAAATGCTATGGATGAGATCATGAAAAATGGCTGTCATAGCTCTTTGATAGGTAGCCCCAGCATTCTTTAGGCCAAAAGGCATCATGTTGTAGCAAAAAGTTCCCCAAGGGGTAGTGAATGCTGTCTTATGCTGATCCTCTTCTGCAATCTTGATTTGATTATACCCAGAAAATCCATCCATGAGGGACAAAATTTCATGTCCAGCTGTAAGATCTACAATCATATCTATGTTGGGCAAGGGAAAATCATCTTTTGGACAAGCTTTGTTAAGATCTCTAAAATCAGTGCAGATTCTGATGTCACCAGAAGGTTTAGTGACAGGGACCATGTTGGAGATCCACTCTGAGTAGTCGATAGTTCGGATAACCTTAGCAGCTAGCATTCTTTCTAATTCAGCTTTGACCAATAATGCCACCTTGGGGTGCATTTTTCTAAGCTTTTGTCTGACGGGCTTGATCTTTGGATCAACTGCAAGATGATGAACTACAAGCTTTGGATCAAGTCCTGGCATGTCCTGATATGACCATGCAAATCGGCCAATATTCTCTCTTAAGACCTCAAAGAGGAGGTCAGCTTGGTCTTGTGATAGGGATGCAGCAATGTGAACAAGTCTGGGGATCTCTGAAGAACCAATGTTGACTTCTTGAGTATCCTCAATTAGAATAGAAGACACCTCTGGTCGATTATCTTGAGGAGGCAATGCTAAATCCTCATGTTCTTCTTGTGGCTCTGGATTTTCTTGCTGAGGGGTTCTCTTCGTTGCCTTAGCTAGTCTCAGATTCACCTTAGTTCCAATTTTGGGTGTATCGAAACTAGGTTGGGGATTTTCTCCAAAATACCCCTTGGGATCTAGCTTGTAGATATAGGCAGAATCTGGCTTTGTTTTCTTGTGAGGAGTTTCAGCTCCCATGAATCTTAGAAGTGCCTCCTCTGATGTGAACTCATCGATGTGTATGACACTTGGTTGGTCCCAATCTATGAGTTGTGGATGGGCGAGTGGTAGGTCAATGAGGTGGATGGATAGTTCTTGGAGAACAGAGTCTCCGAGGGAGATTTGGTCTAGGATATCGTCGTAGGCTCTCTTTTCAACTTCCTCAGGAATGTCTTCGATTTTGACAAGGTTGCGGTGAATGTTCGAAAAAGCGTGACCGTTCTCATTGGTGCCCCCAGTTGTGGATATGCCAAAGCCAAGACCTGACTTCGATTCCCACTTATGTGCGTCGATGGGGCACTGCATGCCTCTTTCTTCTGGTCCTAGACCACCACCTTGATAGTTCCATTTGTCAGTGATGAGCTTATGTTCTTGGGGATACTTTTGGCTGAAGTGATCAAGGCGTGCTTGATTTCTTTGAGGTGCATTCTTATGTAACCATTTGTTGATATCTGGAGTGAGCTCCTCATGAAGAGGGATTTTTGAGGATACAAAGGTTGTTGGGCCAAACTGTTTGTATCGAGGAGGTGGAACCTCCTTAGCTTTGTGATATGTCGGTCGTCCATGGGCATGTGGATCAAGTGGGAGTGCCCCGACAACAAATGCATCTGACAGACTATACTCTCCACAACCTTTGTTATTGATCTTCACGGTAGACAGGGTAGAGGCGAGGATGGTTTCTGGGTCATTATAAGTGTGGGATGAGCTGGCGATGGATGTGCCAATATCAATTCCAGGGCAATGGTTTGTATATGAAGCTTCAACCGCATTGCAATAAGCAAAGGGTTCTGGATCGGCATGGATGGTTACCTCAGTGCCTTGATGCGGAAATTTGATGCACTGATGGTAAGTGGATGGAACGGCTTTCATGGCATGAATCCATGGGCGACCAAGGAGGATGTTAAATGGTAGGTTTAGATCAATAACATGGCAGAGTGTCTCTTGGATGACTGGCCCAACCTTGATTGGCAGCAAAATAGTTCCTTCTGTGGTTCTTTCCAAGTTGTCATAAGCTTTGATGGTGATAACCTCACTGATGATATCTGCCTTAGTATACCCAGCTTGTTTTATGAATTTTAGGGTACAAATATTCAAGGCTGATCCATTATCTATCATTACTCTTTTTACAGCAAAGTTGGATACCATGATGGCTATGCGAAGCGGAAGGGTGTGATCTAGCTCGACCACGGGTATGTCGGTGGGTTTGAACGATAGGGCACATGAGGATGAGAGGTGTCCAACAAGATTACGAAAATCAGTAGCATTGATATCAAAAGGGACACGAGATTCTATGAGAGCACTATCAAGGATGTTCTTGTACACAGGACTAGTGCGAAGAAGGTCTAAAATGGAGATTTGGGCTGGCATGTTCCCAAGGTGTTCCAAGATATTGTACTGGCTTTTTGATGGAGCTGATGGTGTTGGTGTAACAGGTGGGCCTGCGATGTTAAATTGCGCTCTTCGAGTGGTGACTGCACACTCATTGTTTGGTCCTTGGATATTGATAACATTGACGGAAGGCTCTTTCTCGGATATACAACCTATAAGGCTACCATAGTCTATATAGGATGAAGTGTGGTCATTGTTCTTCCCATGCTGTTGGTTTGGCTGACGGTTGTTGGTGTTGTTGTTGTTGGTTTGGATAGGTGCTTTTCCAGGATTTTGGTTGTGGTGTGGAGGAAAAGCATTTTGATAGATCTGTAAGCCTGCATTGGGAGAGGTTTGGGCACCAACAGTGATTTCCTTCCGATCAATGAGGTCCTGCACATAGTCTTTTAGTTTCATGCATCTGAGGGTAGTGTGACCTTTTACCCTATGAAATTTGCAGTACTCATTATCTTTGTACCATGCAGCTTTGGATTGGCTTGGGTCAATTTGCTGGGTAGGAGGAAATTTGATGAGGTTTTCTTTGACTAATTTCTCAAAAATGACATCCAATGGTTCACCAAGGGGTGTATAGTTTCTAGGTGTAGGTTGGAATCTAGGCTTTTGTCCTGCAGCTACATTGATGGCATTAGCTTGATTGCTAGACCCTTGGAAGTTGGGTCTTGGATTGTGGTTTTGATAGCTTTGGTTATTCTGTTGTTGGTAGTTGATAGCTTGTTGATTTTTTGGTTGATATGGTGGGTTGGACTGGTTGTGAGAAGGACCAACAATATTCACATGTCTGGTGTCAGTGACGCCATCTGTTGCAACGTGCTTGTTTTTGTTCCAATACCTAGACTTGTCATTGGAATGTGATTGATTTTGGTTGGCTTCCTTGTAAAGCTTGACCACACCATCTTTAATGAGTCCTTGCTCAAGGATCATTCCTTTCTCTTTGATATCTTTGTAGGTTTGCAAACAGTTCATGGTCATGTGGTGAGCCAAGCTAGGATGGGCATTATCAATAAACATTTTCACAACATGGCGTTCTGGCAAGGTGCAGGATATGCGGGTGGTAAGGGTTTGCCATCTTTGCAGGTATTCGGCAAGGCTTTCTCCACCTTTTTGCTTGGTGTGGACAAGATCAACTATTGATAGCTCTGTTTCAACAAGATGGGCATATTGGGCTACAAATGCCTCAGATAATTCAGCAAAGTTTTTAATTGTGCCATAGGGGATTCTATAAAACCATTCAAGAGCTGGTCCAGCTAAGCTTTTGGGAAAAAGGCGCAAGAGGAAGACATCATTGTATGCTACGTCCTGGTAGTGCATGTAAAATTCTTTGATATGTGTGACAGGGTCTCCTTTTCCTCTGAATTTGTCAAATTTGGGTACCTCAAAGTGTTTGGGAAATGGTGTCATGGTAATGGCTCTATCAAATGGGTAAGGACACACATTCTCAAACTTGAATGTCTTCGGATCATTCCCTTCTTGGATGGCTTTTAGAGCTATCTTCATTTGCTCCCATTCTGAATTGATAGGTGATGGCTGGGGTGCCCCCAATGTAGGAGTGCCTTGAGGTAGGTATGTGCTGGATGGGGCCACTGAATATGGATGGCTATAAGGGATTTGCTGATAGGGATTGTACATTGTTTGGGCAGTTGCATGATGGATGACAGGTTGCTGAGGGGGAGGTGGCGCATATTGCTGCATGTGCTGCGAGGCTTGCTGTTGATATGGGATTTGAGGTTGGGATTGAGGAACATAAGCTGGCTGTGGGATAAATGGATTGCTTTGAGGAGGTAAGGTATAAGATGGTTGAGAGGCTTGGGGAAAGGATCGGGGGGCTTGTGGGGTTTGACCAATATATGTGGGTTGTGCCCCCATTTGGGATGGTATCTGCAAATAATTGGTGGTTGGCTGGGGTGGTGGATTACCTCCTAGAAGTGGCATTGAAAAGTAGTTGGTAATTGGAGGTAATGGATTAGTTGGTGGTGGAGGTGGTGGGAATTGAAAGCTTGGGAATGGAACTGATGGGGTTTGATAGCTTTGTGGTTGGATTTGGAAGCTTGGTAGAGTGGTGGCAGGGGCTGGGGTCACTTGGGAGCTTGGTAGAAAATTGGTAGTAGCTTGTGAGATTTGATAGCTTTGTGGAGTGAGGGTAGTAGCTTGTAGATTTGTGGCTAATGGTATTGAGCTCCCAAGACCTAATGGAAATGATGGGATTGTGCTTTGGGCTACAGTGAACAAGCTGGGGGTGATGAAAGGTTGATTACTTGGCCCCATGGGTGGCATCCCTGTTGTATATTGCTGAGGTTGGCCAAAGATGCTAGCACTGATTTGGGAGATGGGTGGATTTGGAAGGCTGGGTTGGGGAGTAGCAGCAGCAATAGTGAAGGGGGTGAACGGTGAGCTGTTTTGGGTAAAGGGGGTTTGGAGCGGAGAGGTATGAACCAAGGATGGAGTGGTGGTGGCTGGGTTGCCTTGCGGCATGGAGATTTCAACTTGGGTGGATGATGGTATGTTTGGGTCTGTTGGATCATATGGATTGGCTGGAGGCTCTTCTTTTGGCATATATTGAGGATAATTTGGATCATAAGAGCCTATGGGTGGTGGTAGCTGCCCAAACAATGGGTGAGATGGATCTGATAATGGAGGGGGTCTTCCAAAGTCAAAGGTTCCTACATTTTCCCTTCGAAAATTAGCCATGATTGTCTCTTTGTTCTTGTCTATAATGGCATTTACCAATACTGCATTTCCTGGTTGGTTCATGAAAGCTTCAATGTCAGTACATGATGGCATAGCTTTCTCTGGGCTGAAGGATGGCTGAGTGCTCAAGGGGGGTGAGGTTGTTCGATCCAAATGATAGGGCTCCATTGTTTCTTTCTTCTTGGCTAAGCGAGTGACGGGTGGCATGAAAAATGCTCCTAGGGATGAGATGCAATAATGCTGATGGATGCAAAAGCGGGAAGGCTTCTCTATGCAAATGATTTCCTAGGTTAAGGCAAAGCTATATGAAAAAACCTAAGGAGGATTGGGTTGGAGATTCAAACTTCAAAGATACGTTGCCAAAGCACGAAAGGTCTGCTTTCCTATGTGCAAGCTCGGTGGTGATTGTGTCAACTTAAGGATAGACTGATGATCCTTTAGGAAGAACACGAGATTGACCACTTGTGGATCCCAACCTTTAGCTCAAGGTGATGAGGGATAACAAGTGACAAAGCTGGATTACCCTAGACAAAGCTCTGTCAAAGGGATAACCTTGGTGAGATTGATGGATTTGGAAGATTTTTAGGAGTGGCAAACTTTTGGCAAAAGTGACAACAATTTTTAAGGCTTGGATGTGAGGTTTTGATTGCTGGCTAGATGGTTTGATTCTAAATGATATGGATGAGCTAATAATACTTAAGGGGATAACCTAAGATGGCTGGCTTTTCTACAAAAATGACTCTAAAGTGAAGCTTATCCAAGAAGATGTGGAGAAACAAGGGTGTCTAATCATAGAAATCATGCCTAGTTGGTAAGGCATAAGCAGGATTAACTCCTGGATGTTGGCTAAATTTGATGGTGCGCTCTAACCAGGCCTCTTGAAGTGCTTCGTCGGTAGCTTTTGCCTCTACTTTGTGGAGTTTGGCAATTCGTGGGCTTGGTGTTATTTCTTTTCTCTTGGCTGAAAGTTCTTGGTATGCTAGAGATGGTTTGAGTTTAACTTTGTGGAACTTCTGTTTGGGTTTGGGTTGCTCTGACATCAATTTCTAAATCTGCTTGGCTTTGAGAGATCTTGGTTGTTTTACCTCAACTCATTCAACTTCTGGAATAGGCAGTGGCTACGCTAAGTATGCCCTAAGCTAGGATTGACCAAGTTTGGCAAATATTTATTCAACAAATAAAAGATCAAGCAATAGATAGAAACAACCAGATAGAAGTTTTTGATTCTCAGAAAGTGATACTTGCGCCAAGGAGTGTGTATGTTCTACAAATGTTTCGATCAGTCACCTCAAACACGTTAACATCCTAGATGGTTGTCTACAGGGTTGACAGTTGGCTTAGCTAAGGAGTCCTTGATATACCCAAGGTACGTGAGGCCCAAATCCGTAGATGAGACCAAAAAGATGTCACACAGCCGAGAGGAGCGGTAACCCACTTCTCCTCTTTCACTTCTCAAGGGTATAAAGTTCCTTGAGGCTTAGCCCGAGTGACAAAATCTTGACCCCAAGAGAGGTGTCTTTCGATTCACCTTCCGATTCTTATACTCCGCCAGAACGCTGGAGTTGAGGTCGTCCAAGGGGTGATGAAATCCCCAAGCAGGCCTCCTAAAAAGAAACAAGGTTTTGGATCCTAATCTTATGCACCCAAGATGGCCTCGAAAGACGACAAGGGGAGAGAAGACTTGGATGACCTTGGGCTAAAAAACACACTTGTTTTTTTTACCAACTGATGCTTAAGTTTTCTGATCTAGACTTTGCAAGCACTCATGTTTAAGATACAATGTTTATTCCAACTTGAAGCGCCAACAAAAGTAAATCGATCGAAGAATGAAAACAATAAGAAGAGTTAGGGTCAACAAAAACAAACTCGCGCGCCCAGAGGCCCTCCACGTCAAGTATCGATTAATTTTCTTTAAGGCATTCAAGATTGAGTGTGAATTTGTTTTAAGCCCAAAACAAAAGTGTGTGAGATTCGATTTCAAGCGCGCGCCCGGAGGCTCTCCACGTCAGTTGTTGTTCAATTTTAGTGCCCAAACTTGAAGTGTGATCGATTTAATCTAGAGTTTTGATCATTTAAGAATTTTGATAAAGTTAAAGCAAACATTCAAAGACCAAGTGAGTGAGTTAGATTGTGGAACATTTAACACCTTTTTCAAGTAGACCCATCCCCATAAATGGCGCTGAGATTGCAACCAATGGTTAATATTTGATGGGTGATTAGAAAAGAGGTGAGTCCAAGGAACTACTCAAATTGATTTTTGCAAATTTGTATTTTAACTTAACAAAGTTTCTTAAATGTCCAAAAATCAAACTTTACCTAGATTGCAAAAAGAGATTTGTTTTGTTCAATTTTTAGAAGCTCCAAATGAAGTGTTTGATATTGCAATGGTTAATTGATCCTTAGAATTCAAGATTGGATTTGTTGTTTTAATCATGCATTCAAGGAAAATTTGATTTTAATCCATGGCATTCAAGAGTGATTTTAGCAACATGCATTCAAAGACAAGTGGTTAAACATTCAAGTGTTTTCTTTTGAGCATTCAAGATTGAGATTTTGTGTGTTGTTTTAAGAACTTTGAAGTGCTTTGTTTTAACCTTAGATCATTCAAGATTTTGTTTTGGACTCAAAAGTGAAAATGACTCTTTGGACTTTGGTTTTCATTCAAAATTTTGTGTTCTAGTTTGCATGTTTTAAGCCCAAAAATGATATTCCTAGATTGTTTTGATGCATGAAAATCTTAAGAAACATTCAAGATTTTGCAATAAGACATTTGTTTGGAACAAATAACAAAGCTTTTAGGACAATTTTTGGAAACCATTTAGGACTCTTAGTTTTCATGAAATTTTTGAAAAGAACTTTAGTGTGCACTTAGTGTTGATTTTGAACCTTTTGAAATAGAAACTTGAAGTTCTTTTTAAATTCCCAAAAATGAAGTGTTCCTAATTTTGCATGAATGCATCTAAAACCTTGATGTTGCAAGGATGCAAATGATTAGATTGGTTTAGTTTCCCTTGTTAAAAGATTTTTTCTTTTTTGCAAATTGTTAGTTTTTCAATGGATTTAAGTATGATTTGGGGGTTCATTTTAAGCACTAAAAAGAAGTGTGTATGATTTTTCTTCCTTAACAAAAAAAAGGCCAAGATCTCCCACAAGAAGAAGAAGAAGAAGTAGATGGAATAAGAAGAACATAGACAAGAAGAGGAAGAATAATCCCAAGTGCTTTCTCCACCTATAAGCTTGAAAAATCTGCAAACACTATGAGATTGACTATGAGTTCCTTTGTCTTCTTCATGCTCATGTAGACCTACAAAACCAATTTATACAATCCTACCAATCACAAAAACAAGAAAAATTAGCCAAAATCAGCAAATGACATACAAAACTTGACTAAAAAAGCTAATGAAGATGACCCATGCGGGGTCCCACCGGGCGTGCCAAAATGTATATGAGCAATGTTAGTATGCTAATAGAAACCAAATTTAAATAAAGCTTCTACAAACTAAACAAAATTCATAAACTTCAAGATAGACTAAGATGAGCTCTTAATTGAGAATATGAGCCATTAATGGACTCTCTCAATAAGAAGCTCTCTTGTTGAGTAGCTTTATCTAAATGGATAGGATGTATGCTCAATATGCTTTCAAAGGCTTCAATGGATGATTGTGGATTTTTGGTGTGGATAGATGGATTTAGTATGGATTTGGCTCTCAAAATAGCATTATAACTTTACTTCATGGATTGTGTTATTTTGCAAAGGGGAAGGATCCAATTTATAGGCAAGAGGCTTGAGGGATTGAGGGCTAAGATGCAAGGATGGGAAAAAGCTTATGGAAGGCTCAGATTGCATGAGAGGAGAGCACATGGATTGTGCTTCCTTATAGCCAATCAAGGAGTGACACATGTCACATGGTGAGAGGATGGAGGAAAGGGCAAGGATGAGTCAACAAAGGAGGCTCAAGAGATAAAATCTTCATAAAGACCCTCATAATGACTTGTAAGAGCAATAAAAGGGCTTGTAAGAGTCATTTATGACCTAGTGGACTTCATAAAGTTTTATGGTTGAGATATTTTGAGGGTGATGAGAGCAAATTCGACTTGGACTTGATTAGAAATGTTTTAAGCTTGTTTAGGCTTGTGCAAATGATTAGAGGATGGATTAGGATGGTTTAGGATTAGCTTAAGGATAGGCAAGTGGATGGCATTTAATGAGGGTGGGTGAAGGAAGAGATATTTGTTAACTTTGGCTTGGGTTAGTAAGTTTTAACCCATGTTTAGGGAATGTGACAAGGTTAGGAGGGGATTAGGATTAGGTTTAAAGACATCTTCTAGAAGAGTCTAGATTTTGGATGAGGATAAAGACTTTCTAGAATAGTCTAGAATTTCCTAGGATGAGGATGAAGACTTTCTAGAAGAGTCTAGAACTTCTTAGGGTGAGGATAAATTAGATTTTTAGAAAATAAATAAAGTTTTATTTATTTCAAGGGTTTGGGTTGAGGAGATATTTATTAAAACTTTTTTAATAAACATGAGGATTAATATTTAATTTTAATTAAATATTTTGAGTTGGGGTTAGGGGTAGGAAATGATGAGATTAGCCTTTAATCGAAATTAAAGAAGGATTAGAAGATTTTGGAAGAGGTTATTGGTCATAAGGAAATTGGCCAATTTTTGGGCAAAAAATAAATTTTTTATTTATTTTAGGATTTTTGGTCAATTTATTAATTAAATAATTAATAAATAAGGAAATAATGTTTAAATAAGATTTAAACATTTTTGGGAGGGATTCCTTAATTAAATATTTTTAATTAAGATAAAGGGATTTAATGGCATAAAAATTAATTAATTAATTAAATAATTAATTAATTAATAAATGATGATGTCATCAGGACTTTTTCAGAAAATAAAAATACTTTATTTTTTAAAGGTTTTTAGGTGTCTACACTTATAGCCCTAGAAAAAACAAAAAATAGTTGTACATTTCCTTAAAAAGGAAGTGACAAGCTTTCAACCATTTCACATTTTCTATTTCCAATGATTAAATAATTGTTTAAAAATCCCAAGATCATTGATTCCTTCAAAGTGATATTACATCTTTAAAACATAAAAAAAGTATTCAAGGTTCTAGTTCTCTATATCAAGTTTGATATGTTCTTTAAAGTGAGCAAGGTCCATTCTAAATTCTATGAAGAGGGTTCAGAGCTCTAGTTTATCTTGTTCCTTCTCAAGTACAACCATATATTCTTTGAAATCAACAAAAAAAATTTGGGAAGGTTTTATAAGACTAGTGAAGATATGCTTTTATTTGTTTAGTGGAACTTAATTTGAAGGAGTCATTGCGTATCGCCCTAGAATGACTATACTTAAAAGCTAAGAGACTTCATTATTGTAGATTCTAACCCTAGAATTAGTATGTGTGAGTGGTAGAGGAGAATGTGTATGCGTGAATGAATGCACAAGTGAAAGAGAGAACAAGGACAAAACAAAGAAAGAAAGGCTAAGTCTAGAATGAGTTCAAACAAGGGAAATCAAAGCAATGAAGGACTGAAAGGAGATATCAAATTGAGAGATTAGATCAGACATTGTATAGAGGAGATCCAAAATCAACTTGTAGAGAAAACTAAGGGTCAAGTACTAATCAATTTTGAATCAAGGAAAATATCTTAACTGAGTGATCCTAATAGGTATATGTAAATCTCATAATAGAGATTTTACTTTATTGTAAGTGTGAAATCCTTTAATAGGGTAGGACTTAATAGTCTTGAATCTTTTAATAGGAAGACCTTGCATAGGGTAGATCATATATTATGATCAAACAATGTAATCCTAACATGTTAACTTTATTGTTTCAATATTGAGGATTTTTGGGTTTCATCCCCACCCCATTTTACCTTCACACTGAACTATTTTAGGGTTACCAAATCATTTGTGTTATGTGTTGAATTTTTCATGGATTTGATGTATTCCATTTATATTTCAACATTACAATTTTAATGTTAGATCTAAGATATGAGATGAAATAGGTGTGAATTTAGTAATTTCATTTTGAAGTTAAAGTTTAAGATCTTTATTCACACCCCCCCCCCCCCCCCCAAACCCCTCCTTCTTAGTATCTTGCTTCCCAATAATCTTCCAAATAGTTGCTAGTGTGTCACATAATAAAACAGATGTTGTGTCCATTATTAAGTTCCATGTTCACATTGTAAATTTTAATTTCGCTTCACTTGATCACACAATACCCATATTATTTAGCTTTTTGAGTTTCCTTGTACAAGAGAATATGAAATGCTTGGTATTTTATTCTACACATTGTAGTGGTCACAAAATGCACATCCAAACAAGCATCATAATAACACTACACATTTATATTGATTTTTTACATTATTTAATTAATATATAGAAATTTTCAACATTTGAATTATATATTAGTTATTTCAATATTTTCATTGTATCATGCAAGAAATTAATTATATATCTTGGTTTCACATAAACTTAATCACCCTACTTCATCAAAAAGTCAAACTATGCAAAGCATTATGTACTCAACTTGTTGATGATGCAAGAGTCCTTCAATATAATTTAGGCAAGCAATAAATTTAGAACTTTTAATTTTATTATGGATCTTATTTTTGAAAGAACCATACCCAAGGTCAAGCTTGCCTAGTTACCCTTCTAAGGGATCAAAAATCACAATTAACCCCAAAAAATCTCTTATTCATTTGGCTAAAAGAGTCATTATGTTTCAACTTTGGAATTGTTTCAAGAAGTTAACATAAAATATAAAAATAAATTTATTTGAAGTAAAAAGGATGAAAAAAAAAGAAACAAAAAGATGTCTTGTAAATAATACCATCCAACTTGTTTTAAGATAATATCATCCAAAGTATATAAAACCGGTTGACGAAAAAGAAAGTCTTCAATTTTACTTGTAATAAAACATAAAGGAATGCATTTTTCCTTTAAACTATGGTAGAAATTAAATAATTTGAGAAACAAGTATATAAACAAGTATATACTCAACATTTAACTATTCCACAAATTTTTAAAAAAAAAGGTTATTTTCAAAAGACAAAAGCATAAAGGAATAAAATTTATTTACAATTAAATGTGCATCAGGAAAGATTATTGGAAGTTTTGATAACTATCAAGTAGAGTTCTTTTAAATATCCCAAATTTAACACATTTCCTAAAGAAACCTATGCATACAAAGTCTTGAAAACAAAAATAAAATTTGATTATAATGTGGACAACATAAGTAAATTTGATTTTTCAACCAAATCCATGGAAAATATTTGTTACTGGAACATTCTCATACTTGCATCTTAAATTTCAAGTCAAAAATATATGTTATTGGAACTTTATTATACTGCAACTTAAATTTGAAGTAAAAATCTGATTTGATATTATCCCCTACCAAAGAATCAAGTTTTACTTGGCCTATTATCATTTTCATTGAAAAATGATTACTAAAACTAGATTGCATCTCACCTTTTGTCAATAAATAAAGGTGTTGGTTGTTCATCTAATTAGAATTTCCATAATTTTAGAGTTTACACTTGTCAAATTGTAGACCTTTAGTTGTACTTAGTGTAGAAGTTGTAAGGACTATAATTTAGCCAAATATATTGTTATATGGACCCTTAAGATCTAGTGGCAATGTAGAAATGAACATAAAACCTTTATACAATCTAATTTTCAAAATTTAAGAAACTAAAATGTCTTCTTTCATAGTACAACATTTTCCATCAAATCAAACAATACAAATTAGATTTTTCCATCTGAGTTGTTCCCATAATTCAATGGTTGTATTGGTTGTACACATTAATAACCTATCTTTTATAAAACCACAAGTTTGAATCTTAAATTTATTATAAATCTTCAAAATCTATATAGAGAATATAATAATTTATTTAATAATATAAATATTTTATTTTATAATATGTACAACATATATTTATAATATATTTTTCTATTTTATTAATATATACTAAAACTATTTAGTATCTTTTTTAAATATAATATGAGATTTCTATTTTTAATAAATTATTAGATATTTATATGACTTAATATTCTTTTACAATTTTATATTATTATTTATTTAGAATTATGCATGAAATTTATTATTATATAATATATATATATATATATATATATATATATATAATGCTTATACTTATTTTGAAAATTTTGCCAAGTATTACTAATTTTTGCATTATTTTTAATCTTCAATCTCTTTTTCCCTCATAACTTGAATCAATGTATTTTTTATTTTATTGTATAGAATAATATTTTACACAAAAATACATATAATAATAAGAATAGATGTTTTAACATTTAAGATTAAAAAATGGCAACAAAAGAAGACCATGCAAAAAAAGCAAAAACCACAAAAAAAACCAATCTAATCCAATAACAAGATTTAAGTGAAAAGTTTCTACCCTAGTAGGGCAAAACCTAGATCCATGAACCCTTTGTTCCTTTTAGAAAATTATCAAAATGATCGGTAGCTACGCTTATATCTCCCTACTAGTAACAAATATTTCATTTTAGAAAATGAAAAGGTGGAAGGTATTTCCCATAAAGGGGTAACTTTCAACACCCTAGTCAAATTGCATGAAGCCAGACATAGAGAGATTACAAAGTGCAAGGAAAAATGAACTTAACCGACAAGGAATAAGAAGGATGGAAACAAGTAACAACTAGAAGGAGTGGGAGAGGAAATATGAACCAAAAAATGACAATTCCTAGCATTAATCAATTAGAAGTGGAGGGCAACATTAGAAAACAAGAGATTTTGTTTTTCAGAAAAACACTATATGTAAAGAAACTAATTAGGTTTGATGAACATATTGCATCCACAATAAATTTTGATGATGATAGTATTTCAAGGATACAAAAGCCTCTTACAATCTCAAAAGTAAATCATATTTCATTAGGTCATAGGTAGTAGCAATCTTCACCTAGTGTTGATATTAGGGCTCTCACAATAAAACTACATAACTCAAATGTATATATTCCCCCACACAAAAGATCAATTGGAAGGAAGGACATTGTTGATAGAGGATTGCCTCTGTCTAAGGAAAAAATACCTAATTATAAATTATCTTTTGATATGTTAATCATAAGGGATAGGTATGTTGAAGAAAAATGGATGGAATGCTCAAAGCTAGGCATATATGCATGCTAGACTAGACCAAGTATTGAGAAAACCTATTAAAGAAATTAGAAAAGATTTGCAAGCAATAGCTATGTCTTAGAACTTTTCCAAAATCTTCATTGTATATTCATTGTGAAAATAAGGAAATTAGGAATAAATTAATCTCAATTTCAAAGTTCTTTTTATAAAGGATACTTAATTAAGTTTCTAGCATGGGAACCAAACTGGAATGATGAAAAGGAAAATCAAGTACCCATCTGGTTTGAATGTAAAAAATTTCCATCTGAAATTAAACATCTCCAAACCCTTGTCAACATTGGCAAATCCCTTGGTAACTTATTAGGCATCGATTTAGATATTAATCAAACAAGCAACATAAATTTTTTGATAGAAATAAGGCTAGGTTAGGAAAAACTAAAGACTAAAAAGTTAATTACAAATAGATCCATCCATGAGCTAGAATTTAAAAAGTATGAAGGAGAAATTAAAGCAATAATCAAACCCAATCTAAACATTGACCACAACATATCTAACATAAAAGAAGTACTAAGCAGTCTAAGAAATAAGAAAAGGAAGGAAAGTACAAAGGATTTTAAAGATCAGAAGGAAAAGAAAGTAGAGGATAGTAAGGGTAAAAGAAAGTTGGGTGGGAATACACTAGAAAGGGAAGCCATTGGTCCTAATATTCAATCAAAAAAGAAAATATCAAAAGGGAAAAACACAACACAAAGAGAACAAGGAATTAAAGAGGAAACAAAAAATAGAATAGAAGATCTCCATAAGACTCATCACAAACTTATTTCCCTTAAGGAATTTAAGGTATGCCAAAGGAAGAATAGAATACTAGAGAGAGAAAAAAGGAGTATACATGATTTAAATAGAATGACTCATGATATCCTACAACTACAAACTGACACTGAAGATCAAATCATGGTAGGAGAACAATACCACTTTGAAAATGGACATAGAGTACAACAAGTTGAGAAAGAAGGAAAAAAGAATGAATCAAGTGACTCAAAATTAAAAGGCAGGTACTCAAGGGGCATATCAAAAAAGATGCATTAGCTAAAATTAGAACAAAAGAAACCCAAAATCAGGAAGCAAGCAATAAAGAGAACCCAAGAGAAGAAGAATAAATTTTAGTTAACCAAGGAACCAATCAGGATCAAAACTATTGATCAAAATAGAACAATAGAAACCATAACTAAATACTTTTATGGACTAGAAGAGATAAAAGAGAATCAAGAAGGTGGAAGTTCAATCCCATCAACAGATTTAGTTCATTGGAGAAATATAACAATTCAAAAAAAAAAAAAAAAAGTTATAAATTTTGTAGCAGACACTGGTGGATGGGAAAGGCATCTTTGGAGGAGAAAAAAGTAAAGAACAAAATAGAAAATAGGGATATTTAATCCCCTTAGAAGTTGCAACATTCATAGAAGAACAAGAATAGGAGAATAAATCGACACATGAGGAGGACAACACAGTAGTAGAGCATATTGGATATAGGAAAAATTAGGAAGAATTTGGGATACCAGATGACATATATAAATCAAAGGGAATAGAGAAGGCTAGTGAAACAGAGAAAAATATAATAATGAAGAGGATAGTGAATTTGAAGAGTAGATATTTAAAGATTTAATAGAGGAGAGTGAAGAGAAGGAAGAAGAAACAATTTCAAATAATGACCAATACTTAATGGATAATTTGGGAATATGTATAAACCAGGAAGGCTTAAGAACCCAAAAATGTGGCAAATGGAAAATGAAAAGAGGATGGAAATATCTAAAGGAATTAAGAGAAGTAGATGAACAAGAAAAGGAGGAGAAAAAGATATTTGAAGTCTTAAATGCGGGGAAGGGGAATAGCCTTTCCAGTGATCAATGAGGGCCACAACATGGAATTCCAAGGGCCTAAATGCCCTTAGCAAGCAATGGTTGTTAAAATGCAACTAAGCTTATTCGAATAAGATATAATATTGATCTACGAGAAACTAAATTAAATAAAGAAGGAGATAGATTAAGAAAGAGATTGGGTAGATGGAAAACAAAAATAAGAGAATTTTAATGGAGCTTCAAGAGGAGTTTTAATCATTTGGAATATGAAAAAAATATAGAATCCAATAACAATTGGATGGGAAGTAGAACAATTAACTATAGACATAACCTCTAGTTAGTAATTATTAATGTATATGGACCTACACAAAAAATAGATAAGACGAAATTATGGGATGAAATCAGTATATTCTTGACATAAAACCCCCATCAAAATATAGTCATTAGAGGAGACTTTAATGCCATTCTAGATCTTGATGAGAAATTTGAAGGAACCCAAATGATTACTAAAGAAACTATTGACTTCAAGAATTAATTTGGGGATAATATGCTATTAGAGATCCCAACCAATAATGGAATATTTAATTGGAATAATAGAAGCAAAGAATTCAACTACATAGCAGAGAAACTGGACAAAATTTTCTTTAAAGGAGATTTAACAAAGCTGGATTTAATAGTATAACAAATATCCAACCAATAGCAGGTTTTGATCACTTTAAGATTAGAATAGAATTTAGAGAACCTAAAAAGCCAAATAGGAATCCTTTTAAGTGTGGAAAAATGTGGTATCTAGACAAAAACTTTATGGATAACATCAAACAATGGCAGCAAGAAGGTAATTTTACAGGATCAAAGATGTATTGCTTTGTTTTAAAACTAAAAATGATCAAAGTTTTTTTTATAAATGAAACTACACACATTTCAATAACATTTTCAAAGAAAAATTGGATATTGAAGAAGAACTTGAAAACTTAAATGTAGAAATTATTAAAAATGTAATAAAAAATTTACCAAAGAAAAAGAACTACTAGCCAAACAAGAAGAAATATGAGCAAAAGAAGAGATATTTTGGAGGTAGAAATTGAAGGGAAAATGGCTTGTAGAAGGAGATAGAAATACCAATTTTTTTCATAATAGCACTTTAAATAATTGAACTATCAATACAATATCTAAAATCAAATATGGGGATGGAAATATGGAAGATAACTCATAAAAAATAGTAGAAATATTTATAACTTATAAAAATTTACTCAACAATTTTTGTTTCTCCAACCAAACTTATTATGAAAAGGTGTTAAGGGTTATACCCAAAGTGGTAATAGAAGCTGACAATGTATTTCTTAACAAACCTTTCAACAAAGAGAAAATTAAGTCATCCCTCTTTAATCTTAATTTAGGAAAATCTTCAAGGCCAGATGGGTTCCAGGCCTTCTTCTTTCAAAAATGTTGGGATATCCTAGGAGAAGAACTATGGAGGGCAATTGAGGCCTCCAAAAATGGAGGATCAATCCTAAATGAAATTAATCATATTTTTCTTCCATTGATTCCCAAAAAATTAGGAGTCGATTTTCCATGTGACTTTAGACCCATAGTGCTATGTAACACTATCTATAAAATCTATTCAAAAGCATTAGCAAATAATATTAAAACTATTCTTCCAAGAATTATCTCAAAAGAACAAACTAGTCTTGTGTGAGGAAGATCCATCATAGATGGGATATCAATAATACAGGAAACTATCCATTCAATAGTCAACAATAAGGAAGCATGTGTGTTCATTAAACTAGAAATCGATAAAGCATATGATGTAGTGGATTGGAGATTCCTATGTAAATCTTTGTGATGCCTCACCCCAACCCATCATAGAATAGATAATTTACTTGCATTGTGATATTCAAGATTTGGATATTTTGACATATATTCAAGTCTTAGATAGACAATGACTTATATTATCTATTTATTTTGGTATTTACAATAGTGATTTCCATCTATGATATATATTAAGAACCAAATTTTTGTATGGGATGGTCTAACAAATAGAGATGCAACTTTACACATGTTATGATAGAAAATGGATTATGATGTGATTCAAAATGTAATTCGATCATGTTGATTTAAGATTAAATATGATATGTAGATTTAGATATTTGAATTTTTTGAATGCTTTATTTGAAATGAATAAAAAATGGAATTTAATTGAATTATGTTAACATGGATTATGCAACATTGGAATTCATATGCATTTAAGATTTACATTTTATATTGTTGGAAAAATCAAATGGGAAGAATACTTCTAAGAGGGGGGGTGAATTAGAAGTATCACACTTTAACCTTAAAAATTTTTAACTGAAAAAAATTCCATGCATGTAAACATATTAGTTAAGCATAAAGTAAACAAATGCATCAAAACACATAACACCAAATTTGGTAACCCAAAAACCCTCCAAAAATGAGAAGGTAAAACTAGGGTGTGGATGATACCCACAAAATATCACTGCAGCAATAATGTTTGACCACTTCTGATGGTCTACCCTGTTAAAGGCTTTACATTGTATCAATAATGACCTATTTTAAGGATTTACAAACACTTTACATGAAGTGTCACCCTGTTAAAGGATTTTATCACCTTGTCAAAGGTTCTACAACCTAGCTGTTAAGCTAACCTATCAACATAGGATTTTCTTTCTAATACAATTTCTAGAGAGTATTAGATTAATAAACTTGATAGCTTACAATCGTTTATTTCTGAATTTAGGCACTTGATCTACTCTCTCTAATCTTAGTTCTCTAAGATCTGATATATGTTCGATGCCCTTGCTCTGTTTTGATCAACTGAATATGCAATGTTGATCCATTCACTAAGTCTTTTCACACTTCCCTCTAAATTTTGCTATAGTTTATCCATACACTGCTCTCATCCACACATACAATGGAGTTTCATCCTCTTTTTAAAGATTTCAAAGACTTAGGGTTAGGTATGAATCTATGATCCATATTAAATATTTATTTCCTACTCATTCTTTGTACTTTTCTTATTGGTTGCATGCCTTCTCCATTTTTCTTATTGGTTTCATGCTGATTGCATAAGAAATATAAAAGATTCATTCTTATCCTTAATATCCTTCAAGATTCTTCTATGTTGGCTCCAAAAATGGTTTACATAAGTGTTTATGCAATTACAAACAACTATGTCCAATCTATGTTACTCAGTACTTGTTACCTCTGATGCTTGGCACATATAGAAAAATTGGCTCACTCAGCACCTATAGAAATTCTATTTCACTCGGCATCTATAGTGACTCGGTACCTATACTTTTCTCAGCACTTAATCTTCACTCAGAATCTGAAGTTTTCTCGACACCTGAAGATCACCTAGCACCTATTATAGTTCTGTCTAGCTCAGCATACATTGTAGCTCAGCATCAACTATTTACTTGGCATGTGTTACTAGCTTGGCATGAACTTATTAAAAATATTAAGTGTGTTTACATGAAATAGTCAAAACCTAGTCTTAAATTCAACAATCTCCCCCTTTGACATGAGTGTCAAGAACACTTAACAATATATCAAAGTCTAATCTCCTTGAGTAAAATATGCATACAGTTCGGCATTTATACAAAACTTATAAAAATTCTATGAAAACTATACATACATACATACATATATATATATATGTACCTCAAAATTTTTTGTTTTATAACTCCCCCTACGTTAATGTATTTGTGTACTCTATAACCAAAATTTGTGTGCTCCCCCTGAGCTGATGTGCCTGTACTCTATATCTATGTTTTCTTCCATTCTTATTTACAAATCCCCCAAAATATTATATCTCCACAAAACATCATATCTCCCCCTTAACTATATCTCCCCCTTTTTTATACTTATGTCAAAGAGTTCTAAGGAGTAAGACCATATTTTTCCAAAAATGTTTTATTAACCTCCATAATAATCTTGAGAGAAGTATCCCAATTTTCCAAAGCAATTTCCAATGATTTATGTTGGATAGTTGTCTCTGCTACAACATCAACAAGTCCTTCCAAATTTAGAAAGATTAGGATCTTTCTTTAGTATATTCTCTGCATAGGCTTTTTCTTTATGGAGTACTTCTAGGTGTGGGGTTATGGAGGACTATATTTGCATCAATTTGGCCTTGATGTTGGCCTCTTCAGTTGTTAACATAGCTAGTTCTTTCTAAGTGTGAAGCATTTAAGCAAAATGCTTCTCACTCTAAGCTGGATCATTTGGTAGTTGAGTACTAGAAATCCTTAGATTTCTCTCCAAGCTCATTATTCTTTGACTTGTCTCATGTGTGAAGTATGAGAAATCACACACCTTTTTATACAATGAGAACACATTCTCAAGTACCTTTTTCACTTTGTCAATCTCCTTTGCCAATTCAACCTGAGATAGTGCTATTTCATTGGATATTTTCTCATTTACTTTTCCTTGAAATTTCTTCTCAGACCATTCCATGAGTTTCACATTGGTTTGTTGGTCTTCATTTGTCACCTGTTCTACAATATCTTGCAATTGTTCCAATATAGGCTTGTTTTCATTAGGTGTCTGCAAGCTAAATGCATCAAGAAATATTTCCTTTATTTCTACTAGTGCTTTCTTTTGCTTATACTCATTTATGAGTATCTCTTACCTTTTTCTCTTTTCTAGTGCCTCTTGCACTTCATATATCTATTGTAGGTTCATTTTTTTTGAGTCATAGCTCAGTATGACTATTTCTTCATCAAGAGTAGGGTCTCTATAGTGAAGTACCCTTGCAATCTTGGTAGTGCTTGAGCCTAGTTTAGAAATTTGCAATGGCATTGCATCAGTGCTCAGTTGTTTCTGAGGAGTCCCTAAGGTAGCCAAGTTTACCAATGTGTGTATTGCCTCTTGCTCCTTAGGGGTTTTCTCTTCTTCTTTCTCCTCTTGTCTACTATCTTGGTCAATTATGACAATTTGAGGCAGTGCACCTTATGTTTGTGATGCAGAATCATCTTGTCCCATTGATTCTTTTGTAGGCTCCTCTATAGTAGTTGTCATCTTTGTTGTAGAATCAACCTTAGCAATTATTTATTGTGTCTTTTGCTCTTGAGGTTGATCTGCTATAATAGTGGGAGGTTGTGAGTATTATTCTTGGGTGGTTTCCTTCTCCCTTGTTATTGTTGCTTTATCTTTCTGCAGCTCATCAACACTCACCAATACTATATATGTGCATAGTTGTGCTTGTAGTGTTGTTTGGTGAAGGATCTTCTTGAGATCCTCTGTAGTTAAAGGGTTGATGTTCTAAGTAGAAGTGTCAGGAACATCCTTTATAGTGTTTTTAACTATAGGTGCTATGTGTGGAGGGCTAGGAGGTGGCAACTGTGTATCTTGTACATCTTGTTTAGTTTGTTGCTCCTCTGCAGTTTTTTCCATTTCTTTTTCTTTTTCTATTACCTCCTCCACTGTTTCTTTTTCTACCTCCTTTTCTCCTTCATTATTTTCTTATTTTCTTTCTTCTTCTTCCTTACTGGCCTCAGCCTTATTTGCATCTTTGTCTTTTTTAGTGTTTTATCCCTCAAAGGGATCTTCTTCTCCATCCTTGATAGTATTCAAGCCATATATCAACTTCCACATTCTAGTTGATTTATTAACTACTTCTTCAATTTTATTCTGCAAGATGTTGAAGGCTCTATACTTTGGTGCAAACTTGCTTCCATGTTTCTTGTTTGCCTTAGTTATTTGGCCTTTGCTCAATTATGACATTACTTGTGCCAATGTGGATTCTCTTATTTCCTTTTCCATCTTTAAACAATAATGTCACTTATTTTCAACAATTTCATATAATTCTTTGGGCATTGTATTGTCCAATTCAAGAGGAGTGTTCTTGAATTCTACCATCATGGCATATACTAATTCCTCTACTTTATTCTGATCCTCTCTACTTAATTTCTTAAAATCAACATTTTTCAAACTAGAAAAATCTATATTCTTCCTAACATTATCATAGATTTTATCAATATTTGACTTGGGATCATGGCTTACCACTCTAAATTGGCTAATGTCTTCAAATTTTGTCCTTTCCTCATCATATGACTTTGGTGTGCAACATATTTTCTTCTTGGTTTCTTCTACACTGCACCAATTTTCTCAGTAGCCTTTTTCTTCTCTTTGACTTGTTCCTTTGCCTTTTGAGTTGAGGCTCTTGTGGTAGCTCTTGTCATTGATATTTTTGGCTTTGCTTGGTTGGTCTTTGCACCTTTCTTTGCTTTAGACTAGGCTTTAGGTTGAGCTTTAGCTTTTCTCTTCTTGGGTTCTTGAGTTGGTGATTCCTTGGCTTCTTCTTCCTCAACACTTTCATCCTCTTTTTCATCCTCATCTAAGTCTTGTTTCAATTCAAGAGGTTGATGTTCCTCTTCATCATCATCATCTTCTTCTTCCTTGGCTTCAGCACCTTCATTTTTTGCTTCTCCTATTGTTCCTTCTCCAAACTTTTCCTTAAGCTTCTTCACAAGCTTATCTTTCTTCTTTAAGGTGGAAGCAGTCTTTAGCTCCATATCTACCTTGGATCATACCACATCATATGTTCCAAAGTATGGTTCCTCCTTATCAATTTCTTCAACAATCATTGTTTTGATTGTTTTTGATGCTTCATCAATGTTTATCTCATATCGTAATGGTCTTAACCATCTAGTCCTTGGTATTGTTGCTTGGATATAAGTATAATCAATATCAACTAAGAAATATATATCATTAATGTGCTATTCCACTAGGGAAACTGGTATCCTTAGTCTTTGCTTCATAGATTTCTTGAAATCCTCAAAGTAACTTGTCATAAGAGAGTCAAAGTTGTCTCCCATTTTCTCAATATACTCATTGATTTGAGTAATAGTTGAACTATCTAATTTCCAGTTTACATTGCCAAAAGAGGGGAATTCTTCCAAAACATAGAAAAAAAATACAAATTAGAACTGATCCAAACTTACATTGAGCACCTTTTGATTTTCTTATTGCTCCTAAATTCTCCATGATTAGTTGTAACAACAATTTTGCTAGATCATATGTATGATCCTTCTTGATAGGTTTGTAAGCCACATCCACAGCAATGCATGGAACACTATTCAATCTACTTGATTGATAGAACTTGTGAGATATCACTCTCACTGCAAAATCAAAAAGGAGATCTATGATTGTATCAATAGTCATGCCCCTTTTGTTCCATTTTGCCCTAGTGTTCTTTTCAATAGCTTCTTTTGAATCACTTCACGGGGTCTTGTGCCAATCTAGGGCTGGAAATCCTATAACCCTATGCATGATTCTCTTTGTTATTTTGATAGGTCCTCCTTCTAGCCATAAAAAAAAATTATGTATCTTTCTTAGGACAATTCTTATCCACTTGGTTTTGAAGACTATGGGGAAAACTAGGTCATGGGTTAAATCCTTTTTCTCAACTATTTGAAATTCTTCCTTAAGCACTCAATTTTCACATAGTTTATCATATGCTTGAAAAATCTATAGGTCTCCTATTGCTCCTACCTTACAATTGTAACACTTCCTGACATTTTGCACCATTACAACTTTAGGTGGAATCATGGATAATGCGCTAACAGGGTCATTTTTATAAGAAACTTCTAGAATTGGCCTAAAATCTAGTTGTTTGACCTCATTGCTAACCAACTGAACCTCAAAACCTTCCTTTTCCTTAGATTTTTTAGAACTAGAAGCCATATTGCAAATCTAGCGTTTCAAAAGATATAAAACTTTATAACTACACAACTCAGCACTTGAAGAATACCTTAGATCGATGAAAATGGTGCTTGATCTTTGTTGAAATCTTTGCAAAAGCTTCAATGTTGTTCGTTAATCAGTTCAACACTCTTTTTGTTCTTTCTTTGCATTTAGATGATGAGAAATGATCATAAAATATACCTTATACCCTTCAAAACATAGCATTAAATGCTTAGTGGGTATATAGCTATACGCTCGGCTCTTTAAGGATTTTAGTATAACTCAGCTTCCATTATCTTACCATCACTCAGCTCTAACTAGATTTCTCCTTCACTCAGTTCCCATTGACAACTTGGATGTGACCAATCAATTAGCTCCTACTAATAGCTTGGCATGTGCTAACATTTGCTCGGCATCTAAGGATGACTCAACAATATTGGTGAAAACTTTGAATTTTAACTTTGCATCTTTAATCATGTTGATCTCTTCTTTCCAGTACTATCTTATTTAGGAACTAATATAGGATAAAGCTTTGTAAATCAGTCCCTTATGCCTTCTTTTGGTTAGCTAGATGAAGTGTGACCACTTGACCTATTAGGTGAAGTGATCCCTTCATTTGATGAGTTACACTCATCTTTCTTCTTCCAAGTCTTGTTCATTTGTCCTCTGATGTGTTCAACATTTACCTTCTCTTTTCCTTTGTTGACTTCTGACTTGTGTGCCTTTGACTCTGTTGAGTAATTCCTACTGACATGGCCAGTCTTCAAGCAACTAAAACATGTGTTTTGACTTAACTATCCATTGTAGTTTCCTTTGAAATGTGTCCTTATGTAGTTTTCGAGAATGTGTCCATATTCCTGACAGTAATGATAGCTATCCCTAGTAGTATAGTCCCAATTGTAGTGATGACCATGGTTACCTTCTCTTGTTGCCTAATTTTATGTCCATATAGGCTTTGATCTACACTCAAATTCAATATGTCCATACTTATTGCAATTGTAGTAGTGCCCTTCAAATTTTGGTGTTCTAATAGTCCTAGTCCTGTAGTTATGTGCTTGATGTCCTTGCTTTTTACACTTGTGATAGTAACTTGTATTTTTAGGCTTATCATGCTAATGGGCATTATTGCTCCTGCATACATTAGAAGTATGTCCTTTTTTACCATATAAATGACAAGTGGGTCTAGTTTTCTTACCTTTGTTGCTCCTTTCTTCTACAGTCTTGGAAGACTCTCCTTGTTCAATACTGGTGTAACCAAGTCTTGAAGTATCATTGCTAGCCCTTGGTGATTTTAGTAGCTGCTCAAAGTACTTGATGGCCTCATTGGGTTTTTTGAAGCTCCCTAAAATCTTCTTCTCTCTTTTCAAGTCATGTTGCAATTTTTTATTTTGCATCTTTAGTGTAGAGATCTCAATATCCTTCATATTCAGCTCATGATGTGCATTCATCATCTGGCTTAGGGTGTCTAGCTACATGTTTGAAATTATTTTAAACTCAATTTTCTTTTCCTTCAATCTATTGGTAATATTTTTCTTGTCATATTCTATCATAGCCTTGTCTTCAATGGCTCTTTTCTTCTATTTAGTCACTTCACAAAGCATCATGGCCTGTGATTCTTTTTCAAGCTTGAGTGTTCTAATTTCTTCTACTTGAGCTCTGTTCTTCTCCATCAATTCTACTATTGCTGCATCAAACTCTTTTGAATCTCAATTTGAAAAAAATTTAGTGGTATCAATCTCCTTGTAGTGTGTGTCATTTTTAGCTATGACTATATCCTTCCTTCTTTTCAAGGATTTTCTCAATTCTTCTCTAGCTTCATCCAATTTGTGTAGAGTGAGGTGCACATCAATCACCTGATTCTCTATAATCTTTCCAAGTTTGAAAAATTCTATCTTCAGATCTTTTCTCTAAGTTTCTAGGCTTCTCCTTGTGAGAACCAAGCTTTGATACCAATTGTTAGAATGATCAAATGGGAAGAATACTTCTGAGAGCAGGGGGGGTGAATCAAAAGTATCACACTTTGACCTTAAAAAATTTTAACTAAAAATAAATTGCATGCATGTAAACATATCAGTTAAGCATAAATTAAACACATGCATCAAAACATATAACACCAAATTTGGTAACCCAGAAACCCTCCAAAAATGAGAAGGTAAAATTGGGGTGGGGATGATACCCACAAAATAACACTGCAGCAATAATGTTTGACCACTTCTAATGGTCTTCCCTATTAAAGGCTTTACATTGTATCAATAGTGACATATTTAAAGGATTTACAAACACTTTACATGAAGTTTCACCCTGTTAAAGGATTTTATCACCTTATCAAAGGTTCTACAACCTAGCTATTAAGCTAACCTATAAACATAGGATTTTCTTTCTAATAAAATTGCTAAAGAGTATTAGATTAATAAACCTTATAGCTTACAATCCTTGATTGTTGAATTCAGGCACTTGATCTGCTCTCTCCAATCTTGATCCTATGAGATCTGATATCTATTCAATGCCCTTGCTCTATTTTGATCAACTGAATATGCAATGTTGATCTATTCACTGTCTTTTTACATTTCCCTCTGAATTTTTCTATAGTTTACCCATACACAAGTCTCATCCATGCATACAATATGGTTTCATCCTCCTTTTAAAGATTTTGAAGAGTTAGAATTAGGTATGAATCTATGATCCATATTAAATCTTTATTTTCCACTCATTCTATGCACTTTTATTATTGGTTGCATGCCTTCTCCATTTTTCTTATTGGCTGCATGCCATGATTGCATAGGAAATATAAAAGATTCATTCTTATCCTTAATATCCTTTGAGATTCTTCTATGTTAACATAAAAAATGGTTTACATAGGTGTTTGTGCAATTACAAACAACTATGTCTAATCTGTGTTACTCAACACTTATTACCTCTAATGCTCAGCACATATAGAAAAATTGGCTCACTTGGCCCCTATAGCAATTCTATTTCACTCGGCATCTAGAGTGATGTGGCACCTATACTTTGTTCAACACTTGATCTTCACTCAGCATTTGAAGTTTTCTTAGCACCTAAAGATCACTCAACACCTATTGTAGTTCTATCTAGCTCGACATACATTATAGCTTAGCATCAACTATTTACTCAACATCTATACATATTTTACTTGGCATGTGTTACTAGCTTGGCATGAACTTAGTAAACATCTTAATTATGTTGACATGAAATAGTCAAAACCTAGTATTAGATTCAACATATATGACTTCTCTTTGAACTACTAATGTTCAAGTTTAGTGTGTAGGAAGTGGAACTATAGAAATTTATTTGGGAAACAAGGTCCAAACCCATGTAAACATGGTTTAAACAAGGTGAATCTTTGGAAGATTCAAAAGCTTTGTTGTAATGTATTTTATTTCATAAATGTAAGCTTGCTTGTGTGTGTGTGGAAATTTTAATCTCAAAGGTGCATTAGAAACATGTCATGATGATGTGTAATGTGCTTTAATGTGTCACTTGACACTTGTAGATTTTGTGTGTTAATGACATGTCACCTACAGTTTTGGTCATGGTAGCATTTAACCTCTAAACTAATTTCCTTCTTAAAAGATTAAGTAAACCTCTTGACAAGGGATAGGATGAGTTAGTATCAAAGATAAATTTGAATTTAGACTTGATTATGGTTTTGAGGGGTCATTAGGTGGTCCTCTAAAGTGCCCTTTTGTGTGAAAATAAGCTACCCATATGATAGTAGAACATGTTAGCGGCCTAATTTTGACCATATTAATGCCTAGATATCCTAGGGGGGGCCTTTACCAATGCATTCTTCCACCAATGAAAATGGGGTTGTCATAAGAGTTCTTCCCCATGTCTCCACTAAGTTTAAAATAGAAAACTTAGGGAGGGATAAGTTTGTAAGAGGGAGTGACTTGATTGTTTTTCCAAAATAGATAGTGAGAGAGAGAGAGCCTTTTTTATTGGGACTGAGACAAACTAGTGGGATGTTCACCCACTCTCTAACTTTAGAGACATTTTGGGTTTTGGAGAGGAGGCTAAGGAGAAGGGAGCTCTTCATCAACTATCATTTCCTTTAGCTTGGACTAAAGTTGGTGCTCAAACCATGACCATTTTTTACATTTGCATAATGAAGTTGAAAAGAATGTATTGTTTTTGTGGATGCATGTATTTTTATTTTGAATCCTTATATTGTGTTGTGATGGTGTGATTATCATTTGGGTTATATGTATTTTCTTGGTTTTTTTCTTTCTTGATCTCTTTGTTTGGTTTTGGGATGTTGAATTGTTAATGGGTGTGAAGGCTTCACTCACCCTTGGAAGGGAAGATAAGTCTTGGGTTAAGGAGTTAGTTGGGCTCAAAAATGTAGTAAAGAGCCTCTTCTCTTGGAGTGAAGGGGGGAATTTCATGGAGTATGGGCTCCATTGAAGCCATTGTCTTAATATTATTATTTGGGGGTAATAAGTGGAAAAGTGTGAATCTAGGGGTGATAAGTGGAAATTGTGAAGAGAAACATGTATGATGCAAGCCTTGTAGAGGCATGATGAAATTTAATGTATGTGAATTGTATTGACATGGAAAATCTCCTCTTTGAAGAGCCCACCTTCACCTAATGTATTTATGATTCCAATGGTGAATCAATGCGCAAGCCATGGGAGGGATTATTATGTGTTGTGTTGTGTAGAGTCATGTATTGCAGATGTATTTGTGTATCCCATTTGGGCTTTGTTTCCCCAGCTCGGTGGGTGACCTCTTTGGAGGCCTAAGATGGGAGGTGAGCCTCCATGGTTCCTGGTTTTGTGTTGTTTTGTGCAAGTTTTGGAAATGAACATCATGAATAAGTTAGGTTTTTCCCTTGACATAGTTGAAGAATCAAGTATTGTGATGAGTTCATCATTTTCATGTTAGTTGTTATGGGTTATGATGGTCAAATCCTCATTTTTATGTTCTTTGAGATGTAAAAGGAAATGTGGGGATGTAAAATTTGGACTATGTTATGCATGTATATGGCATTGTGAAAGAAAGAATATAGTATCTTCATTTTTGTATAAGAAGAAAGAAATGGTTCATGTAAGGAATATACATCATTCTTTTGGAAATTCATGTTGCAAATAGCTCTTGTACATAATTAGATCCATGAAATTTAATATATAGTAAAGTTGTGGAATTTTCATGTGAGAGAGAGTCAATGAAATACTTGTTAAAATAGGATGAGTGAGATCATTGTAAAGTTTAGATTTTGTGTTTAATGTAATGAGAATGAGGGTTCAATTATTGCACTTTTCCATATGTATCCTTGAAAAATGATTCATTTTGTTTCAATAAGAAGAAATTTAATGCATTATTTTAACTCATTCCTTAGAAAACTTTCAAGTCTGGGTTTGTGCATTTGAGTGTTAAATTTAAGTCATATAATATCAATCCATCAATAGACTATAGTATCACTAACCTATCACTTAAGAAACTCTCTAAATTCCATAGTAGTGAAGGGGAAATTAATTCCAATGTAACACATATTCTAAAATCCATAAAGGGAAGTATGTTGTAGGTGCACCTTTTATTCTCTAGAATTTTTATGAGGATGAAAAAAAAGTAAGTTGATATCTATTACAGACTAATATTTTATTTAGAGAGAATATACCTTGGGAATCCAATACATAGAATAATAATAATTAACACATTAAGAGATGAGACTTAAACAATTAATAAATATCTAGCTCATAAGTATATGTAAGAGTAGATTCAAATGAGTCACGTGACCCTTGTGTCACAATTTCAAAAAAAAAGACAAAGAAAAAAAACAAAGAATTAAATAAAAGTTATCTCAAGTCTATGACCTAAGAACTCACCCCTTAGACCTAGGTGAAAGGGGAGGGGTACCTTATAATAATAATCATCAAATAATAAAAATAAAATTTAATAAATAAATCAAACTTTAAAAAAACACAAGGCTACAGACCCATTTTCTAAGGAGGAGAAAAGTCAGTGTGTCAAACAAGGGAGGGGGATAGTGGTCCCCACATCTAGTAGGAACCTCCCCTTTTGAAGACCATTTGGGCACATGTGACAAAGATATAATGTTGACCTTTCACTAGCATAAGTTATAAAACACTTACCTTAGACGCCTCTACCTTGGGACGAAGGAAATACGCCCATCTAGAAGATTAGGATGTAGTAGGAAGTCATTGCAAATGGGATTTGGGTACCTGATTTGAAGTAGGGGATGTTATTTTATTAAATGGGATAATTAATAATTTTTTGGGTTGTATTATTAAATAAATTCATGTGTTAGTAGGTGTGTTAGGAAGTAAGGTGGGAAAGTTAGTAGGTAGTATCGGTTAGTAGTTAGTAGGATATTGGGGGACAGTTAATAAGTAGTGTTGGTGGGGTAAGTTTAGGAATTTAAGATTCTTAATTAGTAGTAAGTATTTTATCATGGATAAAGTGTTAGTATATGAGTGGAAAGTTGGTTAGTTGGGGGGATATAATTATGAATTAATTAGTAAGATGGTTAGTATGTTATAG
Source organism: Cupressus sempervirens (assembly GCA_028749045.1). NCBI lineage: Eukaryota > Viridiplantae > Streptophyta > Pinopsida > Cupressales > Cupressaceae > Cupressus > Cupressus sempervirens. Next base: position 262,356,803 of record CM053785.1, on the reverse strand, counting down.
GAGAGTGGTCGATTAAATCACTAATAGCCATCATGAGTATTTCATAATATTTATATGTTATTAATTATATAATATCTTGTGGTTAAAAAATGAAATTTTATTTATAACCAATCATGATGAATAATAGAAAATATAGTTAATTGTATAATTCTTAATATAACCTTAATACAAGTAATTAAGCTTGTAAATATTCAAATAATAACAATTCAAGTGCACAAGTATATATCCTATAAAGCTGACCTATTCTATGTAATGTGTAAACATGTTATCACCATAAGGGGACAATAGGAAGAATTGGTCAATGTACACTCAAAGAAAACCCCATGGATACCTTAAGTATGTACACCCATCAAAATAATAACGATAACAATAACAATTAACTTATTACCACCTTATTACAACTAGATGCATCTTGTGCTAACTTATGTATAACACACACTATTATGTTTTAGAAACAAAACAAAACAAAATGAACTAAAATTAGTTGTGTTTAATGATAAAGTGATGAATCCATCTCCACTAACATCTAACTAAAATATATCCCTAAACTTTAACCTTGAATACTAACATCCTAATCCTGATACCTAAGGCCTGGTTAAAGTATCAACATTCCTAAAAGTGGCTAAGCATTACCTCCAACTCCATGGCCGAATAAATAATATCTTAATGTCCTTGTGAAAACATGAGTTTCTATAATTAAAACACCCCATAGATCAATATAATTTTCATAAAAAGAATAGGCCTATGTGTACTACCCTTTAGTTCACCTTTCAAAAAATAAAAGAATAAAAAATTCGTTGGTTTTGATTTGTCTTGTAAATTTTGGGCATGACAATCTCTAGAAGTTTTTGGTTTTCCTCACAAATGGATTAATGTAATTTTCAATTGTATATCAACATCCAAGATTTCTCTTTTAATAAATGGAACCCCAGAAAGATACTTTAATATTTCAAGAGGGATCCAACAAGGTGATCCAATATTGCCCTTCCTTTATATAATTATGGATGAGCCATTTGGGAAATCAATAGAAAAGGCTCAGGAAGTAGGTAAAATTAGAGGAATCGCAATGGAAGATAACATTCCAAATATAACTCATCAATAGTTTGCAAATGACACCATTCTCCCTATTGTCAGTTCTAAGGAAGAAACAAAAACCTTCAAACAAATCATACTAGAATATACTACAGCCTCTGGACAAAAAGTAAATGTAGAGAAATTAGAAATCTTCTTCCAAAACACATTAGGAGAAGTAGAAGAGTATATATGTAATCAGATGGGATATAAAAAATCTACCTTATCCTACAAATACCTTGGGATTATCTTAGAAAAAGGTATAAGAAAGCATAAAGGATGGGAAAATATTTTAGACAAAATTGATAAACAAATAGAGACATGGAAAGGAAAATGGCTAACTAAAGCAGGTAGAGAAACTAAAATTAAATTAGTTCTGTCAGCTATCCCTATTTATCAATTATCTTGCCTTCCTCTACCTAATAAGGTAAATAAAAAATTGGAAGGAAGACTCAGAAATTTCTTCTAGAGTGGTACAAAAGAAAAAAGAAACTAGCATTAATAAAGTGGGATAAAATATGTCCTCTGAAAGACCAAGGGGGATTAGGTATTAAGAACTTTAGTTGGCAAAATGAGAAATTGGAAGAAAAATTTGTATGGAGAATGTATCAAGAAAGGGAAAACAAATAAGCTAAAATTTTGTATAATAAATACTTAAATCCAAATGATCCAACATTTTTATTTAGAATTAGGAACCCACCATTTGGATCAAAAACTTGGAATTTCATGGTAAGATGTCAATCAATGATTAGTAATTTTTTTCACTTGGGAACTTGGAAGAGGAGATGATTCTTTCTTCTAGGAAGATTCTTGGGATGGTTAGCCCCCCTTGACTAATACCAATACAACTAAAGAAGTCAAAATGTGCTTATCAATCTATGGGGTTTGAAGGTTTTAGACTACAAATACCTAAAAAAGGTTAATGGGGTGACACTTGGGCCTAGAAACCCTTGGAGAATGTAGATATTTCTCCTATACATAAAAAAGTTGTGGATAGAATCCTCAAGGATTGATAGGTGAATCATAAAATGGGGAAGATAAACTTATATGGGTAGCTTCTAAAGATAGAATATACAAAGTTAAGTTAGGATATAATATAATTATTAATTCATAGAGATGGAATGCAACATGCCTACCTAAGGCATGCATCTTTCTATAGGCTATGATTCAAAAAAGAATCATAGTAGCGGATAGATTTACAAAAATGGGATTTGAAGGACCATCTAGATGTTGTCTTTGTAAAGAAATTTCTAAAACAACTAAGCACCGCCTTTATAATTTCCCATTCACTCAAGAATGTTGGCATTAGCATCGACACAAAATTATCTGGTCTTCTCCTATCCCCAAGGATTTATCCAGTCACCTATTAGAATGACCTACTAAGATCAATGATAGTGTATATGATAAAATTTGGAACAAATCCCTTGCAATACTAATGTGGGAGATTTGGAAAGAGAGAAATAGGCACATATTTAGTAATTCAAAACTTGGGATGCAATCCCTTCTAGATAAGGTTGAAAAAAGTATTACTGGAATTATGAATAGCTATCTAAGGAAAACAATAAAAAATGAAGGGATATTCTTTGAATGGGATGAGAGTATGAAAAGTAACTGGGCTCATCTTATTAACCCCCCCACTAATATATGAGAAAAAGGATCAAAAAGCTAGGAAAGACTATAAATGGGAAGCTCCACCAATAGGATGGATGAAACTAAACTTCGATGGAGCATTAAGAGGTAATATAGAAAAAGCAAGAATAGGATGTATGATTAGGTCAGAAACAAGAGAGTGGATTATCAAAAGATCCAAACCTTTGGGTATCGTCACAAACAACATAGCCAAATTAAAAGACCTTTGGGAATAATTAAAATTAAATTTAAATAACAAGATAATAAAACTAATTATAGAAGGAGACTCCCAAATTATTATTAATGCTATTAGAAAATGTCAAACTATAAATTGGGTGATGAGCTCTAAAATCAAAGATGTTCATAGCTAAATAGACCTATTTGAAGAAATTAGATTTCAACATATATATTGAGAAGGCAATATAGAGGCAGATAAGTCAGCAAATAGAGTTTAAAAATGAAGATTTTTTCCTCCAATCTACATTATAAGATACTAGTTTTTATACGGTGACGTTATCCCCTTTCTTTTATCATTTTTTTTATTTCTCACAATAAAATATTTATCAGTGCTCTTTAGTTGTTAATTAATTATCATTTCTAGGTGACCCCTTATTTCAAAGTACTATAACATTTATTAACTTGTGACAAGGTAATTATGAGTTGTTAAGCTTTCAAATTTTCAGGTCATGATTTTTTTGATGGGAAACATGATTTAGCCCTTTTCTTTGATGTTGTATCTAGATACTTCTTCAAATTTGGTGTCTATTTAAAAAGGTCTCTTTGGCTTTGTAGATGTGTGTGCCTTATCTTTTTTTTTTCCTCCCTTTTGAGTCTTTGTAGAATCAACCATTTCACTATTTCACTCATTGGAGGTTTGAACCATGGCTTTTAGGGGGTTTGTAAAGCCTGAATGATGGAATAGAATTTGTAACCCTCTTGACAATTTGAGATTTTCAAATAGTTGGATCATAGGTGAGATGGCTTTCAACTATGATTACACATTGCCCACTAATAGCTCTATAATTGGCTCCTTTAAAGTGTGTCTTTCTAGGGAAAACATAGGTAGTGGGGATATTATTTGACTCTGTCATGGTGTTTTTAACTCGACTTGCTTAGAAGGCATGCAGGAAGTAGTGCTCATTATTGATCAAAAACTCAAAATATCACTTCCAAAAGTCTATATGGCTCATCCTATATGTAGCCTCAAGCTTTCCATTGTGGCTAGGAGACCTTCATTGTATTTTTGGGATAACATCCAATTTCTCTACCTGGCCAAAAATAGAGGCTAGTATTCAATTCCTTCTTTGTTGGAGGGGAATTTTAGAAGACCAGGGTAAGGAGTAGTTATTCCATTTTCTTCAAGTGTTTGAGACCTACATTGAGCCTCAAGTATCTTTTGATGATCTTGGTAAACTGGAATTCATATTGCCTAATATGATAAATCCAACAAAGAGAAACTGGCATATGTGTTTCCTCTAGGTTCTAAGGTAGATGACTTGGATAAAGACATAAACATCATTATGGTTCGTTGGAAGATAGTAGAGGAGGCTTAGATCTTTTTCCTACTAGAGATTTCTTATTTTTGGGTTTTCATCTGGTTGTTTTATTTTTGCATTATGGTTTTCAACTATTATCTTTAATGTTGTTTTTGTTAACCTTATGGGCATCTTGTTGGTTCTTCCTTTCTAATTTTTTTTGTTCTATATGTAGTGTTTGTCTTCTCTTTCTTACAGATACCTATATATAGATATTATCAGATATATAAACGTCTTACACTTTTGGTGTTGTTTGTCTCTTTTCCCTCATGAGTTTTTTGTTTTTATGGTGCAATTTTCTCTAGAAATTACAATTATTAGTTCAGTTTATATTAATTATAATATTAAAAGGAATTAATCACTAAGTTAATTTTACTAGAGGAATCATGATAATTGCAGCTACAAAGATTTCAGGGTTGGTATTCAGGAATGAGTTTTCATTCAGTCTATTGTATCCTCTGGTTTAGATTAGGTCTTGTATTTAGTACTCTCATCAATCTTTTAGTTTAATTTTTTTTTCTCTAAAGGTATGATAGGAACCATTCATTCTTAGATTTTTAGCTTCAATTTCTTCTACTTTTGTTTTTCCATCTTTCTATATAGAGGGGTGGTAGATTTCACTAGTTCTTTTTGGGGCTTTGTCTCTCAAGATAGGTTTAGACGTTTTACTCTCTCTCTCTCTCTCTCTCTCTCTCTCTATATATATATATATATATATATATATATATATATATATATATATATATATATATATATCACACACACACACACATCCTTTTTATTGAGAGCAGTGAGATTGTGTGTTAGTGATTGTAGGTGAGTAGATCTGAATTAAAGTATATTAACAAGCTACAATAAGATTGTAAGGGGAACCAATATCTAGTCCAATATAATTGTTTCAAGTAATATTCCAAATTATATCAAACAAAATCATAATAAGAACAAACACACATTTTGATAAGACCTTTTTTAAGGACTACTGAACTCAATACTAATATAAATTATAGATTAAACTACTAGAAGAACTGAATTCAATTTATATTCAAACTTTTATTAGGCATTTAAATATTATCTTTTAAGATCTATCTCTGTGTTTCTTATCCCTGACAGGTAGTTTTTAGTATTTAACAAAAATTGAGTTTTTTAGCTTACCTCTCTCCTTTATTTGTATATGTTGTACTCTAGTTAAATTTAATATCTACTAGAAGATTACTAGTCTTGAAGTAATATAGTGTCCAAAATTTTCTATAAAATGCAACTTTCAAAAACAATTATGTAGATGTTCTAATTGTAGAACTTCTCTAAACTCTCTTTGATTGGAACAACTAGATTATCTAAAAGAAGAGTGGAGGATCTAGTTTTGATCTAAGATCCTATAAGCATTAAGGAAGCATGGCTTCCTAGAAAAAATTGTATCAATCTCTAAAGTATAAAATAGTTAAAATAGTTAAAACCATTGTAATATTTATAAGAACTGGGGTATGCACATTTTATATTTGTATTCTACATAGGACTATGGTCCCACGCTAGAATGGAGGTTTTCTTCTCTATTCTTTCCTAATAGTGTATATTTGAATGGAGGTACTCAACATTTAAATCTCTAATTTATTAATATAATCTAAAGGCTTTAGTCATTTACTGATCCAAAAAAAAAAATAGATGTTTTAAAATAATAATTAGATTATTTGGATAGAATAAAATATAATTTTATATAAAAAAAATTTATCAGTAATGGGTCAAAGTCAAGAATTATTTATTTATTTATTATTATTTGTGAAACTTAATTATTATGTAATAAACTAGAGTAGACTTTAACCAAAGACCTCCCTGATGAGAGGCTCACAATTTACTATTGTGTTGTAGGCTCTTACCTTTGTATGAAACTTATTATATTTAATATAATGAGTTTTAAACACACACACACACACACACACACACACACACACACACACACACACACACACACACACACACACACACAAACACACACACACACACACACACACACACACACACACACATATATATATTATATTGATAAAATATTTAAATTTAAAATAATTTATGAATAATTAATCTCAAGATGTAAAATGAAAGGCACCAAAATAACTAGACAGTATCAAAAAATCATATGGAAAACAAGGATGACCATCAAATTCCATGTCTAGACCCATTTTCCTTGATTGTTTATAAATTGGCCATCCTCTATATGAGAGGATCTAGTATTTGAATTCCCTAACTCTTCATTGAAAAAAATCCTATGTGGAAATTTCAAATCACTCCTTTTTTTTAACAACAACTTACTTGGTGAGTCATTTACCTATAACTAAGATTTCAAGACCACATCATTAATTAGGATGCCACATTAGCATGCTTTTATCCAAGTTTTCCAAACAACCCAAATAAAAACAAAACAAGTACGCATACTTGCACATTTGATGTGGTATCACATCATTAGTTACTCTTTACAACTAAGGGTCCATTTCCTTCAATTTTGGGTAATCATCATTACACTAACAACTTTAAAGTCACAATTATTGGTGCAATATTGTCAAAAGAATTGGACATTGAGTTAGTAAGTGTAGGTCAAGTCAACAATACTATCCAACCATTAGAAACCATTCAAGTATTGGGTCCTCTCGATCTCATGAATATTATGGTAGTGGCTACCCAACCACAAAATTTGTTTGATATAGAATATTTTATAGCTGATAAAAAACTAAGTATTTCGACTTGGTATGCATAGAAACTCTGCAATATTACAACCCCTCCCACTAATGTTATTATTGACTTTTGTGAGGCAAATAAGAAATATAAATCTAGCTTGAATATGTTATCATGACCACCATCTAATCATCTCATCAATCACATCTTAGGTGTGTGATAACTTTTGGTTAGTTGAGAGAGTTTAATACGTGGTAGGCTATAATTTTTTTGAGTAAAGTTATATTTTTCTATGTTAAATGTGAAAATTACTATTGTAGACATATATTATTAATCTCCTATCTTAAATGATTATTTGACTATCAAAAATTAATTCATAAATAATATTAAGAAATAACACAACTATAACTTCACTATTTAAAATACAGAAAGATATTGGCAACACAATGGCACAATATTTTAGACAACTTTTTTCTAGAAAAATCCATAAGGGAAAACCAGTTCTATAGATGAGAAATTATAATAAAATTCAAAAAATTAAGAGATACAAAATTTCTTACCTCTTATTGGTAGAACTCTGACAATCTCACAATTTCTCTTGCTAATATTCCCCAAATGTTATCCCCAGTGATTGTTGGAAATGATTGAAAAGCTCATAAATGAAGAGTAATGGAACTGGTAAAGAATGTCTTCAATCATTGTTTTTTCATTGATGTCAAACTTGCTACTTACAGGAATGACAATTGTTTTAGTGATCCAAATACTATAAATTGGTTGATTGACAAGGAGGAGGCAATCAATAAGATGTAACTAGAGCACCTAAAGAAAGGTTGAAGTTATGATGTTACAATGAAGTATAAGGATCAACTAAGCCATTGATAAAATAGTGCATTGATGTCAAACATTGAGAATGGGCACACTAAAACAAATCAAAGATTTAAGGTTTAGCTAAGTCATTTGTAAAGCCTAACTAAGTTCATTAGAGATAGCCGAGCAAGCTAGTTCATGTCGAATAGATTCTCAGTTGAAGCCGAGAAAAGTTCAACTTAGTGTGTGCCAAGTGATCTTCAGGTGTTGAGTAGTCTTTAGGTGCCGAGTAGCAAAAAAGATAATAGGTGCCGAGTAAGTTTTCAAGTGCCGAGCAGGATATAAGTGTTGAGTGATATTAAAGTGTCGAGTGAATTACAAGAGCCGAGTTTCATAGAATTTCTTTAGGTGTCGAGCATTAGTAAATCAATAATGCTGAGTTGCTGCATTATTTTGAAAATTGAAGATTCTCCAGATCTAAGCCGACATGGTTGTTATCTAGAATTTGGTGAATCAAATCGAAGATAAGAATGATGAGCTGGTGGCATAGAACACTATGTAAAACATTTTTGGTGAATACAATTGGATTCTACACAAAGTTTCTAGATAAGAGCAAGATATGGGACAGATACACTATATCCTACCTAATCTATTGAAACCCTAAAGTTGGAGATGGAGAATCGAGTGGGAAAGGTATTCCAGATTTCTATTTAAGGAGTCATAAGGTCATGAAGTAGGAAAGAGAGGGTCAAGCATGAAAGCATGAAGTGTTGAAGAAGGTGCTAAGGTGGAAGAGAGCACAGATACTCTGCTTTGATAGGTGACCATAGATATGATTACATTGCTATGATGAGTAAGAAGACTCAAGGTGATGAAGCTTGAGATGACAAGCTTACAGAGCTGAAGTGATTAAAAAAAAGCAAAGGATTGAACTGAAGTGTGATCTGTAATTTGCAAGATATGTTGCAAGTTGGATAAGATCAAAAGCCATTATTGTTACTCTCTAGGAATTGTAAGAGTTGGAATAAATCCTATGGACTTAGGTTGGTTTAATAGCCATGTTGTAAATCTTTTAACAGGGTGACATTCCAAGTGAATGTTCCAAAGTCCTTTAACTAGGCCCATTCCTAATAGTATGATGAAATCCTCTAACAAGGTCACATGTAACAATGTGCTATAGCCTTTAATAGGGTAGACCATCTAAAGTGGTTGAAATAAATTGCACAGTTATTTTGTGGGTATCATCCCCACTCTAGTTTTACCTTCTTATTCTTGGAGAGTTTCTGGGTTATCAAATTCTTAGTGTTATGGTGTGATGCATGTTTACTTTTCATAGTTGTTTAATGTTCAATTGCATGCATGATAATTTTAGTTATGCACCATTAAGGATTTGTAGAACAAGTATTATTAGGGCATTTGGACCTTGGATAACTGATTCACCCCCCCTCCCCAAAACTCTTAGTTATTCTAAAAAATTATAACAATTGGTATCAGAGTGTTGCTGTTGACTTAGATTTAAGGGACTAGAAGTAGAAAAGATCAAAATGCCTAAGAGAGAAGTTCCCAAGCTAAACAAAGACAACTTTGTTGCATGGCAAAGCCTAATGAAACTACATCTTGGATCCATAGGAGATTATGCCCAAAATTCAATTGTTACTGAACATGTTGATCCAACTGGTACTCTTACTGTAGAAGATTTAAAAAACAAACAGGAACACAATTAGACAATGCTGGAAATTGCTTCTGCACTCAACTATGTTGAATTTGATGATATCAAAGGATGTGACACTGCATTCAAGATGTGGAAAGCCCTATCAGACATTTATGGAGGAAATCAAAATGTCCAAAGAGAAAAAAGAGAATGCCTTAGAGGAAAGTTCGATCATATGAAAATGGAAGAAAGTGAGAATGCTGCTTAGTATGCCTCTAGAATAAAGGAAGTGGTAAGTGTAATAAGATGTTTGAGTGGTCAATTAGATGATGATACTATTAATAGTAAGTTTTTAAGAACCTTGCTCCCTATCTATGCTATTAGAGTATCAGCTATACAAGAGCTAAGATGTGTGCCAAGAAACAATCTAAGTTTTGAAGGTATAGTGGGTAGACTCACTGCATTTGAGTTATCTAACTTTGACAACTACAGACCTAAGAATGTTGAATCTACTTTCAAAGCCAAGCTACCACTGAAAGATGATGAACAGGTGAAATCAAAGAAGGGAAGAAAGATGAAATATGTATCCAGTGAAAGTAGCACTGATCAGGAAGATGTGGAACAATTAGAAGCATTACTAGCTAGAAGATTTCACAGTGGCAAAAGAAAATTCAAAGGTAAGTTGCCTATCATTTGTTTCAATTGCAATGAAGTAGGACATATTACTGCAAGGTGTACATAGAAAAATGAATACAAGGAAGGCAACAAGTACAAACATAGAAGAGAATATGATAAGAGAGACTACAAAGACAAAGGAAAGAAGTGCTATATTGTTGAAGAAGATTCTGATGATAATGATGATGAAGTTGTTTATGTAGCCATGAAGGACCAATCTGATGAAGAAGAGCCTATAGCACTAGTAATATGTATGAACAAGAATGACAAATGGATCATAGACAGTGAATGCTCACATCACATGACAGGAGACAAAAGTAAGTTTGTTAACTTTACTCAGTATGATGGAAACAATGTTAGATTTGGTAATGATGCTCCATGTCAAATCAAAGGAAAAGGCTCCATTAAGCTTACAGAGAAAATTTCATGTGAAAATGAATACTATGTTGAAGGACTAAAATACAATGTGCTACATGTCTCATAGTTAGGCAATGTAGGGTGCAAAGTATAATTTGGAAATAAAACTGCAAAATCTATGATACTGATGGCAAATTGATAGGAAAAGGAGATCAAACAAGAATTAATCAATTTTATCTTGATATGGAAAATGCTTCTTGTCCTGTTGCAAAATTTGATGATGAGTGGTTATGGCATAGAAGGCTATGTCATCTCAACTTTGACAATCTGGTCAATATCAGTAAAATGAAGAAAGTCAGAGTTTTACCTAAACTGAAAAAGCCTGACAATATCATGTGCAAACAATGTCAGCTAGGAAAGATGACCAAGTCAAGTTTCAAGAGTAAAAACTATACATCTAAAGAAGTACTTGAGTTAGTCCATACTGACTTATGTGGTCCAATAGAAGTACAGAGCTACAAAAGAGATAAATATATAATGTTGTTTGTTGATGACTATTCTAGGATGATGACGATTATGTTCTTAAAGCAAAAATTTGATGCTTTTCAAATGTTTAGGTGGTATGTGGCTAGAGTTCAAAAAGAAACATTAAAGAGTTTGAAGTGCCTGAGATCAGACAGAGGTGGTAAATTCACATCAAATGAATTTGAGATATTTTGCAAAGACAAAGGAATCAAGAGACAAACATTAGCTCCTAGAACTCCCCCACAAAATGGAATTGCTGAGAGAAGAAATAGATCTGTGATTGATTGTGCCAAAACATTAATGATGGAAAAGACCGTTGCTCTAAAATATTGGAGAGAAGTTGTAAGTGTGGCTGTTTATACACTGAACCAAGTACAAGTCAAGAAAAGCACAAGTGCAACACCTTTTGAATTCTGGTATGGTCACTCACGCAATGTAAAGCATTTTAAAATATTTGGCTGCAAATGCTTTATTTTTAAAGATTCTACAAATGGAAAATTTGATGCAAAAAGTGATGGAGGTATATTTCTTGGTTACTCCACTAGAAGTAAAGCATATAAGTGTTTAAATACTAACACTAACAAAATTGTGGAAAGTGCAAATGTAAACTTTGATGAGCATGCAGATGTCCAAGTTGAAAAACCAAAGAGAATGAATGACTATAGAACCTTTATGTATTCTTTTGAAGGAATGCCTATTGATGAGGAAACTACCAATTAAATTGGGATTCAACAGCAAATTTCAGTCTCAGCCGAGTCACAACCAGTAAATGCTAAGCTACATTTAGAAACTGAGTTGCAGAATGAAGAAAATGCACATTCTGACTCTGAAGTCAGTACACATGAAAGAGATGTAGAACTACCTGACAATGAAGTGCATAGTGACCCTGAATCTGAAAAATCAAACATGGAAACAAGGACAGAACCAAGATTATCCAAATATGTAAAGAAACATCACCCTGCCGAACAGATAATTGGTGACAAAGATGCAAGACCAATGACAAGGAATAGACTAAGAAATGAATCATGTCTATTAAGAAAATTTGAACCTAAGATAGTGTATGATGCATTACAAGATGATGACTAGTATAAAGCTATCGAAGAAGAGATTGATCAAATAAAGAAGAACAAAACCTGGAGTTTGGTTCCCAGACCAGTTGACAAGAAGGTGATTGGTACCAAGTGGGTATTCAGAAACAAGCTAGATGAGAATGGTGAGATTACTAGAAACAAAGCCATACTAGTATGTAAGGGTTATGCTCAAGAAGAAGGACTAGACTATGGGGGAACATTTTCCCCTATTGCAAGAATGGAAGGAGTAAGAATTTTACTTGCATATGTTGCATATAAAGGTTTTAAAGTCTATCAGATGGATGTAAAATTTGTTTTTCTGAATGGTATATTGCAAGAGGAAGTCTATATTAGAACAACCAGAGGGATTTTTTGATGAGAAAAATAGGGATATGGTTTGTAAACTACATAAAGCACTCTATGGTCTAAAACAAGCACCTAGAGCATGGTATGAGAGACTTCACAAGTATTTAGTGCAAATAGGATTTGAAAGAACTGATGATAACAACAACATGTACATCAAATCAGAAGAAGATAAGGATATTATTGTGTCTAAAATCTTTGTGGATGACATAGTGTTTGGAGGAAAGGAAGTTCTTTGCAAAAGTTTTGCTGACAAAATGAAACATGAGTTTGAGATGTCTATGTTTGGAGAGATCAAATTTTTTGTTGGTTTACAAGTACATCAACTAAAACATGGTATATTTATGACACAATCAAAGTACATCAAAGAGATACTTAGAATGTTTGGATTGGAAGATTCCAAACCAGTGAGCACACCAATGGCAACAGGACATAAGCTATCCAAAAATGATGTATCAGCTAAAGTCAATCAAAAAATGTACAGATCCATGATTGGAAAACTATAATATGTTGTACATAGCAGATCAGACATAGCATTAGCAGTTGGAATAGTGGCTAGATTCTCTGCTAATCCTAAAGAAAATCATCTCATAGTAGTAAAAAGAATAATGAGGTATCTCAAAGGAACTGATGATTTTGGCCTATATTATAAAAAGAATGAAAAGTTTGAGCTCAATGCATACATAGATGTAGATTGGGGAGGTAACATTGATGATAGAAAAAGCACAAGTGGAGGAGCATTATTTTTAGATAAAAGACTAGTTACTTGGAATAGCAAGAAGCAAACATGCACATCTCAGTCCACTGTAGAATCAGAATATGTGGCAGCAGCAGTCAATTGCACAAACATTGTGTGGCTCACACATCTATTGAAAGAAATGAAAGAAAAGGTAACCAAACCGGTGATATTGTATTGTGATAATACAAGTGCTATAAACATATCCAAGAATCCAGTAATGCATGCAAAAACCAAGTATATTGCAATCAAGTATCACTCTGTCAGAGAATTGCTAGAAGACAAACAAGTAAAGATGGAGTACATTCACACAAAGGAAAAAACTGTAGATATCTTCACCAAACCATTGCCCAAGGATGCTTTTGAATATCTTAGAGGCAAGTTGGGGGTAATGCCCCTAACTCAAGTAGTTTAAAGCAACAAAGAAGTTGCCGTGCATCAACATGAACAAATCATTGAAATATTAGAAGAATGATGCAGAGGATGATTGCAGGAGTAGAAACTCCAAATCAGTCAAAAGCATGGTGATAGAGGGAGAAAACATGAGATGCAAAGCTTATATTTCACATTTTCAAGATGCTACATCTTTGGCATTTATGTCAAAGAGGGAGATATATGCAAAAAATTGATCAATACAAAGTAAGAAGGAGATATATATGAAAGAGGGAGATTTATGAGAAACTGAAAGGAAAAGATATGGAGATATATGAGATCAGTAGTAAAGGATGCAATAGTCAAGAAGGAAGCAGAGTGTAGCAGAAAGTGCATATAATTTTGTTGGTAACTAAGTTGATCAAGTGATCAATTTGGTTTTCCATCAATGCCAAAGAGGGAGATTGTTGGAAATGATTGAAAAGCTCATAAATAAAGTGTAATGGAACTGGTAAAGAATGTCTTCAATCATTGTTTTTATCATTGATGTCAAACTTGCTACTTGCAGGAATGACAATTGCTTTAGTGATCCAAATACTATAAATTGGTTGATTGACAAGGAGGAGGCAATCAATAAGATGTAACTAGAGCACCTAGAGAAAAGTTGAAGTTATGATGTTATAATGAAGTATAAGGATCAGCTAAGCCATTGATGAAATAGTGCATTGATGTCAGACACAGAGAATGGGTACACTAAAACACATCAAAGATTTAAGGTTTAGCTAAGTCATTTGTAAAGCCTAACTAAGTTCATTAGAGAGAGCCGAGCAAGCTAGTTAGTGCCAAACAGATTCTTAGTTGAATTCAAGAAAAGTTAAACTTAGTGTGTGCCGAGTGATCTTCAGGTGCCGAGTAGTAGAAAAGATAATAGGTGCCGAGTAAGTTTTCAAGTGTCGAGTAGGATATAAGTGTCAAGTGATATTAAAGTGCTGAGTGAATTACAAGAGCTGAGTTTCACAAAATTTCTTTAGGTGCTGAGCATCAATAAATCAATAATGTCAAGTTGTTGCATTATTTTGAAAATAAAAAATTTTCCAGATCTAAGCCGACATGGTTGTTATCTAGAATTCTATGAATCAGATTGAAGATAAGAATGATGAGCTAGTGGCACAAAACACTATGTAAAACATTTTTGGTGAATACAATTGGATTCTAGATGAAGTTTCTAGATAAGAGCAAGATATGGGACAGATACATTGTACCCTACCTAATCTATTGAAACCCTAAAGTTGGAGAGGGAGAATCGAGTGGGAAAGGTATTCCAAATTTCTATTTAAGGAGTCATAAGGTCACAAAGTAGAGGAGAGAGGGTCAAGCATGAAAGCATGAAGTGTTGAAGAAGGTGCTAAGGTGGAAGAGAGCACAGATACTCTACTTTGATAGATGACCATAGATATGATTGCATTGGTATGATGAGTAAGAAGACTCAAGGTGATGAAGCTTGAGATGACAAGCTTACAGAGCTCAAGTGATTAAAGCCAAGCAAAGGATTGAACTGAAGTGTGATCTATAATCTGCAAGATGTGTTGTAAGTTGTATTAGATCAAAAGCCATTATTGTTACTCTCTAGGAATTGTAATAGTTAGAATAAATCCTATGGACTTAGGTTGGTTTAATAGCCATGTTGTAAATCCTTTAATAGGGTGACATTCCAAGTGAATGTTCCAAAGTCCTTTAACCAGGCCCATTCCTAATAGTATGGTGAAATCCTCTAACAAAGTCACATTTAACAATGTGTTGTAGCCTTTAATAGGGCAGACCATCTAAAGTGGTTGAAATCAATTGTGCAGTTATTTTTTGGGTATCATCCCCACTCCAGTTTTACTTTTTTATTCCTAGAGGGTTTCTGGGTTATCAAATTCTTAGTGTTATGGTGTGATGCATGTTTACTTTTCATAGTTGTTTAATGTTCAATTGCATGCATGATAATTTCAGTTATGCACCATTAAGGATTTGTAGAAAAAGTATTATTAGGGCATTTGGACCTTGGATAACTGATTCACCCCCCCCCCCACTTTTAGTTATTCTAAAGAATTATAACAAGTGATATCATTGCACCCTTGTTTTCACTACAAGACTATTTGATATCACTACAAATTCTTCTCAAACTTGTGTTTTCCCAATACCCCATGGCACCCTTTTATACTACTTGTGTTGGAAAACCAATGATCAAGATTGATTCTCAACTAAAAGTTGAGATTAAAATAACCCAACAACCAATAACAAAATTGGTTTCTAGTTGCTTCTAAATGTGGTCAATTATTAACAAATAATTCTCCCCACTCTAACTAATTAGTTAGTAAAATAATTATTTACTAAATAATCACATTTGGACAAACATGTCCATGCTAACAAACTAACACTCCCTCTCAGTGAGAAAGTTGTTATGTGTGACACCCAACTTATCTTTGAAGAAGATGAATTTATCTTCCCCAATGCCTTATTTAGAATGTTTGCTACCCACTACTCTATAGGTATGTACTATAGATAAACAACCCCCCCCCTGTACACAATATTTGATGAAGTGATCTATGTGATGTCTATATGTTTAGACATGTCATGAAACATTGGATTCTCAAACAACTTGATGCAACTCTAATTTTCATAGTGTATCACAATAGTCTCAACTCTTTGACCAAACAAGGCTACTAGAAACTTCTAAAGCCATATAGCTTCCAATGTCACCATACTAGCTGCTATGTATTATGCTTCTACTAAACTTAGAGCTGCAACCTTATCCTTCCTATTGAACTCAAAGCCACAAAATTTTTCTTACTGTTGAACCAAGATACATCTCCTCGTCCCAAATTGAAACAACATCCTGAATTGCTCCTCTTGTATGTTGGACTTCCTACCTAATCTGCATCATATAGCCTATCAACTTGATTCCTCCACCTTAAACATATTTGATCCCATACTTAACTATACTATGTAAGTAACACAACACGTGCTTATTCATTTTCCAATATACTCTCTTTGGTTCAACCATGAACTAACTAATAGAACTTACTACAAATGCTATTTATGTATTGTTGTTGACCAAATACATAAGTGAACCAATCAACTACCTATATAAGGTGAGATCTACATCATTCTCCCTTAATGTATCTACCTTCCTCCAATCTTTGAACATAGATGTAGACATGGCTTTGCAATTATCTATCCTGAATCTCTTTGGGATTTTAATGCAATATTTCCCTTGCCCAAAAAAATTCTCTCCATCTATCTACCACACCTTCATGCCTAGAAATTGGTGCATAAGTCCCAAATCATTCATCTTGAACTCTCCTATAAGGTCCCTTTTGGAATCCTCTGTGAGCCTTAGTGAACCTATAAGGAGCAAGTCATACACATATAGAACAAGAATAAGAACCTTAGCCCCAACCACCAAGTAGTAGAGGTTGGCATCTACTTCACTCTTCACAAGGCCCATTACCTAAAAGTATGTATCAATGCACTCATATCATGCTCTTGGAGATTTCTCAAGTCTTTACAAGCTTGTCTTCAATCTGCATACGTGTGTCTATTTGTTGTGTGCTACAAAGCTTTTCAGGTTACTTTATCTAGACCTCCTCCTTAACACACCATTAAGGAATGTTATCTTGACATTCATTTGATGGATCTATCATCTTATCTATGTTGCAAATGAGATCATAGCTTGTATAGAAGTTTACTTGACCATGGGAGAAAATGTCCCCTCATAGACTATTCCCTCCTTTTGAGAGAACCCCTTTGCAAAAAACCTTTCCTTGTATTTCTCGATGCTACCATCTGCACCAAGCTTTATCTTATAGATATAGTGTGATCTAACTACTGCCCTATCTATTGGTCTAGGCATTGCCTCCCATACATCATTATGTATTATTAAGGAATATTCCTCAACCATAGCATCTTGCCATACCTAATATTCTACAACCTTCCAATAGTTGGATGGCTTACTATCTATCAACTAACTAACAAATGTTGCATAGTCATTGAACTTGATTGGTTTTCTCCATCGTCTAATACTCTTCCTAGGAACTCCCAAAGACTCTTGAGTATCCCTTTGCATATCTTGAATGTTTTAGTTCTTGATGTCAACTGTAGGGGATGAAATATCAACCTCTATGTCTTCTTGATGCATTATGTGAATATTCACCACTTCAGCCTACACTTGTACTAGTAACTATACTTGAGATTTGTTTCACTTGACTTGGCCTTAGAGCTTCTACTAGCTGCACTTTGATCATATTTTGGCAAATGGTTGGACCTTTTAAATACATTTTCCTCCATGAAAATGGCATCACATCTTACAATAATTCTTCTGGTTCCTAGAATAAAAATCCTATATGTTTTTTAGGTATCATTGTAATAGAAAAAGTACACTCTCTCTATAGTTTTATCTAGCTTTGAATGTGTATCATTTGCAATATGAAAATATGCCAAACTCTCATATATTATGAAGTGAGCAACATTGGTTGTTCCCTATGAAAGCTTCCTTGGGTGTCATCTTCCCTATTATCTTGTGTAGAACCCCATTCTAAAGGTAAATTAATATACCACATCCCTCTACCCATAAGTAGTAGGACATGTCTTGGTCATGTAGAATAGCCCTTGTTGTCCCTGATATATAACAACTCTTTCTCTTAGCTACTCCATTCTATTGTAGATTATAAGGATCATTCCACTCTCTCTTGATTCCTTCCCTAGTACAAAACTCCTAGAAGTAAGTTCCTTTGTACTTGCCTCCATTGTTTGACTAAAGAACCTTTATCTACATTCCTATCAAGTTCTCCACAAAAGAATTGAAATTTTGGAACCAACTAAAAATCTCATCCCTAGTCTCCAAAAAGTATATACAAGTCTTCCTTTCAAAATCATCAATAAAATTAGCATAGTACTCATATCCTCTTAGAGATTTCATCAATATTGGTCCACATACATTTGAATGTAGTAGATTAAAAGCACGCTTAGATTTGGTGTCACTCTTTGAAAAAGATGCTTTCACAAGCTTCCCAACACACATCCTTTGCATACATGATCATGCTCTGTGCTCACCTCTAGAACACCTATCATTTCCTCACAAAAAATTTAATGCTTCATGATGAATAAGGCTCTCCAAGTTCTCTAGGATTATTGTTGCTCATGAGTACCTTAGGAGTATCAAACTATAACCTACGAAGGTGACCACTCCTAACTCCACTAGTTATTGGTGATTTCCAATCCTTATATTTGATCAACACATGTGCCCCTCTAAAGAGTATATTATACCCCTTATCTTGAAGGATAGATACATAAATCAAATGCATATCTAGGCTTAGCACATGCAACACATCATGAAGTGGAATTATCTTTCTATTCTCCCTTTGAAACTAAATAATCCCTTTCCCAACTGAGTTGAGTTTGAACAAGTTTCACATATAAATATGGATATTGGTGTTCTCCTCCTTATAATTGGAGAAGTTCTCTCTAACTCCTTTCATATGAAATGACACCCCACTATCTATATACCAAACATAATGTGAGGTTGAGCTTACCATATGAGCTATGAGTGCAAACTCATCTTCCATTCTATAAGAGTGCTCTTATACACTTGTTGAAGTTGTCACCTACTTCTTTCCCTTCTTTGTTTGTAGGGATCACTAACATAGTATCCTTTTCCAAACCTGTTCTTTTCTTTCCCTTTTCCCGCTAGGGAAATTTTTTCCTATTCCACCTCACTTTTTTCACTCTTGTTGGCCCCATTGACAAGACTTAGTCTAAGCTCCTCCCGAGTGATTCCAACTTGGAAGGTGTCTTGTCCATTGAAAACTTGAACAAAGACACCCCACTACTTAGTAAACACACTTAAGGAAATTTGGACTAGCCTTTTCTCACTAGGGCTATCTCCAAAAGCTACTAACTCATCCTTGAGAAGTCAGTGAATTAATTTGTGACATATTCTCCTTAGTTCATCTAGGTATTCTTCAAATTCTCTCTGAGAATCATTTCCTATTGGTGTTAGCATTCTAGTAAAAATTTAGAATGTTTTCCCACATCTTCTTCATCATGCCTAACTCTAATATATGTGGAAAAATATGATCCTTGACACCATCAAGGATTATCCTCCTCACCTTGGCATCATCCTTCTTGTATGTTGGAACTCAAGTTGCATCTATAGGTACAACTACAATAGTTGTAATATAATCCTTGATACTTGAATAGAAAGAAAATGGAAACCCTCTTCCCAACCCTAATTTTTAAAAGGAATGATCCAAATTGATTAAGCACAAGAGAGTGTTCAATCCAGAAATGGATCAAGTGATGAAAAATAGGGGGAAAGAGGGCGGTTAAGAGTGATCTTTCTATTATGAGGGAGTATATGCCAAAAACCTAAACTAGATAAAACACAAATACTCACCTTGAATCTAGAAAAATATTTTTTTTTTTTGTCTATATGTAGTTTTTGAAAAATTTACAACATGTTCCAAACTGGAAATGTTGAGATGGAGAAAACCCAAAAAAAAATTGCTTTTTTGATGGGAGGTTGACCTTGACCCTATCAGTGGGCTACAATCTTACCTCGAGGCATAATTTTACCCCTAAAAGTCAACCTTGAATGGAACTACTTCGAAGAAATTTATATTCATGGATCTTGCAAGTTTGATGAAAGGGTATCAGAATCTACTCTCTAATTCACTATTCCACATGCGTATCTACAAGAAAATTGGTTTGTTTTGTTGAATGGGGGTTTTCCTCAATCAAAGCCTAGTTTGGAATTAACCTTGAAATATAATTGAAACAATATGTATGCATAAACAAAGAAAATGGAACTATTTACCTTGCTTATGTGAAAATCCTTGTTGAGGATTTGAATCCTTGAATCCACAAGTACAGATACTCCGAATATATGTAGAATGTATGTAGGATGTCTTAAATCAATGTCATTAGATCTTCAACACAAATATTGAATGTTTCTTTGCATAGAAGAAGGCTTGGATGAATATGGATATAGAAATCTTCAACAAGAGGGCTCCATGGAGATTGAATCCTTCACTGGCTAATAATGGGCCTCCTTGATGAATTGGATTCTTGAACACTTGAATTATTGAATGCTTGAATGACTGATAGATAGTAGAATTTCACTTCATGTAGGTGGATTGTAGATAGTGGATGCACTCATGAAGTTATGCTTGAATGACTGATAGAGAGATGTCAAAATGAGGGAAAAAGGCTTCCTTATATAGAGATCTAAGTCACCAACTCCTAGAGAAGGTTGACATAGGAGCATTAAATCTCATTTAACCTAAATCCATAGAAATAGAACTAGATTAAATTTAATTTAAGAGTCTACCATTTTGAAACCCAAAAAAATTGACCTAGAAGTGGGAAAAGAAACTTTTCGAAGCCTAAGATCCTGAAACTCCAAAAAATTGAAAATAGGACCTAGGTTCAGGGATGAGGTTGACCCTTCCCTTGGTCAGGGTTGAGGTTTTCCTTGACCTAGAAGTTCATCCTTGACCCAGAGGCCAAAGTCCTCAGTTTCACTTAGCAGTTTGTTAGAAATAGGTTGGAAATAAAGAGAGAAAAGTAAAACAAGGGTAAAACAATCAAATCCATGCAAAGGCCCATTCAAGGTTCTTGACATGACCCCAAACCACTTACTTAGAGGGCTAAAATCTCTTAACATGGAAGTGCTTCCATTTTAAGATGATACATTAAGCCCCCACTTTAGTAAGAGTATGGACTCGATGCAAACTCTTGGTAAAGTAGATCGTAATGAATAAGATAATCTTATTAAAATCAAAGGGCAAAGAAATCCTCAAGCTCCTAGAGACTCAAGTCTTCATCAACTCCAACATCACAATAAGAGAGACATCTTTAAAAAAATAGAGAAAAAGAAAAAGAGTGTGATTATCTCACCCAATCAGAATTTATGTCCCATTGTGAATCACACAAGAAAATTGTGCAACTAGAAAGATGGAATTGAACCGCCTAGAGAATGTGGCTACTCACTAGTTAACCCATCAAGGATTCGCCCTCAAGAATATTATATTCTATAAGAGTAAAACCAAAAGAGATCCAATCTTAAGGACATCTTTGACCTTAAGGGGTTAACAATATTTGAAACTAGAGATATCAAAAGATCCTAAAATATAAATCCATGCTTTAAGGATTAGTCACTAATCTAAAAAGGAAGAAAAGTATCCTAAAAAATAATATATTATGTATTGAAAAGTGTGTGTGTGTGTTTTTCTCTGTGTGTGTGTGTGTAATAAGTGAGCAGAGCATATGCCCCCACATTAAATTCATTGCTAACACTTTAACAGGAGCAATGACATTGACAAAAAACATAAACAACTCCACTGATTAGGTTTCCATTATGAAATTCTCCTAGAAGAAGAAAAATCAAGGGAAATACCACATAAACATACAAAGAACATAGAAGGGATATACCTATTGTGCGGTTAGTATGATCATAAGATAATATAAATATGATATTATTTCAAATGAATCTTCATCATTCTCCAAAGAAAGTAGAACTACAATCACAAAGGAGGAAAGATTACATAAGAAATATGAAGAAGAATCTTTTTAGACCATGACCTAGAGACCAAAAAGAATCAGTGCTACCAAGTTGTGAATACAAGAAGATTAGATAAGGAAACATGTACAAATAATAGCACAAATACAACATAAAATTAAACAACACATGAAAGAATAGAGATACATATATATGAATAATACAATAGGTTCAATTATTTGATCACCTTGCACCTGCGAAGCAACAAAGATCATATAAAAGAATCTAACAACATTTAGAAAACATATTATGGGAGGAATATAGTACAATAGACAAACACACAACAAAGACTACCATGAAGGACTAGCCAATCAAGCTTCTCGCTTACTCTCCCCATCTCATTTTTTATCATTTAGAGAAGGTGAGTAACTTGCAAGAGGGACTATATCCAACACATTAGGAATGATAGCCAGTTCTAAACAAGGATCCTCTTGAGAATTACAATGTTCAATACTAAGTGTAAGCGTAATTGTGAGGAAAGCATATTAGGTAAATCAACATCAATGTTAATAGTTTCATATTCATCATTAACATCATCAGTATTAGGAAGAGAATCTTCTTCATCTATATTAATCAAAATAGGATCTAAGATATGAATACAATCATCATAATCATGCAATTTAACATCAACAAAAACTTCTTCTAACACATCACACATAATTGTATCCAAAGAAGATAAAGATTATTAAATAGTAGAATTATGAGCTTTAGCTTGAGAACGATGCTTTTTATAGTATTTTTTAGTAGACCGGTTACATTTTTCTTTACTTGAAATGTATTGAGAACTAGAAGGAACAATTATACGATCCTTCACTAGTTCTATAGGAGAATTAATAATATTACTAGCAGATAGACAAGCAATAGGAGAAGCTTGATTAATAGTTGTAGGAGGTATAGATAAATTAGGTATAGAAGGTGTAGGAAAAAGACCATGATTAAGATCCCTAAGAGGTAAGATTAACTCAAGAATCTTTCGTTGTTTATAGGCTTGATATGAATGGAAAAGATGATCAAGTCAAGCAGGACATGAATTAGTAAAGAAGGCCAAAAGAAGTCAATGGTAGCAGCATCCCTGGGCCTAGAAGTATGGTATAAGCTATGATTAACCATCTTCACTTCATTATCATAGAAAAAATTAAGGCATTTATGAATAGGTAAAGAAACAATATGCATGGCATTTAACCATGGTAAACCAAGCTTAACTTGAAATTGGTCAAAAGTAGGAACAACAACAAAGGTGGTGTTCACAATCTTTCCACAAGTTCAACTAATAAATTAATAGACCCAAATAATGGATAAAGAAAACCATTACAAGTTTGAATCCATACATCTGATGTATCATAAAAATCATGTTGAAAACTTTTCATAAAAAGACTTTCTTCTGTAATAAAAAGAAAGTAGGATCAACAAGACAACCACAAGTAGGTATCTTAACAATCTTAGCATAAATATAAAGGGGACAATCAAGAGCTTTAATTGTCTTAGAATCATCAAAGGTAATAAAAAGTTCCCAAGGTCAATTTTTCTTAGGTTGTTGTTGAATTTTAGGTTGAGGCTTCAATTTAGGCTTAGGTTGAGATTGAGGTGGAGATACTAAATTGAACCACATGCTCCACTTGATTAACCACATGATTAAGATCATCCATCTTCTTAAGGTAAAGGATTCATATAGATTTGCAAATTTTTATTAGGAAGAGAAACAAACTTATTCCTACTACCATCAAAATTATCAATGGATAAAACATTAGAATCAATTAAGTCTTGAACCTTATGTTTTAAAGAATAACATTTCTGAGTATCATGACCATTTTGGTGATGATATTGGCAAAAAGATTTTGGATCAAAAGATTTAGCCATCATTGTAGTAGGTAAAAGAGGATGAATAGGAGGTAAATTAATCATATTAGCAGTTAACAACCTATTCATAATAGAATGTAAAGATTTAGATATTGGAGTAAACATATGATTCAATCAAAAAGTAGTGGATGTAGAAGTCGCATTGTGAGATGAACAACTTAATCAACAACTGCATTTTCTTATTTATTTATCTTGACATAATTGTTGAATTTTTTAACTTTATTTGGATTAAGAGAAACATCACTTTTATCATCAAGAGCAAGAGCCATTGGAGCAGTGCTCTCAAATTAACTCACTTGTAATTGATAATGATGAAGCACTAAACAAAGTCATTGAAAATAAGTAAATTCAATAAGAAGAATCTTATCTCTAATAGCCTTTTGCAAATTTGAAATAAGCATATGTTGAATATCAATATCAAGAACATAATAGGAAATCTAAGCATGCAAATGCTTAAATCTACCAATAAATTTAGTCAATTTTTATTTAGAGTTTTGTTTACAATGCATCAAATCAGTCAAGGACACTTGTGGGCCAATGTTGTTTTAAAATTGTCAGATAAAAGCATTAACAAGTTGAGGAAATGAATGAATAGAATAAGGAGTCAAAGAAAAAAGCCATTGTAAAGCCTTGTCACAAAAAGTTTGAGCAAACAACTTCACTAAATTCCTATGATCATAAGCATAATCACTACAAAGGATTTGAAAGATTTTAACATGATGAACAAGATCTCCCTTACCATTATAATTTTTAATTTGAGGCATATCGTCTCACTGAGGAACGAGAGTATGAATAATATCCTAAGACAAAGGACTTCCCATGTCACAGTTCAAGATACTAAACTTGTTTTGAGTTAAAGATGCAAGTTTTTGTTGTAAAGATGACATAGTTTAAGACAAACTGATAATTGTAGAATCCTGAGAAGAAATAGGAGAACTAGAAACATTAGATACACTAGGTAAAGTGTAAGAAGCTATGGGAATAGAAGACACAAGTGGAGGAACACTAGGCAGTACAATTGGTAGAGGATTAGAATAAGTAAAAGGAACAATATGGTAAGAAGATTGTGAAATAGGAAGGGACACAGTAGGAACTCTCATAGGAATAGAGGGAACCATCATATCACCAAAGAGAAAGTATAAGTAGGAAGATTAGGAAAAGGAACATAAGAAGGTTTTACACTAGTAACAAGAGGAAACAACCCTACATCTTGAGCTTCTTGAGCTAAAGGTTTAACATTGGAATGCACAAGGTGAGTAATACCACGCAAGAGATTAACACCTTGGTCACTATCATAAGGAATTTTCTTAAGAGCCTCTATAGCTCGAATAGAATCTT
Organism: Cupressus sempervirens; assembly: GCA_028749045.1. Classification (NCBI taxonomy): domain Eukaryota; kingdom Viridiplantae; phylum Streptophyta; class Pinopsida; order Cupressales; family Cupressaceae; genus Cupressus; species Cupressus sempervirens. The sequence goes on along the minus strand of CM053785.1, from coordinate 262,331,551 downwards.
GATTATGGTTTTCTTGAAGAAGCCAATTACCCATTTTATTAAGTTCATTTGAAAGTTTTTGGACTTGTTCGGGGGGAACTCTTAAAGCATCATCCTCATCATGAGATGAGTGAGAAGATTTTTTCTCCATAAGAGGATTAGAATTAGGAAGAATCAAAGGCTCATCCAAAATCCTCAAGAAAGGAGAAGAAGACTCTGGCTCAAAGGTACTCATAAGTCTTCGTAAGAATTTTAGTTATTACATCATCTTCCAAGAAAATTTGTTCCCAACTAGAATCTAATTTGAAGTCTGGATTTTCCTCCAATGAATGTAAGTCATGAACATTTACTAGATCACAAACATAATTTGATGATTTAAAGTTAGTGGGAAACTCAGTATAATCATTCATATACTCTATGTAAGGATTAGAACAACTCCTCGAATCTTGTAAATCTTTGAATCATGCTTCAATTCGCTTGGTGTCTACCTTTACATTTGGTTTCTAATTATTAAAGTAGTGTTTTTATTGGTTATTAGGCTTGAACTATGCACTCTTGTTCCTTCCCTTCATAGCTTTTTCAATCAGATTATTGCCTTTTACCATCATTTTTATAGGACAAGCTAGGTCTACAAGGAGTATTTTAAATGGCGCTATCTAGTTTCATCATCAGTTTATTAGCATAGAAATTTTAAATCTTAAATCAGAAAATTTTTTGATTCAACAGTGGCAAGAGTGGTCATTATTTCTAGAGGTTGCATTGTTGTTATTTTGTAGTAGATGTTGTGATCCTTAGCATTCAACTAGAGATCCTATACCCTAGCTCTAACATTTGACTGGATATCTTGTGCATGTTCCCTACTGTGAAGAAATCCTCCCCATGCAATGATAGACAAGGAGCCCATGCTATGTGCAAGTAAGGTATGAAAAAGTTGTGATCAAACAATATGTGTAGGATGTAGTCTATGCCTCCTTCCCTTATACTTTGGAGGGGCTTTCTCTGGTTCATGACCAAGTGTTTGACAAAATATCTCTACAAGCAGATTATCCATTGCAAGACAAGATTGCATGTGAATTGTTTGACAGAATGTTTGGTATCATATTTGCTTTGGTATATTCAAATACAACTTAGTTTGTTTATTCATATATTTCTTAGTATTGTTCATGAACCCCCCACCCAATCTAGCAACATTATAGTAGATAGTTGACCACTTTACATTATTAGAGAAGAATAATGCAACTCTAAAAGTCACAACTTTTCTCTCTCAACAGTTTCTTAAGGTCTTTTAGTGTAGATGTAGAAGTTTGAATCAGTGAATCAAACTCTCCAAGATACTATTCACTCCCTATCTCAATCATCAAATAACTTGAACCAGTAGGTTGTGGCTAATTCTTCACGCATCCAAGACCTCTTTGCAACTTTTACCACACAAATGGAAGACACTACAAAATACATTAGCTCCATTATTGAAGACTTTGGGGACATTGGAAACCTCAAGGATAAGTAGACCGAGCTTGTTAATAAAAAAAACATCTCTTTTGACTAAAAAAGAGCATCAAATTAAAACGTGGGCCTCCACTTGCAAAAACTCTAGCACTACACCTCTACTAGAGGTCAAAAAAATAGTCCAAGAGAAGTTGGTAGAAGACCAAGTTAGGTGCTTCAGGGAACTCAACCTTTGAGTTAGAGGTCTTCCTTCATCCTCCATTGATCCTCTCCCTAAAGGCTACTCATTTCTCAATGAGAAACTGGTTATTTCTAATATTACATTAGACAACATGGTTTGGACATGATTCTATTGTTTAGTGTGGATCCTGATCAGTCCCCAAGGGGAAGATTGTTAGTTTGTGGTGACTAATCAGGAAAGTACTGCACATACTTCATAAATTCTTTGGGGCTCGAGGCATCAACCTGAAAAAAAAAATTTGGGCCCTATTTTATCAGGATTTTGGGACGACATGTAATTATTAATTATAACCCTAAAGCGGTAAAAATACTTGTATAAAAGAGCTTAGGGTTAGGGATTATTTTATAGTTGTGATGCAAAGTTGGTTCTTGCGGTGGTATTGAGCTATAAGGGATTACAGGTTGTAATCAAGTTATAATCATTGCATTGTGATAATATCGAATTTGTTGTTTGGTGGACTTAGCCTAGGGATTGGGTGAACCACGTTAAGTCTTGGTGTCTTGTGTTCTTTTCTATGTGATCTATTATTTTCTATTATTAGTTATATTTTCATTTAATTTTTATTTATGTCTTTGGTTTAATCCTAACAAGTGGTATCAGAGAAAGGTTATTTTTTTCAATTATCCTCAGCAGGAAAGTCTCACAGTAGAGTGGGAGTCTCATGATTGAGTGGGAGCGATGGTAGATGAGGGTAAGTTGAGGGTTAACAAGTTTAATGGGAAAAACTTCCAATTATGGAAGATGCAAATGGAAGACTATCTTTATCAAAAGGATTTATGGAATTCGTTGGAAGGCGAATCCAAGAATCAGGGATCTATGTCAAATGATGAATGAGATCTTTTAGACAAAAGGGCACTTGGAAGTATTCAATTATGCTTGGCACCATCAGTGGATTTTAATATTAAAAAAGTGAAGACGACAAAAGAATTGATGCAAACCCTAGCGAAAATATATGAAAAGCCCTTAGCTTCAAACAAGGTATTTCTCATGAAGCATTTATTTAATATGAAAATGGCAAAAGGTGGATCTGTTGTAGATCATTTAAATGAGTTTAATACTATTACTAGTCAATTATCTTCTATGGGTATCAATTTTAAGGAGGAAATTAAGGCTCTCTTGATTTTGTGTTCTTTACCTAAAAGTTGGAATGGCTGGGTAATGGTTGTGAGTAATTTTGTTCCTAAATCTAGTACCCTAAAATATGATGATGTTATCGGTGTTATTTTAAGTGAGGAAACTTGTAGAAAATCCTCAGGTGGATCTACATCAGGAAGTGTTTTGAATGCACAAAGTAGGGGCAAAATGATTGAGAGAGGAAGTCATTCTAGAAATCGTGAGAAATCAAGAGGAAAGTTGAAGAGGAGAAGGTCTCAATTGAGAGAACTGAATGACTACTAGTAATCTGGGAAACCAAGGCATAAAAAGAAAGATTGTTCGAATCAAAAGAAAAATAAAGGGGATAAACCTGATAGAGACAAGGAGGCAAATGTGGTAAGTAAAAAATTCGAAGAGGATGCTTTGCTTCTATCTTTAGAAAGTGTTGATGATTCATGGGTTTTAGATTCTAGTGCTTCATTTCATGCTACACCAGAGTTTATTTAATTGATTATATCCAAGGGGATTTTGGACTTGTTTATTTGGGGGATTATGAACCCTGTCAAATTGTTGGATAGGGAAAAATTAATATTAAGTTGCAGAATGGGAATCATTGCCTACTACATGAGGTAAGACATGTTCCAAGGCTTAGTAGGAATTTAATTTCAGCAAGGCAACTCAGTGATGAGGGTTGTGTAGTTACTTTTAATGATAAAAATTAGAAGGTTTCAAAAGGTTCCCTTGTAGTAGAAAAGGGTGTGAAAGTAGGCACCTTATATCTTTGTACAAGTCATATTTTTCCTTCTTCTTTAATTGTTTCAGAGAAAAATGAATGTTTAAGAACAATTTTTGCAGTTGAGCAAGAAGAACAAATAGTTGTTGTAGATTCTGATACAGCGTTGTGGCACAAAAGACTTGGGCACATGAGTGAGAAAGGTATGAAAGTACTTCATTCAAAGAAAGTTTTATGAGGTCTAAAATGTGTTAATATGAATTTTTGTGAAAGTTGCTTGTATGGAAAACAAAAGAGAGTGAGTTTTGTAAAAACTAGGAAGGAAAACAAAAAGGAGAAATTAGAGCTTGTGCATACAACTGTATGGGGACTGGCTTAGGTATCTTCCCTTGGTGGCTCTCATTATTATGTTACATTTATTGATGATGCAACAAGAATAGTATGGGTTTATTTCCTTAGAAAAAATTTGATGTATTTTAAACTTTTAAGAAATGGAAATGCTTGGTTGAAAATGAGACTAGTAAGAAATTAAAATGTCTCAGATCTGATAATGGTGGTGAGTATTGTAGTCATGAATTTGAAGATTATTTCTCTACTAATGGTATTCATAGATAGAAAAGTGTTCCAAAGATTCCACAAGAAAATGGAGTGGTTGAACGCATGAACAAGACTATAATGGAGCGTGGATGGAGCATGAGGTTGCATGTTGGGTTGCCCTTACACATGTGGGTGGAGGCTATCAATACTACTATATATTTGATTAATAGAGATCTCTTTACTCCTTTGAGTTGTGATATTCCAGAGGAAGCATGGATTGGTAAGAAGGTGAGTTATTCTTTTCTCAAAACCTTTGGTTGTGAAGCATTTGCTCACATAGATTCTGAAAATAAAACCAAGTCAGAAGCTAAGTCAAAGAAATGTGTATTTATTGGATATGGCATTAATGAATTTGGTTATAGGCTTTGGAATTTTGAAAATCATAAAATTTTAAGAAGCAAGGATGTCATATTCAATGAGAAAGTGTTGTACAAAGATCTATTGGAGCAACATGAGAAGAAATAAAATGATTATGTAGTGCTAAATGATACTCCACAAGCCGATGTTTCAACCATTCCTCATGATCTGCAACAACCGCAACAACAAATACCACACACACCGATGAATGTTAGATGGTCAACAAAGAAAATTAGACTTCCAGAAAGATTCTCTCCCTCTTTGTATTCAATTTTACTTACTGATGCTGGTGAACCTAAATGTTACGATGAAGTTGTGCAGGTGGATACTAAGATTTAGTGGGAGTTTGCAATGAAAGACAAAATGGACTCTTTGTTGAAGAATAAGACATGGGATTTATGCAAGTTGCCTACAAGTAAAAGAGCTTTACAGAATAAGTGGGTTTACAGGTTGAAAGAAGAGGAAGGAGGTAAGAAAATATTTAAAGCCAGGTTAGTTGTAAAAGGATTTGCACAAAAAAAGGGCATTGATTTTGATGAGATATTTTCTCCTATTGTTAAGATGACTTCTATCCATACAGTTTTAAGTCTTGTGGCTACTAAAGATTTGCGTTTAGACTAGCTTGATATTAAAACAGCCTTCTTTCATGGTGATTTGGATGAAGAGATATATATGGCTTAGCCACAAGGATTTGCAGTCAAAGGTAAGGAGAACTTAGTGTGCAAATTAAAAAAAAGTTTATATGGCTTGAAGCAAGTACCTCGATAATGGTATCTGAAATTTGATAGTGAGCATGGATATAATAGGTGTCATTCAAATCATTGTGTTTATTTTAAGAGGTTGGATGATGATAACTACATTATTTTATGTTTATATGTTGATGATATGCTTGTAGCTGGGTCTAACATGGATCACATTAAGGGGCTGAAACACCAATTAGCACATGCATTTTCTATGAAAGATTTGGGGGCAGCAAAACAAATCCTTGATATGAAGATTTGTAGAGTTAGGAAGAAGAGAACATTGACACTATCTCAGGATGATTATGTGGAGAAGGTGTTGCAACATTTCTCTATGAAGAATACTAAAGCTATTAGCACACTTTTACCTAGTCATTTGAAGTAGACTAAGGAGATGTGTCCCAAGACACAAAAAGGGAAGGATAAGATGTCCAAGGTACCCTATGCTTCAGTTATAGGAAGCTTGATGTATGCTATGTTATGTACCAGGCTAGATATTGCACATGTAGTGGGAGTTGTTAGCTGGTATATGAGTCATCCAGGAATTGAGCATTGGAATGCAGTCAAATAGATTCTCAGATATTTGAGAGGAACATCTAATAAGTGTTTACACTTTTGGGGCTCTACTACTAATTTACAGGGCTATGTTGACTCAGATTTGGCAGGGGATATTGATACCAAGCAGAGTACTATAGGTTATGTCTTTACTATTGGTGGGGCAATCATGAGCTGGGTTTCTAGGTTACAAAAGGTTAATGTTTTATCCACTACAGAGGTAGAGTATGTAGCTGCTAATGAGGCAACCAAGGAGATGATATGGCTTCAATTCTTCTTAGAAGAATTAGGACATCCTCAGAAGGATAATTATTTATTCACAGATAGTCAGATTGTCATTCATCTTGCAAAGAATTCAACTTTGCATTCAAAGACCAAACACATACAATTGTGGTACCATTTCATTCGATCAATTTGGAGGATGGACAGTTAAAGCTGGAGAAGATACATACAAATGACAATCCAACAGATATGTTGACAAAGGTAGTAACAAGGGATAAGCTAAACTCCTCTTCAGCTTTGGTTGGTCTTCTAAACTAAACATGCATAAAATAATAGTAGATTCTATGATGGTTTGATCTAGTGGGAGCCTCATGGAGTAGCGGCATAGCTATAGGATCAGTCTCCAAGTGGGAGATTGTTGTTTAGTGTGGAGCCTAATCAGTCTCCAAGTGGGAGATTGTTAGTTTGTGGTGACTAATCAAGATAGTATTGTACATACTTCATAAATTTTTTGGGGCTCTGGGCATCGCCTTGAAAAAAATTTGGGGCCCTATTTTATCAAGATTTTAGGATGACATGTAACTATTAATTATAACCCTAAAGTAGTAAAAATACTTGTATAAAAGAGCTTAGGATTAGGGATTGTTTTATAGTTTTGATGTGAAGTTGGTTCTTATCGAGATATTGAGTTGTAAGGGATTATGGGTCGTAATTAGGTTATAATCATTGGATCGTAATAATACCAGACTTGCTATTTGGTGGATGTAGCCCAGGGATTGGGTGAACCATATTAAATCTTGGTGTCTTGTGTTCTTTTCTATGTGATCTGTTATTTTTTGTTATTGGTTATATTTGCATGTAATTGTTATTTCTATCTGTGATTTAATCCTAACAATTTCTCTCACTAGTTAATCGACTACATGCTCTCATAACAAAGAAGAAGCTCTTCCTTTGTCTCAAAAAAATATTTCTTGATGAGGACCTCACAAAATCATAGGTAGTTTAAGTAAAGTACTCTAGAAGTCTCATGGTAGAAGCAAGGAGTAACAAGAAATGGGCAGTAATAAGGAATCTAAATGTAATTATTCACGACTCACCTCCAAAGGGTTGGGATGTGAGACATACCCAAGCCAAATGATGGTTTGACCACCAATAGTTGGGCAAGTCTAAGCCCTCCATTGGATCTTTTCTTGTCAACTATTGGAATGGTAGTGGCTCCCTATGGTCTTTGCTAGGCTTACTTCATGATGCAATTGGGTATGCTGATTTGTTAATTGTTACTAAGACTCATGAGAGTCCTAGTCGACCCCTTCCAGGTTACACAAGGTATCAGTAGCTTTTAGTTTGCAGAGAGGAGGTTCACACTTCAGTTAGTGTGTGTGGTTCTAGTGGGGTTTCTTGTTTAATTAGAGATGATCTATTCAGTACTACCACATTGGTTCTTTCTAAAACTCATGCTAGATTTATGTGGATCCAGGTTAGAAGCACCAGTTGCTATCAGAAAGACATCTTCATTGTCATTTGTTACTTTCTGCTAACTTCCTCACCTTACAACATTCATAGTGTTGAGGATGGGAACCCTTTTATAGACCTATTCAAGAGCATCTCCAAGTTTGGGGCTATGGGTGAAATCATCATCTCTAAAGATCTCCAGAACCCTAGTATGACTATGGTCCGATTTGATTTGTGTTAGTGAGAGGGATCCTAATAGTATGGGGCTTCAACATTTGTCCAAGGATCACAATGGACCTCTAACTTGCTGTGGTTGCCACCTTCTCTAGCTCTGTGAGTCCTCCAACTTGGCGATTTTGAATGGTGTCTCTTGCTTCTTGGGTTCTAATTTTTTTATGTGTTGGCCTCATAGTGGGTGTGTGAGCGTGGTTGATTATATCCTCATTGTTGCTTCCTTCCTCCCCTCCATGCAAAACTTCACTATCTCTCATCTTCCCTTGGCTGATCATGCCCTCCTTAGCCTTTTGGTGTGTGTTCCTTCTTGCCCTTTATCACCCATCTCTACTCACCTAACCAGATCCACCCCCATACCCATTTGAGGATAGTGATCAAGACCTCTTCATTTTCTATTTGAGAAGATTCCTCTACCCCACTAGCTTCATGGATCATAGTCAGGTGTCCACCATGTTTCACTCACTAGCTACCGCATTTTGGGGGTTAGCTCTCCTCTCTATCCCACATTGCTCCATTCCCAACACTCCTAGATCAGTTCGATAGAATATTTGTCCCATGAACCAGTAGTTTGATGATGCCTATAAAACTTTCCACTACTCCTTGTGCTTGGCTTTTGATACTCATCCCCCCACTTTCACCAATTTATGACTCTCTTACAAACACTTTCTTCACCATAAGAAACGATTATTTATTGCTTCTTAAGGTAGATCCCTTCAAGACATGCGTATTCAATATCCCAAGTTATTTTAGCGCATCATGTTCCCTAGGCGTAGCCAACCCCAGTCCACCCCCAACCTTTCCCTCTTTGCCTCCCATGTCTCCATGTTATATGACATCCCAGGTCAGCTCATCCCCCTTCCCAACCCACTCCCCCATTGTCACTTATTCTCCACCTCCATCATTTACGAGGCCATCAGACTTATGAGATGTAGTAGGGCAGCTAATGAGGAGGATTTTTAGGCTGTGCTCTTTAAGCTTGATACCATGATCCTGGGCCCTTATCTCTCTACGCTCTTTAAGAGAGTGATTTGTTTTGGTTTTTTGAAATCTTGGTCGAGACACATTATTCACTTGATCCATAAGTTTGGGTTGGCCTCCCAGCTAGGAAACTATAGGACCATCATGATTGAGCATACATTTTCCAAACTTTATGCTACAACATTGAATACTATTTTCTCGAGTGAGCTTAATAGGAGGAATTGTAGGGCTAAGGGTTGAGCAAGATTCAGGGTAGCCTACCAAACCATGGATCATATCTTTACACTACGGGCTATTATCGAGGAGGCTCGACATCACTTGAAGAAAGTCTACTGTTGTTTCATGGATTTTTGTAAGGCTTTGATTCCATCCCTAGAGCGGTCCTTTTTTAGAGACTGAGAGATATTAGTATTTCTAAGATCTTATTGATGGCTTTCATGAGGTTATATGAGATAGTGATTGGTCAACTCAGAACCATAGAGGGCCTCTTTGATCCTATCTAGAGCACCATTATGGTGAAGTAAGGTTTCCCTCTCTTGTCCACCTTGTTCGAGATCTACATTGATGATCTCAAGGCTTTTCTCAGTGACTCCTCACTTCCAGGTGATGGTTTTCATCTACACGAGGTATTGATCTCCATCCTTCTCTTTGTTGATGATGTGGTTCTTCTTGTTTCTTCTCATGAGGGTCTTTAGAGGCTTTTGGATAGACTTGCATCTTTTTGTGACATGGGACAGCTGGTCATGAACCTTGAGAAGACTCGTGTTATGGTCTTCAACGGTCTAAAGACCTCACATCTCCATTTTCACTTCCAAGGTCAGGAAGTTGAGATTACATCATCTTACATATGCCTTGGGGTTAAGTTTTATGGATCTCATTTCAACTTGAGATTAGTCATTCAACCTCGAATCAATAAAGGGTTGGGTTCCTTTGCCATGCTTGAGAGATAGTGCTTCAGACACCACTTTCAGGACACATCATCTAAGCTATCCCTGTTGGATTCCTTAGCAAGACCCACAATGCTCTATGGTTCAGTAGTTTGGGGTCCTTCCCTTTTAGACTCAGACTAGACTATGATCGAGCGTACCCATACTATGCTCTTTTGTCAGATTATTAGATGTCACAAATCTACCCCCCACAATATTATCTTGGCTGAGTTTGGTGCTCACCCATTTAGGCTTGCAGCCATTTTGACTTGATCTAGTTTCTCCACCTTCTCTATGGCTTTGCTAACTCGAAAGAAGGCCAACACAAATACCCTTACTTAGCCCATTGCTCCTCAGTTGCTATTGTAGACTTCAATCATGCCACTAGAGCCTGCGATTGGTATGCTCGGGCTACTATTGTGCTGAGTTCAGTTGGGATTGACATTGACCGTCTTCCTCCCTACCAATTCCCATTGGATGTTCCTGCTCATCTACTCCCCTCTTAGCAGGAGTTGAATGGGCATGTTAGACTTGACATTTACAGGTAGTATATCATACAGACCTAGGTGGATCCTCTAGGGGGACTACAGTTGAGGATGGCTTTCTATATTGAGCACTTCTTAGATATTCATGATGGGATTATTTTACTCCCTGAGTACTTACACAGATATTGGACACGTGCCCTGTGTATCTCCCTTCACTCCTTCAGGATGGGCTCACACAGACTTCGGATCCAAGTCGATCACCATATTGCTAGAGAGGATCGAGTGTGTACACTTTGTACCTAAGCAAAGGTAGAATCTGAGATTCATTTTTTTTTTCAGATTCCCCATATACTACAAGATTAGAGGGAGATCTTACTGTCTATTTAGAGATTGTAGATCCCTCTCAGATTTCTTTAAGTACACCGATCAGCATTGCATTGCACTCTATCTCTGTAAGTCCTTAGAGCTTTGTGACCATACTTTATAGCTATCATTTCCCAAGAGTCAGACACAAGCACAACTTATTATGACCTTCTTCTCACCCTTAACTCTAGATCAGGGTGCAAAGTGACAGTACAATTTCCCTAACACAGGTCATTCTAGATCTTTGAGACCTCGCAGGGGACCTTTTTACCAGCAACACTCCTCTCATAGCACTCAGCTTCATCACAGGGCCTCTGGTAGGCACACATATCAGTCGATGTTGGACATTTTCCCTATGAGGACAAATACCTAAACTTTTCCATGATGTCTCTCGCTTTCTTCTTTTGTTGTGCTTGTTCTTTTATGAACATTGTTTGGTGCTCCGTTTGTCTGCTTTTCTTTTTGGTGTAAGCTTCCACTCCCATAGACCCACATTGTGGTCTTTTGTTGGACAATGATAAAATTATATTATCTTATATTATCTTATCTAACACTAAGATTAGAAATAGGACTAGAAGTAATAAAGCTCATAAATCAATACAAAGAAAATGAACTATAAAACAACAATATTTTTGTATTTTGAAGGAGAGTTTGCAATTTTTTTTATATTTTTGAAGTTAAAATGCAAAAGCATAAACTAAATGCAATCTTAATGCAAGAAAAGAGCTAATGAAATGAAAGGAAATATAACACCACAAAACACAATAGGGCATCTAATTCCACAAAAGATAATATGAAAGGAAATCTAATCCAAGATGTAAATCTAGCACCAAAAAGAAAGAGTTGTCTATCGTGGGTTCACCAAAATGAATAGAAAGGTGAACACACAAGATCAATGAAGAGAAATCTAACACCATATTAAGACATAATAGGGCATCTAATTCCACAAAAGATAGGGGGTAAGCATGTCGAGTTCACCAAAATGAATACAAAGAAAATGAAAACCCTCTTCCCAACCCTAATTTTCAAAAGGAATGATCCAAATTGATTAAGCACAAGAGAGTGTTAATTGCAAAAATAGATCAAGTGATGAAAAATAGGGCGAGAGAGGTGGGTAAAGGGTGCTCTTTCTATTATGAGTGAGTATATGCCAAAAATCTAAAATAGATAAAAGACCAATACTCACCCTGAATCTGGAAAATGCTATTTTTTAATGTCTATATGTAGTTTCTGAAAAATGTGCAACCTATTTCAGACTGGAAATGTTGAGACAGAGAAAACCCATAAATATTTTGTCTTTTTGAAGGGAGTTCAACCTTGACCTTGTTGGCAAGGTACAGTCTTACCCCAAGGCACAATTGTACCCTGAAAAGTTGACCTTGACCTGCATTGCTCCAATAAATTTTTTGTTCATAATCTCGCAAGTTCAATGAAAAAGGTATCTGACTCTACTCTCTGACTTGTTTTTCAACACCTATATCTGCAACAAAAAATGGTTTGCTTTGTTGAATGGGGGGTTTGCCTCAATCAAACCCCAGTTTGGATTAAACTTGAAATATAATTGAAACAATATGTATGCATAAACAGAGTAAATGGAACTATTCACCTTGCTTATGTGAAAATCCTTGTGGAGGATTCAAATCCTTGAATCCACAAGTGTGGATGCTCCAAATATATGTAGAATGTACGTAGGATGTCTTGAATCAATGTCGTTAGATCTTCAACAACAATCTTGAATATATCTTTGCATAGAAGAAGGCTTGGATGAATGTGGATATAGAAAACTTCAACAAGAGGGCTCTATAGAGATTGAATCCTTCAATGGCTAACAATGGTCCTCTTTGATGAATTGGATGCTTGAACACTTGAATGCTTGAATGCTTGGTAGATAGTATAACTTCACTTTATGTAGGTAGATTGTAGATAGTGGATGTGCTTATGAAGTTATGGATAGATTGTGCATAAAATGTAGATAATAGAGAGATGTCAAAATAAGGGAAGAAGGCTTCCTTATATAGAGATCTAGGGCACTAACTCCTAGAGAAGGCCGTCATAGAATCATTAAATCCCATTTAACCTTAACCCCTAGAAATAGACCTAGATTAAATGTAATTTAAGAGTCTACCATTTCGAAACCTGAAACAATCAACCTAGAAGCGGGAAAAGAAACTTTTCAAAGCTCGAGATCCTGAAACTCTTGGAAATTGAAAATAAGACCTGGGGTCAAGGACAAGGTCGACCTTGCCCTAGCTCATGATTGAGGTCGTCCTTGACCTAGAGGCCAAAGTCCTCATTTCACTGAGCAGTTTGTCAGAAATAGGCTAGAAATAAAGAGAGAAAAGTAGAACAGGGGTAAAATTGTCGGATTTATGCAAAGACCCATTCAAGGCACTTGACATGACCCGAACCACTTCCTCAAAGGGCTAAACTCTCTTAACATGGAAGTGCTTCCATTTTTAAGACGATACAATACCGTTCTCTTCTAACAAAAAAGAAATTCTAGCCTTCTAAACACCAAAACTCAAGACACCATCCAATATGTCCTAATCTTTCAAACCAGTTGAAGTCATCTCAAGGGATAAAAACAATATTGAATCTAAAGAGATCAACCTAAGTTTTATAAACCCTTAATTTCTTTCCTATGGAAAAACTTTTCTACCCTCAACATTGCTCTAATACTATGTGAAAATTACTATTGCAGTCACTAATTATTAATCTCCAATCTTAAATAATTGTTTAACTGTCCAAAATTAATTAACAACTAGTATTGAAAAATAACACAGCTACTAGTTCACTAATTAAAATACAGAAAAAAAAAAATTGCAACATAATGACACAATATTTTCGAAAAATTTGTCTCTTGAAAAACCCCTAAGGGAAAACCAATTTCACAAATGAGAAAAAATATTAAACTTCAACAAATTAAGAAAGAGATACAAAATTTCTTACCTCTAATTGATAAAACTCCGACAATCTCTTAATTTCTCCCATTGGTATTCCCCCACTACTATCATTGCACCCTTGCTAACATTGTAAGACAATTTTCTACCACTACAAATTCATTTGCTAACATTGCATATGCTTCTCAAACTTGTGTTCTCCAAATGTCCCTTAGTGATTGATTCTCAATTGATGGTTGATATTAAAACAACCCAACAACTAATAACAAAATTGGTTTCTAGTTGCTTCTAAAAGGTGGTCAATTATTTAACAAACAATTGTCCCTACTCTAACTAATTAGTTAGTAAAACAATTATTTACTAAATAATTACATGAGGACAAACAACTGTCCAAGCTAACAAACTAACATTAAACATGTGAGTTCTATTTTCTTCATTACTTTTTTGAGCTATCAAATGCATTTTAATGATGATACAATGCATGGAAAGGTGTTCAGTTGTAAACATAATTGTTAAAGGTCCCATAATTGTTTTGTAGTGCCTGCCCCTAGATCGCATTTTTGTTATCATTGTCAAATTCTTTTAGGTTGATTTTATGCTTTGATTAGCTTTAGAGATACTAGATTTGTAATATTATGATATTATTTCATGACTTTGATTACAAATGTATCAGTTATTATTGCTTAGTTGATTTCATTCATGTGTCGTTAATGATGTCTTAATGATTCCTAATTAGTAAATGTGGTTTCTTTTGTAACAATGTTAACGTGATATCTTTAATGATGATTATGTTGTATTGATAGAGATGCATTATTACATGTGCGCATTTGATATTAGACTTGTGATTTTTACGATACTTACCCCATACTTGCATGTGTATGGTGCGCATGTTTATTTTATCTTTCTGTCTGACGTGTTTGATGTGGTTAAGGAAGGGAGTCGTAGTCACCTGCTAGTCGGGATCTACACAATGAACCACTCCCCGCCATTGTCTGTTTAGTTTAGATATATTATATACATGTACATGCTTGTCTTTTATGCAGGATGCAGGTACCGGGCATCGACTTCCCTGAATTGCCAGGATGAGCGTGCCCTATTACATATACTCAAATGGTGAGAATGGGAAGATAATGATCAGGTCCAATCCTAGCCATAGCCTAAAATGCTTGTCCTACAAGGAGGACTCGTAATAGACTGTCTACCCTTTTCATACCCGTGAGTATTTTGTGCATATGTTGTTTTGTGAGTCTTTGATGAATTTTCTATTAATTAAGTCTAATTAAAAGATTAAATTAATGATTTAATTTAATGGAGAATTATTATGATATTATGAATATTTAATTATATTTAATTAATTGAGAAATTAATTAAATAAGAGAGAGAATTAAATATTGGAGATAAAAGTTAAAGTTTAAATTTAGAACGTGATTGATTATATTTATTTAATTTAATAATAATATATTTAGAGTGCATTTTTAAATAAATGCTAAATATTATTGTTATTTAAGTTAATAAATATTTTATCAATTAAGTTTCTAAAAATGAAATCAAAAGTGAAAAGATATTTAATTATCATAAAGATTATAGTTCGCATGATTTATGCATGAGTTGAAAATAAAAGAAATTAATTGAAAAGATTAAACATGTGAAATTAATAAAGATATTTAATCGCATTAAGTACGCATGAGATTTATAAGTTATAAATTGATTAAAATAGAAGTCAAGTGGCTAGTTAAATAAAGTAATTTAACAATTCACTTAAAGTGCATGAAGGAAAAATAAAATAATATTTTAATTAAAAGCGAATTAATTGTGCATGAGATTAAAGTTAATAAATTAATTTAGAGTAAAGTAAAGTGGAAAGTTAAATAAAGTAATTTAACAATTCACTTAAAGTGCATGAAGGAATAATAAAAAGAATATTTTAATTTAAAAAGAAAAATTAATTGTGCATGAAAGAATTAATTAAATAAAGTAATTATTATTTTAGAGTTGTGGAGATAGAAACCCTAAAGGGTAATTAGATTCTATATTAGAGGGTTTTGGGGTCATTATTACGGGGACAGGTTTTCAGGGAACACACTTTTGGAAAGGGGAGCAAGGAAATCTTTGGAAGCTTGGAAAGGTTCGGATTAGCAAGGGTTTCACCAGATTGTTAGCATCAGATCAAAGTAGGGTTTGTGAACCATTCTAGAAACACTTTCGGATCTTTGTCTTCTTCGTGCTTGTTGGAAATTGCTTTCTCAAATTTTATTGAATGAATCTTGCTACCTTTCTTCTGAATCTTTTGCGATTTGATTTCTTCTGGGAATCGGGATTGAAAAACTATTTAGAAAACCTTGTTTTACTTTTGAAAGAAATTTAGTATTAAATTGAAATTTGGATTTTGAATTAAAATGGAATTAAGAAATTTAAATTTGGAAGGGGTTTGTTTCTGGAAATGAAAATCTTAGAATTGAAAATTCGAAGGGTTTAATTTATTTTTCCTATCAGATTAATATCGTAAATGTTATTAAAATATGTATATATTAAAATAATATTGTTATGAAGTTTGTTGAGAAAAATATTATAAAATAAAGAATATAGAATTATAATACAATTTTTAAAATTTTCATATATAATAATTTATCTAAATTTATTAGAAGGGTTGTTCTTCTAATAAACAAAATTATTGAAATTTGACTTAGTTAAAAAAGAAAAAGAAAAATAATAATAATAATAAAATTAAATAAATAAATAAATAAAATTAATTTAAAAAAAAAAAAACGAAATTATAAAAAAAAAATAATAATAATAATAATAATAAAAAATTAAATAAATAAATAAAATAAATAATTTAAAAAATAAAAATGAAATTATAAAAAAAAAGAAATTTTTTATAACCCTTCCGGCGCCGTACGCTGCTGACGCAGGCTGCGACAGCAGTGGTACAACGTACCACTACTGGCGCAGACCTTGCGCAGCAGGGTACGCTGCTCAGTAGCCCCTTTATGGGGAGGCCGGCGGCCCTTTATAAAGTCGGTGGGCTTTTAAAGAAATACGCTATGTTTATTAATCTTTTTTTTTATTAATTTTAAAATGTAATAATGTTTATTAATTTTATTAATGCAATTAATATGGTTAATAATATTTACTATTTAACCATTTGAATTATTAATGGAATTGGGAAATATTTCTATTTAGTAATCGAATAATTTAATAAATGATTAATATTACTTCTAAGTCTTGATATGTTATTATATGAACAAGAATGAGTTTAATTGCAAGGGTTAATTATGAAGGTTAACTGGAAAACTTACTTACTTGAAAACATGTATTAAACTGAAAATTTAAAACCTTAATTCAAACAAATACACGGGTGTATTGTATGAGTAATACTGAGAATCGTATACACTTGAACATACATTGAAACGCAAATTGAAACTTATATTGAAAATGAAAATTGAAACCTTACATTAATTCAACAATATATTATCAATCAAATCCAACTGTGAGACTATAATGTTTTCTATGTACTGTCTATATTTCTTTTTGGATTTTGGTGTTGTTTAGATGTCGACCAGTCTAGGATGTACACCAGAGGTTTTGTGAGATTTCTTGGATACTATTATGTGGCTAGATGTTATGATGATTCTTGTGATTCAAATTGGAGTTTATACTTATGAGATTTGTTTTGTGAGCATTTATGTGTATTTGGATTTAGTTTGATCCATCTTGTTATCAAGTTGCCTGTTAAGGAACCAAGTTTGATCTTTATGGGTGTTGTGGTATGGGACACAACTATGTTTTTATGTGCTTAGGAGAGGTTGTCTAGGTACATGACTTGGGAGTGGCTTGCATAGGGGTCCGGGACCCAAAGTGGTCAGTACCAGAGTAACCTAATGCAAGTTATGTAATAAGTGATAACCTAGTAATTAAAACTTTTGGGGGGAAAACACATTAAAAAGATAAGTTAGAGATATTTGATCTACCCATGCCTTTACTGCTTGTATAGACTAAGGATGGGAATGAGATGAATGCCTCATCTTCTTGAGAGGACTTTCTAGTTTCCATATGTGTGATGTTGAGGGTCCGGGGTTCATAGTAACCAGTCCAAGGTAACTCAATGCTTGCGGGTCCGGGGTCTATTAAGAGATCAGTCCAGGGTAACTCAAGCAGCCATCTGATGACACTCCCTAGTATGTAGCCTGAGTCTCCTCTGTAGATCTTGTGGACTTTGTGTATCTCTGATGGTGTACTTATTGTATGGTGGTGTATCTATTGTCGGATGTGTTTATTATGGTTATTTACTTTCATTGATGATGATTGGTGATTCATGGTTGTTGTACTTTTGACATGTGGCTTTTGACTTGAGATGATTATCTTTCGTTTACTTTATC
This sequence comes from Cupressus sempervirens, assembly GCA_028749045.1. NCBI lineage: Eukaryota > Viridiplantae > Streptophyta > Pinopsida > Cupressales > Cupressaceae > Cupressus > Cupressus sempervirens. The sequence goes on along the minus strand of CM053785.1, from coordinate 262,313,869 downwards.
TTATGATCTTGGTTCGTGTATGATGTTTGGTTATGTAGTGTCGGTATTGGTTTGAGTGTTCTTACTTTTGGATTATTTTATCTTCTTGAGTAGTATGTGTTACCTTTGAGGTAGTTTTGGCTATTAGGGGTACCTTGCCTAGGAATGTTTTATGTTTGATTAGCTGTTTGTGAATCATTCATTATCTTCCCTGCACGGTGGGAGTGGAAGCCTAACTAGGTAACCACGTGGTCGGGAGGTAGTGTCTTCTTACCATTTGGGTCCCCCTTCACATTGCTAGCTATTGGATGTTCGTTGCAGAAGATGTACCTTTATCATTCTTATTTCTTATCTCAAAGACTTCTTTTCAGATGATGTATATATGCTATCATGTATTCTGATGTATTGTATCTATTTTCACATACCCTGCGACATGTGCAGTGGATGTTATTAATTGGATGTACTTTCATTGTGTTAGATATACTTATGCATTTGCTTATGCAATTATGTATCTGTTATTCCTTTTATGATCTTGAGACATTGTACTTGGAACTTAAACTAATTAATTTAAAACTATTAAATGCGACTCAACGTAAAGGAACCTTTGAGGAATTGAAACTGTATCTATATTTGCATATGTGTACTTGATGTGTATGTTCATATTGCTTCCGCATTAATGTTATCTTGATGTTGTTTAAAACTTTTTTAAAAAAAATAGTTCAGTAAACATTGTAACATGTTAAGTTTAATTCTCTTGGGTTCCCGAGCAGGGCGTTACATGTTTAATATAAAATTAGTACATGAATGAGCAGATGCAAAATTGTCAAGTGAACCCTTTAAAGAAAACTATCAGGATTACATTCAACTCTCCCTTTATGCCAGCATTACAAAAAAAAGATAAAACTCTGCAACCCCAGTGTCACTCATATAAATGGCCAACCTCTATTGTATTTCCATATTCCTCGACGGATAATTTGTTGAGAAAGATGCATTTACTAGTTCCAGAATATGTCTACTTTTATACCTGTTTTTTTAATCACCAATAATGGATAAACAAAATTTCTTCAAGATTTAACTTCTTTACCAGAAACATGTTTTTCCAAACTGAGAAAACAAATGAAAGCATCACAGCCATCTACTAATAGTGGACCTCCATGTAAGGCTTATGAGTTTATAAACCAAGATAGATTACAAAGAATTTTAAAATGAAAAAAAATATGCCAGAAGTAACTAGAGCTATTGTCAACTTGCCAAGTCCATTACAGTTGCTTTGAGGCTAGATTTGAAATCTTTCCTATAACATTACAATATTTTTGAAACAATATAGTGAGTAAAGCTATCGGGTAACACTACATTGCAAATTTTTGAAACAAAATAGTGAGTACAGCTATTGCATAACACCTTGCATACAAATGTTGTCAAATAACATTCATACCTTCAAATTGAAAATGAACGAAATGGAAATTTTATGACTATCAACAAATACTGGACTTCCAAGGAAAGATTGGAAGTTCATAATCAATGGTACATAAAAATAAATAATAAATAATATTTTAAAGAAAAATGCCTGGTGTATCAGAAGCTCTTATAGCAGCTGACTGCAGCTTAAAAACAGATATGCCAGAAGTAATTATATTAAGGAGCATCACCTTGCCACGCCCATACTATATCCTTGAGACCAGGTTTAAGATCTTGCTGAAAAAACTTTTCATAGGAAGAAGTCTCACCACCTGTTTTCTTCATCTCGACAACAAATAAAGAAGATGTCACTTCAAAAATCTCTATAGAAATATATAAAAGCTCTCTTCTCCCTTCCTTTGGTCCTTGCAACTTCACTTTGCAATCAATCTTTTTGACATTGAATTTCACATTTTTGGCTATCTCTTCAAGCTTTGAAATTATCATTGAAGCTGGCTGCATGGATGTGAAGCGTATCTCATCTTTAAATTTTTCCTTTTCCTCAAAAAGGCCAGATAAATCAAAGCCTCGTGAAAGAGAAATGATGTCAAATGCATTAAACAATGATGGTTTCTCTTCAAGTGCTTCTGGTCCTTTCTCAGCACTGCTGGGGTTGATGTTAGATGCATTAAATACTGAATTTAAATGAGCAAGGCTGCTAAAATCATCATCTTCCTTATCTAATTTAGCATGTCGTATACCTTTCTTAAACCATGAAACTTCCATCAGCTGAGGAATTGAAATTCGTGTTTTGGGATTTGGATCCAAGAGCTTTTTTAGCAGCTTGCATACCCCAGCAGAAAACCACTCTGGACAATGAAACTCTCCCTTGGATATCTTCCTGTACATGTGCACAAAATTATCATCACTAAATGGCAAATAACCTGCCACAAGAACAAATAGAATAACTCCACATGACCATATATCTGCTTTGACACCTTCATAGCCTTTACTCTTAATCACCTCAGGAGCAACATATGCTGGAGAACCACAAGTTGTGTGCAATAACCCATCTGCCTTAAGTTGTTCTGAAACTGCACTCAAGCCAAAGTCAGCAACTTTGAGGTTCCCACATTCATCAAGAAGGATATTCTCAGGCTTCAAATCCCGGTGGTAGACACCTCTGCAGTGACAGAAGTCTACAGCATGAATTAGTTGCTGGAAGTACTTCCTTGCAATATCCTCTCTAATCTTTCCCTTGGCAATTATTTTGTTGCAAAGTGTTCCTCCTCTGACATACTCCATTACAAAATAGATCTTCTCTTTGCTTGCCATGACCTCATGAAGCTGCACAACATTGGGATGTCTCACTTGTTTCATGATATATATTTCACGTTTGATTTGATCAGTCATGCCAATTTTTTGGATTTTCTCCTTGTCCATTACCTTTATGGCAACAGTTTGCTCTGTTTTAAAATTCCTTGCTAAATACACTTTAGCAAACGCACCTTGTCCCAACAGCTTTCCTAATTCATACTTTCCCATCAATATATTACTTCCTTTGGTTTCTATTTTTGCCATAATCGACCCCTTTCTCACCAGGACTATTATTTATTTAATAGTTAATAATAAAAAAACTTAAGATAGAATATCTTACTCAATCATCTTGGCAGTAGCAAGAACCTAACCTTCTCCAGAGTTGAGCTCTTTTGAACTACCTCATTCACACGAGTTGGTTCATTAAACCTTTGATGAGAAAATTGCTGCCATAAACAACTTGGCTGTACTCCAGTAACCTTTTCTGGAGTTACACCATTGGCAGTTAGGCCCAAAATATTAGCATAGAAACACATCTTTCTGCATTCCCTGTGGGTAGATTTTACTGAAACTCTTGCCAAATGTCAACTGTTTGAACACCACAAAACTCAATCTACAGAAAGCTGAATCATAACTAATGATTATTTGGCCACAGTAGAAATCATCCACTCAATTTTTGTTGTTGCTACTGTCGTTGAAGTTCCTGAAGAGCGAAAAAAGAAACTAGTAAGCATAATACTTCAGAATGAGAAAATAATTAAATCATGGTTCGAACATCCTATGTAAATTTCCCTAAAACAAGTTATAAATAAATAAATAAATTATCATAACCCTGACGAGAAAAACAATTTAAGTGCCATCTTCTCACTTTTAAAATATAAAGAGTTCAGAGAAGATCGCAGAAAGTGACATAATTGATTTTTCTGAGTTCAAGAAAATTGAAACTTTGCTGTTAACAAAAATCAGCATTATCTTCAGCCAGAAAGCAAAAGCCAAATATTTAACATAGTCTGTTAGAAATAGCAACACAAACAATTAGAAAAGCCAAACAAAACTATCATACTATAATGTTCCACAATTTAGGCAATGCCTTTGAAACAAACTCAAATGAGCAGCATAAACTTATGACTTATGACTACAAATTACAATGATTGACAAACTTCCAAAGGTTTTACATTTCATAAAGAGTCATTTCGACAAAGTCTTAAGCATATTTGTGGTCCAGCATTGAACTTTCGTCATATATTTAAACATGCTTTAAATAGATGAAAAATTTCATCATAAAGTTGTTATTCAAATGAACAAAGATAATGATTTCCAACACAAAATTGCATAAAATAATGCAAAGAAGAACTGCAGAAGAATTTGGAGCATTGTTTTTTTCTATTCCAAGTAGCTTCATAATAAGTTTACTTCTTCTCAAAGAATTTCATCTTGAAAGATGGATTCTAGCATCAGTATCATGTTCAAACTTTTATTAGTTCAAATTGTTTGGCCAATTTAAACCTGTTTTAGTATATAAACTTCTCCTGATAGACAAACATTGATTTAAATAAATCAAATTTGCCTATCTTTTTTTATCTGCAATTTGGTTGATTACAGAAGTAAAAAATATTTAGGCGATAGCTTTATTCCTTTCATTTTTGCTTCTGTGGATCAGGCAAGCAATTTCTGCTATTGACCTTTAAATGATAAATTTGCAGGAGGTTCTTAGCGTTCAGGTGTTCAGTTTTTGAGTTTAGTTCTTTCTTCAGAGGTATTAATCATATAGGATGAATCAATCATTTACAGGATTTTAATAATTTATTAGTGGGAGTCTCAGCAGCCTTGGGTTTGGTGTCCTTTTGTCTCATTTTCAGTTCTTGAGCTTTGGCTTGTCCCTATCTGTCAAGACTGTTCTCTTCTGGTAGAAGGATGGTGTTCGGAAACTAGCATGTGTATCCTATGTTTTAAGTGTGCTTATTGCAACTATTTCCATGTAAAAGTAATGTAAAAATCCTATTATGAATGCAAGATATTTATTTGATAGAATTGAATTCCGAGGACATAAAGCAGGAAGACTAGATGTCAGATAGTTCTGAAGATTTCTAAAGCAAAGTATAATGTAAGGAATGATTCATCCCACAAAGAAAGAAATACCAACTATTTTTTAGTTCTTGAGCTTTGGCTCGTTCCTATCTGTCAAGACTGTTATCTTCTGGTAGAAGGATGGTGTTCGGAAACTAGCATGTGTATCCTATGTTTTTAGTGTGCTTATTGCAACTATTTCAATGTAAGAGTAATGTAAAAATCCTATTATGAATGCAAGATATTTATTTGATAGAATTGAACTCCGAGGACATAAAGCAGGGAGACTTGATGTCAGACAGTTTTGAAGATTTCTAAAGCAAAGTATAATGTAAGGAATGATTCATCCCACAAAGAAAGAAATACCAACTAATTATCAGAAACAGTATACAGACGGGGAGCATGCTCCTCTGTATCTGCAATCTTCAGTGAAAAATTTAATAATTTATACATTCTGACTGTAATAGTGACTAAACTATTCCCTTATCCATTTATCCATGCATTCTAACTTATGTGGTGTCCCCATCCTTGTACTAAATAAAATTGGCTTTTGAAAACTTCCAGAATAGGTTTCAAGACAATGATAATTGATGAACAATCTGACAAGTGGCTGGCATGAAGAAGCTGTTTGTAGACATGTAGTAGCTGCACTCACGAGTCACAGGTAATGTCATTAATTTGTCAGCATTTTATTTGAAGATTCCGATTACAGTAAGTGGATTTTCATATGTTTTGTTTTCACTTTTCAGCAATAAAAATTACAAAGCACAAGGAATGGTTGTGTATACCACTTTGTCAATCCATCTTGACAAGTTCAAGGAAAATCTGGAATTAATGATGGTCATCTTTGTCTGATTCAATGGGACGCATAGGAGTTCATATCTAAAGCCAACCAATCAATTGTTTCAAGATGAGCTTTCATATGCATAGGTGGCATCACAGCTCAAGCAAGGCTTGCTCCTAAACTTAGGAAATTTTTCAAAAAACCCTCTACAACTTTCAGTGGTTCATGTATTTTATCAGTTTTAGGATTTATGATGGTGCGTAGGCAGTATCCCACAGATGGGAAGGTATTTCTGAAAGAGCACCCCACTTTGTCATGATAAGTACAGTGAGTTGCAGAGAACAGTGATAGCAATACAAAACAATGAAATCTTCTCAAGTAAGATGAGTTCAACTGATCAATCAACAGGGCTTAAATAGTAAAGTTGCAGTTCCAAATTCCTAAAATATATTACTGTCTTTTATTGATTATTGATTAGCATACTGAATCCAGTGCCTGTGTATACGCAATATGCAACAATAAAGACTGATATTAAGTATTTATTGATTGTATGTGAGTCTCATTTAAGTCGGTTAGTCTAGATATCACTGTTCCTACAAATTCTCTGGATGGAAGCAGATTTCTTTGTGTCTTCATATGGTCAGACATATAGATATAATTATTTTTTAGGTGAAAAATCATACGCCTCCTAGGTAAGCCCCAACTTTTTAACCATCAAAATAAGAAAAACCAGGAAATATCCATAACACAAAAGGAAGTGGAAATTGTGTGGGGATGAATAAATGTGGTAAATCATAAAGCAAATGAACTTTCATAATCAAGTCCACACACAAACCCATTAATAAACATGTTTTACTTCATAATTATTTATGTATATCTATTCTAGACTTGACATACCTTAATGGATGAGCTAGTGAGCAAGTCCTGGATGAATTTGAACTCCATGAAAAATGGGAGAATGTTTTCCTACAAGGCAGTGATTATTTATTACATTGAAATTTTATATCAAACCCCAATCAATATTTGAACTCTTGGGCACATTTGTGAGCATCGATAAATGCATTAAAAACCACCAAGATACATGTCAAATTGTTAAATTGAATAATTTATCAGACACTATACTCAGTTCAGTGAAGCTTAACAAACAAGTGTAGATGCACACCCTTTTAGGGAATGGGTTTCAAGTTTTCAGATTGAGTTCAGCTATTACTAATATATTGCAAGTGAACAATCCCTAAGCCCCTACACATCCCAAATCAGTGCTCTCAATTAGGAGAATTTTCTGCCATTATTAATTTAATAATTTCATAAAAACATTCTCAAAGTTCTTGTTTGAATTTGATATTATCATTCTTTCACATTTTTTGGATGAAGGTGGATTGATTTGGTTTCTTTAGTTGATCAACACTGCCAAAAACATTGATAGATGGAAAGATAACCCCGAATGATCATCCCAATTATTGAACTACACAAAAACAGCAATAACTGAGAAGACATTGAAATTGATCAAGTAGGATAAGCTCAAATAAAAAATGAATGCGGATCTCAAAGAAAATCTCTAGTTAAGTTTACAAATGCATAATACATATTCATGTGCAATATTTAACACTGAAACAAAAAAGCCATGATATTCAAATCTACTTAATTATTTTAAAAAATCCTTGTCAATCTTTAATAGCTTGATTATTCATTATACTATCTATATTCTTGTGATGAAGTAGATTGTTCTGATTCTCGGTTGATCCTCCCCTCAAATGTGATTTTTGGACAGGTGGTCAAAGGGTCGTCTTCTAAGAATCTAAAGACAGGTGCCATTTTTCAGCCATCATGTCAAGAAAATACAAAAGAACATTAACAGAAAAAGACTCCAATCATGTCAATTAAATGGGCTCAAGTGATCAATCATTGGAGTTTTTGTTGCAGATCCCCCTGTTTGAACCCTAACGAGACATGATATGGAAAATTTGGCAGAAGAGATGCTCCTCATTGTACCATCTATGATTTCTACAATTTGGCCAAATCATTTATAGAAGGACAATTTTGTTTTGTTCTTCATCATTCTGGTGATGGATCATAGAGTGTAACCCAGAGTAAATTGATATAAAATCTTGACACATATATGTACCAGAAAATCACTACTATCATCCTAGTGACCATTGAAATATCACGTCTTTAGGCATCAATCTGATCAAAGGGATGACCTAAGGTTGTATAGCAATGGAACTTTAACTGCAGAACCCAGCTTCAATCTCTGAGCGAATATTAAATTGTTGAAATGGAGGAATATACAGCATTCAATGGTTTGGTCTACCTCAACAGCCAATGCTAGGATGCAAATCCTTAAGGAAAAGTATCGCATCCAAGTTTCAGGTTCAAATCTCCCGGAGACTGATAGATTGTTGAAACATGAGGAGGTTTAGTGTACCTCAACAGAAGAAGATGCAATCCTGACTGAAATTGTGTCATTCCAGCCAGACGACCAAAACATCCTAGCGATTTTAAATTCTTGAAACTGGGAAAGGTTCAGTGAATGTCAATAAACAAGGCCAGGTGCAAATCCTCAGTGAAAGCATGGATGGCATCTAAGCCGCCGTTTCAACTGCCTAGAACCTATTGAGTTGTTGAAAATGAGGAAGGTTCAGCATACCTCAACAGACAAGACCGGGTACAAATCCTGAGTGCCGGCATCCAAAATGCAGATAAGCCCCTCCCGTTTAAAATGAAACATTTCAGTGATTGACAGAAAAAACACTTTGCCTTTCTAGATAACAATCGGAATATTGCTAAATCAAAACAAAAATGTCACATTAAAGTCCACAGATAATCCCCAATCAGGACTAATGCACGGGCAAATTTGCAGGCATCTATCAATAAATTATAAAAATGAGAAAACTGCAAAATTTATATCAGAAAATAATTAACTAACAAATCTATTGATACTTTAAACTCGAAATATTTGAGAATTGAAATACTTAGGTTTCACATGAAAACAAAAACCCTCTTACATTACAGATGAAAATCCTCCTGATGTAAATGCGGTGATGCAGACATAAGGAAACGATAAGAGTGATAAATTTCTGAGAAAAAACTACAAAACAAATCACATACTCTTCAAACCAGCTCCGAAATCCTCCTAAGCGAATCAATCAAATTCTAACGAATAAAATCTTCATAGGCAACTGGACCAAATTCTCTCCATAAAAAAGAAACCAAATTTTACCGTTATACATATCCATGAGGGAGCAACTTGCCCAGAAATCGAATTTACCTCTTCAAAATCCCCGCAAAATCAGCGTTGAACGTCAAAATACAGCGCCTACGCGGTGGAGGAGTTTAACATGCTACTTAATTTTCTGAAATATATTCTTCGTAGGTTTCTTTCCTGCACTCGATTTTCGAAATATACAAATAATTACTTATCAATGCTGATTAAGATCCACGTCATTTTGATGAAACGGTATGTTTCATGAGTCATTCACGCTTCGAGAATTTCGTCGGCCGTGGTGAACTGCTTTTGTGTTTTTAATTTTTTTAAAATTACCAAATTTATTCAATGCTGATTAAGATCCACGTCATTTCCACGAAACGGTATGTTTCATGAGTCATTCACGCTTCCAAAATTTCGTCGGCCGTGGTGAACTGCTTTTGTGTTTTTAATTTTTAAATTACCAAATTTATTTGTAAATATATCTAATTAAAAATAATGGCATTATTTTTATAGATCATGCTCAAGATATGTACAGATTATGCTGAAGATACGTATGCCACTTGTCATCCCTAGAACATGTAATATTGATATTATTATATCATATAGTTTTTATTTATATAATTATAATAATTATTAAAATTATCGTATTAATATGATTATTATTATATTATTATTTTTATATTGAAAAGTGAAAAAAAATGTGCATCCACTTCTTATAGAATGATAGCATGAATGATTGTGGAGTGATTAACAACACACTAGAAAAGGTGTTAGTCATTACAAGTCAAGATTACAAAGGGTACACAATCAATAAAACAATTTTTTTTTAAGGCTCCACAGAACAAAGGGTCACTTGCAGCATTGTGACTACGAACAATACACTTACAACACTTTCAACATAGTGGCCAAAAGGAGGCCATTAAGAAGAGACAACTAGCACCCAAACAAGGGGGCCAAAATAACTGAGAGATTTGAAAGGTTCCCTCAGCCTTTAGAAAGGATAGCAAAGGACGACACCCTAACAATTAGAGCACTTTCCCCCATTTGCAAAACTCCTAACCCAACAATAAACTAGGAGCCTATCTCAATAGGAGTAGAAAAGGAAGAAATAAACACATTGGAGAGCCGATTGTAAATCCCTTCCTTGTCCAAGCAACCATAAAAAGGAGAAGACCATCCAAAGTTACAAAACTCCTCCTCCATGTAGTGAATCCTCGCCTCCATAGGATACCCATCCACCTTTATAGAACTGGTGAAAGAAGAAAAAACGAGCACACCCAATCCTTACCACGGCCAACGAAAAATATCCCACCACAATTGGGTCTAGCATAGCCCCATTATCAACTACACATTTCAACCTAAAACAATCAAAGACCAAGATGTGCCCTTGAAAATTATTGGCAATCAACTAGCCACCAAAAGAAATAAGGCCATTGTCCATTTCTACAAGGATGGACAAACTAAATAGAATACATATGCAAAAAAGAGAACGAAACTCAATATTAATAACAACATCCATCATGACCTAGCTACAAAGGGAAAAGAAACTCAACCTGAGAACCTAGGGTAGGCACATGTGGAGAAGCAAAGAAGATTTGTAAACATCCTTCAACCCCTTAATAAGTTGGAGCCTCACATTTTTCATTAATCGGAATACAACCCACAACACCTCTAGTCAGGATCCAAAAATTGTAAGTAGAAGAAGCAACACATATTTTTTACAAGACTTCCAAATACATAAGAAACACCCAACCTCACTTTTCACGCCATAGGAATAACAATGTCAATAAATTGAAGGTGATATTTGTAAAAAACCATGTATACAGACAATATCTCCACAAATGCTAAAATCTCTAGGTTTGGGAAAATTAAAAAGAACAAGATCAAAATCCAAAGAGTAGGCACAACCTCACCAAAGGAAAATAAAATAGACCTACTCTCAAGTGGGGCAAAGAGCCATATCCACCTCACAAGCACTCCACTTTGGTAGGTAAACTCTTATAAAAAGAACACAAAACCATAACAATGGTGTAATGCCCCACTCGTGAATCCTTGAAAACAAGGATATAAGATACACTAGCACATTTTTTTTATTAATTAAAACATACAAACATGCGTACATCAATCACCATGATTATAAGAAGGAGACTTAATCAACCAACCAAAGATTCTCAAGGGTTTCGTTACTTTCAAATGCATATATTTCCATCTCAGTGATTAAACATGCAAGATACATTTTATTATCCAATTTATCATTAATTACAATATTCATTTTTAAGCTCATATAAGATTTCATAAATGATTAGGCATACAAGTTCATTTCTAACTAAAATGTAGAAATAACACAATGACCTTGCTATCCCACCCAAAGTGTCTAAAAATTGAATTGTTCTTAATTGGGAGGATAAAACATCCAAAAGGGTATCCAAAAATCCAATTCCTGAATTCTAAAAAGGTCTAGAAGTGCTAACTATTTAAGGTACACTAATCTTCCTACAAAAATGTGTAATGAAACCCCTAAAGGGGTGAGATACAAGATCTTATCACGCGATACAATGCAAGAAACTGGAAAGATACTTTTCTAGTTAATGGTGCAATGAAATACATTATACATCTCATCATGCGATACAATGCTTCAACTGCATGTAATGAGATGTCCTTATTGCATGTGATGAAATGAAAACTAGCATTTCATCATGCAATAAGATGCATCAAAGGGGTGTGGCAAAACACCCAAATCAATGTGAAAAAGTAATAGAAGTTAAAAACATCAGGAGACCTCTACACTTGGGAGCACCAGAAACATATGAATTGAGGAGATAAGCACTCAATCGTACCTCAAATAACAATACATCATATAATCCATTAAAATGTATAACTAATTAGATACAAGAATAGCTAAGTATAATATGAGTAATCTAGACCAAGAATGCAAGTACAAAGTAGAATCAAGATGACAAGAGAAGGAGGGATAAGTCAATAAGATCTTGCATCTAGAAGATAGCCTTCCTTGTTCTCTAATCCTTGATAGTGGTATAGGTAGCAATGCCCCTCAACAACATGAAACCCATAGGCCCACCCTGTTATGCTCATGGAGATAATGAACTTATCACAATCACAAAAGATAAAGGCATCCAAGGCTAACACATGCACCAATCAAGCAAGACACAAGAACTCAATGATCATGATGCAATACTTGATATATCAAGTCACTAGCTAGACTCACTATAGAATACCTATACGGGAACTCTAGTGGAGTGTAATTACTTGGCTTGTACTAGCCCAAGATATAAAGTGATGTGCTCCCTCAAGAGACTTCATATTGTGCCTTCACACCAACTTTTCTAGAAGATTGGTGACCATACAAACACTTTTTCCTCAAACCAAATCATGCATGAGACTAGCTAGTGTACAAATACCACACCCTCGCACCAGCTCCCTCAATGCATTTAATAATTATACACGTGTTCTCTTAACTTGCATTAAGTTTTATTATTCCATGTGTTTAATTTGGTTATCATCTATTCAAAACCTCTTCAGATTACCTTGTTAGCCACTTCTAGGTCAGGGTATCATGAGAGAAGCCACTCTACAAATTTTCTTATACATACCCATGCTCATCACACAATTATTACCTACAGGAAATGTGAATTCCCAAACCAATCTCCAAATGCACAATCACTCAACTAGTTTAAATCCAGCAGTTTGGGTCTCACAAGACCCACCATAGGCACACACGCGTGCTTAGGGTGGGTACAACCAAATTCATGTGAAACCATGATAAAACTTATAGACGGGTTGGATTCATGAAATGCAAAAAAAGATCCAAGTATGAAAAATCACTTGACTTGTCATTTTGCCAAGCATAAAGATTTTCCAGTGAATCCAAAATCCACAAAATAAAATGATAGCATGAATGAAAGCATTGAGTATAATCCATTTCCATTATCTAAACATACACTACAAAAATCCCAATAAAATATATTGTCCCAAACCAATATTAAGAGGGCCCCTACATTTGTAATATGCCCTTAGATGATACATGTCAAGGGTGACATAATACTTTGAAGGTCAAAGAGATTTAGAGTCCTATTTTCTTACTTAACCTTTACTCTTTGAAATAGGTGAAGGGTTCCTTGAGTTTTAGCTACATATGTTGCTGCTAAATCCATCTCTGCATTGAATGAACTTTTCATTCGTCGAAGCTCCTATTGAGATTTTTGTATTGTTTTCTCTAAATCATTTGTAAATAAACTTGGATCAGACACCTTTTATAGTGCATGTGTTATGGCCTTAAGTTCCTTGATCATTTCATCCTTTATCTCTTGTAGTGTCTCTTCTTTCTAAGCTCGATGAAGCTTACGAGCTACTCAATTTTATTTGCTTTGACTTTCTTTTTTGTTATTCTTGGTATCTTTGACTTGTTCCTCGATATTGTCAATTAAATGAGTAAGTTGTCTGATTAGAACAATGTTAGGATCATAGGTGGTCTCTAAAGCTATCTCTATAACTAATTCTCTGGTCTTGACTATTATTCTAGCCCTTTATTACATCTCTTACTCATTACCTTGAGCTTTCTACTCTTCTGATTTAGCCTTGAGTATTCCTTACTTTCTAGAAGGCTCATTTTCTTTATTCTTGTCTTTATTTCCATAATTAATTCATCAAGTGAATTCTTCTCCAGTTTAGTCTCTACATCACACTAAAATAATTCTCCTTCATCCTTTGAATTATATGATAAGGATGATGAGGGTGACATACACTAACCCTTCAATTTTATTTTCCTTTCTGGTTCACTTCCTTCTATCCTCAATTTACTTAGAGAGGACTTGGTTCTTACACTTCTCTATTCATGTGTTTTTCTTTTAAACACTTTGGATCTTGATGGTGTCACTTCTCTCATAGGGGACTCTAATTCTCCATGTTTCACTTCCTCTACTATTGTGTCAGACATTTCTTTTTCCAGTGACTCCTTCAATTCATCACTCTTTTTAAAGAGTTTTCTCCTTTGGGGGTCCATCTTTCCTGACTAGGACCTATTTTGTCTTAGGTGACTTCATTTTTGGTTCCTACTCTTTATCTAGGGATGACTCAACTACTTATGTAGCTATTATGATGGTTTTTTCTATCTCCGACTAAGTCATGATGACATGTGACTCAACTCTATCTTCACTTAATTTCCTTATAAAATCCATCATAGGTTTTGTGTCCTATGCAATTAGTGGAACACTATTGTCTCATCTAGAGTGTAGATTTTGAATCTCTAGTGGACATTGCTACTCTAGTGGCTTGGGTGACCTTTCCTTAGTTATTTTGCTTTATTTCTCCTGACTAGATTTTAGTAGTGCTTTAGGTGTCTCCATGGCGATTGTCTCTTGTGACACTTGTTCTCTTATTGGACTTGTTGAGGTTTCAACTTTTCCTACTTCACATGTTTCTTTTTCTTTTCCTTTTTCATCCTTCTTTCCTTTCTTTTTCTTGGCCTCTTCAATTGTACTTTTTCCTTTTGAGTCTCATTGTTCCTTGTTGACTCCTTGCTTGTTCTTTATAATGAACTTGTTTATCTCCTTGGCTACCCCCTTCCAATTCTTAAATGAACTCTCATGATATTCTTTTAATTGATGGGTGATTATCCTTGATATGTTTTCTTGCATACTTAAGTCTTGTTTGTACACTTCTATTAGTGTTGTTTTGCAAATTTCATCTAAATCAGGTTTCATTTTGGATATAATATCATTAAGTAACTTTATGAATGTTTTTACACCAACTCTCCATTTTTCAAGCACTCCTAGTTCCTTAGGGAATTTACTTCTAATTTTTAATGGCCTTTTTCCAATAGTCCTTATGCTTACTAGTACCATAGGGTATGTGCAGGATCATGGTGTGCCAAAAAGTGGCGATGTGAAAAAAAGAGAGTTTGAAGACGCCTAAAAGCGCTTCAAAATCCGCTTTGACTTTTTTTTCACCTATCTAAGAACCAAACTTGGAAGGTAAGGTCGAGCCTTATTGGATATCCGATTTAACATCGAATATTCGATTTTAAATTAGATATTCGATATGATATCGGATATTCGACATGTGACTGGATATCTGATAATTAGAGTAATAATATTATACTGCTATTATTATTATTATTTAATATTATTATAATTATTATTATTATTTAATATAATGTTATTTAATAATAATATTTAATATGATATTATTATTATTTAATAATAATATTATATTAAATAATAATAATATCATATTAAATATTATTATTAAATAATATATCATATAAAAAATATTATTATTATTATTATAATAATTATAATAATAATTATTATACAATAATATAATAATAATATTATTATTATATTATAATCATATAATATTATACTATAATAATAATATTATAATGTATTATATTATAATAATATATAATATTATAATATTATAATGTATTATATTATAATAATATATGATATTATAATAATATATGATATTATAATAATATAATATAATATTTAATATATTATAATATATAGTAATGTAATATATATATATATATATATATAAGATATAATATAATAATAAAAAGTAATATCTTATAATATAATATATAATAAAAAAGTATAATATATTATAAATTATAATAATATAGTATAATAATAATATTATTATATAATATAATATTTTATATTATAATATATAGTAAATTAATCTAATATATATAAAATATAATATAAAAAATATATAAAATGTAATATAATGTAATATATATTATATGTTATATGTTATATTATATATATATTACACTCATTATATGTTATTGCGGCCATATCGGATATCCGATGTTATATCAGATATCCGATACCTGTGCATTGGATTAAATAAAATCACAAACTTGCAGGCCCTCATTTTACGTGAATTTGGGGCCAATATTACTGCTATCGATCGGATATCAAATATTTAGGTTTTTTTTTTTTCCCCCAACTCATTTTTAACCTAAATTTAATAGATTTTAGGATGATTTTGTTTGTTTTAGTTGAATCTAGGGTTTTTTTGACAAAAATGGTTAAAATTTAGATTTTTTTTTTAATATATATTACGTTTTGCAATTCAATAGGAATGGCTTATCAGAATGATGACACTGAGGCAGGGAATAATATTCCTCGTAACCCACCACCAAACAATCCAGTATCCCCACAAAACCATCCACGTATACCTCCTCAAAACCCTCCTCGAATCGAGGATTTGATAAATGAAAATCTTTTTGAGTTGAGAGGTTTGCATAGAACATATAATAATGTACCTGCACTGGCTCCTATGTTATCCACGTTAAACACCATAGTGGATAACATTGAAACCCTTACGAACCAAAAAAATGCCGCTCTTCATTAGCGTGATGAAATGCACCAGATGTTTGATGATGGTTTGGATTATGATGAGGTCGTGGCCCTCAACATAACCAAAGACAATTTGGCTAGCCTTTTTGCTAACCCAAAAACGGGTATACTAGTTGACCCAAAAAAAACCAAACTATTGATTAAATGGTGCACAAATGACGCCATACGTGCAAATTTTTGGGATCGTTGGTGGATGGTCTTTGATATCCCTCCACATGGAAATTTAGACATACCATTTTATTTCCTTAGAAAATTATATGTAGAATTTGTGTTGAAACTTAAAGTGAACTATTGGAGCATGAAGCCCAACATGGGCTTAGGACTAGGAGCTCCTCAGGATAGACCCTCTTCCTAGCGGAAGAAACTTGGCACTTTCCCCCCCCCTGATATCTCCCCCCCTCCTCGAGTGTAGCATCCAGATATTATGGCAGAGGCTAGCTCTCAGACCATCAGAGCCATTCATAGGCTGAGTAGCCTAATGATATCTCAGGCTAGGTCATTCCTGCCTCCTTGTGTTGATGATGTTGGTGCCAGTTCATCATTGGCTAGCTCATCACACATTTGTGTGCCTCACACTTGCATTACATGCAAGAATATTTTCCTGGGTCCCATAGGTGATCTTCTTGAGTATCATTTTGTATTAGACAAGGATACACCAGATGCACATGCAGAGGCTACAGACCCTGATGTGAGAGAGGAGGGGAATGCAGAGGCATGGACTCCTTCGGTGTTGGTACGTGTATACATTTTTTTGTTATGACATATGCAATTTAAAGTTAATTTTTATAATAGAGTAATTTTAATTTTTAAGCCATACTGACTTTTACATGTATGTGATCTTCATTCATGTTTAGTTGATGACCAAGGAGGAGCTCAGACAGATAGACGATGCTACACTCTCAACCATTTCATTTGGCCTTGAGACATCTATGATACATTATGTTGTGTTCGCATTTTTTTATTCTATTTGATATTGTAGCATATATGGTTGCTAATCTTTCTTTTATCTTGCAGATACCGCCTGCCCCGAGGGGACAAAGTGCAGGGGGTGAGCTAGCATGCACTGACAAAAGAAAGGTAATTAGATGTTTTCTAATTGATTAAATATCAATGCATTCTTGTAAAATGTTTGTGGTAATCTCATTTAATTAAATTCTTTATTTTATATAGGGTGTGGCTACTGGCGATGAGCCTGTATAGATTCAGCGTCCTAGATCATCAGGAATTTCCATTCGCACATAGAGCCCCATTGTATGTATAAGTATCATTTATTTTTTATTTTTCTTATTGATGCAAAGGAAAGTATGATTGTTGTTCCATACAATTTCTATGATTTTTTCCATACCAATAATGATTCATGTCTTGCATATGTTCATTACAACTTAAATAGGCTTATATGCACCTGTCCAATCGACCAAGTTGGTTACAAAGGTTTATTTAATCAAACAAATACCAAATTACTACTTTCTCTCCAAAACTAATATGACCGTTTGAATTTGAAATTCAAATTTCAAACTATAGTTTTATGCATTCCCTAACTTTCTAAACTATTCCATTGACTCAAAATTGGTCATATGGATTTATTAAATGCAACTAAGTATGAAACTATCCTAAGACTACCCCATATGGCTCTTTTGGCCATTTTACATCATGTTGCCCTTAGGTCCTTACTAGAACTTTTATGACTTTTGTCTTTCAAAGTACATTGTTTATTACATAATTCCATTATTGGTTTTAATATATCCCAATTAACAATCAATGATGTCTTTGATCCTCTATCTTCATCTAGTACCAAGGCTCTCTTAGATGATTTAATAGGTGCCCCTACACCAAACACCCCACCTTCAAAGCAACTCTTGTCCCAAGAGTTAAGGGGTACTATCTTCTTTCCTCCCATCCTTCTAGAGGGGTGTTTGCAACTTTGCACCTGCAATGTATTACCCTGCACACCTGCATACAAATCATTAGAAACAAAAAGCATTGGATCCTTGTTAGCAGTCATGGTAACCTTACTGCCTGCTGATTATGAACAGTCATGTTTTATCATTGACAAAGGCTGAATAACTTGTTGTCTGAGGTCATGCTAACCTTGTCTCTTATCCTCCATGGATATGTTCACTTCTTTGTTCACTCAAGTCACCAAAGGACACCATACTATTACTATCATCACTCCTTTTGATGTCATTGTCTGCTTGTAAGCAGAATTTTGAGTTTTGTCTTGAACAATCTCATCCTTCATAACCAAAAGAGATGGCTTCAGTGGTAGATCTGTCATATCATGTTTACTCTCCCTTTGCTCCTACAAGTCCACAAACTCTTTCTTGTCAAAACAAATAACTCTTTCCTCATCATGACCAGTCAAAGGATTTAGCTTAAACTTCACACCATCTTTGTGTACTATATAAACATTTGATGAGCCAAAATGAATAATGTTCCTTGAGGCTTGTCAAGGCCTTCCAAGGATCACATGGCAGCATTTCATTAGAATAACATCACCTATAACTTGATCTTTATATTCTCCTATAAAGAAATCCACTATTGCTTTCTCCCTTACAATAATATTTTGTGCATCACTGACCCAAGATGCCCTATATGGTCTATCAATAGGATACTTCTTCAATCCTAGTTTATTTACCATTTCACAAGACACTAAATCATCAAAGCAACTAGAGTCTATTATCATCTTACAAATCTTACCATGGCTCATGCAATTTGTCCTAAAAATGGATGGTCTGGTCTCCTTTTGCTGCTATATTTGTGGTCCTCTTCTCACCATCAAAGATTCTCCTTCAAGTTTAGGGTCTGCATTATCGTACTTCTTTTCTTCCTCTTCTCCTTGGATCAAGGTGACTCTCCTCTCCTCCTTCCTGAAATCCACACCTTTCTCAGGGCACTTGTAGGATTGATTGCCTACTCCTCCACATGTGAAGCATTTACCTGTGAAAACACTATTACCTCTTCCACTTCCAAATCTTCCTCCCCTGAAACTTCCTCTTGTCTCAGATGTAATCTCTTTTCCTTTATCTTTGTCTTGATTGTTTGAAGTGTCAAACTGACTTCTTACACCTCTTCCTCTCATTGTTCCACCTCCTCTCTAATTTGCTTGTCTCTCATTCTTTCTTTTCAACTTCTCCTCTACCCGAATTGCCAACTGAAAACATTCGCCAAGTGTCCTTGGTACATTCAATCCTATTTCATCTTGAATATTGTACTTGAGGCCATTAATATATCTAGCCACCTTCTCATATTCATCTTCCAGTCCTCACCTAATACTCAGGGTATGGAATTGCTCAGTCTAGGACATGACATCCATATCCCTCTATTTCAAATTGTTCCTTCTTATCTTTATTTGGATTGCTAAATCAAATGGAAAGAATTGATTTCTCACCATGGTCTTCATTCTCTCCCAATCTAAAATCTTATTCAATCCCCTTTTGATGCAGAGTTTGCAGCAACTACCTTCCACAAGCCAATAAATGGTTGTCACAATCCAACTTAGGATTCTAGGACTTCTCACAAGTCCTCTTACCCACTCCAGGTATACTCAACCTCCAAGCCAAACAAGGCAATCCCACTTCAAAAGCCTCACCAACTGTCACTAGAAATGGAGACAATCATGGACATACTGTTCCAACCCAAAATCATCAATTTGTTTGGTTCCACCAAACTCTCAACACACCTTTGCACTTCTAGGCCTACAAACCTTGTAGCCTTCCAATTAGCTTCTTTGCACTTTTCTCCCAGTATCCCTTAATAGCATAGGGACTTCTCCATAGGTCCAAACACCCTTCTTGGCACCTACTAAGAATCCAAAAGATTTTGGGCTGATCTTGCTCCAGCACCCTCCAAACCGCTTCTTGGTACCTAGGCCTAGTTGATCAAGTTAGGCTAGGGCTTCAAGGAAGAATGGGCAAGGTGGGTTCCCAAGACCCAAAACACTTAAGGAGATCTCCAACACACTCAATGCATCCAACTCTAGCACTCAAACTAATCAAAAGTGCTTGCAACCATGACTATCACCAATTACCTTGCAAAAATCGATCAAGCACATGGGCTTGCTTGACCTAGGGCCAACTTGGAAAAATAGTTGCCCTTCTCTCCAGGCCTCCAACCTCTAGCATTATATTGCGTAGTCTCCTAACTTGAATATCCCTCAGTTTTAGAGGGTGCCACCGGTGGGAATGCAAGTTAGGGATGCATTTGTGGAAGGGTCTAGGAAACAAGGCTTTTCAGACCACCTTCTACTAAAATGTAGATAACTTTTAAACCCCAACTCTTTTTTGAGTCAAACCAAAACCAAAAGTTTCCTAACTCACCCTTAAAACTATTTCATACACTTAGCAATCATAAAATTTTCATATGGATCTATACTAGCGTAATAGTCGAGCGATTACTAGTAAATTTCTAGAAAATTGAAGTTTTTATTATTTTTTCTCCAAACCACGGTACACTCTGATCTCCCCCTTTCAACTGAGATCACATAGGACATATATAAAGGTCTACATGACCATTGGAACAACCATATAGGCGTTTCCAACCATAAAACAAATAAACAACCACTTTTTGCTAATACTATTTAGACTCTAAATACCCTATTCTAAGGCCTTTTGGTCCCATTGAGTCATTTGGTTTATAACCACACCAAAATGCTTGTGGTCCTTACATGTGCCTTTATTACAAAACATAGACCAACTTGTAAAATATGGACCAAACCTTTATTCCAACTTCCTAATCTACTTGAATCCTCGCTTTCATGGAGTGGCAAGGTGTCCAGCAACATAGATACTTGTTCCCCCCTACCACATAGGTTAGGTGCCCTACACCACCTTTCCTCTCTCTCATTTTGAACACTAGTCCACCAAGTGAGTGTTGTTCCTCTAGGTCTTGCTTTTGCTACTTTTACCTTCTTATTTGCCTCTATGTCTTCAAGATCAAAGTAGTTCTCAAGGGCCTCTATCCACCCTAGCACTTCTTCACTATCCATTTTACCCTAGTATATTGGCAAATCAATATGGTTATTCCCACCATTACCTTGTACTGCCTTAATGATTCTCATAAATCTCCTTTCTTCAAGATCATCTGTTGTCTCATGCTCTTGCCTTGCATTATCAACCTCTTCTTCTTCATGGTTCTCTCCATGATTTCTTCCTCTAACCTCTTCTCCTCTAGGTTCTTGCCTTTCCTTTTCTAAGGATTCTATCCTTGCAATAAGCTTCAGCCTCTCTCTTCTCATCTATCTTTCTTCCCTCACTCTAGATGCTTCAAGTTCTCTCCTCTCTCTTTTCTCTCTTGCCAAATCTTCTCTCAATTCTTCAAGTTCTCTAGCCATTTGATTTTTAGGAGGCATTTTCACAACAAGTTTTCTTCCTTCCCGAGGGCAAACTCACTGATTCTCTTTCTTTCCTCACCAAGAAATCTTTGGACACCACTTATGTACCTTTCAACTCTGGGACACACAAGGAGGAATTAGACACTCCAAGGCTTCAACAAAAGGACCAGCACACTAAGGATGACAAAGACTCCTATGATGATGAAACCTACAACTTATCTACTCCCAAAAGACCTTGTTGATGCTCTGATACCATTTGATGTAGAGGATGGAGGATCTAACCACAAACTTGCAAATTCAAGCACAATATGGACCCAACCCCTATGTTTCAATGGTGTTCCCAAATGCACACAATGCCACCAAAGACTCCAAACTTGGATTTACATTCACCAAGTGTTCCCTCCACCTCTACACACCTTAAAAAACTTCAACCAATATTTTTCTAAGGTTTCCAAACCCACAAATCTTTAGTAGATACAAAAGAAACCAGTTTTGCCCTTTACTAGGCTACTCTCTTCTTTGGATTAGCAGACCCTGTTTTCTTGATTTTTCTCCCTTACTTTCCAAAACACCAAAAAAATAAAATATCTTTTTAGATACCCTTTTTTGAGTTTTATAACATATCCAAAAATTATATATCACTCCTTT
This sequence comes from Cupressus sempervirens, assembly GCA_028749045.1. Taxonomy (NCBI): domain Eukaryota; kingdom Viridiplantae; phylum Streptophyta; class Pinopsida; order Cupressales; family Cupressaceae; genus Cupressus; species Cupressus sempervirens. The sequence goes on along the minus strand of CM053785.1, from coordinate 262,291,748 downwards.
GGAAATATTTTACGGAACAGGGCAGTTTGTCTCAGAATTAGGCCTAATTAGACCACTTTTACAAAGCGAGTACCCTTCAAACTTGAAATTTTACTTAATCCTTTTTAATAGTCTCTATTAATGATATAAATCAAAGAATTTTCAAGATTATAGGTCTTGGTCACACTCCTAAACACCCAAACTTCAAAACCCTCCTTAAAATGGCTTAAAAACCAGGGCCTGCTTGTTCAAACCCCAAAACTCAATTATAGAACTTCTTCTTCAGAATTCACCATGAATTTACATATATAAGATGATATTACCACTCATTCCAATATTAGAAAGCACTTACAAAACAAAGGATTCTTCAAGTTGCTCTTGAAAACCAAGCACTTTCATTCAATTTTCTGAGACAGTCCATACAAATCTGACCCTCCAAGCCGTACAATCACAATTTATAAGTTTCAAGGGATGGTTAGTAACTCCCTCTAACCACCTCCAATTGGTTTCATTTTTTAACTCTTCATAAAATTTAAATTATGGAGTTTCCCTCCAAAAAACACATAACCGTTACTATTCAAATTTCTAACTATTAAAATATGCTTTTAATGGGCTTATTGAGTGTTTTGACTTGTCTAATGACAAGATATGATCATGAAAACCTACATGAACCTATCAAATGACTCATCTACCATATGAAATCCTAAAATCCTATCTCATGCCCAATTACAACTTTTTTCCACATATGACTCCAACATTATAACTTTGTATGCTTCCATGAGCCATAATTTGTGCATGGATTGTCCAATTGACTTCAAGAGATGCTCCATGACCTTTGTAATGCCTTGGATCTTCAATGTTCCACCGATGAGCATGGGATGCTCCTGCATCACTTATCTTCATAAATAAATTCAAAACTAATTTCCATGATATTAACAACTACTATTTTGTATCTCATAGGAGACTCCTAGTGCACATGAGGTCCGATGGGACAATTATGTAGATTTGATGACGCGGCCACTCACTCTTGAGGGGGAGCCTACAAGAGTAATTTGTATTTTGAATTCATGATTAAATATGTTATAAATTTAGCATGCTATGAATTATAATGTTATAGTTTAAATTGTAGATTCATCTGACAAAGGTATTTGAACATATACAACCCACAATTAGAGAGGTACCAGCATTGCCAAGGGCATACGAGAGGACTCTTGACCGGCATAGGAGGTCAACGAGAGAGGTATTTATTATGAAAATTTGATAGTATTAATCTCCATTACGGAAAAGATCATTATGCATTTGAGTAATTCAATGTTAGATACGTAGAATCATATAAATTTAGTAGTCTAACTTTGGGTTTTCCTTTTTTGTTTATGTAGGAGGCATCCAATCCACCTAGTGCAGCAAATAGGCTACATTTTGATCATCCACCAGCACCTTAGGATAGTATAGTTTTCGTAGGATGCATCATGAGACATTTTGAGATGGTATATGCCATATTGTATATAGAAACATTGATATTATACACATTCTGATGGCATGATCAGCCACATTTTGTATATGGATCTATGTATTTTGATATACATTTGAGCACTTTGTCTACAGATACATGATCTTTGATATATATTTGTGTAAAATTTTGTCTATGGATACATGTATTTTGATATATATTTTTGTCATTTATGTGCACAATGATATACATATTAATTTAGTATCTAGTATTGTTCAATTTATCGTGGATCATGTGTCATGCCCTAAATTTTACTAGTAAAAACACAACAATTTTTTATTTTTTTTGTAGCTTATGAAGTCGCATAAGAAATTACATATTGTAAAACAAGGTTATCATTGAATAGGAGTTCAAGACTCATGTGGATAGTGTCATCCGGTTGTAACATTTTAGTCACAGGTGGTTTTCAAATAGATTGGATGATAGTCTAGTTCAAGTTAGCGTCATGAATCAAACGAGCAAGTTCAAGATACAAAACTCATAAATTAGTGAGGTAATTCATATCCTAGCAAGCCTCTGATACTAATATTCTATTTGGGTTTGTCGGTTGTATCATATGGACTAGGTCATGATTCTAGCATGTAAGGGAAGGGGATCAGAATTACTTATTATCCTTATTACCAATGTACACAAATTCATTAATCATTACAATATATATTAATGTGACAATTACTATATGGTGTGGAAGTGTAGTATATCTTAATCGATTAAACACATGTATCTAGATAATTTAGATTTAGTACTCATCACATGAGAACCCTTAGTCAAATAAGAAAATGTGCACTTATCTACCACACTATATCTGATCTAAGCATTGGAAATTAGAAAAGATATGCCCCAAAGGTAGCTTCAAAGTCTACATGATGGAGAAGGGGCCACTTGCATTGATAGTATCCATCATTCAACACATTAGTTACACAACTTATGGAATAAACAATTTGTTTTATGTGCCAAACATGTATCATGTGCTTGCATCCATATCTTACTGGTTACAGGTCCTCTCAAAGATTGGACCAATACTGAGTCATTTTCTCCCTCTTTACTCTATTTATTCATCCTTATGTATTCTATCAACATTGCTTCCTCAGCAAACTAGCACTCACTATAGTTTCCTAAACACAAAAATTACTATTTCAATACATAAATTAAACTCACTCTAACAAAAGACAATTACTAACTATCTAGCTCATCAACTACTAACTAATCTAACTACATTGTCATGCTTTTACATTTACTATTTTAATTACTATAATTACTATACTATTACATTTACTTTTTACATTATTACATCTAATTATTCACCATAAGCTCACTTTCTCACTATCAATATTATTATTATCAAAGCATGTTAAGATTCAAAGTAGTTTCATAGTACGAATTAGTAAGCACATAAAATGAGGAACTCTTAGTAAGTCTAAGGGCCAATTCAAAGTACTTAAGTCAATAATAATTCACGATCTATATTTAAACACATTCTACTACACCATCGTATTGAGTGTGTCAATTTAAATTTGTTAGGTGAATTGTTTATGCAAGGATTAGGTGCAAGCGTATAAATAAGGTTTGTATATAACATACCTTGTCATTCTAACATATATGTATTCATCATTTCATGCAACTAACATAGTAAAATGTGGTGTACATGAATCATATTATCATTAATTATACATAGGGTACATGAGCTGACGAGCTACCTCTAATGACATGCCTATTGACCCTTATTACATACTAGCTAACTAATGCTTTATTCCTACACTACATTTTCAAATTGGTATATATATTCTATCGATTTTGATATTCTACTAATATCTTCAATCAAATCCACAATATTCATTATCTAACTAACATTCCCTCAAGCCAAATATAAAATTCACTTGACATTAAATCCAACATCTACATAGGTTTGTCATGCATTCAATTCTATCTAGTAACTCTTATCTATCAATGTGCTTTATTGACTAGATAAAACTAGATTTGAGTTATTATTTTAATCCACCATCCATCCTTATCCTTGATTCTCCAATCCCATCATCCCGACAACTTACTTCATATTAACCCTATTATATGTACATCCAACTATCCTAATTTATAGTCTCAACACTAATTTAATTAAACCCTCCGTACTTAACATCATGTTCAATTATATATGCATTCTCATAAACTTATTTATTTAATTTAATTTATTTTCCTATATTGAGCTTTTACATTACCATATGGTTCAATTGTTACATGTTTCTAAATGAGCCCCTTGATATAAACATTACCCTTAAACTAAGGTCAAATACACTAAGTGTCACTATCCTCTATTCAAGACTTGAAATGATTAAATAATTATCTGATAAAAATAAAAACAAATCTAAAGGGTGAATCTCCTATCTATCTTAAATCCTCATCATTCCCTAACTCTTAAAAAGGCCACATTTCTTCCTACACGTGGTCCCCACAAGGTCCCATGTGGGTCATGTGCAAAATTTTGACTAATCCAAGCCTTAGGACATCTTCTTCCCATCCCTCCAATCAACAATCTTAATGTGAAAAAGTCATATTAAATGTCAACTTGACATTCTCCTAAGTACAAATCCCTTGGGATTGCTATCCCACTCCCCCTTAATTTCAAGTCAACTACCTATGCTTGGGAACACTCGACCATTGCTGCAAGAAATTTCAAGTCGACTACCTATGCTTGGGAACATGTGACCACTGCTACAAGGAGGGGATGACTAGTGCATAAGACAAGGATGTGACATAAACCCTTTCTCCTATGCACCCAAGTATATTAATGGGGATGAAACCCCTTTTCAAGAAGGAAAGCTCAAGGATAAAAGTTTTGACATGACATGTCAGAATGAATGTCAGATTTAACAATATGCCTTGGGGAGTGGAGAAAACTTTTTGCATTATGATGGCTTAGGAAATGTTGGGGGCTACTATAGAAGGGCGGTCAAGATCAATCTTGGCTTTTATTTTATTTTTGAGTTAAATATTTAAATTTGTCATATTCTCTAACATGCACACTAATATGCCTTTATTTATTTAATTACTAATTTATTATTTGAGTGTTGGATGTGACTTAGAGGTCACAAGATTTTAATTTGTACCATTCTGTCACTTAGGAAATATATTAGTCTAGGACACTCATTAGTCTCTATATGCTATTATTATTTTTATTTTTATTGGATAGCAGTCTAGAATCTGGGAATATTCTTTAATATTTTATTGCTCTGTATTAAGGAAGGGATTTATTTTCCTTTACTATACATTTTCTAGAGAGGAAAATGCATGCCTACAACAATGCATCTCATAGATTTTATTATGTCTTCTCTTACAACAAACTTCATTTTGTTATATCATGAAATTAATTTGATGATTTCCTTGCTTAGAATTGCATTAAGCTTGGTAATTAAAATCAATGTTATCCATGCATGTGATATGAACATAAAATTTTCCTTCCAAATTATTGAGTGCACAACAAGATTGTAATCAATCTACTAAGTTTTAAATTTATACAATCAATGGTATCACATAACATCTATGGATTGTTATTATCAACTAGTCATTTACAATACCACAAGGAGAAAACTTTCTTTCACATTTTCAAATGATAACAATGATGTCAAAGCAAATCTGTGACTCATACCAATGCTTTCATAACAATATAAACTCCAAACGAAACATGCATATACAACCTTATCAATTATTTCCTCTACACGTACATTAGGTAACAATGATACAATCTCCTTCCATCACAATGGGGCAACATAAGGGACTTTTCAAAATCATAAGGAACATGAACATTGAAAGATATGGACAATGAGTAGCATGAACATTGTCCAACATGATCGTTGAAAACATGAACAAGTTGGTGAATCTTCCTTCACAAATGAGGGCACAATGTCAAGTTTTCTCATCCAACATCAATCTGCAAGATGATCATTCCAAGCCATTTCCATTGCTCCCTTGGACACAAATCTACATATGCGACACAACAAAATAACAAGCACCATGGGTGCTTTCCACCCAACCATAGGCCTCAAAGAGACCACCCCTAGGCCTCAAAGAGACCACCCCCACGCTAGGGAACAAGGCTCAAACTGGGATACACATACAATCTTTCAATGCATAAACATTACATTTCAAACTTGAACAATTCCCCCCCAAGGCTATTTCACAATGGCTTCACAGATGGAACCATATACATATGGTGAAGGTGTGTTCTTAAATGGAGACTTGCCATACCAAACCATATCTGCAATAAACAATTTTCATGCCCTCTCGGGGCTATCATAATTTAGCGAATTTCATGCCCTCTCGGGGCTATCATAAATCAACAATTTAATGCCCTCTCAGGGCCTCCACATTTCCTCCTCCAAACCCACTACCATCAGTTGTAACTCCTCAAACTTCCTTTCTACACCATACTTTCCTTATCACCCCCAGCAAGATATGAAATGTTATGGCATACAATGGAGCCCATACTCCAAGGTTCTCAATACATTTTTTGAACCCAACTTAAGCCCTTCACCCTAGACTTCTCTTCCCTTCCCACAAGGGTGAGTGTAAGTCCCACGCCCATAACAATACTCAAGCACAAAACAAGAAAACAAAACCAAGTAGAAATAAAACAAGAAATTTTCAAGAGCACATCACATTTTCACAACACAATATCAACACCCATAATACAAAAAGGAAATAGACGAAATCCAAAACTCATACTCACAATACTCCACAAAATACAACAAGATGCACAATGGTGTCACACTAATCTACATGGAATGAACACCATTCAAGCACTCACATGAATGCTACTCCACAATGCTATGCAATGCATACTCCATTGATAAACTCCACACTTGCATATTTGCTTAACCATGCTAAAAGAAAGAAATGGAAAATAAGCAAGTTTGAGATACCAACCTTGGTCCAAGCTAGGGTAAGGATAGTTGTAGTAGAGCTCCCCTAATCTCCCTCCAAAACCTAACTATCTCTAAAATTAGAGACTGGGCAAACACCCCACTAGTTTGGCCAAGACCCTCTAATAAAGCCTTCCCACTAACTTATTTTAGCAAAAACACTAAGCCACTACTTCTTACAAACTTGTCTTCTCTAACAGTTCATTGATAGCCCTCACGAGCTTTGAGTTATGACCCTCAAAGGATTGACCTCAAAATGCACTTAGAGCACCTTGGAGACTCCTCGGTACAGGGTGGCTACAAATGATGGATGGTCTTTGTGGCCAAAACAAGGATGTGACTAGGGTTCACCCACCCATCCGGAGCTAATGGCACTGATGATTCAATGCCAAGATCAGTGGTTTCAAAGTTACATTGTGGTGCACCTATGAATTGAGGCACACTGTGAGTTTTGGCATCGAGCGAGATCACTATGTTGAATTCAAATGGAATGTGATCTCTCAAAAATGAGATAGATTATTTTAGGCCTTAGTATCACTATCATGTAGCATTTTATAGTTCATCAATAGCCCTCACGAGCTCAGAGTTATGACCCTCAAAAGATCGACCTCAAAATGCACTTAGAGCACCTTGGAGACTCTTCAGTACGGGGTGGCTGCAAATGATGGATGGTCTCCGTGGATGGAACAAGGGTGTGACTAGGGTTCACCCGCCCATCCAGAGCTAATGGCATTGACGATTCGATGCCAAGATTAGCGGTTTCAAAGTTACGCTGTGGTGCACCTATGAACTGAGGCACACTGCGAGTTTTGGCATCGAGCGAGATCGCTGTGCCAAATCCAAATGGAATGTGATCTCTCAAAAATGAGATAGATTATTTTAGGCCTCAAAATCAGTATCCTGTAGCATTTGATAGTTTATCGATAGCCCTCACGAGCTCCGAGTTATGACCCTCAGAAGATCGACCTCAAAACACACTTAGAGAACCTTAGGGACTCCTCAGTACGAGGTGGTCAAGGACAATAGAGGGTCTCCGTGGTTGGAACAAGGGTGTCACTACGGTTCACCCACTCACTCAGAGCTAATGGCATTGACTTGTAGCCGTTAGGAGTTAGATTTTGAAAAGTTGTCAAGAAAGGTTGACCTCTTTGACTTGTATCATGAAAGGTTGCTTTGTGCCTTGCTTGATTGTTTGAAGACTACTCCATGTGTCACTATCTTTCTTGGAAAAAAAATTGCTTTTGAACATCAAGCTTGCAATATTATCAATTATTGTCAAACTTTTTCAACCAAGTCAAAACGTCAAGTGCAAATATTTGTTTGCATTTTTTGCTAAAGGGAGTTTCATAAATTGACTTTGATTTTCTATGTCTCTAGTGCTTGAACATGCTTAAAATGGCTCTTTGGTCTTAAAGCTATTTGTGTTTTCTAACTTCATGGTCTATGATATGCATACTAAGAATTTCTTTCACTAAATGGTTTCCTTGATCTATTGACTACACTTAAATTTGTTCACTTGTCATCTCTCTTTCTTTATCTACATTTCTATTTGGGATTTTTTCGTAGCTCTTGACTTGAGTCACTAGTGTTGTAACCTGCTTGGATAATTTTTTTAAAAAGTCACTCATTCATTTCTACCTCTCTTTGACATGTGAACACTCTACCTCTCTAGTTTGGACATCAAGTTATCTTGTGTGACCTTATTAGCTTCCTCTAGTCTCCTTCATGCTTTATTATCTATCTACCACTACGGTATTCAAACCTTGTGCTACCAAACCTCAACCAAATCTAGATGATCATGATATCCTCCATGCCACTAAAGAGTTTCAAGATCTATATGTTCAATACAAAGAGCTAGAAGAGACAAATAATCTTTCTTACCTTCATCTCTCTAAGCACATGATAGAAATCAATTCTAAACTTGAGAAAAGGTTAGAGGAGAATATTTCATTCTTAAATTAATCTCCCTTAAGACATTTACATACACATGGGTCATCTTCTTCAAGGTCTACATATTCTATGCCAAGACATCAAATATCTTCATCTTCTAGATCTAAAGATCTCTTTAGAGAACAAGCAAGTGATACCTCCTTTGAGCCTATGCCAAACTTTCATTATGGACCTATCTTTGACCAAGATAGTGATGAAGACATGGATGCATTCTATTCACTTAAGAAACAACAAAATTATCATGGAGAAATTTTTGAGAGAACTTTTACTCCATTGGAAGATTCTCATGATAACATCTTGCAAACACTTCTTGATAATGAATCCATCACATTACTGGACAACTCTAGACCTTATGAACCCAAAATCAAACCTCCATGGTGGAGAAATTATCATTATTGCCACTTCCATGGAAGAAAATTTCATAAAACTAAAGATTCCATAGTGTTGAAACATAAAATCCAAGATCTCATTTATGATGGGATTGTTGATACCTCTAATGACTCATGTGTCACAAGATCATGCTGATGAACCTATGTCAAGTGATGATTTCCTTGACACCTTCACTTCTTATAACACTAATGAACCTCCTAAAGTGTCAAAGCTTTCGAAAATGCCTCCACCAAACAAATAACCTAATTCTTTCCATATAGACCATGCATACCCTCAAGGCCTACAACTAAAATAAAATCAAGCTAACCTTCACTTGTCTGCAAACCTTTTCCATGCTACTAAGACTAAAGATCCTCAACATTCATGCAATACTATGATTACTATGCTCACTTTAGCTAATCCTGCATTATTGCTTTAAGATTCTATCATGCACACCTCACATTTTCCCTTGTCCTTAGAAGGTGCTCCATATCAAGATGACTCTCAAAAAGAAAAATATATAAATAAAGATCAAGATCAAACACCTTTTCATCTGATCCAAAATTTCACCTTTCTATATCCTGTGTGTTACCCACCTCCTACATATGATGAGGATACCATTTCCACTACCTCCATTGAGCTTACTGAAACTTATGGGAAAAGTGATCTTTCTATGCTATATAAAGAAAGCTGTCAAGATCAAAGTGTCCCCTCATGTTCTACTTCTCCATATCCACTTCAAAAATATGCTTAAGATTCAAACACTCCTATCAAAGGTCTTTCTCCTATAAAAGGTACTCATGATCTATTGATGACTTTGGTCATGTTACTCACTCTAAAGATGTTGAAATCCCTAGTCACTATCCCTTTGCATTTTTTAATTTTATCCTTGGTCCTTATCCATCTAATATAAAGTCTTCAAACCTTCTCCTACACTTTCTACTTCTAGCTCTCCTAATGTACCTCAAGATCAACAAGACATTCATCCTAGAAAATAACCATCCACTCAACCATCTAAACTAGTCATATCAGCCTTATTCATCCATAAGTCCCAAATCTTTTGGAAGCAATTTGGATGTTCAACACAAGAAATACAATAATACATTAAAAAATAGAGATCATTATGTCTAATCAACATGTGAATGGACATAACGAAAATATATTGAAGATACCACAAAGGTTCACTATTCAAAAAGTGAAATCAAAGAAAATATGGGTTCCTAAACCCATTATTGAAGAAATGTGTTATAAAGTATCCAAAGGAAAATCTAAAGCTATATGGATTCCAAAGTATCTCTTGAAAGACTTTAATATTGATCATAAATCTAAGTTGACATTCAATATTCCAAAGGCTTCCACTCCATTTTCTTCCAAACATCTTTCTCAAAAGCTTACAAATATTCCACTCAATCTTCTTCTAACATTGTCCTACCAGCTCATACATCTAAACCTTGATCCATTTCCTCCATGATTCCTCCATCATTCGGAAACCCTCCAAGGTGTGTGTAAATGTTGATCTTCCCCACTTTGTCACCTACCCTTATGCAATGTTTTCAAAGCTACACTTACCTACTATCCATACTCATAAAATCCTTCCAAGGAATGAACTCTTATCCTACTATCATCTCACTTCCTTCAACCTATCAACATCATTGAGCATACTTATCTATGGTCTTGGCTTATCATAACTTATCTTTCCTTTAGGAACACTATCTAACTTGAAAATAGTTGACCTATTTCTAAAAAATTAAAAAAAAAATAGAAAAGAAGATAAAAAATGTGCCTTGGTGAAAACCATTATCTTATCCATGAGATTCCTTATTTTACTTTCTCATTCACTCATAGCCTTCATATCCAACTTCATATTATGTCATTATGCATATGCTATCTTTCTTATTGGCTTTAATTGCTTATCCTACATGCTATCTTCTTTCATGGATTTCACGACTTATCCCAAATATTCTTCATACAACTTTTCAATATGAAAGTCTTTCAAAACATTATACAATATTATGACTCTTTATGCTTTCAAATGCTATGATTGGTTGCAAAATGGAAGAAATCAAGTATTCTAATTGTTCATCCATACTTTCTAGATTTTTTTTATTTGATTAGTTTGATAAAAATAGTTTTAATAATCATAATGTCAGCTTTATGTCAAATAAGAAAAAAACCAAATTTGTAATAAGATATCCGCAAGCAATTATCTTTCATATAGTTATAAATGCTCTTAAAATTGTCCTTATAGCCTTGTATCACATGCAAATATGATTTGCTAGAACTTGTTCAATATCTTCCTCTTATAATTCCTTACAAAGAACCTACCAAAATACAAATACCATATACAAAAAAGTACACATTTTACATCATAATACATCATAAATTTTAGAAATTCTCCCCGATACCACCCCCCTCCAACTCTTCATAATGTACCTACATTCCAATATCATAAAAATATTAGTAACTTATTGTATTAAACAAGATAATCATTAATTCATTAAATCATTATGAAGAAAATAACATAAGAAGTATATATACCTAGTCGAGTATTCCAATAGGGTCCTCTCTCTATTTTAGGGTCTCCAACAGGGCTTCATGATCAGCATTAGCAATAGTAAAATGTTCTTTTACTTTTGGTCTTCCTTGATGCTTCAATAAATTTACATTTGTTGCTATAATAAGATGCGAATATATGAGAATTACTTTGTGTTTCTGATAGTCTTCGAATGCAGGAATTCTGTTCCTTCTAAGCATGTATGTCCACAGCCATGTTCTAGTAACAACCACTGAACTAGTAGGATATGTGAATCCATCATCATCTATGATTGATTGTGCAAGTTTTTGTTTGCCTCTTACACAACGTGCTAACCAATAATCAGATTTCTCATCATTCCCCTGTGGTGCAACCAATGCAAAGACATGTCCTGGCTGAAGTAGATCTGATAGATTGTTATGCTCAAGTGAACTTTCCATGTCATCATTTTTGATAGAGGGTATGATAGAAAATGGAGTAAGATAATGTGGAGCCCATGTGTCCACCCACTCACTTGACTCACAGTGATCCCAATCACACTGAAAACAAGTACGACAAAAACAAGCTAGTTGTTATGTCCAAATGGTCCATGGACTAGAATCAAAGCTCCGAAATGAATGCATTTTTGATGAGTCTCTCACTATAGCACAATCTAATCTATCACCTATGGACCCTTCCTCAACCAACCAAAAGAACCTGCGTACCATTGAATCAAGAGTCCCCCCTATGATAATTCTAAACTACACCAATCAACAATGCTACGAGCATCAAGAAGCTCTGTTGTTGAAATCTTCAGTTGCTCCTTAACTAGAGCTCTCTTCACACATGCCCTTGCTCCATCATGTTCCCCTTTTCCATGGCCGAACTCAAAAAAACTCCAAATATGAGGCACCCCTCTCTCTATGTGCATCGTACACAACCAATAAAATATGAGAGCATTCTTGAATTAATCTGTACAGTTATCTGACCAAATGATATGTCTATCCATAGCAATTGCATGCTCATGTAAGAAATCAAAAAAATTCTCAAAACAATGTTGCACAAACTCGTGAGAGTGAGATCTATCATCACTCGTAAAAAAATGATACTCTCTAATAATCTTTCGATTATCTTCCGCACTATCAGGGGCATTTCTATATGTTATGTGAACAAAAATTGCAATCTGAATGGAGTTGTAATACTGAGATTGTGTCTCATTTTGAGGTTGCAATGTGTAATTCTCAGCAAAATCAACAACTGATATAATATTGCCAATGGGAAAAGTTTCCTTACACGTTCTAAATTGTTGATCCAACCACTGAGACCTGTGACTATGTCTTGCATATTTGTAAAAAAGATTTGCCTTGAAATCTGAAATAAAATTAGCCACACTGATATCTTTTCCAACCAATTCACATCTAGAGCTCTCACTCCCACTCTTCAATGTGTATTTCATCATTTCATATACCATTTTTTTCAGTATTGTCTTTCCAAGATCTTGTTCGCACCCCTCATGGAAACATGTGTCAAACTTAGATAAGCCACCACATTCTGAACACTTCTCATTTAAGCAACCATTTATATAAAAGGAACAACCATCAACTCTACAACATAAGAGTTGATCTAGAAAGTTTCTTGATGATTTTGGAAGCCCACTAGCCCCACAATCCTCCAACATTTCTTTACTATGCAAAGTAGAAAGGAGGGAGCGTAATAGTTCATGGTGCATAGAAAACTCAACATGATATTTGCAACAACATGTATTTCAAATTTTGAGTGGCACACAATAGAATGGCTTCAAAGATTCAAAAGCCTTTTGTGATATATGAATACTTGGATGACTCTCTCTAAATTGTTTGAACAACATAGTTTGACTTACCTCTAAATTGTGTTTAGGATGTGGTGTGCGGTCTTTGATGCCAATTCTCAACTTTAAGACATCTTTAGCATTGGGTGATACTCGTGAGTTAGAGTGCCAAAATTGTGTAATTTCTTCCTTCACATCGTCGGATAGCTTCTTAACAAAAAGTGGAAGTCTCCCACCAAATGCCCATGTTTCATTTTGAAGAGGATCATCAATTTTCTCTCGTCGAGTAAGTGCTCTTCTCAAAGTAGTATGATTTAGATTCAAATCAATACAAGTTTGTCTCATATATCTACCCTTTCTCAAATGATGACTTACCAAAGATGTTGTAATAACCCTTTGAGCAGCTCTATTATCCTTCTCTCTACTATTTGTTCCAATGCTATTGAGAGAATTGAAAAGATTCTTCACGATAATGGCATTTCTTTCCAACTTTTTATTGACATGAATCTTCAATTTGGAAAGCATAGGTCTCATATTTTGCATCTTTAATAAGTGCATGAAAAGTTGACATTGCTCTACCATTGTCTTGTTGCCAAAAAACATCTGATATAGTCTTGAAGCCCATAACCGAATGGTTCTTTCTAATTTTTTTCCTTCCAAACTAGTAATAATCGTTTCATCAATTTCAATTATCCATTTTGGTGTTTTAGAACCTTCATGTCGATTATAATTAGGAGATATGTAAGGTTCTTGTGCATTAGGTTCCTATGCATTGTCATCTTCAACATGGTCAATTATACAATTTGGATTATGACTCGGTGGCATTTCTTCTTCAAAATTTTCATTCTCCAAATTTTCAATTTTGGCATTATCATTTTCAATAGGTACATTTTCATTCTCCAACTATACATATTTATTATCTAACTCTATGATTTCACTTTTGATTAATTCATCGTCAACTTGACTGATATTTAGCATACTTTGTCTTTTTCTTCGGTGTTCCATTTTGTCCCTTTCCCTATATGCCACAATGTCTTCATTGGATATCTTCCTTTTTCATTTATCCTTTCGATGATTGCTGCTCCCCATTCAGATGACAAATTCGAACACCTAAGGTTATATTTTCAAATTTTCTTTGATTGGTTGGGCCCCAAAACGTGACTTTTTGCAAAACTCATGAAAAAATAAGTGAAAAAGTGATGTTGTCGAGTCTGCAGGGATAGGAAAATATTGGGAATTAGTGCGAGTAAAATTAGATATCAGATTTTACATCGGATATCTGATCTTAAATCGGATATCCGATTATACAAAGTGAATTTTTGGAGAGAAAACTTGCTATAATTTCCCTCCTTTTCCATAATTATATTAATATTATGAAAATCATTGGAGGGAAATCGACTTTGGTTTATTACTTAGCTAATAGTATAGTAGTTTTAATATATAATAGTACAAATAGTATAATAGTATTAATATATAGTAATATTAATATATAGTATTAATATAGCTATAGTATCAATATTACTATTATACCCATAATAGTATTAATATAATTACTATAGATATAATAGTGTAAATATTTAATGTTTATTTATATTATTATTATTATTATGCTACAATATAGTATTAATATATATATTATTATAGCTATAATAGTATTATTATTATTACTATAGATATAATAATAATAATATTTAATGTTTATTTATATTATTATTATTATCATCATAAAATAGTATAAATAGTGTATATATATATCCTTTCATTTTTTAACCCATATACATATGAACGATTCGAATATGTCCTTAGGGGTCCTAGGACCCCTAGGGACATATGTCGTCGTTTAATGGGTCAAAGCGGGTCATAGGTCACCTATGACCCCCTTGACCCATATGAACGATTTGAATGTCCTTAGGGGTCCTAGGACCCCTAGGGACATATGTCATCATTTAATGGGTCAAAGGGGGTCATAGGTCACCCTATGACCCCCTTTGACCCATATGAACGATTCGAATATGTCCTTAGGGGTCCTAGAACCCCTAAGAACAAATGTCATCGTTTAATGGGTCAAAGGGGGTCATAGGTTGACTTGTGACCCCCTTTGACCCATATGGCTCATTCGAATATGTCCCTAGGGGTCTTAGGACCCCTAAGGACATATGTCGTCATTTAATAGGTCAAAGGGGGTCATAGGTCACCATATGACCCCCTTTGACCCATATGAACTATTCGAATATGTCCCTATCGGTCCTAGTACCCCTAGGGACATGTCGTCGTTTAATGGGTCAAAGGGGGTCATAAGTCGCCCTATGACCCCCTTTGACCCATATGAATAAATCGAATATGTCCCTATGGGTCCTAGGACCCCTAGGGATGTATGTCATCGTTTAATGGGTCAAAAGGTGTCATAAGGCACCCTATGACTCCCTTTGACCTATATGAACGATTTGAATATGTCCCTAGGGGTCCTAGGACCCCTAGGGACATATGTCATCGTTTAATGGGTCAAAGAGGGGCATAGGTCACCCCATGACCCCCTTTAACCAATATAAACGATTCAAATATGTCCTTAGGGGTCCTATGACCCTTAGGGACATATGTCGTCATTTAATGGGTCAAAGGGAGTCATAGGTCACCTTGTGACCCCCTTTGACCCATAGAAAAGATTTGAATATGTCCCTAGGGGTCCTAGGACCCCTAGGGACATATGTCATTGTTTAATGGGTCAAAGGGGGTCATAGGTCACCTTATGACCCCCTTTGACCCATATGGCCCATTCGAATATGTCCCTAGGGGTCCTAGGGACATATGTCATCATTTAATGGGTCAAAGGGGGTCATACGTCACCCTATGACCCCCTTTGACTCATATGAATGATTCAAATATGTCCCTAGGGGTCGTCGTAGGACCCCTAGAGACATATGTTGTCATTTAATGTGTCAAAGGAGGTCATAAGTCACCCTATGACCCCCTTTAACCAATATGAACGATTCAAATATGTTCTTAGGGGTCCTATGACCCCTAAGGACATATGTTGTCATTTAATGGGTTAAAGACCCTTAGGAATGATTCGAATATGTCCCTAGGGGTCCTAGGAACATATGTAATCATTTAATGAGTCAAAGGGGGTCATAAGTCATCCTATGACATTCTTTGACCCATATGAATGATTCGAATATGTCTTTAGGGGTCCTAAAACCCCTAGGGACATATGTCATCATTTAATGGGTCAAAGGGGGTCATAAGTCATCCTATGACCCCCTTTGACCCATATGGCCCATTCAAATATGTCCCTAGGGGTCCTAGGACCCTTAGGGACATATGTCATCGTTTAATGGGTCAAAGGGGTTCATAGGTCACCCTATGACCCTCTTTGACCCATATGAACAATTCAAATATGTCTCTATAGGTCTTAGGACCTCTAGAGACATATGTCGTCGTTTAATGGGTCAAAGGGGGTCATAGATCACCTTATGACCCCTTTTGACCCATATGAACAATTCGAATATGTCCCTATGGGTCCTAGGACCCCTAGGGACATATGTCGTCATTTAATGGGTCAAAGGGTGTCATAAGACACCCTATGACCCCATTTGACTCATATGAACGATTCGAATATGTCCCTAGGGGTCCTAGGACCCCTAGGGACATATGTCATTATTTAATGAATCAAAGGGGGTCATAGGTCACCCTATGACCCCTTTTGACCAATATGAATGATTCGAATATGTCCTTAGGGGTCCTATGACCCTTAGGGACATATGTCTTCATTTAATAGGTCAAAGGGAGTCATAAGTCACCCTATGACCCACTTTGATCCATAGGAACGATTTGAATATGTCCCTAGGGGTCCTAAGATGCCTAAGGACATATGTTATCGTTTAATGGGTCAGAGGGAGTCATAGGTCACCCTATGACCCCCTTTGACTTATATGGCCCATTCGAATATGTACCTAGGGGTCTTAGGACCCCTAAGGACATGTCATCATTTAATGGGTCAAAGGGGGTCATAGGTCACCCTATGACCCCCTTTGACCAATATGAACGATTCGAATATGTCCCTATGGGTCTTAAGACCCCTAGGGACGTATGTCGTTGTTTAATGGGTCAAACGGGGTCATAGGGTGACCTATGACCCCTTTTGACCCATATGAATGATTCAAATATATCCTTATGGGTCCTAGGACCCCAAAGGACATATGTCGTCATTTAATGGGTCAAAGGGTGTCATAAGGCATCCTATGACCCCTTTTAACCCATATGAATGATTCAAATATGTCTCTAGTAGTCCTAGGAGCTCTAGGGACATATGTCATCATTTAATGGGTCAAAGGGTGTCATAGGTCACCCTATGACCCCCTTTGACTCATATGAACGATTCAAATATGTACCTAGAGGTTATAGAACCTCCAAATAAATATGTTGTCGTTTAATGGGTCAAAGGGGGTCATAGGTCACCCTATGACCCCCTTTGACCCATATGAACAATTTGAATATGTACCTAGGGGTTCTAAGACCCTTAAAGACATATGTCGTCGTTTAATTCCTATTTGAATATGTTCCTTGGGGTCCAAGGACCTCTAGCGACATATGTCATCATTTAATGGGTCAAAGAGGGTCATAGGGTCACCCTATGACCCCCTTTGACTCATATGAACGATTCGAATATGTAACTAGAGGTTATAAGACCCTCAAAGAAATATGTCATCGTTTAATGGGTCAAAGGGGGTCATAGGTCACCCTTTGACCCCCTTTGACCCATATGAACAATTTGAATATGTACTTAGGTGTTCTAAGACCCTTAAAGACATATGTCGTCATTTAATTCCCATTTGAATATGTTCCTTGGGGTCCAAGGACCTCTAGCGACATATGTCATCGTTTAATGAGTCAAAGAAACCCATATTACCCATTCAAGTATGTCTTTAGGAGTCTTAGGACCCCTAGCGGCATATGTCATCGTTTAATGGGTCAAAGGAGGTTATAGGTCACCCTATAACCCCCTTTGACCCATATGAACGATTTGAATATGTCCTTAGGGGTCTTAGGACCCCTAGGGACATATGTCATCGTTTAATAGGTCAAAGGGGGTCATAGGTCGCCTTATGACTCCATCTAACCCATATGAACGATTCAAATATGTCCCTATGGGTCCTAGGACCCCTAAGGACATATGTCATCATTTAATGGGTCAAAGGAGATCATAAGACACCCTATGACCCCTTTTGACACATATGAATGATTCGAATACGTTTCTAGGGGTCTTAGGACCCCTAGGGACATATGTCGTCATTTAAAACTATGACCTCTTTTGACCCATATGGCCCATTCGAATATGTCCCTAGGGGTCCTAGGACCCTTAGGGACATATGTCATCATTTAATGGGTTAAAGGGGGTCATAAATCACCCTATGACATCCTTTGACCCATATGAACGATTCGAATATGTCCCTAGGGCTCCTAGGACCCATAGGGACATATGTCGTTGTTTAATGGGTCTAAGGGGGTCATAGGTCACCCTATGGCCCCCTTTGACCCATATGTACGATTTGAATGTCTTTATGTGTCCTAAGACCCCTAGGGACATATGTCGTCATTTAATGGGTCAAAGGGGGTCATAAAACAACCTATGACTCTATTTGACCAATATAAACAATTCGAATATGTTCTTAAGGGTCCTATGACCCCTGAGGACATATGTCATCGTTTAATGGGTCAAAAAGAGTCATAGGTCATACTATGACCCGCTTTGACCCATAGGAATGATTCGAATATGTCCCTAGGGGTCCTAGGACCCCTAAGGACATATGTCATCGTTTAATGAGTCAAAGGGGGTCATAAGTCACCTTATGACCCCCTTTGACCCATATGAACGATTTGAATATGTCCTTAGGGGTCTTAAAACTCCTAGGGACATGTTATCGTTTAATGGATCAAAGGAGGTCGTAAGTCACCCTATGACCTCCTTTGACCCATATGGCCTATTCAAATATGTCCCTAGAGGTCTTAGGACCCCTAGGGACATATGTCGTCGTTTAATGGGTCAAATGGTGTCATAGGTCATCCTATGACCGCTTTTGACCCATATGAACGATTCAAATATGTCCCTATGAGTTGTAGGACCCCTAGGGACATATGTCATCATTTAATGGGTCAAAGGGTGTCATAGGTCACCTTATGACCCCTTTTGACCCAAATGAATGATTTGAATATGTCCCTAAGGGTTATAGGACCCCTAGAGACATATGTCGTCATTTAATGGATCAAAGGAGGTCATAGGTCACCCTATGACACCTTTTGACCCATATGAACAATTCAAAATCTTCCTAAGGGTTCTAGGACCTGTAGAGACATATGTTGTCATTTAATGGGTCAAAGGGGATCATAGGTCACCTTATGACCCCCTTTGACCCATATGACCCATTCAAATATGTTCCTAAGGGTCCGAGGACCTCTAGTGACATATTTTATCGTTTAATGGGTTAAATAGGGTCATAGGTCACCTTATAACCCCCTTTGACCTATATTACCCATTCAAATATGTCCCTAAGGGTTCTAGGACCCTTAGAGACATATGTCGTCGTTTAATGGGTCAAAGAGAGTCATAGGTCGCCCTATGACCCCCTTTGACCCATATTACCTATTCGAATATGTCCCTAGGGGTCTTAAGACCCTTAGGACCCCTAGAGACATATGTTGTCATTTAATGGGTCAAAGGGACCTATGACCCCCTTTGACCCATATTACCCATTTGAATATGTCCCTAGGGGTCCTAGGACCCCTAGAGACACATGTCATCATTTAATGAGTCAAAGGGGGTCATAGGTCACCCTATGACTCCCTTTGACCTATATGAATGATTCGAATATGTCCTTAGGGGTCCTAGGACCCCTAGAGACATATGTCATCATTTAATGGGTCAAAGGGGGTCATAGGTCATGCTATGACCCCCTTTAACCCATATGAAAGATTTGAATATGTCCCTATGGGTCCTAAGACCCCTAAGAACATATGTCATCATTTAATGGGTCAAAGGGGGTCATAGGTCACCCTATGACCCCTTTTTACCCATATGGCCCATTCGAATATGTCCCTAGGGGTCCTAGGACCTCTAGAGACATATGTCATCGTTTAATTAGTCAAAAGGGGTTATAGGTCACCCTATGACCCCCTTTGACCTATATAAATGATTCAAATATGTCCTTAGGGGTCCCATGACCCCTAAGGACATATGTCATTATTTAATGAGTCAAAGGGGGTCATAAGTCACCCTATGACCCCCTCTGACCCATATAAATGATTCCAATATGTCCCTAGGGGTCCTAAGATCCCTACGGACATATGTCATTGTTTAATGGGTCAAAGGGTGTCATAGGTCGCCCTATGACCCCCTTTGACCCATATGAACGATTCAAATATGTCCCAAGGGGTTATAGGATCTCTAGAGACATATGGCGTCATTTAATAAGTCAAAGGGAGTCATAGGTCACCCTATGACCCCTTTTGACCCATATGAACAATTCGAAATGTCCCTAGGGGTTCTAAGACCCCTAGAGACATATGTCGTCGTTTAATAGGTCAAAGGGGGCTATGACCCCCTTGACCCATATGAACGATTCAAATATGTTCCTAGGGGTCCTAGGACCCCTAGAGACATATTCGAATGGTTCATATGGGTCAAAAAGGGTCATAGGTCACCCTATGACCCCCTTGGACCCATATGACCCATTCAAATATGTTCCTAAGAGTCCGAGGACCCCTAGCGACATATGTCGTCGTTTAATGGGTCAAATAGACCTATGACCCCCTTTGACCCATATTACCCATTCAAATATGTCCCTAGGGGTTCTAGGATACCTAAAGACATATGTCATTGTTTAATGGGTCAAAGAGTCATAGGTCACCCTATGACCCCGTTTGACCCATATTACCCATTCGAATATGTCCCTAGGGGTCCGAGGACCCCTAGGGACATATGTCGTCATTTAATGGGTCAAAGGGACCTATGACCCCCTTTGACCCATATTACCCATTCGAATATGTCCCTAGGGGTCCTAGGACTCCTAGAGACATATGTCATTGTTTAATGGGTCAAAGGGGGTCATAGGTCACCCTGTGACCCTCTTTGACCCATATGAACGATTCAAATATGTCTCTCAGGGTCCTAGGACCCGTATGGACATATATCGTCATTTAATGGGTCAAAAGGGGTCATAAGGTGACCCATATTAACCATTGTAATATGTCCCTAGGGGTCCTAGGACCCCTAAGGACATATGTCATCATTTAATGCATGAAAGGGGGTCAATGGTTGACCTATGACCCCCTTTGACTCATATATATTAATAATATAAATATCTATTAATAAAATACACACACACACACACACACATATATATATATATATATATATATATATTATGTTATTATATTTAATAAAAATATTACATTATTATATATATTAATAACATATATATATGTATTACGTTATTATATTTAATGAAAATATTATGTTATTATATATATATTAATAACATACATATTAATATAATAATATATATAATACATATTCTATATTTATATTTAATATATTATGTTATTATATATATATATATATATATATAATATTATTATACATATTAATATAATAATATATAATACATATTATATTTAATGAAATTATTACATTATTATATATATATTAATAACATACATATTAATATAATAATATTTAATATGTATTATATATATATATATAAATTATGTTATTATATTTAGTAAAAATAATAATAATATAAATTATATTTATAGATTGTAATAGGATTAACATAATATATTATTATATATTGTTAGATTATATCTTATATCTTTACATTACATATATATATATATATATATATATATATATATATATATATATATATATATATATATATATATATATATATATATATATATATATACGTCTTTACATAGTAATATAAGTGAAATAATTTATAAATCATAAGCTATGACGTTTAAACCCAATTTTCTCTGCAAAATGGGTTGGGATTTGAAAATTCCCACTGCAACATATCAGATATCCGATTAGGCTTGGTATTTACCAAGCCTACTCGGTCAACCCAAAAAACGTGTTTGAAGAGGGTTTTAGTGATACTTAGACTTCGGGTAGCCGTCTGACAATGTTATTTTGATCGAAATTGAATAAAATGAAAAGGGTTTTTTAATATCGCTCTCTAGATTCCATCAATATAATTTCTGTCAAATTCGGAGTTCGATAAGTATTTATTAGTTAATTATCAATGAAGATTATTGTAAAGTGTTGATTGACATATTGATTGAAAAATAGCTATAACTTTCAAATGGTATAACATTTTTTAAATCTAAAAGTTGCGTCACATTCTATACTTCGGCTAGTATAAGGAAAAAAAATAAAATTAAAATTTGGTAAAATTTTTTATTAGTTAGGGTGGTCAAACACGGGACTTTTTTTTTTCAAAAAAGTTTTGGTAGAAAATTCATATTTAATTATTTATTTGGAATAAAAATACCAAAAAATATGTGTCACATCCGGGCATGAGTCTACTTTTCATATCTATAATTATATTAAACAAATATTATGATTTGATTTTGATTAAGCTATTCAGACATACACCTACTTTTTATTTTCGCCCTGAAATTTTCTTAGTACTGCATTAAAATTCAAACTTTTGACCAAGTAATTATTTTTTTCTCTTGATAAGGCCTAGTAGTTTAGAAACTAAATTCAATTTTTTACAGATTATTTTATTACAACTTTTTGATATAAAGTCCATAACCACTTCAAAATTATGTGTCAAGTTGACATAAACCTAATTTGCTGATTTTTCATTGCAACTTAAGGCCATAGTTTGGTACACCATGATCCTGCACATACCCCACAATTATAATCTTGCTCATTTTTTATTTATTGAACTTGAAAACCTATTTTTCAATATAGCTTAATTATTTTTTTCCATTATGTCATCGAATGAGAGTAAGGGTTGTTTCTTCTTACCTCTCTTTGCTATCTTCCTTACCTCAATGTCATCCTCTGTCTTAGAATACTCTTTTTCTTGTAGTGTTAGTGATGATTTTTCCTTATCTTCCTTTCTTTTATATGTTTATAGCTTTTCTTTTGCATCCCTATGTGATCAAGTCTTGGGTGAGGATCCTCTTGTAAGTTCACTCTACACTTCTTCATCATCTATCTCTTCAACTTCTATGACTTTAGATGACCTTGTTACTTGACTTCATGTCACCTTCTTTGGTGTGCTTGCCTCTATCTACTTCTTAATAAGTTTATCTTGTATCTCTATGTAGGTGCCAAACCTTGGCACAATTGGGTTTTTAGGTATAGTTAGTAATTTTTTGATGTGTGGCCTAAACACCTCTTCACTCACTTAATACTAAAATGGTAGATCCACTAGTTAGTCCTTGGTTTCACAACTTGCATGATGCACTTATCTGTACTTTCTATGAAACATATAACATTCTTGTATCTCTCCACTAGACAAGTAGGAATCCTTTTCCACTTTTGCATTTCTTTTTGAAAGCACCCATAGGATAGTGTTACCTTTTCCCTCAATTTTTTTGCACATCCTACTAATTTCTATAATTATAGGTCACTCCTCCAACCACGTAAAGGGAAGGAACCCTAGGAACTATTTTCTAAATTAGAAGAATATGCATACTAGTATTGAACAAAATTTAAGAACTTGATCAGTGTACTCTATCTTGATCTTACCTATATTGATCCACTTAGGTCATCTATAGATTTTTCATGTATGATCTAATGGGTTTTGTATGATGTGCCACTAGGAATACTATATTCCCTACTTGAATAGTATATTTTGTAGCCTATGACCATAGCCATTTATCTTACTTTAGGATTTTAAATATCATTTATTGTGCATTCCCTTCCATCATGATGTCCTTTTGTAAGGTCTAGATTCATCTTTGTTAGGATTGACTTTGTGGTTAGCTCTCTTCTAGCAGAGATGAGTTTGATTGTTTATTGTATCACTTCCTTCATGATTTTATATCATTTTTCCAACCACATATATTGATCATGAACCCTTCTTAACAAAAATCTCATCCACTTCTCTTAAAAGAATTTTGGAATGTCTATAGATAAATATAGAGTAGACTTCAAAAGCTTGCATTCATTCTTCAAAATCCCATAAGTGCAAAAAGTTTCATACAACTTATGAATTGTCTTGTCACCCATTTCTTGTATCTTGATATTTAGATGCTCACTAACGTTCTTAGTGAGAACAATATCAGTTGGGAATGATGATAGTGATCCTTCCACATTTATTTTCATCTCCTTTTGACATAGTATCCTCATACTCAAGATGTTCAGTGACCCTCCCATCAACCAACATTGTTTTGTTTAATTCTTCAACTATTCGATTTGATCTTCCTCCAATAGATATTACAAGACTCATCATAGTAGCTTCCCAAATAGATTACTCCTCATACCTTTCTCTTCTTGCACAACTCAACATTGAAAACTTTGCAACTTCTTACACTGGAAGCTAGGGTTTTACAAATTTGAAATCTTGAGGGATTGTAACATTGGAGTCACAATGGTAAAAAAAAGTTTTACCTATCACTTAACTTATGTCATTAATGTTTATGATCTATTAAGTAATGATCATATTGATGCTCTTTCTCCTATCATATACAAGTGGTGTATGTTTTCTGGTGTACATAACACTTAGTAGCCTTTGCCATCACATTATGTGATTTACAGATTCAGATTTGATGATCAGTGTAAGATTTTCCTTGTTTACATAACCCCTTAAGTTATGAGTTAGCTTTGTTTGTCTTAGAGGTGTCACCACTTATCAGTGAGATCCTAACCTTTGTATATTTAACTACCTCTACTTCCTTGTTGTTCTTAGTCCAAATTTCAACATAAGTTCTTCTTGACTTCTTCTTTGTTAATGAACATGCTCTCCCTTTTTCCATCAAGGAACTTACTTTTTGGGTTGCCATTGCTTCTATAGTCTCTTGCAAAAGTCCACTATTGTGATATCAAAGACATGTCACTCTGGTACCTCTCCAAGGTTTAATATTAAATCTTTGATTCATCCTCAACTTATAATGTGTTGCAAGATGACCATTATTCTCACAGGTAGAGAAAACCTTTGTGGAAAACTTGTCCCTTCTAGTGGGACTTTTTGACTTTGGAGATGATTGGTTATATCTTTCTCTCAATCTAAAATCCTCAACCTTAATCCCATATTTATTGCAATGCTAACAAATCCATCTATTATTTTCTCATTAAAATGCGCTCTAGAATCTTGTGTTGTATGACCATACCCATGTCAATTATGATAATACCCATCCTATTTTATCCATCCTGCATTTGAGATAAGTCCTACCCCACCAAAATAGTAGCAAGTGGGATTTCTAGATTGATAACCTTTTGGTGACATCTTTCCTTTCTTCTTGAATTTTAGGTCTTCTTCTCAAAAAGTATCACCTACTTCAATCTTATTGTCACCTTTGTATCCAAGATCAGTGGTGTTCTTGTTTCTCATTTGAGCTCATAATTGTTCATCTATATTCTCTAAGATCTTAGTAAACTTCCTTAGTTTTTTATTCCTCTCATTCATGATCCTTAGCTCCTTAGTTAGTTTGAGTGCTTTTCCTAGTAGTGTGAATTGTTCATTATGAGGATTATTTTTCTCTTGTCCTATCTACACTCTCTATGCATCTTTTCTTCTTGTTGCTTCTTCAACTATTTTCTTAGCTTCTAGGGACAATATTAGTGTTTCCTCATCTTCATCTTTGGCTAGAATGGCACAATCTTGTTCCTATTGTGCTTTGGTTATTCTTTTAGCTAACTCTTCCTTTTCTTTCTTCATTTATGCAATGGTTTGCTTCAAATTCTCATTGTCAAACATGAGATTAGTTACAAATTCATTAGATTATTATGATATTTTTTGACCTTCAAGTTGTTCAAGGATTTTATGACTCTTACTGAGCTTCCTCATTAGTTTCTTCCTCTTTCTTAATGAATCACTCAAATTATCCTTCAAGTCCTATATAGTGTAAAAATATTTGTTGAGCTATATTTGTAATCCAAAGGCTCCCCTTAGATCTTCCCTCAAGATGTTAATATCATTGCAACTAGGATTTGCTCTTTGATACCAATTATTGTCTTAAACCTAAACTGGGGGTGGGGGGTTGAATTAGTACAAAATTTTAGACTAATTATGTGAGCTCTAAACTATATAACCTTTGACACCAGTGTCTTAAATAATAATAGAACTATAAATGTAACACTATAAAAAGAATGAAATCTCACAAATTAAAAATTACATCAATGACACGTGGATTTTTTTAAGTGGAAACCATTAGCGAGAGGATAAAAATCATGGTAGGAGTAACATACCCAGTAGCCTTTTGATGCATATTAAAAGGTTTTCCTCTTAAAAGATACATCAATTCTTTCTAAAAAGACATTCTATAGGAATGTTCATAGCCTATGAGGACTACAAAGTCTTGTTAAGGCTACCTAGTTAGAGATTTACAAAAACTCCTAGGAGGCACCTTGTGATAAAATTTACCATGTAAACTTGCTTGATTAAGATCTTACAAATAGATACAATGGTAAGAAAGAAATTTAGATGAGTGATTTAAGAATAACACTATCTCACCTTGTCAATCTCTATGATAACTCCTTGAAGATTCTCTGATATTCTTCCTTTCTTTTTCTTTCCCTACAAATTGCATTAGTTCAATTTTTCCTCATTTTCCTTAACAAATAGTCTGTTATTTAGCTCTGTTTTCTACAACTGTGATCTTCTTCACTAGCTTGCACTCTCAGTATGAACAACAACTTCAAAAATGAACTTCAATTGTCTTTATACACTCTCCAATGTTTGGGCACCATAACCCAAAAATAAGTATTGCTCAAAGTCAATGCATTAAAAATTTGAATCACATACTTGAGTTGGTCACATAATACCCATGACACCTACTAGTAGTGTCTAGAGTCGCAAGCCTACTAGTCTCTTTGTTAGCATATAAATAGCTTTAGTCCTTCAATTCTTCAATCACTTCAACCTAGATTCTTATCACATCATCTATATGGTTTTCCTTTAATCCCGTCACATCCTTAGTGACCCTTTATGCTTGTTCCTTGTTTTTCTATTTACTTTGCATGTTTGCCTATTGTGACTTCAACATATCTTAATTGGTACAAACTTCTACTGATGGTTGGACTTACTTGCAACCTTTTCAACTTCTCCAATTGGCATCCAATCAATGATAACACACAAAGTCTTATTATGCTACATGATAGTCATCACCATTTTTCTAGTTTGTATGCCAAGTGGACTTGTTAAGTCCAACAAAATATGGGTGGTATGAAAAATGAGGCAAAAATAAAAATGCCCAAAATACTAACTTCTCATATTCCATTAAAAAGTGAAAACCAACTTCTAAAATATGATCAAACTACTAAAAATCCAATAAAATTCCTAATTTTGAGTTTACAAGAATTTTTTGGTAAGAACCAAAAGTCCATATTTATAGCTAAAAGTAAACTTTTAGATCTGGATATAAAATATCTCATAATCTCCTCTAATTATTCTAACTCCATGATCCTACTCTTTGTAGTAGAGGCTGCTAACACAAAATTCAAGTCAAGCTAAATAAGGTGACAAATGAATATTAGGTGGCATGCAAAATGAGCCAACACCAAAACCACTCAAAATTTAAACATCTCAAAATTTGATGAAATAAAAAACTCATTTATAAAACATGCTCAAACTTCCAAAAATCAGATATTATTCAAGTGTTGGGTATATGTACAAAATTTGGCAGCATAATATTACCAAAACTTTAATTTTCAAAAACATGAAATAAAGAAATACTTATTACCATCCAACTTGGTGATATAATTGCATGAAAATAGAGGGAAATACTAGTTCTCAATCCCCAAACATTTAGAAACTGAAACAAATTCATTATACAATGTAAAATAAAATAAACAAGAAAGCCCTACCTCATACAAATGGTAAAAACAAGAAGAGTAAGAAATAAATAAATATTCCACAAAATTAGATGAAACCTTTAGTAAAGAGGGGCAATCCCAACATGAGTCCAATGAGCCTCTCCATTTATAAATATAGAAATTGGTTACTAGATCATACACAATGAGAAATTGAAGGATTTACTCCAAGAGGGTTTGGAGGAAAATCCTCTGATTCTCAAAACATAAAAATAAGAAATGAGTATACAACTTACTTTTTGTTATAATATAAACACTTTTACAAAGAGACTTATAACATAGATTATTAACCTACTTAATAATATGTTTTCCTTTTTTCCCAATTAAATAAATTGATGCCAAAAATATAAAATTCAACTACAATAAATTATCTAGTAATTAACTAAATAATTAAAATTCTCAAAATACAAATAAATCAATATTTTAATTAATATTTTTGTGACAACATCAAAACCCTGAATGCACATACATACTTCTGGGTCTATTCACATAATATATTATGAATCTAGATTATCCAATTACAAGAGGGTTAATTAAAACAAATATATAGATAAGTCTCCCATACAAGGATGATATTGGATCAACATGAAATGTAAAAATCACTATCTCTTAGTGTCTACTACTAGGGATAAGGTACACACTCAAATTATAAATTGAAGGTGAATGTACCTAGTACATATTTAGTAAACAAGTTAACATCAAGTGTAGATGCTCAATATATAATATCTAAAGCACAAATAAACACATAGTCACGTAAAGAAGAACAAGATATCAAGTAGATCTCACAAGCCTTTGAGTATGACTCCATTCCCACTTTCTATTAGCATCAATGAGAAATCCACACATAGGAGTGGTGTAGTAAATATAACAAAATATAATTACATGATATTTTATTTACATTAAAACATTTAAATAATCATTCTAGTCCTTTGAGTACACACACATGATTTATCAATTGCAATTAAATTACAAATATTTACAATATCTAGGCACAATAATCATGAATCCAATAGAATATCTTCCATGTAAAAATATAATCCATAATCCCAATCCTAAATATAAATAAATCACTTCTCAAATTTTTTAAGAATTTATCAATGAAATAAATAGATGAATTATTTAACAAAATATAATGTACATTACTTAATAAAATCCTAAATAATTTGTTAGACCAACTGATGTTCATGTTGATAATGTTGAAAGGTTAGATAGCTGATACGAAAAGATGCAAGAGAGTTGGATCAATTGTTATTTTCAATTGACTAAAGCTTATTAGACTGAAGGATATCAGTAAGTCAGTAAGTTGGATATTGATTTATGCAAGTTGTCAAATCATCTTAAGCATGTGGTGTTGAGAAGAAAAATGGTAGAGTAAAGATAGAAGATGAAATGAAAAAGTGATGTTAAGTGTTGATATTAAATGGTTAATTGATGAATCAATATTTAAAAAAAGTAATACTGGTTTGATTGTTTTACATGATTTGATGAAGTGTTAAGATGGTGCACAAGGATTTTACATTGGTCAGTAATAAAGAAAGGAAGTTGTGTAGTGAAAAGACAAGGAATAAGTGTGTGCTATCAAGCTAGAAATGTTGCTTGGTAAGAAAAGATATTATTCGGTGGAAACTTACTAAGCATAAGTATGAGATTTTAAAAAAAAAGTGTTACCAAGAAAATAGTATTGACCAAGTGAACAGTGGTAACCAAGAAGATGAGATTATTCAGTAAAGGAAGAATATAAGTCGATGAAGATGAATAGTTTTGATATATATCAATTATGGAATGACATCGAGTGAGAATTTAGATTGTTCTAGAAGATTCTAAGGAAGGAAATAAGTCTTTTAGTGAAATCTATGGATGAAATTGGGTAGGTAAGATTAGATGGATGATATTTAAGGAAATGTTTGTGATCCAATGAAAATTCAAGCACCAAGGTGAATTGCAATTGGCATGATGCATAGAATGTTTTATCTAGTGGAAAATTAAATGAATATAATCTGAGATGTGATCAAATAGATGAGAGTAATTGAAGGAAACCCTAATGAATTTAATTAAATAGAAAAAAATCATCTATATAAGGGATGAAAAAGAATGAGGAAGTTGTTGATGGTTTCTGATAGATGAACAAGATCAAAAGGATATGCCAAGAAAATAAAACTTTGGATCTGGAGAAGGGAAGTAAAGAGGTTAAGAACGTGTGTTGATCAACCAAGAAAGGAAGAGTTTGAAGAAGATAATAGAGCAGAAAGGAGATATGAACAAGAAAATGTAGTGTTATTCCATATAGATCATCTCATAATTACTGTCTAACCATTGTGGTAGAAAATATCTTAAATAAGTGGATCAAATACTCTTATTTGTAAGTCCTTTGTAAGTTTGCATTCTATTGAATGTACTAAGACCTCTAACCATGCCACTCATGAATAAGGTGATAAATCTAATAGATCTTTAGTGAATACCCCCTATCAAGGTCACATTTAAAAAATGTGCATTGTCACCTTTAATAGGGTCAACTCTTAATTGAGCATACTTCATAAGAGTAAATTTACTTTTGGGTAACAAATCTCATATTGGTTTTTACCCAAATTAGGTTTCCATGTTAAAATCTAGTGGTAATGTGTTTATGATCATTTTCATGTTATTTAATGATTTATATGGATATTGTTATATGCTATTATTAGCTAGTTGAATACTTTACTGAGTTATTTGTCGATAAGTTTAAAGGGATAATTTTTGGTTATGGATATAAAATAAATAATTCACTCCCAATCTTAGTTATATAAGATCATTACATGCTTAGAGGAAAAATTTAAAATACTTGAGATAATGATATGAATATATATAAGAGACATCTACCAAAGTTGAACAAGGAGCACTTCTTCTCATGACAAAGTAGGATGAGGCTATATCTATCTAGAATTGGAGATTATGCATTGTACTACCTATACAATCACTATAATTTACCACTTGATAGACATTTGATAATTGAGAAGATGAAGGAAAAGATAGAAAACAACACCTTAATGGTTGAGATAGCTTCTTCTCTAACTGATGCTGAATATGATGATATTAATGACTGCACTACTATATAAGAGATGTGCCAAAAACTTGCACTTGTTTATAGATTTGATTAGAATGTACTGAGAGTCACAAAGGAAAATTTGATGAGATGAAAATGCAAGAAGGTGAGAACATTATACAATATAGTCACATGATCAAGGAAGTGGTAAGTGCTAGTAAATGAAATGGCTATATTATTAGTGAAGAAGATGTGGTAAGAAAAAATATTAGAACTCTCCTACCTATATATGCTATTAGAGTCTCTACTATATCAGAATTGAGATCTATATCTAGTAATGTTTTTTCCCCTTGATGCTTTGATTGGTAGGCTAACTACTTTTGAGTTTAATAACTTTGATAATAGTTTACCAAAGATAGAGACTACTTTTAGATATTTACTAACCATTGGTAGTTCAAGAAAAGAAAGAGAAATAGACAACCACTCTAATATAGGTGGAAGTGACTATGAAAATTTTCTATCTGAGGAGATAGATCTAGAGGAATTGGAAGCACTACAGGCAATGAGATTACTAAGAGGAAAAGGAAAGTACAAAGGTACATTACCTCTTAAATATTTTAATTGTAACAAGATTGATCATATTGCATCTGTGTGTCTTAGAAATGACACAAATGATAAGAATGACAAGAAGGAGAACAAAATTAAAAGGTTTAGAGACAACATGTATAAAGGAAAGAAGTCATGTTACCTAGCCGAGGGAGGCCAATCATGAAGAATGTGAATAAACTATTTATGTTGCTATAAAATATAATCAAGAAGAGGAAAGGTATGAAGAAGAAAAATTCATTGTGTCTCAAGTTGATAAAATTGATACATGGATTATCGATAGTGGTTGTTCCCATCATATGGTTGGTTATATTGAAAAGTTTGATAACTAGGAAGTCTATGATGTGGGATTTTAGTCTTGGAAATGATGATCCATGTTTTATATGAGGAAAAGGATCTATTATGTTGAATGAAAATATTAAATGTGATGATGCTTATTGGGTTCAAGGACTAAATTATAGTTTTTTGAGTATTGTCAAATTGAATAACATAGATCACCAACTGGAATTTTAAAAATGAGAGGTGAAGATCTATGATGCTACTAGAGATTTGATTGGTACTAGTGATCAATCCAAAGGTAACTTATTCCATCTAAATTATATTTCAGATAGATGTTTAATTAAAAGGAATGAGGATGTTTTGTTATGGCATAAATGGTTCTATCATGTGGATTTTGATAGTATGATCAAGATTAGTAGGAAGAACAAAGTAAGAGGTTTATTCAAGGTTGAGAATGCCTAATAAATTTATGTGTAAGGAATGCCATATTGGTAAAATCAATAAGTTAATTTTTTTAAAAGAAACTCTTACTCATGTAATGACATATTAGATTTGGTTCATACCAATCTTAGTGGTCCCATGAGAGTGAAAATCTATTATGATAATAGGTATTTCATTTTGTTTGTTGATGACTACTCAAGGATGCTGTTTGTGATTTTTATAAAATTTAAGTCTGATGCTTTTCAAACGTTTTAAGAGATATATATATATATATATATATATATATATATATATATATATATATATATATATATATATAAGACAAGAGTTGAAAAGGAAATAGGTATGCAATTGAAGTACTTAACATATAATAGAGGAGGTAAGTTTATCTCTGATGAATTTACTATCTTCTATAATGAAAATAGAATCAAAAGACAACTATTTGCATTAGGGACTTCATAATAGAATGAAAAGCTAAAAGAAGAAACAAACCAATGGTTGATTGTATAGGAAAATTGTTGATTGAGAAGGATGTTGCACAAACATTATAGAGATAAGATATTAGTACTTCTATTTACTCTCTTAACCAAATATAATTGAAGAAAGGTACAAAAAGAACTCCTTGTGAACTTTGGAATTGGCATACACCTAATGTTAGTGGTCTGCCTCACAATAGGTGTGTGATAATCATGACCAAGGCCTTACTTAGGAATAATATATTCAATCTAAGGATTACTTCCCCCACCATGAGATGAATTTAATTTGTCAACCCAGGGATGTATACTTGAAATGATCAACATGGTATATGCACTAGGTTTCTTAACGAGCCATTATGCTTATGCTATAGGAAAGTAAAATGCAAAGAAAGAATCTACACTAGTGTTGTAGGAAAGTAACACACTTAAATCTTTATTGAAATGAATGCTGGGAATACAATTAAATGCTAACTTATATTTCAACTTGGACCATCCACTATAACTTCACTTGTGGATGCCATAGGAACATTCACAAAGTAAGATGCTATAGGAAGAAAGTTATAACTTTTACTTGAAATACTAGAAGTAAATCTACACCAATCTAGTCTAATCCACCTCCCAAGTGGGCCCCCTTGGTTGGCTTCTACTAATCTACTAACACAAAATGTAAACCAAGAATTAATTCATTATATTCCAAAACTCCTTACATAACAATACATAAAATTGTCAAACAATTCACTACAAGAGCCAAAAATGTTTTTTTTCATAAACTTTTCTCTAACCTCCTAAAATTATCCATTCAATCCCTATAAATAGAGGATTAATACTTATTCTAAAATAGGAAAGAAAAAAAACTAACTACAAATCTACCAAATAAGAAGAAGAACATATAATAGCTCATGGTACAAGCAATAAAGTTTGGATAACCGATTCAACACAATAGTAAATGCAGAGGGAATATAGTAACACTTTATCCCTACATTCCTAGACTAGTAGCTCCTCCTTTGTAGCAGTTGTGTCTCATGGTATTGTTATGGTTCTCCCATTGCAATTGGGCCTTAATGTTCCTTCTTGAATGTTGTCAACCATACTCTAGCTTGTTCCCTAACAAGTTAGTTTTGACATAGAAATATTTGCAAATAAGCATAATCAAGTTAAATCCAAATATTAGTACACACATTCTAATGGTTATATAAGATACTACATTATATGTATAATATTGGCAAAATATGACATACTATCTACCCATGGGTTAACAGTTCTAGCTAGACTTAATCATAAGTTCAACTAAACACAAGTTCATAAATGTCTTGGTAGTATTAAAATAGAGTATTTAAAATTAACATAAAATAGAGGCAATAATTAGCCTCATCATCTACCCCCTGGTAGTTTTAATGCTTGTCCTCAGGCATTGCATCTTCTAGTCATTGATTGAAAATATCCAACTTTAGTCCTCCTTCCCCTGTTACTCCTAAAGGTGTAATAGAATCCTTGTGTTCTCTTCTAGACTTCCCTTCTATGGTTCTCCTACAACCTGTCAAGTCATTCAGAGTTGATATCATATAGGAACCAAAGGAGTATAGGTGGCTACATTGTTAATGGGCACCAAAGTTTTGGTCTAGTCTTCCTTCCCAATTGTATGTATTTTGGAGCTTGGTGAAGGGTTGCATCTAAGTTGGTAGGACTGTGTGGCTTTGATCTTCAGAGTCCCTTAGGTAGTCTACCTCATCTACTTTTAACACCATTCATGGCTCTCTGAAACGAAAGGTAAGGCATGTTATCATATTCTACATATACCTTTGTTCTAGCCTCAAAGATTTGTTTTCTTATCTCCTTGTGCTTATCCCCATAGGTTAATCTGAACCAATCCCTAAGGATTTCTTTTGGTTTACTACTCTTGGCTCTTAATGGCACTAGTTTTGTTCTTTCCTCATCTCTGTAATTGTTCAATTGTCTATCATTATTAGCTTCATTATGAATCCAAGACATGAAGGCCCTAAGGTGTATATCTCCTAGTAAAGGATTCCATTGAGTTTCTATAGGGATAATGAAATTGTGCACATACAATTCATAGAATAAATTTTGTTTCTAGGATGGAAGAGTTTGGTACAAACCATAAAATTCCTAGGCTGACTTGAATTCTACATTTATGTCTTTGAGGGTCATCATGAGCTAGAATAAAATGAATTATTCTTTCAAACAAATGGCATAGATCCTAGGTGGTGGCCTACATGTAATTATTTGATTAGCCAATTTGAGGGCATGATTCATCTTTTGCTTCTATTTTTCCAATTGCCCTTTCAAGTCTAGAGTTTCCTCTCCTTGATCTACTATTACCTTCTTCATTTCCTTTTTCTTCTCTTTCCATAAGGCTATTGTTATCACATATTTATTATATAACCAAAAAAGAAGCATTTACAGGGTAATTGGGCCACTTTTCTCTTCCCAATTATTTTTCTTCCTCTATTCCCTCCATGACTATACTAAGAAATTTGTAAACCATGTTTTCTTGTAAGGAACTAGGGAAATTTTTGAATAGGTTAACTGATGCATTAGAGGGGCCTTTTCTTCTTTACGACCTAGAGTATCATGTTGACTTGCTGGGGAATTATCTTAGCTTTCCTTCATCTCAACCTTACATTCCTTATCAAGGTTTTGAGGAATTTCTAGAATTTCAATTTGATTGGGGGAATCATCTCCAGCAACTTGTACTTGGGATTCTTCATTAGATGGTTTGGGTGAAGTGGACTAAGTTTCTATAGACACGTTAGAAATTTTCCCTCTCATTCTAGGGCTTCTTCTTATAGAGGTTTCTTCAAGCACCATGACCTTTTCCTACTAACCCTTTTTAGTGTCTCTGCTATAGGAGTGGATGCTATAGGACCCAAGTTTTTTTTCTTTTTCTTTGAGACTGTAGGGTTTTTTTTTTCATGCTACTAGAGCCAAGGTTTCTTTTGGTAATTTCTATTTTCTCTTTTCTTAGACAGAGGTAGGTAAATTTCTTTTTTGAGTAGGAAAGACACATTTTCAGTTTTTGCATCTTGAGTGCTTTACTTAGTAGTTGCATTAAAGGGGACCAAATTTTCTTCTCTAGGCTATTCAATAGGGGCAATTTGAGGTTTTAGGGTCTTATGTTGGACAAATTTTATCCATGACATGGGAGAGGCATCCCTAAGAGATCTCTCTATGAGCAATTTGATTAAGGCATGGTGAATAATAGAGTTGTCCTTCCTTTTTTGGGTTTCCTCAGCACGAATGCATAACATATTATACAAGAAATTGGGAACATTCATTAGAAAATTATGCCTCACATAACTGAGCAACTTAAAATGGTGTGCATGCAAATATGAAAATGTTCCTTCATAGGTAAAATACCTAACAATATGTATGGAAAATTCATTGTACAATGACAAAAAAGACATTCTTTTGCATTCTTGCTTGGTGATATCCAAAGGAGGGTCACTTGGTAAGAAAAATTGGTCTCTAGCTAATCTTGCATCATGTGCATTGGGGTAGTGTTCTCCTATTATTGATATCCTAGTTACTTCCCCTATCCCCTCCTCTATGGAAACAACTATCAATGCCCATACTGTTGCTTCACCTTCCTCAAATGTACGTATAACTTTAGTCACTACTTCTTCATCATACTTTGTTAGTTTCAAGAAATATCCTAACCAGCCATATGAGTTAAATCTTCTCACTACCCCTACATCGAAAACTAAAACACTATGTTCCACTGGTTCTCATTGCTACAACTGTCCTCCCATTTGTGCTTGATAATCTCAATCTCTACTCTATTTGCACAATTATCTTCTTCCCTTAATGTGAATTCAAACTCTCTTTTTGTTTTTTGAAAACCACACACCCTTTTCACATTTTACATTCTTTTCTGTGAGCTTCTATCATGATCAATATGCCATGAGCAATAATAATGTGGTTTTAATGGAAATAAATCATAGATATGCTAAAATCATCCAAAATTGAATTTGGGTCACATCATAGTTTGATAATGTGGAATTATTCGGGAATAAGATTATGCCACTTGACACTTGAGTACTATGGCAACTAGGTTTTAATTAAAAAGAGAGAGAACAAATTTGAGTATCTTTAATGAATAAATATAAATGTCATTGGGAATTAGTAACCTTCCCTACACCCTACAAAACATGGACAAGTTTCCTCACTTGTCATACTTGGTACGAGGTATGGAACTGGCATAATGCTGAAATAATATGTTTAATATAGTAATAGATATAACCAATGAAATCTATGCACTAAAAAATGAATTAAATGTGAAAAGATTATACATGCTAATTGATCATGGCATGTGAAATTTGAAGGTGGAAAGAGCCGAAGGTCATCAACAATAACTTATGTCAATGAACTCATCGTGTTATTGAAAGCATTGTAAAATGATGACATGGAAGATGGGAGGTGGCAGAGAAAGAAATGAGATGAGTTGAAAAATATAAATTAGAGAGTGAATGGAGAATTTTGAACTTTATGTGGACATAAAGTTTTTATCATGGGCATGCTCAAGGAAATTTTTATTGAAGAGTTGTAAGCAAGAGGTCATCACCTTCTACTGCAGGAAGTGTTACCTGATGTGTATTTGAAACTAGTAGTTGAAATTGTTACAGGAGGTCTTTTTTTTTTTTGGGGTCATTTATACAACTTGAGCCAATGTCCATTGACTAATAACTTAAAGTGTACTGGATCAATTGTGGTTAACTGGATAGCTCCATTATCAAATACATGGCTTATTTCATAGGGAACTGACCATCATGTCTGCAACTTGCCTGGTATGTCTTTAAATCTAGAATCATAAAGCAATGCCTAGTCACCAATTTGAAATTGCTTACTCTTAGTGTGAGAGTCATGAAATTATTTCCTTTTCTTCTATATGATTTCTATGCATTCCAAGGCAAACTTGCACATTTCATCCAAAGAATTGAGATGCAATAGGTGCTTTCTCTATGCTATAGGAAGGTCAATGTTTAACTCCAGTGCTGTTCTTAAAGTTTTGTGTTCAAACTCAATGGGTAGCATTGTTGCTTTTCCATACAATAGTTCAAATGGTGTGAACCCTATGGTAGTCTTCCATGTTGTTTGGTATTCCCAAACAACTTCTAGTAGTCTATTGCTCCAATCCCTATGGTGCAAATGAGTTGTCTTTGTTAAGATGGCTTCTACCTCCTAATTTGTAACTTTTGCTTGTCCATTAGTTTGAGGACGATAGGGGCTTGATTTCTAGTGTCTGATATTATACTCCTTTATGTGTTCTATGATCAAATTGGAAGTGAATTGAGCACCCTGATCAGTAACAAGTTTTATGGGTATGCCATATTGGGTAAATATGTCTTCATACATAAATTTGGCAAATTTATGATCACAAGCATGCTTTATGGCTTTGAATTCAACCCATTTTGTTAGCTAGTCAGTGCATACAAGGATGTATGATTTCTCATTAGATGGAGGATCTACTAGAACAATGAAGTCCATGCCCCATTTGTCAAATGGTGTCAACACCATTTGTGGATTGAGAGGAATTTCATCTATTTTTTTTGGTCGGCCCATCCTCTTGCATTTATCACACTTTCATTTATAGTTGGCTACATCTTTATGAAGTGTAGGCCAATAGTAACTACTTATCAAAATCTTCAACACTATTCTTTTACCTGCAAAATGTCCTCCACATGGTTCATTATGACATGCATGTAGAATGTCATATGTCTCATCTTCTCTCACACATCTCCTCATAACTTGATCAGGTCCAATGTAAAACAACATGTTATTAATCCAAGAGAAATAGAAGCTTTTCTCTACAAGCAACCTATTTTCCTTGTAAGAGAAATGTGTTGGCATTTTATTAGCTACAATGTAGTTAGCAATGTCGACATACCATTTAGAAAATGCTCATCTGGAAAATCTATCGAAGTAGTATCATCTTCATCAGGGTGTATTCTTGATAGATAATTAGCTATCACATTTTCTTTCCTAGGTTTGTCAATGATTGTAATATCAAATTCCTGTAAAAGAAGTAGCCATCTTGCTAGCTTGCCTATAATAGAAGGTTTGTTAATGAGATACTTAATTGCTGCATGATTAGTATGAACAAATATGGAATGTCGACATACCATCTGGAATATGTCGACATACCATGTCGACATACCATGTCGACATACCATGAGGTTTTGACAACAATATGAAACAAATGCTCATCTGGAAAATCTATTGAAGTAGTATCATCTTCATCAGGGTGTATTCTTGATAGATAATTAGCTACCACATTTTCTTTCCTAGGTTTGTCAATGATTGTAATATCAAATTCCTATAAAAGAAGTAGCCATCTTGCTAGCTTTCCTATAATAGAAGGTTTGTTAATGAGATACTTAATTGCTACATGATTAGTATGAACAAACATGGGATAACTAGTTATGTAATGCCAAAATTTGTTTAGAGAATAAACTACTACTAATAGTTCTTTTTTAGTCATTGTATAGTTTAACTCCAGTCCATGAATGCTCTACTTGAAATGGTCAACATGGTATATGCACTAGGTTTCTTAAGGAGCCATTATGCTTATGCTGTAGGAAAGTAAAATGCAAAGAAAGAATCTACACTAGTGCTATAGGAAAGTAGCACACTTAACTCTTTATTGAAATGAATGCTTGAAATACAATTAGACACTAACTTATATTTCAACTTGGACCTTCCACTATAACTGCTCTTGAAGATGCTATAGGAACATTTATAAAGTAATTAAGATGATGTAGGAAGAAACTTATAACTTCTACTTGAAATACTAGAAATACTAGAAGTAAATCTACACTACTCTAGTCTAATCCACCTCCCAAGTGGGTGCCCTTGGTTGGCTTCTGCTAATCTACTAACATAGAATGTAAACCAAGAATTACTTCATTATATTCAAAAACTCCTTACATAAGAACAATACATAAAACTATCAAAAAATTCACTACGAGAGCCAACAATATTTTTTTTCATAATTTTTTTTCTAACCTCCTAAAACTATTGATTCAAATCCTATAAATAGAGGATCGATACTTATTCTAAAATAGGAAAGAAAACAAACTGACTAAAAATCCTTCAGATAAGAAGAAGAAAATATAACAGCTCATGGTATAAGCAATAAAGTATGGATAACCAATTCAACACAATAGTAAATGTAGAGGGAATATAGTAACACTTCATCCCTACATTCCTGGAATAATAGCTCCTCCTTTGTAGCAGTAGTTTCTCATGGTATCATTATGGTTCTTCCACTACAATTGGGCCTTAATGTTCCTTCTTGAATGCTGTCATCCATACTCTAGCTTGTTCCCTAACAAGTTAGTTCTGATGCAGAAGTATTTGCAAATAAGCACAATAAAATTAAATCCAAATATTAGAACACACACTCTAATGGTTATATGAAATACTGCATTACATGTATAATATTGGAAAATATGACATACTATCTACCCATGGGTTAATGGTTCTATTTGGACTTAATCATAACTTCAACTAAACATAAGTTCACAAATATCTTGGCAGTATTAAAATAGAGTATTTCAAATTAACATAAAATAGAGGCAATAATTACCCTCATCAGTTAGCTACTCTAAAATCATTAGAAGTAGGTGTTACATGTTGAAAGATGCTAGAAATAGAAATTTTGATTCTTAAGGAGATGAAGGTATATTTCTAGGATATTCAACAATAGAAAAGCTTATAAATATTTGAATAATGCTACTAATAAAATGGTGGAAAGTGCAAATGTAAGGATTGATGAGTCTGTAACAAAGAATGAAGAAGATAGCAAGAAGGAACCTGGAGACTATCAAATATTTGTATATGTATAGGATAGAGTTCCTGACACTATACCTAAGAAATATCAAGAACTAATTGAGGAACCTATAAAACTCCCATTGAGTCAAGAAGGTGTTGAACAACAAAGAAATGAGGCTATATTAACAATGTATGTCAGGACGAACCATTCATCCAACCAAATCATTGGAAGAAAGATGAAGGAGTTATGAAAATAAGTAAGTTCATAGAGAATTCTTGTTTTATTTTTGAACTTGAGCCTATATTAGTCAAGGATGCATTGTAAAATGAAGACTAAATTCTTGCAATGAAAGAAGAAATAGATAAGATTGAAAGGAAAAAAACATGGACATTGATATCAACACCTAAGGACAAAAATGTTTTTGGTATAAAGTGGATTTTTAGGAATAAGTTGAATGAAACTGAAGATGTGACAAAGAAAAAAGAAAGAGTAGTGTGCAAAGGTTATGCTTAGGGAGAAGGCATTGATTATAGTGAGACATTTTACCATGTTGCCAAACTAGGTGTAAGAATTTTACTTGCATATTTTACTTATAAAGGTATACAAGTTTATCAAATGGATGTGAAGTTTGCAATCCTAAATGGAATATTAGAAGAAGAAGTATATATTGAACAACCTGAAAGATTTGTTGAAAAAGATTAGAAAAACATGGAATGAGAATTGAATAAGGCATTATATGGTTTGTAACTTAGGCACTATGAGCATGGTATGAAAGAAAAACCACTTATGTAATGAGGATTGGTTTCAATAAAACAAGTGATGATTGTAATCTATATTTGAAGAGTGAATCAAAGGGTAAGGTATTAATTTTTGAAGTATTTTTTAATGATATTATATTTGGGGGAAATGAACTTATGTGTAGATCATTTGCTAATGAAACAAAGAAGGAATTTGAAATGCTAACAAACTTAGTGAAACTTTAGTTAATTTATTTTGGGTTTCTTGGCAAGGAATTACATCAAAGAGATCATAAATTTTTTTTGGGATGGAAGACTCAAGACCACACCAATGACAATTGAATGCAAATTATCAAAAGAATACAACTCTACTGAGGTAAACAAGATGTTGTACAGATCAATGATTGGCAAGCTAAAATATGTAGTACATAGTAGACCTAAATCTTCTCATGTTATTGGCATTGTTGCATGATTTTATTCTAATCTTAAGAAGACACATATGACTGCTGTGAAGAGAATTTTTAGATATCTGAAAGGAATCAAGGAATATGGTTTATGGTACAAGAAGGTGTTGGAAAATATAATGTCAAACCTAAGGGCAAGACATAATGTCAAACCTAATGGAGAGACATTTAATAACAATATAGCTTGTGTAGTATCATTTTATTGATGAAGAGGATTTGAAAAGAAGAGACAACAAGGTCAGCTAATAGTGTTGAGTGATGCAAAGTTAAGTATCATGGACTTACAATTTGTACTTGATAAATAAGTCCTTGATAAGATACTGTTTTATTCAATTAATACATGAAGTGAAGAAGATAATTGGATGGAGCTTAGAGATGGAACAAGTCAAAAGGATAAGCTTGATCAAGTATTAGTGTTGGTTAGACAATGAAGGAGATGAAGCAAAAGATTAAGGAACTTTTGTAGAAGTTGAACATAACAATTCAATCTGAGTGATATTTATTGTTGAGAAAATATATGAAGTGTTAGTAGCAATTGAGCACAATAATAATTGAGCAAGATTTTTGATGCCAAGCAAGACAATATAGTGTATGATGAGATACATAGTGTTGACCAAGTAGAAGAACACAATCATTTCCAAGTGACAATAAAATTTAGAGTTTGTGAAAGAATTTAATAAAAGGCCAATACAGTTAGAATTTTGAATAAGTCA
Organism: Cupressus sempervirens; assembly: GCA_028749045.1. NCBI lineage: Eukaryota > Viridiplantae > Streptophyta > Pinopsida > Cupressales > Cupressaceae > Cupressus > Cupressus sempervirens. The sequence goes on along the minus strand of CM053785.1, from coordinate 262,249,141 downwards.
AAGTGCATGAAAGATAAGGATTGATAAGATAACATATTTAGTTCACAGGGAGAGTTTGGTAAGAAATCAAAAGAATGGATTTGATTAGAAGTTTCTAGAAGAAGAAGGACAACAAGATGATGGAAGTATTTGATGAATCTAACCTAACCCTAAGATCAACAATGATGTTTAAGTGATAAAAGGACAAAATTACCTATTTAAGGAGGCATAAGAGATGTTTTCTAACGCTGATTCATGGTTGATTGGAAATCTTAAGGAGAAGATGTGAAGAGACAAATGACATAAGTGAAGTGTGAAAAGTTTGGTGAAGAGTGATTACTTGAGGAGATGCCAAGCAAATTAATGACATAGATGACAATGGAGGCCAATCAATGAACTAGTAGATGAGCGAATGGAGATCTAAATTTTTAAAGTGAGTTGTAGTTTATAGATCAAATCTACTATTACATTCTAACCATTGTATCAGTTAAAATTCTTTAATCAAAGTTGACCTAACAGACATTTTGTAAATCCTTTAGTGAAAATTTGGTAGCATGTTACTTGGTGTTTTTCCCCAAATTGGGTTTACATGTTAAATCCTATTGTCAAAATGTTAATTACATATGTGGATTTTAATATATGCATGCTATATTTTTACAATAGTTTATTTTACTAGTAGTTAACACATATAGGAAACATAGAGTTAAGAAATTGCATGACAAGTTGACTTTCTGATGATATGTTGAATGAACAGAGTTGTGTTATGAAATTGATTGAGTTGTTTGAAAGTAGTGAAAGTTGAATTGGTACATTTGGACTTAAGGATAACTAATTCAACCCCCCTCTCAATTATTCTAAATCATTATAACAATTGGTATCAGAATCTAGTTTCTTTTAAGGAAAGCTTGAAGGGACTATTAGAGTGAATAGTTCTTTTTCATTTCACTCTTATATTAAGTCTACTTAGGTGAGCTTATAAGTTAAGAGGAATTATATATTCTTGGATATTATTATTAAGAGGATATTGTGAATCCTTTTTAATCCAACTACTCCTAAGATATCACATGTGTTTAATTCCAATTTGGACACCACTCTTCTAGATTGTAGGTGGATGGTAGGTGGTTGATTCCATTAGGGCTCTACTTCCTCCAAATTGAGACACTTGTCTCAATCTTGTCCAAGTGTCCTCCTATCTCTTTTATATATGAATAGGATATCTCTTATGTATTACATACTAGGAAATATTGATGCTATTATGCCTTTGAGCATTTACATTAGAGATTGTTCTTATATTGTTATTCTGACAATTTTATTTTCTCTTGATTAATCTATGTCTTTCATTAGATTCTATTTTTTATTTGTTTTATACAAATTCTAACGTGACATTAGAGCCCTTCTGAAAGAGTAGATTATTTTTATTAGAGGTTTTGGGAAATCATGTATGCTCTTTTATTGTGTTTCTATATGAATTGGAGAATCATAAAGGATTTATGAAGACCCAATAATTCCTCTTTTGCATATATGTGTTTTGTCTTAATATGTTGATTGTAGCACTTTGGTGGATTCATAGAGCCATTACAACAAGTATATTGCATCTAGAAGGTTTGAAATAGTCAAAATCAACTTTTTTTCATCTAAATCAAAGTTTCTTTGCATAAGTTATAAACACATTCTTGTAGCTCAAATATGAAGGAGGGCTCACAAAATGGAGTAGTTTCAAGAAAAACAAACCCTTCCATTGTGTCCAGAAGGTTCAAGAGATTAATTTTCATATATAATTCAACCTAATTTTGAGTTTAGAGCTCTTTGTGGTGAATTTGAAGCTCATGGCATACAAATTGAGGTAGCAACAAGTGTATTGTTTTTTAAAATTTGTATTTATAATCTTGGTCAACAACCTCTAGCCACCCAAGAGCTTCCATGAGATTTAATAAATCACAACCACTCAACATTGACCAAGGTTGGCCAATTTGCAGGTTGAACACAATGAAAGCCACCAACTACTTCATTGACTATTGACCACAAGGAAATCTCCATCAACCACTTCTCTTTATACATAAAGTGAGTGCTCCTATATTTAAAGTTCTTAAAAGCCACTTCCCCCATGCATGTGGGATAAAACAGTTTTAGAAATGTCATCAATACATTATCTTAAATTTGATGTGTATATGATGATCATCATAGATGATTTCTGCTTACTATGATGTTTGGTTTGGCCATAAAATTTAAACACACATTTTATAATTTACCCTTCTTCAATTGTATTTTGATTGTGGTAGTCTAACTTTGAATGACCATAACTTGGTCATCCAGACTCCAAATTAGATATAATTTTGTTTTTTTGGGGTAGAATTTCCCAAATAATTTAGTGGTTGTACTAGTTTGGAGTTGTGGATGTAGACTAGAATCCTAAATTGTAGGTTTTTATGACTATGCCTGTGTAATCCTACATTTTGCAATTTTTAGAGTTTTGTATAGATTCATACTGATAGATTTTGGAGTGCCATTTTTTTGAAAGTACATGAATTTTTGAGAAGATTCCAAATATTCTATGAAAAGGTAATCTTATTTGGATGAAAATCGTACTTTCAACCTTTGGCCAAAATCAACACTTGTAATAGTTTGGATTCATATAAATCCTTTGTCCCGATTGTATAAGTCTTCATTTTCTTCAAATTGGAAGTTTTAATTGCAAAATCAAGTCCACTTTGATCCATATTTTGCAAAAGTGGTGATTGTACATGTATTGGATCATAAAGTGCCAAAGTCATTACATCTTGGGGGGTTAATTTTTAGCTAGTAAAAAGGGGGGTAGTCTTGTGTGTAATCTCTTGTTCTCTTACTACTCTCTTGTGTATACCTTGCTTCTCTTTCATTCTACACAATAATCTTTGTTTCTACACTAAAATGGATCAATCAACAATACTTTTACTCACACCCTATAACTACTATGAGTGGAGGTCTAAAATGACAATCTATCTTAAGAAGTTAGGGTTATATAGAGTAACAATGAGTTTTGAAAATGAACCAAAACTACTTGTAGAAAAGCATAAATGGCACAACAAATGTGATGAAGCATATGGTACCTTATGTGTGAGTATACCTATAGATCTTCTCTTTCATTTAGAATCATCTATAACTCCTAATAATGTATGGAAAACATTAGAAGTATTATTTGGAAAGAAAGATAAATTGAGAGGACATCAATTAGAAAATGAATTGATAGAATTAAATCCATGTAAATTTGATACTATTTAAGACTTTTTCACTAAGTTGAATGCTTTAAGATTTTAGCTAAAATAATTTGGAATTGAAAAGAAATATTCACAACTAATTCTAAGTCTCATGCCTTGACTACAAACTAGAGACAAGAGAACAAAGAGGGCTTCCCAGGCAAGAAAACAAACAAAAGTCCCAAGTAGAAAAGAATCAAGAAAGAAATTTTCTACTCCAAGAGCATTAAATGATGCATCTTCTTCAAAAATTAATAAGCCCAAGTAGGAGAGAAAAAAATGTTCCTATTGTAAGAAACTTGGTCATGATGAACATAAATGTCTAAAGAAGAAAATTGATCGCTTGACACATCTTCTTGAAAGGAACAATATCAAAATGCCTGATTTAGTCAAGTCAAATTCATCCCAAGAATCTTCCAAGGAATCAAGTAAAGGAAAAGGAAAGGGTAAGGCTCTAATAGCTATTGCCTCACAACAAATATCATGGATTATTGATTTAGGTGCATCATATTATATGGCTTCATCAAAATAATGTTTTTCCTCATTGGAGTCATGTTCTATGCCATCCATTCTTTTGGGTGATGACAATCCTATTGATGTGTATGTGAGAGATTCTATTAATGTGAGCAAAGTGACATTTCATGATATTCTTTGTGTTCCATCTTTATCAACTAATCTCCTATATGTTGATTAGATCTCTCACATAGGGTCTAGCAAGTGAATTGAGTTTACTCTAGATACAATGGTTATTAGTGAGATGAGCAATGGGTCTGCAATTGCAGTGGGATAGGTAGAAAATCAATCAAGATTGTACCACATCTCTCACTTTGTTCTTAATTCACCTTCACTTTCTCACTCACTTAGATGAAGTGATTCATTTGTGGCATCAATAGTTTTGCCACTTGAACTATCACTATTTACAACAACTCAATCAACATGATATGGCTATAGGGTTTCCTTATATTTTATTTTATAATGGAGTTTGTCAAGGATGCATTCTTGGCAAGAATCCTGAAGAAAATTTTGATAAAGGAAAAGCATGGAGAGCTAAACAACTTTTAGAGCTAGTACATAGCGATTTGGCAGGGTCATTTCCACATCCTTCTTTTAGAAAAGAAACATATATTTTAACATTCATTGATGATATTTCCCAATACACATTCATATATTTTCTTAAACAAAAGTATGATGTATTTGAGTATATCCAAGAGTTCAAAGCTTTTATAGAGAAACAAATTGGGAAGTTCATCAATGTCTTGTGCAAAGATAATTGGGGGGGGGGGGGGGGGGGGGAACATGTCAACCAAAGGTTTGAGAAATTTTGTATCTTAGAAGGAATTGATCTTCAATACATAGATCCCTACAATGCACAAAAAAATGGAGTTGTAGAAAGGAATAATATGTCCTTAAAGGAAATGGCCAATAGTATGATCTACTCAAAATCATTGGCACCTTAGTATTGTGAAGAGGCCATCAACTATGCATGTTACATTTAGAATTAGATTCTCATTGAGATGTAAAGAGGCTAACTCTTTTTGAAGCTTGGACTAGTTGAAAACTTATAGTGAAACACTTTTGAGTGTTTGGGTCTCCTGCATGGGCTTATATTCTAGTAGAGAAATGCAAGGCAGTGGATTTGCAAAGAAGGCCCTATATATTTGTTGGGTATTTAGATGGTTTAAAAGGCTATAGACTTCATACCACTACATGTGAAATTTTCATTAAAAGGAGTGTTTTGTTTGAGGAAGATACCTCTAGTTCTTCTATCATTTCTCCATAATTTATTCCTATGGAGACATTGCGACTGCATGATGATAGTTGTTTAGAAGTTCTTGATCCTCTTGATCTAGATGAGAATTCTTCTTCTACTTCAAATGATGATTATGAGGATCCATCTTCCTCCAGTCATCATTCAAAGAATTATTATCTTCTAGATTCTCCACATGCTCTAGATATTGGGCCTTGTTGGGCTCGACAGACATCATAATCAACATGTGATTGGGTTGGTGATCCTTCAGATGAGAGAAGAACAAGGCCTCATTTTGAGAAATCTCTACATCTCTTTATTGCTACAGCTTCTAATCCACAAACATTTCAAGAAGCTTCTAGTGTTCCCAAGTGGGATACTACTATATATGAAGAGTTCAATTCCTTAGAGAGGAATCATACTTGGGATTTAGTTCCTATTCCTAAGGGAAGAATTTTTTTTATAGTGCAAGTGGATCTATAAATTTTTTTTTGTAGTAGATAGTTGATAAGTATAAGGCTTCCCTACTCACCAAAGAATTCTCCTAGGTTCCTAGAATTGACTTCGCAAAGACCTTTGCAGTGGTTGTAAAGATAAATTATATCTAACTTGTCCTTGCCATTGTTGCATCCCATCATTGGGAAGTTGATTAGATGGATGTGAAGAGTGCATTTCTTCATGGTGACCTTCAAGAAGAGATCTATATGAAACAACCAAAAGGGTTCATTAAAGATTCTACACTTGTCTGTCACTTTTGGAAGTTCCTCTATGGCCTTAAACAAGCTCTGCAAACTTGGTATGCTAAGATGGAATCCTTCCTTCTATCATCTAGATTCACTTGTCGCCATTCTAAAATGAATGTCTACATCTTGCAGCAAGATGATACTCTCACCTTTCTTTTCCTCTATGTTCATGACTTGTTGATCACATGGAGTAACTCATCTCACATCACAGAAGTCAAAACCCCCCTTCATGATTAGTTCTTAATTTTTGACTTAGGCCTTTCTTCATTACTTCTTAGGGATTGAGATCACTCAGTCACCTTGTGGTATATTTATTGGCCAGCCTAAGTATGCTCTTGATATGCTCTCCAAATTTAACATGGCTGACTACAAGTCGACACCAACTCCAATTTTTTAGGGGTCAAACTTGAGGCTTCTTATTCCTCACCATTGGTTGATGCTACCTTTTATTATCAATTAGTTGGTAGCCTCATATAGTTGACAAACACGAGGCATGATATTTCATATGTTGTGACATGATCTCTCAATTTATATAGGAACCACATGAGCTTCATTTGAAAGTAGCTAAGTGGATTTTTCATTACATCTAGGATACTCATAGTTATGGGATTCATTATGTAGCGAGTGTACATATTTACTTGGTGAGATATAGATTCAGATTGGGCAAGTGATTCTAAAGATCACAAGCCTACTTTTAGCTATTTCTTCTCTCTTGGTTATGGTCTAGTTTCTTAATCAAGCAAGGAGTCTATTATTTATCTTTCATCCATTGAAGCTAAGTATTAAGGAACAAGTAATGCATCCATTGAGACTATTTGGCTTCAACACATTCTTACCAAGTTTGACATTCCATTCCAAAAGCTAATTTTCATCTTCTATGACAATCAAAGTGTCATTTAGATTTCTTGCAATCTAGTCCATCATCAAAGGACCACACATATTGAGATTCACATGCACTATATCTGAGAGTTGATTCATGAGAAGGTCCTTGATGTTCAGTACTACTAGACATCTAATCAAACTACAAACATCTTCACCAAACCTTTCACTAAGAGAAATTTCACTCACTTACGTGCCTTTCTTGGGGTGCGATAGATGTCTTCTTCTAGATTTTTGTAGCTTCATTTCAACTCTCTTTTGGAGAGAATTTTTGTCCCACTGAGTTTTCTCCATTTTCTCTTGTTATGAGAGGATGCTTTTTAGTTGTATAGAGTAGCTAACATGAGTTTGGTTCCATGATCCATTATCTATATTTTGCATTATAGCACTCCCTAAGTTGTACTTAATGTGTATGGAGGCGGGGGGGGGGGGGGGGGGGGGGGTGATATTGTAAATGATTCTTTTCCATTTCACTCTTATATTAAGTTTACTTAGGTAAGCTCATAAATTAGGATGAATTATATATTCTTAGATATTATTATTAGGAGGATATTGTGTGTCATCCTTTTGACTCCAACTACTCCTAAGATATCACATGTGGTTAATTCTAATTTGAATACCACCCTTTTAGATTATAGTTGTATGGTAGGTAGTTGATTCCATCAGGACTCTACTTCCTCCAAGTTGAGACACTTGTCTCAATCTTCTCCAAGTATCCTCCCAACTCTTTCCTATATAAATAATGTAGCTCTAATGTATTAAATATTAGGAAATATTGATGCTATTATGCCCTTGAGCATTTACATCAAAGATTTTTCTTGTATTTTTATTTTAATAATTTTATTTCCTCTTGATTAATCTATGTCTTTTATTAGATTCTAGTTTTTATTTGTGTTATATAAATTCTAATAGGTACTTATAGCCAAAAATCAAGATATACACGCTAGAGATTCCTAAGATGAACAAGGAGAACTCCATAGCATGGAAAATACTAATGTGATTACACTTATTTGGTATTAGAGACTCCACATCTATTGGAAATTTGATTGAAAAGATTAGTGTAAAAGGAAGATTGATTGAAAGAGGGAGATTGTTGGAAAAATGATTGTTACAAAGAAGGAAGATGGTTGTTAAAGAATGTTTTCAATCGTTGTTTTGTCATTGATGTCAAACCTACTATTTGATGGAATGACAATTGCTTATAAGATCCAAGTACTATCACTTAGTTGATTAATGAAGAGGATTTAATCAACAAGATGTAATAAGAGAACCTAAGGGAAATGTTGAGTTATGGTTTTGTAATGAAGTGTAAGGATTAGTTAAGACAATGGTTAAATAATGTACTAATAACATACTTGAAGATACAGAGGCTGGCCATACTTAGAAACATTGGAGGAATAAGTTGCAACATCATTGATTGCAAAGCTTAACTAAGTTTATTAGTGAGTGTTGAGCAAGCTAGCTAGAGTCGAGAAATTTTTTAGTTAATGCCAAGAAAATAAATAATCTAGTGTGTGCCAAGTAATACAAAAGGAGCCCAACATGTTCAGTTGTCGAGAAAAGTAATAGGTGCCGAGCACTAGAATTTAAATAGTGTGAAGCTATTGCATTATTTGAAAAGTCAAAGATTTGCCAAATTTGAGCTGACAAGTTTGTTACCTTGAATTTTGTGAACCAATTGGAGGATAAGGATGATGAGCTAGTGGCACAAGATTTTATGTAAATCATTTTTGAGTGAATTCAAGAGGATTCTTCATGATGTTTCTGGAAGGAAAAAAATATGAGTTAGATTCAATGAATCCTACCTAATCCATTCAAGCTAAAATTAAAGGAGGGAAGAATCGAGTGGGAAAAACAATTCTAGACTTCTATTGAAGGAGTCATAGACCAAGAAGTAAGAGTTGCTTGAGTGCCAAATTGTGAAGTGGTTGAAGGGTGTCAAGGAGAAGACATCAAGAGGAGAAGGAGGAACAAAGCATAGAGACTCTGCTTTGATAAGTGGTTAGAAGGAAGATTACACTGGTACATCACACATGAAGACTCAAGGAGACAAAGCTTAAAAGGAGGGAAAGCTGTCAAAGCTGCAGAGACTAAAAGCCAGGAAAATTATGAAGAACTAAATTGTGATATGAAATCTACAAGATAAGTTGTGAATTGTAATCAGGTCAAAACCCCTTATTGTTACTCTCTTGCAATTGTATCAGTTAGGGTAAAAATCCTATGGACTTAGGTTGGTTTAACAACCATTTGTAAATCCTTTAATAAGGTGGGATTCCAAGTGAATGTTTTAAAGTCCTCTAACCAAGCCCACTTCTAATAGGGTGGTTTAATTCTTTAACTAGGCCACATTTAACAATATTTTGTAGCCTTTAATAGGGCATGCCTTTCATAGGGAATTACTTAAAAAGAGTGAGAATTGAGTAGTATGTTATTGGTGGTTTTTCCCAAATTGGGTTTCCACGTAAATCATTGTGTTATGTGTTGATCTTTTCATGTGTTATGCTTGCATGATGATTTATAGTAACTTGCTAAGTAGTAAAATTTAAGCTTGGATGAAAGAATAGTTTTAAAAGGCTCACTTTACTTGAAGATAACTTTTAACTAGACATTTGGACCTTGAATAATTGATTCACCCCCCACCACCCCAACCCTTCTTAGTTATTGTAAAGCATTTCTAACACACATCATACTACTTGAATAAAAAATACATTGAGGTTCCTAGAACCATGATAGTTGAACAAATGAAAGAGAAGTAGGAGCATAACCAAATGAGTATTGAACTTGTAGCAACCCTAAGTTATGTTGAATTTGATGATGTGAAGGAATGCACTATTATAAATAAAATGTGGGATAAGTTGGTAAAAATGTACGGAGGAGACAAAAATGTATTGAGGGCAAAGGTAGAAAGATTCAGAGGAAAATTTGATGACATGAGAATGAAAGAAGGCAAGGCTATTGCATAGTATGGTGGCTTAATCAAAGAAGTGGTGAATTATATCAAAGGATCTGTAGGAGACATAGCTGATGAGACTATTGTATGAATTATTCTAGCCCTAATTTTGTAAGTGACAAAAGCTTGTATAAAAATGCTTAGGGTTAGGGATTTCATAATAAAATGTATAGCTTCTTGCAGTGGTGTTGATCTATAAGGGATCACAAATTGTAATCACTAGATAATAATAATATTGGACTTGCTGTTGATGGACGTAGCCCAGGGATTGGATGAACCACGGTAAATCCTGGTGTCTTATGTTCTCTTCTATGTGATCTATTATTTTTTGATATTGTTTATATTTTCATGTAACTATTATTTCTATTTGAGGTTAATCCTAACATTTTTCACTAAAAGAAAAGATTATATGTGTTTGAATTGTAACACTAACAAAATGGTGAAAAGTGAAATTGTTAGAGTTGATGAATTTGTAGAAAAGAATGAAGAAGAATGCAAGAAAGAAACTAAAGACCATAGAAAGTTTTTTTATATCTATGAAGTTAAACCTAGCACCTTATCTGAACTAGAGAAGGTGGCTACCAAGCATTAATAGCAAAGAACTGCCAAGGTTTTGTAGAAGAGTTTTGCTGAGCATTAATAGACTACTGAGAATTAGGTTATAGGAGTTGAGTCATAAACAATCATTGCCAACCATCAAATAGAGGAAGATGAGTTGCAACTAGAGAAAATATAGGAAGTTGAACATGCATAATCTAGTGAACAATAGTAAGAAGAAATAATATTTGAACCCATATTGGAAAAAATGTGAGAATAAATCATCCACCAAATCAAATCACTGGAAACAAAGATTTAAGAGTCATGACAAGAAGATAAAAATTAATACATGCTTATATATTATGAGAGTTTGAGCCTAAATCTATCAAAGATGATTTGAAGAATAAAGATTGGATCAAGGCAATGAATCAAGAAATTGAGAAAATTGAGAAGAAAAAGACATGGACATTGGTTCCCTAACCAAATATAAAAATGTAATTGAAACTAAGTGGGTTTTCAAAAAAAGTTGAATAAGAAAGGTGAAGTCACGAGGAACAAGGAAATATTAGTTTATAAGGGATGTGTATAAGAGGAACAAGATGACTATAGTGAAACTCTTTCTCTAGTTGCAAGGTTGGAAGGAGTGAGAATTTTTATTGCATGTGATTTTGCAAAGGATTCGAAGTGTACCAAATGGGCATGAAATCTTCATTTCTAAATGAAATTCTAGAGGAAGAAGTCTATGTTGAGTAGCCTGAAGGATTTGTTGATCCAAACAAAAAAAATATGGTATGAAAGTTACACAAAGATTTATATGATTTGAAGCAAACCCCCAGATCATGGTATGAAAGGTTACACATTTATTTGGTAAAAATTGGGTTTGTGAGAACTAATGACAATAATAATCTATGTCTAAAAATGAATCTAAAAACAAGATATTGCTAGCTGAAGCTTTTGTAGATGATATCATATTTGGAGGAAATGATTCATTGAGAAGGTCATTTTCTGATAAAATGAAAAGGGAGTTTGAGATCTCAATGTTTGGAGAGATTAAATTCTTTGTTGGATTGCAAGTGTATTAGATGAAAAAAGGTATTTACATTACACAATCTAAGTATGTTAAATAAATTTTGAATTTTTTTGGCATGGAAGACACGAGACTAGTTGAAACACCTAGGTAACTGCATATAAGTTGTCAAATAATGATTATTCAATTGAGGTGAATCAAACATTATACCGGTCAACGATTGGAAAACTACAATATGTTTTACACAACAAACCTAGCAATGCATTAGCAGTTGGAATTTTTTCTAGATTCTCTACTAGTCCTACTAAAAATCATATGATAATAGGAAAAAGGATATTGAGATACCTAAAAGAAACAAATGACTATGGTTTATGGTAAAAGAAAAGTGACAAATTTGAGTTGAAGGTCTATATAGATGCTGATTGGGTAGGAAATGTTGATAACAAAAAAGTACAAGTGGAGGAGCCTTTTTTAGGAAGAAGATTGATTTCATGAAGAAGAAAGAAGGATAACTATATTTCAAAATCTACAACAAAGGCTAAATATGTTGTTGTAGTTGTGAATTGTTCAAATATTGTATGGATAAATAAATTGTTGAAAGACATGAATAAAGAGATAGCTGAACCTATTGTGATATATTTTGATAACACAAGTACTATAAATATATCAATGAACCCTATGATGCATACAAAGACTAATAACATTGAGATCAAGTATCATTACTTGAGAGAATTAGTACAAGAAAAAGAAGTAAGATTGTAATATCTGAACAAAAAGGAAAAATTAGTTGACATATTCACAAAAACACTAGCTAAGGATGATTTTGAGTATCTAAGAGCTAAGTTAGAGACCATCTCCATGCCTAGAGAAAACTAAGAATGGATGTCAATGAAAATATCATATACATTGATGTGGAAGGTCACACTTCAGGAGCTTCCTAAAGGTGTGAAAAGAAAGATACTCAACTATGAGTAGACAAAGTTCGAAGAGTTAATCTTAGAGTAGAATTTCTATGTCATTCAGAGTAGTGACATGATGATTTACATGATGGTTGATGTATTTGAAATTATTATCAAAAAGGGAGAGAATGGTCAAGTTACCATATAAGAATAAATGTAAATACAGAAAAGATTATCAGTTACCATTCCTATTAGCAAGAGGGAGAGAAATTATGTAGAGAAAAAAAGAGACTTATGTTGTTGAATTAGTGAGGTGTTTTATTGAATTGATAGAGGGAGAATCCTAAGCTTGCATGAATGATAATCAGAATGAAACTAAGAAAGAAAGAACACAAACATAGATGGAGATGATAGAAGATGTATTGAAGATTTTGGATTGCATGGTAACTAGTGAAATGTTGCCATCAATGCCAAAGAGAGAGATTTTTGGAAACTACAATTGGAACAATTATTATGTTGTCATTGATGTCAAACCTATGGGTAAGATAGAATTTGAAGCCTACTGGAGAGACATTTACTATAGGATAGAGTGACATATCATTTGATTGATGAAGATGATTTGAAACAAAGAGATAGAAAGGTGAGCTAATATTGTTAAGTGATGAGAAGTTAAGTATCATAGAATTACAATGAAAACTTGATAAGTTAGTCCTTGAGAAGATAATGTGGTGTTTAATAAATAAATGAAGTAAAGAAGACAGTTGGAAGAAGTTTAGAGTTAGAAAAACTCAAAATGATAAGATTGACCAAGTATAAATGCTAGTTGGTTGATGAAGGAGCTGAAGTAGAAGATAATGAACTTAAGTAGAAGCCGAACAAAATAGTTCAAATTGAGTGATACTTATTATTGATAAAATGTATGAAGAAGTGTTAGTAGCAACCGAGAATAGTAATGGACAAGAAAGCTTATTGATGATGAGCAAGATAGTATAGTGTTTGATGAGCTACAAAGTGATGGCTGAGTAGAAGAACATAGTGTTTGTCAAGTGGGAAAAAAAGTTAGAGTTTGTGAAAGAATTGAATCTAAGTCTAACATAGTTGGAATTTTGAACTAGTCAATGAATTTGGAAGATAAGGATTGATGATCTAGTGTATTTAATGCACAAGGAGAGTTTGTTACATGATCAAAGACAATGATTTGTCTATAAGTATCTAGAAGAAGGAGAAAAAGATGATAGAAGGATTTGATGAATCTAGCCTAACCCTAAGATCAATAATGATGTTTTAGGGGCAAAAGATCAAAATTACCTATTTAAGGAGGCATAAGAGATATTTTCTTAGGTTTCTTCATGGTTTAATTAACAATATTAAGGAGAATCTATGAAGAGAAGAACATAAGTGAAGTGTGAAGAGTGATTTCTTGGGGAGATTCCAAGAAAATAAGTGATGGAGTTGAAAATAGAGGCTAGTCAATGAACCAGTAGATGAGAAAATGGAGATATTAATTCAAGTGTGAGTTGTACTTTAAAAATTAAACCTACTATTACATTATAACCATTGTATCAGTCAAAATCCTTTAATCAAGGTTGACCTAAAAATAATTTTGTAAATCCTATTGGAGTTCTTTTTGGTAAGGAACATATCAAGTAAATTTAAACTTCATACCAAGAAACAAAGATAGGGACAAGCCTAAGGATGAGCTAAATCCTATATTCAACAAGGCTAAATATTAATTCTAGGCCAATATTAATAGTCATAAGGACTCACTTCACTTTAGGCTCTGCAAGGCCAAGGCAAGAAAATCTAAGGAAATAATCTGGTTAACTTAATACTTTCTCTTTCAAGATTATTCCCTACAACAAAAATGGTCAATATTCTTCTATAATTTGTTGATAAAATCTTTGAGCACAATAGCTAACTATAATTAAAAAGTAGATGTAAATAAGTGATAACCAACACTTAAGTTCTTGATACATTAAATGGTAAATTAATTTGTTGTTGTGAATGTTTTGTAATCAAATGAATCATCAGGGTATTCTTGATTTTTTAAATGGACCAATGTCTTATCCAATAGGATATAGAGTCAAAGATTAGCCGATGTGACCTTTTAATCAACTTGTGATTAAAATTGTCAACATTAAACTCTAAGTTTCATTCTAATTCTCAACATTTTCACAAACCCTAAACCTTATTCTTTAAATTAGCAAAAATCAACAAGAGGTATGCAACTATTTAAATTGCATTAAACTGAATGAAACTTGTTTATTCAATCCCAAGATTATGGATATGTGAGAAAGGAGACAAAACTCAAAGATAATGATAATTAAGGGAAAAATTTCTTATTCAGATCTTAATACTACTAGTAGAAAACTCATGATATTACATAGAGACAAAACATAGGTCCCAAATGTTCACCTTTTTTTATTCAAGTATGCAAATAATTGAACTCATTCATATAACTACACAACAAATGGATAGACTACAATAATACATGACACATGAGAAAATTCTATAGACAATTGACCTCTACTCTTCATCTTGGAAATCCATATATAGGATTGCAACAAGCTACATATGAGAGGAGGACATGTCAAAATGTTAATGGAAACAAGAACTTTAGAAGATGGGATCAAAAAGGTATACAAAACATTCTTCCAAAATATAGACCAAAAAAAAGATAAGTAGTTGAGGAAGTAAGCAATCATTTATATTTGGCCTTTGATTTTTCCCTTCCTTGTCCTTCACTGACCTATATGCAAAATATCTCAACTACTTCCTACTGGCAGAGCTTTAATCTCTCATACTACTTCCTAGACATAAATTTCCCTTTTGGTAGGCCACTGTATAGTTTTTACTTCTTGCAAATCCTGAGTGGCTTTGGCTCACCTAGCATCTATTATTGCTTTTGATTCAACAATAAACTTATTGAAATCTATTTCTACCTTAAACATGGAATCAATTGATGGTATGCAAGGTTGTATTCCTTGAGATAAAACTTTCAACTTCCCTTGTATAGTTTACAATTTTTCGGTGAAGAAACCCATCAATTCTTTAACTATTGCCAGGCCTTCCTTCACTATAATTATTTTATCAAGCAAATCTAGCTTTTTAACCATTACTATAACTAGCCTCTCTAGAAATTGAATATATGGCTTCCAAAGATTAAATGTGGGTGATAGCCATGAAAGTTCCTAATTGAAAAATTGCTTAGCACATTGTAAAGCAACATAAAAATTATGAGCATGCTGTGACATGTTTTTCAACACTTTAATCCTATGGCTCATTATATTCTGATATTCTTAATGACAACTATCCTTATATCACCTCCCTATTGAGTAGATGGAGCATCAATGCTCATTCTTCTTGGTTTTGATGCCCCCTCTTCTCCCAAATCCTTTGTTTGTGTTAGGGCTTCAGATGTATCCCTAGCTGGTTATTGTTGACTTTCATGCTCCTCCCTTTACTCTATAATAACTGTCTTCTCTGCTTGTGTATGTTGCTCTTTGAGAGATGCAAATTCATTCTCCAATGCTTGGATTTTGGCCTCAAGCTCCACAATCTTTACTTTTTATACACGGATACTTCTAAGCTCATCTTCATAGAGCTTCCTCACATCTGTGTGATCATGTATGGATTTTGACAATCTTGTCTCCATCTCCTCTACCTTGACTTCATTCATAAATGAAAAATGTTTTGATACCTTGGAAATATCTATGCCAGATGTGTCCTATAGATTCCATATAATCATATTACCTTGTTTAGTACTTTGTACATCCATCAACTTTGGTTTATTGGAGGAAGGATCCATACTCCAAACTACAAGAGGCTTTGTATTAATGTTGAAACCTATTCCTCTTTGTAGTCCACTTGCACCAAATGCCTCATATGAAATGGAATTCTCTAGCCTCCTTATTTGATCAATCATAAATGCTTGTCTCATGTCCCATCTAGGAACCAATAACATGCCACTCCTTTATACCAGATCCTTGGCCTCCTTTAGAGTCATTACATCACTCTCAGGATCGTAGACTTCCAACTTCTCTACTAGTACCATCTTCTACTCGTTAGACTCCCTTAGTTTCATTTGTAGCACTAGTGCACTCTATTTTATTTTGTATAAGAAGCTCTTGAATTCATTAGATTTTATGAATTCATTATCCTCAAGGAACTGTTGGGCTTAGATGATCCTATTATCTAGCCTTGCTATTGCTAACTCTAAGTTTGTGAGGGTATTCTTAGCTACATTTGCTCTATTTTGGAGGTAATTTTGTCTCAATTCAGCAAAATATTGAGTATTTCTAGGTAGGATATGTAGTGTCCTTTGTTTCACCTAAGCAAGGATGTGGAAAATCTTTTGTCTTTTGTTTCTCTTTGTCACCCATGATGCCTCAAGGACATTATCATCTTCTACTTCAAGGGTTACATTAGGTTTAGGACTATCAGGGCACACCCTATGTTCTTCCCCTAATGGTCCCTCGTGCATCTTAGCCATAATTTAAGCATGGTCAATGACCATATTCCTAATCCTTTGAGGATAGGGAATATGCATGCAGAATCCCAAGAATTGGGGCTCTATTATTTTCAATTCTCTCTCCACCTTCAAAACATCATCTATCTTAGTTAGCTTGTCAACTGCCTCACCCACTGCAACTATATTTGGAATGACATCCTAATGGGGCAATTCCTTGGTGTTGGGTAGTACATAGTTCCTCATTTCTTTAAGAGTGGCCCTCATCCAGTTGTTAGGGTCATACATTCTATAGGGGCCAATGGATGAATTGTAGTGGTGGAGATAAGAGCGAATCTAGTCCAAGGTCTCTTTCCCAATTGTAAAATCACCAACCCTAAAACACCTACACAAAAGTGTTCCTCTATGCACTTTGGGTCCTAGGTACTCCCTATTAACCATACAAAATTACCATATAAATTCAGTTATTCCTAACCTAGGAGGGATAAACTTTGGCAGTATATGGGGTGGTTGAGGATAACCATAGACTCTCATTAAAGAAAAGGTGGGAAATAAGAAAATGTCTCCCCAATTGTGGTTAAGTCTCTTTCCTTTAGGAAGTAGGGCTAGTCTTAAAAGGCCTTTTAGAGTATTAGGAGCCCTAAAGTATCCTAGATCTAACATTCTCATAACTACAACACTAAAATTATTGAAAAATGAGACAAAATCAGAAAAATTATAATTAATGTTCCATATCCATGTTCATAGCTACATTGGTAGGTCTCCATTTGCATCAAAAGAGCGATCAATAAAATCAAAGCTTATATATCCTACATTCTTATAGAGAATCAAGTGCATCAGTAGTGAATAATGATGGAAGGTGAAGTCTTTTAACTCCCCACTCCGAGCCCTGGCAATATTTTCTTTCATCACCTCTACCACCATGGTAGAAGTCCTGTACATCTATAGCAATTATAAATTCTACTCCATAGACCATATCAGTCCCATCTTTCCCAACCACTTTATGGACACCATATACAGTCTTCACAAAATAATTCTTGAATTTGTCCAGTGGCATCATCTTTTCCACCTACTTAGGGTAATCATTCACTTCCTTCAAGTCCATGGGAATATGTTGTAGCATACATATCCTAGTATATGCCTTGGTGTTTGCTTCAAATTTTCTCTATAAATTTTTTAAATCTATAGCCTGACTCATAGCTCCATCCAATCCAAAGGCCTCAATGAATGATTCTTGGTCTAGAGTGCAAATGATGGTTCCATCTTTCCTATGGAAGGATTTTGTGGCTTGATTATAGAATTGAAACAAAGCCTTCATTAGGTCTACATCTATAAATACTTCTAGAAATATCAGTTTAGCAAGATTCTTCTTCCATGGGTTTCATACATGAATTTTCTTCTCCTTGTTATAATAGAAATATTTGAAAAGCTCCAAACCCATAACACCATGGCATACAACATCTCTACAGAGGGCATATGGATCAATGAAAGCTTGGTCATCTACAAAATTGGAATTGAAAGAACTAGGGAAAAGCTTCATCTATTCCTCATCAAACCTATTTGGTTTCTTCCTCCTGGTTTTCCCTCCTTTAGAGGTTGAAGGCTCTATAGCTGCCATGTTTGAAGCTTGAATTTCTTCCACTTCTTTGTCAGACATCTTGACATGCTATGCTAGCAAACACAAGATATGGAAACTACTCTATTCTCAAAAGCTTTGAAAATAACAATCTATAATGTAGTGGAAACTTTGAAACTGCTCAAATTCTTTCTCTCTACAAATGACAAGTTGTAATTGTTAAGTAGGAAAATCTTTACAAATTAATATATGCAAATCAATGTTCACTTTGAATTGATTTTAAAATGCTTGAAACATGATATCAACTCATTTTGTCAACTTAGTTGAGCATTTCCATTACTATCCAACAATGTACTTTTTGTAGTGTACTTAAATCTTATTGGTGGAGAACTTCATTGTCATTTCCAGCTCAAAAAAGTGACTTAACACTTTTAATATCAAAATAAGGCCTAAAATGCTATGGCCATGACTAATGAAAGGACCTCTCATATTATCTTATAATTGGAAACTCAGGCTCTCGATATCATGAAAGCCCTTGAAAAACCCTTTTTGACCAATCAAACACAATAGAAAAAGCCTTCTATGATCTTATGATTCCTTCATTGCCATAGCATCAACACTAAACTTATCTTCCTCTACAATCTCACAACAAATGGCTTCATAGCATTGCAACTTGACCTTTCTCAACATACAATCTTACAATCACAGTTACTTTTATCATTTCATAACATATTCAATGATCTTTCAAGCTTCTATGATATCATGACAAACAACAAATCCTTTGCACTATAGCATCATAGACTTTACAATTTTCATGTGCCATCTTATGACCACAGCTTTGGCATAACACTGGAACACACCTTTTATTACCTTGAGATCTTATGATAAACCATTTATTGCAAGGTTAGAGACACCACATGCCACATAATAATAATATAAAATTCTCTTTCAGTCCTATTGATCTTGACTAAGCACATACCTGGTATCCATACCTTTGTTGTGACCAATCAGAAACTCGATATGTGTCTACCAGCACACCATCACCTTTGCTTACCTTTAAAATATTTATGATACCACAGATACCTCATAACATCATAGAACCTCAATATTCCTTTCACGATCCTATGATGTCCTTTGCTTTGTAATATCCTAGAACCTTGTTTCATTGTTTCCAATGCCACGATGACCTCCCTTGTCATAACATTAGAGATCACTGAAAAGTAAACCATTTAAACTGTGATATGATCTTATGAAACAAAATAAAATCATAAGATTGTGGAGAAGACAACAACATATTTGTCTTTTGATTAGGACATTGAAAATACTTCCTCCCGATGCTTCTCTAACCCACTTATTGTAACATAGTAAAGGATGATGTATAAGGCAAAATGGAAACCTGCTTAGTTATAAAACCTACGGTTAGGGCTTAGACCAATTTCATGGAGATTTTTGCAATGTGGGATGAAATTGAAACCCTAGGGCACTAAACCTCACACTTGGACAAGAATAAAAGTAATTGGATCAAGGCAAACATGCTAAGGTTTCCTCTATAGATGAAAAAAAGAAATATACAACCCTAACAATCAATTCAGTATTTTCACCAAAATTTGGAAAATTAAGCTCAGTGAAAATAGGAGCTATCAAATCCTTTAATCAAGGTGACATTGTAATGGAATGATCCAAGGTCCTCTAAGAAGACCACTCCTAACAAGGTGATTAAATCCTTTAACATGGGCACATTTAATAATGTGTTGTATAACCTTTAATAAGGTTCACTCTTAACTGAGCTCACTTCAAAAGTGTGAAAAATTGGTAGCATGCTCCTTGGTCATTTTTCCCAAATTGGGATGCCATGTTAAATCCTAGTGTCAAAGTGTTATTTACACATAAGGATGTTGTTATATGCATGCTATATTTTTACAATAGTTTATTTTACTAGCAGTTGACACATATAGAAAATAGAGAGTCAAGAAATTGCATGAAAAGTTAATTTGGTGATGATATGCTAAATGAATTGAGTTGTGTTATGAGATTTTTTGAGTTTTTTGAATCTAGTGAAAGCTAAATTGGTGCATCTAGAACCAAGGATAACTGAGTTCACCTCCCCCCTCTTAGTTAATGTCAATAATTTATAATGGAATGGTGAAGATTTTGAATTGAAAGTATATATCAATTTTGATTGGGTAAGGAATATGGACAATAGGAAAAGTAAAATTAGAGTTTCTTTATTCTTACTAGATAGACTAGTGAGATGGATAAGAAATAAGTAGTTTTGTATCTCACAATCAACTATTGAGGCTAAATATGTTGTTGTTGCAATCAATTATTCTAACATTGTTTAGATCAAATAGTTACTTGAAGGAATACTAGAGGAATTTGATGACCCTATTGTTATTTATTTTGATAACACAAGAACTATAAACATTTCAAAGATCCCTATAATGCACTCTAGAAACAAATATATCAATCAAGTATCACCATTTGAGATAACAAGTTCAGGAGAAACAAGTACAATTCAAATATGTAAAATTCAAGGAGTAGATTGTTGATATTTTCACAAAGCCATTACCTAAGGATACTTCTGAGTACCTAAGATGTAAACTATGGTTCCTTCCTCTATCTAATTTTCATCAGAGGAAGATGGATGCTTGCATAAATTCATTCTTTATCAAAATATCCATTGTAAAGTTGATATAATTGTTCATTCTTTAGGAGCTATGTAAAGTTGTGAAGAAGGTAAAAGGTATGAACATAAGCATTCAATACAATAAAATTACAAGGTATATCTACATGGAAGAAAAAGGTTTATAGATACCTTAGACAATGTTATCAAAGGGGAAGAGAATGAAGAAAGAGGGAGAGAATGAAAAAAAGGGGGAGATAAGAAAAGAAAGGGAGAAGTACTATATGAAGATAGAAGAAAGATGAAATATACAATAAAGAGAGTAAACACAATGATGAAGTGAAAAATAAAAGTTGTCCATGTGGATTAATTACTAAGTACAAAGAGATTACCCTAAGGGAGAGACTAAGTTGAAATATGAGACAAAATTAGAGACTATTTTCGAAGGAAGATAAGATTTGGTTTTATTGATATTGGATGGTTATTTCAAAGTTGCATTTTCATCAATGCCAAAGGAAGAGATTTTTATACCAACATAATAAAACTATGAAAGGATGTAGGAGAATTAGATAAGTTATTATTTTGTCACTAATGTCAAGCCTATTTAGATTGAATAAAACTAGTAAGTCAATAAGATGGATACTAATTTATGTAGGTTGCTAAATCATTTGAAGGATGTGGTGTTGAGAAGGGAAATGGTTGAGTAAAGAAAGAAGATGAAATAAATAAGTGATGTTAAATGTTGAGCTTAAAAGGATAATTGATGAACAAGTCTTTGATGAGGTAATATTGGTTTGATTGTTTTACATAATTTGATGAATTTTTGAGATGATGCATAGGGATGTCACATTGGTTGATAATAAAGAACAAATGTTGTGAAGTTCAAAGACAAGGAATTACTGTATGCTACCAAGCTAAAAATGTTGGTTGATAAGAAAAGATATTGTTCAATAAAAGTGTATTGAGCATAAGTATGAGAACACATTTTTTAAGTCCTATTGAGAATATAGTATCAATCAAGTGAATAATGTTAACCCAGGTGATGAGATTATTTGGCAAAGGAAGAAAATAGGTTGATGAAGATGAGAAATTTTGATAAAATCAATTATGGAATGACATTATATGAGAATCTATATTACTCTAGATGATTATAAGGAAGGCAAGAAGTTTTTTGGTGAGATCTATAAATGAAATTTTTTAGGTAAGATGAAATGGAGGAGATTGAAGGAAAGGTTTGTGATCCAAACCAAGTTCATCTACCAAGGTGAATTACAATTGCACAATGCATAAAATATTTTACCTAGTGGTAGATTCAATCAATGCAAGATGAGATGTGATTAAACAGAGGAGAGAAATTCAAGGAAACCATAATGAATGTAATTAAGGGAAAACATAATCTATATAAAGGATGAAAAATAATGAGGAAATTGCTAATGGTTGATGATAGATGAACAAGAACAATAGGATATATTCATCAAACAAAAGCACAAATTTGGAGATAGAAAGTAAATAGTTGGAGTTTGTGTGTTAGCCAAGCAAGGAAGTATTTTAAGAAGATAATAGAGAATAAAGATGATCTAAACAATACAAATAATCTTTTCTAGTACTTTGAGCATCTAGGCATAATAATCATAAATCCAAAAGAATATCTTCCATGTGAAAATATAATCCATAATCCCAAACTTGAATATAAATAAATTATTTATCAATTATTTTGGTAGGACTTTTTTAATTTTTACATCCAACCAACAAAGTAATAATTGTCATCAAATTAGAATGTTCAAACAATATTTCTCGAAAGAATGGGAAGAAAAAAATTCCACTCCCAAGCTTCCCGTAGATTGGGTCTTAGTCATGCAAGAATAGGAGAAGTTGGATGAGAAGGTTGCTAATTTACAATAAGGTGGATGAAAAATTCATCATTTCCCTTTGTATTTGGTCAGGCATTCAATTACTAAATAGAGGTAGGGAAATATTTGAGAAAAAAACTAGGGATAACAAAGAAAGAAAAATAAAGTAAAGAGCCTATAGATTTAGAAATTTAATCGACCTACAATGTATCATAACCATTATTATTATCAATAATATTAGCTTGAATGGTAGGACTACTTAATCATGTGCTCAATCAATCGATCCAACACATATAAGTATTGCAAATCAAATTAGTACCAAAGTAAACAAATTCATTTAGTTTTTCACAAGCCAAGAAAGTTAATAGAAACAAAATAAATAGATCTCACTATTTTTTAAGGAAAAGAATCCCATAGCAAATAGTCCAAGATCCCTTTACTTGAAACACAATTTATAAATACCAACAAGCATTGGGTGAAATAAAGATTTTCCATAAAAAATATGATATTACTTTCATTCATAAAGTAAGGTGTTAAAATAGTATGGATGATAAAATCATCACCTTTACTAACCATAGAAAAATTGATCTTTCTGTTATTTATAGACATGCATTTATACTTTAGGCAAGAAAATAACTTCTAAGCCTAACTAACTCATTTGCTACCTTAATTAACACTATCTATTGCTATCTTCACATAGGAACACATTAAAGTAAAATAAGTTTAAATCACAACCATGAAAGAGGAGAAAAGAAGTGAGGAAGGGAGAAAGGGGAATTCTTGAGGGATATCCAATCTAAATAGTGATCTTTACATGCTTTCATTTGTCAAATCTTTACCAATTATCTCCTCAAGACACTCACCGATTGATAAGAGAACTTCAAATTTTTGACAATCTTAAATGCATTGGGTACATTAGGAAATGTACAGGAAAATAAGTAATTATTTTCTACCCACTTGCATTACTAATAAGTTTGTCATCCAACAATGATGATGAATAGTTAGCTTGGGAAGAAATCCCAACACATCTGACTATATTGTAGAAGGACTTGAGTTCCAAGACTTATAGGTTTGGGACCTTGAGTGTTGGCCACAACATAATGCAAGCTCAACTAATTAGGGAATGGGAAAGAAGGGATCTCAAACTCAAAACTATTATAAACAATAGTCCACAAAGATAACTAGGGGGGGTGGGCAAGGGGGTGGGGGTGAATCAGTTATCCAATAGTTAAAACATTTATCTTCTTTAAAAAAACTTAACCATTCAACCAAAGTAAACAACAACCATAATAAGATGCACATAGACAATTACACTAGATATGTTAACTAGGGAAACCCTGGTGGGAATGATACCCACAAGATGATTTACTAATATAAATATTCCTTGTTAGAGGATAGACCCTGTTAGGAGTCTATTACAACATTTAGTGCATATGAGTCCCAATTAGGAGACTTTGAATCCTTGTTAAGAGATTCCAACCTTGTTAGGAGCTGTGACAACCCTATTAGGAGTTTTAGTACAATGTATGCAAGATGAGCCTACTATCCAAACATGCAATTTCAACTACAAGAAGAGCTCACTACTCAAACATGAGATTTACTATTATGTTCTTCTTTCCTTTATTCTATCAACTAAACCAATCATTGTCAAACCTTGTAGACAAGGTCACAAACCTTGGATTCAAATATCAAACCTTAGATCACTCAACAAAACCTTGATAATGAAATTTCCTTTACTTCCACTCTACTCTTCTCAACTTCACATTCCACTCTCTCTATTGCTTACAATTACTTCTTATCCATTCAAATCCATATCCATACCTTTATGATAAAGGAGAATGTCCTTCCTTTATACCATGTCCATAAAATAATTCCTTGAGTCAGTTGTTAGACCTTCTCATTATGGGACCACACTAAGAACATGCTACACTTAGCGATAACATTAATCTTTCATCTTTTAACTTCAATATCCTTCCGTACACATAATATTATGAAAAGTTAACTTAGCCACATCATCACCAACATGTATTCTTCATATTGTCAACCTTGATTCTTAGAATAACAATTCTGCTAAGAGATATAACAATTTTACCAGAGCATGCCTATGTAAACTCTATCCTAGAAAAAACATCACCAAAAATTACATAACTTCTTCCAAACTTATCATTTCTTTATCTGATGTTAATTGCATATACCAAATACTTAGACATATCTCCCATAATATTAGATAGTGAGAATACTCAACTCACCATCTATACTAACTTGATCTTTTCATTATTCTTCTATTATATACTACAAAAGATTGCTATGTTGACATTAATGAAAAAATCATTAATGAATGTAACATATCATCATAGTTACATATCTATAATACTCCCCATAGGAATATCATCAAAATTTATGCTTCCAACAATCTCCCCCTTTGGCATTGATGGCAACATAGATGAAAGAACATCTAGTTCCAAGAATATCAACAAAAGACTATTCATCTTTCTTTTCAAATCCTCTTCATCAATCATTCTCCCCCATTGATATACCTCAATGTGCTTTATGTCAAAATATCATTCCATGCTATATTTCTCCTTGTTGTCCTTGCTTTTCCCATGATGTTCTTCCTCATGATCTTCTCATGATGTTTTTCATACCTAACTTCTTCCCCATTGACATTGAAGTCAAAGGTTTTAGCAACCATCAAACTCTGCAACAACTAATTCTTACTAGCAAAAGTATCCAAAGACAATCTTCAAAAAAATATTCAACAAGAGTCCTAGATGAATCTATCCATCATAGATTCACCCTTATACAAGAAGCATCAACATTCAATCCAAACAATAGTGGTGCTCTATTACACTAGATTGATGCACTCTTGCATCTTCTACTCTGATGTAGGAAGGGGAATAACCCCTAGCATACCTCACAAATACTCAAAAGTCTCTTTGGGAAGAGGTGTAGTGAGAATATCTGTAATCTACTCTTTAATGCTCACATACTCCAATCTAATTTTCTTTTCTACAACTTTCTCTCTCAACATATGATACTTAATAGAAATGTACTTGGTCTTTGAATGGAACACTAGATTCTTAGACATATTTACTATGCTTGTGTTGTCACAATGTATGGCAATAGGTTCACTAATTTCTATCCTTATATCCTTCAACATCAGCTTTATCCAAACAACTTGATTGCAATTGTTTTCTATTGCAACATCTTCTTCTTCCACTATACTTTGTGATGTACAATACTACTTCTTACTTAGCCAAGAAACCAATCTTTCTCCAAGAAAGAAGGCTCTGCCACTAGTGCTCTTTATGTCATCCATAATGCCTGCCCAATCTGTATCAGTATAAGCATTTAGAGTAAAATCATTAGATCTGTCATACCACAATCCAAAATCAGATGTTCATTTTAGATATCTAAATATCCTTTTGACTACTACATAATGTGCTTCTCTAGGATCATCTTGAAATCTTGTGACAATTCCAACTACATTTTCTATATTTGGCCTTGTGTGAGTTAGATATTGCAATCCTCTAATCATAGATATATACTTTTTCTCAACAATAGGTGTCTCATCCTTTGTAGATAACTTGTTTTTAGTTACCATAGGTGTTCTAATGGGTTTACATGTTTCCAAACCAAAGTTTTTTAGTAAATACTTCAAATACTTATTTTGAGAAATAAATATCCCTTCTTTATCCTATACAATCTGTAACCCTAGAAAATATTTCATTCCTCCTATCATACTCATTTCAAATACTTTCTTCATCTCTTCAAAAAATTTGTCACTTTCATCATCATTTTTTCAAATATGATATCATCAACAAATATTACCAAAATCATCAAACCATCATCAATTTATTTCCAATATAGGTTACTATCTACCATACCTTTTCTATATCCAAACTTTGTCAAATGCTTGTCCAAACTTGCATACTAGGTTCTAGGTTCTTGCTTCAAGCCAAACAATGCTTTCTTCAATTTGCATGCTATGTCCTTGTCATCTATCAATGGACAACCTTCAAGCTACTCAATGTACACTTCTTCAAGTTCTCCATTCAAAAATGCTAACTTGTGTTGGTAAACAGATTCTTCTTTCTAATGTAACTCTTACATGCCCAAACCTATGAGAAACAATTTGATACCAACAGTTGGATAATCTATCATGAGATTGATAGATTTCCTCTGAATTGAAAGGTACAACTCCCTTATCAATGATATTCAATGAATATTTTGGTTCCTAAACTAATTGAGTACATTCTTAACCGAGAATGGAAGAGGAAAACCAAGCCAACCCTAGATAGAACTAGCTCAGGCAGAGAATTCAGTTCTACACCTAGCCAACCCCAGGAATTCACACTTCCTATGACAACCTGACATTGGTAATGCAATGTGAATGCTATGTATGCGAATGCATTGGAAAATGAAACGAAAGAGAGTGTTAAATAATCCCAATTCTTGTAACAAGAACGTCTGCAAATACTCTGATCTACAACCCATTCATAATTCAACACAAGATGGAAGATGATGCCCAAAACTGAAAATAACAACACTCTGATTGATAATAATCAAAGGAGAAATACTAAATTCTCTGATTTAGAATGAAACCCCTGTTGCTTTGAACATCACAAATAAGAATACTTAGATTTTATTTGCTCACAACTTATGCTCAATCTATTACAAAAACTCGAACTCTTAACCTACATAATGAAAATGAAAAACAAATTAACTAAGTTCCTTCCCCCTACTCTAGCTCTTTGTCTCTTGCAGAAAGGAAGAACCTATATGCAATGCAATAAAATATCTAAATTAAAAAGCCCTCTCTTCTGTTCCATCTCTCTGACTATCTGCAAAAAAGACCCCTATTTTAAATTCTTTTCAAAATTTATAGACTTCTTTACATCACATAGAGTTCATAAGAACTCATGACCTTCCATTTCCTCAAATACCAAAGGCCAAGAGAATAAAACATTATACAAATATAAGGAATATATATCAATTTCGAACTTGTCCTCTCAATTTTCTAGATCTTCCTTATGAAGGAAACTGGAAAGTCCCTTGATATATGAACAATTCTTTATTTAACACCTTTCCATCTCCGTGATGTTTCAATTACCAATGTAATTGATTCTTTGGAATCAAAGTCTTTAATCTTCATTTCCAACATACGACTAGCCTAGAATGCTCTTCCATCTGTTCTTAGCAACACTTATGTTCAAACATCTTCACTTTCTTGTTTGCATTAATTAACTGGATACAGTGGCATACCAGGAGACATTTGGTGATCTTAGAATATAGAAAATCACCCAAGAGGTGCGGCCTCCACCTCGGAGTAGCACAAATTGAAAATCTCGCCTTCAAAAATCTCCTTCATCTTTTAATCATTTTGCATGCCGTTTCTTCCAGTAGTATCGTTTAATCTTAGAGAAATGATACATAGCTTTATTTTACCCAAAACATCAACCTTTATTATCTGATAAGCACACCTTATTCGGCTCTATTATGTCATCCAAAGGCCATTTTTGCATATCGGGTCTTTATTAAACTCTTTGGTTTTGAATTTTCTAGGCATCTCAATTCTCTTCATATGATCAACATCGTCTTTGCTCTCAGCAGCAGTCATGATGTAATTTGTAATGAGCTGTGGCAACAGCGAACACAACCCCACAGACGTCTCGGGTTTGACTCCCTCCTATGTGCAAACCATGCTTACCTTCTCTCCCAAATGCACATTCACCTTCAGCGCAGAGCTATTCACAAGCCCAATTCTGGAAATCACATCATTCCCCTGCAACAAGTCTTCTACTGGAACTTCGAGCTCGAAGCTGGGAAACATGCTCTCTATCTCCAAGACCTAAACTTTACACCACTGAAGCACATTTCTACCATTAATGGCCACCTGTGCGATGCAAACATTCCAGGCCTCCTCTGTACCAAAAAAATTGGTGGCCCAGCAGACCTCTTTAATAATATTTCTTGCCCGAGGTAAAAATGGCAGCCTCTTGAGTTGCCTCTTTGGCTATTTCACATGCCACAGCCATGATTTCAGAATCTACAAGAATCCACCACCTTTTCTCATTTTCTTCCTGGGATAAGAAGCAGGAACACGCATACAATTCATTATGAGCTTGATTTCCTTTTCACTTGCTAGTATCTGAAAGATTCAACATCCTTGACAATATACAATTAATCACAAATGTGTCACTCTTGAAAGCAACATTAGATCCAATATGTTCTGATAACTCTCAGGAACCACCTTTTGCCTCTGCTCTTGCATCATTCGTATGGGGAAGATTGTCTTTCGATTCCTTAGGAATGCCCAAGAATTATGCCTTTAATCACCATTCCAACTGAAAAGAGATCATCAGTGAGATCATGATATCCTTGCTGGGTGGGGAACTATCACCTACCCAAATAATGACAACATTTAAAACAACCCACCCGGCTTATGAATGAGAAGGCAAGAAAGAGAGAAAACCGGCAAGGATAGCCTACATATGAAGGACTTAGACTTAGACACAAAAGACCATACATGACCATGGCTTGACAATAAAAAATGATGGGTGACTGAAAGTTAGACAACAACTTGACATCCATCTGATACAATTTGAATTTCTTTTGTCCTATGTAGGCTAAGAATAATCTTATTGGTTTTATTATTTCCACAAGAAAATAGGTCTCATCTTAGTCTATTCCTTCTTGTTGTGGGTAACCTTTACATACCAATCTTGCCTTGTTCCTTACAACTTCTCCTTGCTCATTCATCTTGTTCCTGAATACCCATTTAGTTCCTATCACATTCTTGTCTATCAGTCTAGGGACCAATTCCCATGTCTTATTCTTTACTATTTGATCAACTTCCTCTTTCATATCTTGTTCCCAATAATCATCTTTACATGCTTCATCTGCATTCTTATGTTCAACTTGAGATATCAAACATAGTTCTTCATTAAGTCTACTTCTTGTCATCAGACCTTTATCCTAGCTTCCAATGATTTTCTTGGATAGGTGATTCTTTATCATATTCTTTCTTGAAGTAGGAATTTCTATCTCAACTCTTGGCTCTACTGAAGGTTCTGAGCATTGTTCCTACCTTGACTCTTCTTCATTATGAAAATCATTGCTAGTCTCAAGAAATACTTCATCATTCCTTGGATTAGTAATAAAATCATCATCTAAATTGTAATAAACTATTATCTCTTGTATCCTAAAATTCTCATCAATTCTCACATTTTTACTTTCCACAATGATCTTAGTTCTTAGATTATATCATCTATAAGACTTGCTTTTCAATGAATAACCAAGAAACATACCTTCATCACTTCTATCATCAAACTTACCAATATCATCATCTCTTTTGATATAACACTTACTACCAAACATTCTAAAATACTTAACTGTAGGTGAATAACCAAACCACAGTTCATACATGATCTTGTTTATGTCTTTCCTGAGTTGCACTCAATTCATAGTGTAGACTATTGTATTCACAACTTCTCTTTGAAAATCTTGGTACATCATTCTTAGCTAACATAGCTATTGCTACTTCTATAACTAACATATTTCTTCTTTTTGCAATGTCATTTAGTTCAAGAGTCATCAACTCAACTCCTTCTTCTACTCTAGGATTAAACATCTTCTCTTTAATCTGATTCCCATTCTACAAACCATTAATGATAACTTCCAAATTTTCATGGTTAGCCTCTAGATCAATAATAATTACCAAGGTTATCTATTCTAATACTTCCTCTTTCTTAACCAATCTAAGCGTACAATCATTCAAGAATCTTTCCATAATTGTTTTAAATTCTTCATCTTCATCAGAAAGTGAACTCTTTCTAATTTTTCTTACTCTCTCAGGACATGTAGATGCATAGTGACCAAACTCATTACATGTCCAACAAGAAATTTTTTCCATACCTTCTTGTTCTCCTTTCATAAGCATAACAATACCTTCATTGATCTTCATGTCTTCTTTAGATCTAGATCTATCTTTACTTGCACTTCTATCCAAAAACTCAATACTTTGATTTCTGCACAAATTTGATAACTTATGTGTCAAAATTTCCTCTATCTAACTTAGGACTATCTTCTCTTTCCATGACCTCCCAAAGTTGTTAAAATTTATCTTCAAGGACCTGATGCTTTGATGCCAATTGTTAGAAACAATAGTCCACCAAGATAACTAAGAGGGGGGTAGGTGAATCAATTGTCCAATAGTTAAAACATTTATCTTCTTTAAAAAAACTTAACCATTCAACCGAAGTAAACAACAACCATAATAAGATGCACATAGACAATTACACTACATATGTGAACTAGGGAAACCCTTGATCAGAGAGAAAACCCCAGTGGGAATGATGCCCACAAGATGATGTACTAATATAAATATTCCTTGTTAGAGGATAGTCCCAATTAGGAGTCTATTACAATATCTAGTACATATGAGTCCCTCTTAAGAGACTTTGAATCCCTATTAAGAGATTCTAACCCTATTAGAAGTTGTGCCAACCCTGTTAGGAGTTGTCGTACAATGTATGCAAGATGAGTCCACTCCCCAAACACAAAGTTTCAACTACAAGAAGAGCTCAATACACAAACATGCAATTTACTGTTTCATTCTTCTTTCCTTTGTTTTATCAACTGAACTAATCACTATCAAACCTTGTTGACTAGGTCATGAACCTCGAATCCAAATATCAAACCTTGGATCAGTCAACAAAACCTTGGCAATGAAGTTTCCTTCACTTTTTCTTTGCTACACTCAACTTCACATTCAACTCTCTCTCTTGCTTAGAATTACTTCTTATCCATTCAAATCCATCTCCATACTTTTATGATAAAGGAAAATATCCTTCCTTTATACCAAGTCCATAAAAAAATTTCCTAAGTTGGCTGTTAGACCTTCTCAATTAATCATTATAGGACCATGCTAAGAACATGTTACGCTTAGTGATAACATTAATCTTTCACCTTGTAACTTTGATATATGTTTTTACATGTAATTTTATGATGAGAAAACTTAGCCACATCATCAACAACATGTATTCTTCATATCCTCAACCTTGATTGTCAGAAAAAAAATTCTGGTAAGAGATATACCAAGTTTACTAGAACATGCATCTGTAAACTCTATCTTAGAATCTAGACATCATGAAAAATTACATAACTTCTTCCAAGATTATCATTTCTTTATCCAACATTAACTACATATACTAGATACTCAGATGTATTTTCCATAACCTTGGAAAGTGAGAATACTCAACTAGCCATCCATACCAACTTGATCTTTCCGCTATTCTTCTGTCAGATACTATACACGATTTATGTTGACATCAATGAAAAAATCAGTCATGAATGTAACAAATAATCATAGTAACATATTTACAATACCCCCCCATAGGAATATGATTAGCATTCATGCTTCCAATAGAAACTTCACCTTGTAGACTTGTGGGGATTTTGAAGTGAAGCTCCTTTTGAGCAAGGATTAGATCAAGTTAAAGGATCCCCCAATGCTGAAAATATTGCTTATAGTGGAGTCCTCATCATTCATCATTCTATGTTGTGATATAATTTACATAAAACAAAAAAGTGGAAGCCTCATCGATCTCAAAAGATAAATGTTTTAGACTCTCTATTTTAATGTTCTAAAAATATGAGAACCCTTTTATTTGTTAACTAATTACCTCCCTGGCTTCATTTTCTTGGATGCCTCTCATCCTAAATTGTAAATTGGTCCTTTCCTGATTGGGATCTTGAGACCCAGGTGGCCTAGAAACCTTAGGAAATCATCTTCCCATATTTTCTTGGAGATGCCTATTTTACAAGGCAACAACCATCTTCATAAATTTACACCAGTTCTTGTCCTGCCTGTTAGTGTTTTGGACTAGCAGGTTACTCTAAACCCAATATTAGGGTGCACAAGATGTAAACAAGCCTAAGGATTAGCTAGGTCCCATACTTAGTAAGATTAATCTTAGCTCTGAACCAACTTCAACACAATAAACTAGACTCTCTACACTTTAGGCTCTGTAGGGCCAAGACGAGTGCACCTCAGGGATATAAAATTGGTTATTTTGATTTTCTCTTCAGACACAAGTGCTCACTAACACTTATTCTTTCAAAACTATACCTTACAATGGATAAAGTCACTATTTTTTCTTATATTTGCAACAAACTTTATGATTACAATAGTAAGTTATAACCAAAAGGAAAGCTATTATAAATAAGAGCTAACCAACAATTTTAGTTCTTTATTACATAAAATGAAAAATTGATTTTTGATTGATATATGTATTTTGAAACCAAATGAATCATCAATTTGTAACTGAATTTAATTGATTAGTGCCTTATCCATTGTTATATAGAGTCAAAACCAACAACTTTAGACCTATTTAATTGACTCACAATTAAATTTGTCAACACTGAACTTTGAATCTCATTCTTATCATATCCCTCTCATATATGTGAAACCCTATCACTCAAAGCAATTACTTAATTCTTTGAACCAAAAGAAATCAATAAGAGACATACAATTTATCTAAATTGCATTGAACTGAAAGAACATTGTTCACTTCAATCTTAAGATCACAGATATGAAAGAAAGGAGACAAAACTTAGATACATAGACATGGAGAAATTTCTTTTTTGTATTAATTTCCTCTGAAAATGAATACAATACTATTATAGACTCAAAATATAACTCAAAACTTGACAACTTGATCATTTATATTCACTGTATCTTCAAGTTTACAAGACTAAATACATTCCTCAATAAAAAAAACTAGACAGACTGAAAATGAAAATAAAATTGAAAAAATCTATAGACTTCGAAAATCTACTCCACATCTTAGAAATCCTTATAAAGGATTGCAACAAGCTATAGATAGGAGAAGGACAGATGTCAAAACCTTAATGGAAGAGAAAGGTGGTAGGACATGTACAAAAAGTTATAATTCAAGACATTCCTCTTCACTTGATCCAAAAATAGGACGTAGTTGAAAGGTCAACAGGTGGCTATTTATTGCTAGAGCTTTAACTTTAATTCTTTGTCTTCTTCTATCTTTAGCACATAACTCCTCAACTACCTTCCATCGATAGAGCTTTGATCTCTCTGATGAAGGATGCTCCCCTTAATACTATAAACACATAACAAAAACAAAGATGCAAGAACAAAATATGAACTTCTTATTTGTGTTGCAAATGCAAAATTATAGAATTCAAAAGTACAATATGCTAACCCACATGGGAACCTTCATTATAGTAATCTACAAGATTAAGTTGTGAATTACCACCTAGACCTGTCATATACAATGTTTGGGCCTTTCTTAAATAGGCAATTTTATGCCACTCAAGAAGGTTCTAGAGATTGAAACTTAATACCTAGGGCCAATTGACCCTAACAATACATATAGAGTCTGCCAAATACATCTTTGACAATTATTTTAGATATTTAAGGTAGCCAAAATTTGGAAGGTCACAACTCTCAAAACATTGCTCTAATTAGCTATTATACCCACATTTCAGAAACACTAGCTTTTGATCTACAGGCTTGAAACTATGTTAGCACCCTTCTGTTGAGTTTTTAGATCTCATATGGGCACTCTAAAGCCTCCAATGGTGAACCTAAATATTTTTCTACAAAATTTTCACCAAAAATCCACAATACCTTTTTCGGTACTTAAATTGGAGCAATGAGATTTTTATGGTAGGATTACAACTCTAAAATGAACCTTCATGTAGAAAATCAGAACATTCCAAGTTCGTATGAGAAACTTAATTAAAATAGCAAGTTCTCATAAATAGTAACCACCCTATCTAATAGTCCTTATTAAAATAGAAAAGACTAAAAATAAAATATTCTTGGGTGATATAAGATTGCTCTTACACCTAGGATGTTCTTGCATCAAACACTCAGGGTAATTTGAAAAGTGACTCCGTCATGTCTCAGGTGTTTAGAGGAAAATCAAGATGGTTAATCTCCTCCCTTACTAGCTATGATGAATCCTCCACTAGACTCCCTTTCCATTTGACCAAACATTCCTCATAAATTATGTTCCTTGTACTTTTTCCAACACGACTGTCCAGTATCTCCTCAATCTCCTTTGTAGCTGAACTAGCTGCTAGAATACTCCATTGTGCTTCTACAACTTCATCTCCATCACCTCCTTCATAGTACTCTATCAAATTTGAAATGCTAAATACTTGTGAAATATTCAATTGGGTAGGAAACTCCACTTCATAAGCATTTCCAAAATCATGCCTTTTCACTAACTTGTATGGTCCAAACTTCTTCATCTTTAGCTTATTATATGTACCCACTAGAAAACACCCCTTTGTCAAATGAACCACGACTTCAGCTCAAATCTAAAATTCTTTATACCTCATTTTCACATTTTACTTAGCCTTATATTATGTATTCATCTTTGTGATGTGTTTCCTCACCTCCTTATGGATGTTCTTTAAATGTTCAACAAATTCTTCTACTTTAGCACTACTTATCTCTCCTTTATCCAACTACCTCAATTTAGAAGCATTTCTGAGACTACTCCCATATACAATTTGAATGATGATTTACCAATACTCCTATTGATAAAATTATTATATGCAAATTCCACTTATGAAAAAATCATATCCCATCCTTTTAGCTTGTCCCCAACCAAACATCTTAGCAAGTTTCCCAAACTATGATTCACAAATTCTGTCTATCCATCAGTCTATGGATGATGTGATAAAATGAACTTCAAATCTATCTACAATTTCTTCTACAATGTACACCATAAATGCCCAAAAAATTTGGTATCTCAATTTGAAAATATACTCTTTGGTAGACTATGTAGGCTCACCACTTCTCTAAAAAATAATTCTACTACATGAGCATCATAACTAGTCTTCTTGCCAGGAATAAAATGTGCCATCTTTGAAAATCTCTCAATCACCACAAGAATATAATTATGCCCTCACTAAGTCCTCGGTAGTCCAAGGACAAAATCTATTTTGACATGCTCCCATGGCTTCTTTGGTACAAGTAATGGCTGATACAACCTCGTATTTTGTTTCACTCCTTTCACCATCTAACATACTCTGCAACTTTGTACAAACTTCTTGACATCTTGCTACAACTATGGCCAATAATAATTTTTAACATCCAAAGTAATGGTCTTATCTCTACCAAAATGTCTAGCCAATCCTCCACTATGCTTCTCCTTAATGAGATTCTCTTGCATTGAACTTCTTAGAATGCACAACTAGCTTCCTTTGAACAACATACTATCCTAGATCATGAAATCCAACCACTTTTTCCTATCAAGTGCAATAGGTTCTATACAAGCCTTCTACACTTCACCAAAATCAGGATCATTTGGCTAGAAAGTATTGAGTTTGTTGAATCCAACCATCTCTACCTACATTTCTATTAGCAAAAGTTGTCTTCTACTAAGAGCATCTACAACTTTGTTAGACTTCCCACTCCTATGTTTCAGTTTTTTTTTTATAAAAATACAAAAAATCAACCCACTTCAAATGCCTTTGGTTTAATTTTTCATAACTATTCAAATATTGCAAAGCTTGATGATCAGTATATAAACAAACTCCTTAGGAAGAAGATAGTGTCTCCACTTCTTCAATGCTTGAACCATCATATAAAATTCCTGATCATAAATAGAATATCTTTTTTTTGTGTAATTCAACTTCTTACTAAAATAATCAATAAGTCTACCTTCTTGGCTCATAACAACTCTTATTGTAGTACCACTAGCATCACAGTCTACTTGAAACAACTTGTTAAAATCAAGAAGTGCTAAAATAGGTTGCTCAATAACTTTTTGTTTGAACATATTAAAAATATTATATGCTTCTATAGTCGACTTAAAATCTTTCCTATCCCCTCTCATTGTTTTAGTAAAGGATCTAGAAATACTATTAAAACCTCTTATGAACTTTCTATAAAAACTAGCCAATCCATGAAAAGATCTTACCTCTTGTTGAGCTGTCATTTTGTATGATGCTTAATGGTAGGAATCCTTTCAAACTCCTCCCTTGAAAAGATGATCTAGGATGAACTCCAAGGTTTTGAGCAATCTTGCAACCTATTGGAATCTACTTAGTTAAAGATAAATGTGAGTGTTCACGAGGAGGCCTTTGCTGGTTCATTAAACATTTTAGATAAGATTTTGAATCTGCTTGCTATTTTAAAAGGATAAAACAATTAAAAAAGAAATATTATTTTGTATTTTGTATTTTTTTAAAGATGAATGCAATCTAACAATGCAATTATATGAATTCCTAATTTAACCAAGGGGTTAGTAAATCAAATAACAAAGATAGGGTAACAAGAAGTTTAAGAAAATAACATGAAAGTAAAATCCTAATAGACATAAACCACAGAAACAATGCATTTGTAAGTTAAGCCTTTGAAAAGGTTAGTAGGTAACCAATGAAATAGGAGCAACACTTCCTTAATTGCACTAATGCAATCATAGATGGAAATTTAGTAACTATAAGATGTTTCACTTTTCATCAAATCACAAGTCCATAGAAAGTGCACTCATGCAAGATGAAAAGTTATGTAGGAACAATATGGTGATCTCTTCTTGGACTAAGTACGTCAGAAAATTTGTAAAATCATAGCAAACACTAGAATTAAAAGATCTCACAACTAGAACAATGTGATAAAAGATTTAGCTCAATTACACTTCATGAACATACATTCACAAAATATAACACAGTTAGGCAAGAATCACTACACTCCAAATGCAAGAACCAACAACATATATTATTGCATCAAAATAATGATGGCCTAGAATAAATATTACATTCCTAAATTTATAAGAAATATTCTCCTCAATTTCTATTGAGAGTGAGAGATATCTTTATGCAATCATATGCTTCTAAACTAATAAAACAAATCTATTTATGTATAAACTGATAATCTAACTAGTGCTTAGTAGGATTCCATCCATATTTATATAATTACATGGATGCATGAGACTTTACATGTCTTAAAACAAAGAAAGAATGAGAAAATAAGAAGAAAAAACCATTAAATGATGGAGAAGTGTTTGAAAGTGACAAAAATAGAAGCTCCATCTTCACTAGGCATTTGTAGGAGTTAAATTGTTGTCAAAATGTGTTTCTGATGCATGGAAAGCTCTAAATTTAGAACTAGTAGTTAATTGTTGGTGCACCTCTAAATATTTCAAAATCTTCCAAGCACACCTCTGAAAAAATTCCACCTACACATCTAATGCACTAGTGCACGTGTGCACCTTAGAGAAATGCAAAATTCTCTAAGTGTCAAAATTGAAATTTTGGGTTTTGGGTTTTGTTCCCCTTTATACCAGAGCTATGTCTAGGTATTTTTCCTTGAATTTCTTAATGATCTCAGTTACTTGAGCTAAATCTCACAAATCTAAGGCCTCATACTCATCCTTGACCCTTTTTCCTATAGATGCCTATCTCGATGTGAGTCTCTGTGAAATATTTGAGTTTCACATGCAACTCTAGAAATGCTTCCTCTATTTTGAATGCTTGTTTGATGTCATCATCATTGGATGCTTCTTCAAATTTTTTTCAAAACTACTCAATTGTTACCTCTACAGGTATTAAGTTATCTCTAGAATTATCTTCAAAAATATCCAAACATGCATCACTATAATGCCTCCTTGCCTCCAAATTTTTCTCTTGGGTTTGATCCTTGAGCTTGTGAATCTCTACATGTAATGTTTCTATTAATTTATTTCCATCCTCAATTTTATCTTTCTAATCATCAATTTTATCTAACTCCTTTGTTGTATATACTTCTATCAACATTCAATACCTCTGGCCTTGTGGTTGAAGTTATATCAAACACCATCACCATATAAGAGCTTAAATCTAATTGTAAGAATGGCATTTCTTTTGGGGCATTGTTTTTAACTTTGGCTCCACATCTATCTTGGTTTTATTGTTTAATCCTTTCCATGGTAACCATAACTGAGTAAACTCTGTAAAAAACCATCCTCTTAGGCATTTCATCCATTCTCTCCTTAGAATTAATCTATATGCTTCCTATATATCAACCACATGTATATCAATGATGTCTTGAATCTATGGGTCAACTGTCAATTGTATTTGAATGTCTTTCAACACCCCAAAGACTTTCACCTTTGTTTTATCCAACTGTATCACTATCTGATTAGAGGGTTGAGGAGTGACTCTAAACCTTTGTGTTATCAATAGTGGTATAACATTACAAGAGGCTCCTAACTCAATTAGGCAATTATGAATATTCTTCCCATATATCTTGATGCTAAGTAGAAATGGGGGCACTTCAACCTTGTCTTTAAACATAGTTGGCATTGCCTTTGAAGCATTAACATGTTGAGAAACTATCTTTTAAGGGACAATACTTGTATTATGAGTGCCTCTTATTGATGTGGATAGTTTTGTAACATGTCAAACATGGACATGTTGGCCTTTGTTCATTTCAAATCTTCAACCACACTATACTTTTTAGTAGACTATGTAGGATTCTTCAATATTGTTGACACATTTCCTTGATTCTAGTTTTGTTGTCCTCCATATGGTGGCCTAATTGGTACAGGATTGTTACTCACTCTCATATTGGGGGGAGTTGGTTGAAGTGCTAGAGGAATTCCATCTATCAGAGGTTCTTTCCTACTTCTTAGATTGAAAGTATTTCGATTGTCATTGTGAAAGCAAACATCTCTTTAGGCTGAATTTTTGGTTCCTGACTAAATGGAAAAGAGAATTCTTCATTGGGCAATTTTTCCACTTGT
Source organism: Cupressus sempervirens (assembly GCA_028749045.1). Lineage (NCBI taxonomy): Eukaryota > Viridiplantae > Streptophyta > Pinopsida > Cupressales > Cupressaceae > Cupressus > Cupressus sempervirens. Next base: position 262,209,852 of record CM053785.1, on the reverse strand, counting down.
ATGTTCTATGTAGAATCATAAGATTCTAGTAACATAGTATTAAATTGCATAGGGGGGACATTCTCATTCACTTGTGAATTCTGATTCATCTCTTGATTTCTGTTATAATATGAACCATCATTGTTGGATGCATTTTGACTATCATAATACTGATAGATGTCTACATACTAAACATTATTTTTATTGTTATCTATAGGGATGCTTCTATTGTTTGGACTAGTGTTCCATTGTCAATTATGTCTCTGGAAGCCATTGTTATGATTAGGAGGATTGAAATTGTTTCCTCCATTATTGTTTCCTGCGTTTTTGTTTCCACTAAAATTCCTATTATAGTTCTGACTATAATTATTATTGTAAGGATCAACATTGTTTCTTTATAAATTTTTATTCTGTCCCTGTGATAACCTTTAGTGAGTCATCTCATTATTCATTTGTGACATGGTCTTTTCTATTTAACCAAACTCAAAGGCAAAACTATTGTCTACCTTAGCGGAAGTTTTTGCCTTTTGCTCAAAGAAAGAAACTTTTGGAGGTTCATACCTTGGATATGTTAAAGCAGGGTTTTGTAGAGTAGGTGCCTAATATAATGGAACTGGGTTCATAGGTATGAATTTTCTAGGCATCATAGGTGCTTTGATAGTATATGCTAGCATTATTGTAATAGCTTGAGCTGTAATAGTTTCATTTTTGGGGGGAAATTGGATTTAATGAGTTTTAGGCATTGTACAGAGAGAGTAGTATTAGGATTGATCAATTGTACATACTGTGTAAAGAGAGCCAATACAAACTTCATTTTTAAAGCATTTAGCACATGGTGGCTTGACTATCATTTAGTTATTGTAGTCTCATGATTTCATAAGCCTATTTACATATTGTTTGATCAATTCCTAATGCACTGATATTTTCTAAGTTCATTCCTTTCAAGTTTGTTGTCGCTACTTTAAGGGTTTCACCATTTTCATTAATAAGCTTGAGTTTCTACTTGAAATGCTGATCATTCCATGAATGTAGGAGTATAATTCTCATGGAATGATCTTGCAACAATATATACAAATATTTTCTAACAATTGTTTGATAGGAAGTTCTAAGGGGTGATCACAATTGTAGTTTGTGAAGTAAATGGCACTAAATTCATGGCTATGGAGTAGCAACAGGAGTTCAAGCCATTAGAGGTCAGTTTTTAATGATTGGAAGTGCATTGACAAGGTGAAACAACCTTCAATTGAGTCTAAAGGTGCATGGAAGGATGAGATTTAGAAAACCCTAGCTTTGAGGGTTTATAGGAGATTGATTTGAGGCTTTTGGGGTTATAGAAGTTTTGGGACTAATTCACTTTGGATTTCAAACATTTACAACATAAGGAGAGTCTGTCTAGAGTTTGGGGTCTTGGGAATACAAGAAACTTGTAGTTTTTTCGTTAAATTTCCCTCTTTTCATGTTTTTTTGAGCCACAATATGGTACCATCAGGATATGGTACAAAGGAACACATAAACCCTTCTGATATGTTGTAGTATGACTTAATGGGTATCTGAATCCACCATTATTTTGGGGAGTCTTTTGGAAAATTTGAGAGGAAATTTCACTTTTGTGTCACTATAGGGCTATTGAGAAATCAATTAGGCCTCTAGTATAGTTTGAGGTATTTGGGTGTTGGATGTTACTTGAGGACCAAAAATCAATTGAAATATTTTGAATCCACCTTGATTTTTCCTAAGATAACCATTCTAATCATTGAGGAGGTATTGGAGTTATTTGTGTACTTTTTGCTTTGTAGAGGTTTGGGGAACTTTGTACTTCCCTTATATGTTTAAGTGGCATTAACTTGGTTTTGAATTCCACTATCCTTACCTCTACATCAGTATGGAGCCTTTATATCCATCCATTCATTAGAAGTTGGGAAATGTGCTTCATGCTTGACATGCAAGTGATGCATTTGCATATGCAATTTTATCACCTTGGAAAACTGTATTTGATCCTACTAGTTGGGAATAATTGATTGTTCATTTTATTGTACCTAATCTAATTATAGTTCTATAGGAATTTTTAATCAACCCAACTAATTAGAAACTAGAACCATTTTGTTGGGTTATGGCTTGTTTCTTTCTAAAAATATCTACTATAATATGTTTTTGTAAACTTTCTTGCGAACTCTACCCATTTTTCCTAGTCTACATTATCTGTGTGTAGGATTTTGAGGTAAGTCACTTAGCATAAGTTGAGTGAGTTTTATTATTTTATTGTTTGGATTCTAGAATATGTATATAGTTGGATCAATATTTCTATTATGCTAAGATGTAATAAACACCTTAAAAAGATATCTCTGTATATATACATACATAAATACATATACACACACATGTGTATATACACATATGTATATATACACATACATATACATAAAGAGAAGCTTCTTTATATGTACATACATACATATATAGACACACACATTTGTGTGTGTATGTCTGTATATATACACATACATATAAATAAAGAGAAGCTTCTCTATTCACTTGCTGAGGGAAATATAAAGAGATACATGTTTATAAGGAAACAAATAAGGAACATTTACATAGATACCTATTCTCCCCTTGAAGAAAATGGTAGAGTAAGGGCACATAGATGATAAGGGCATGACACAAAATTGAAATCCTAGATCTCCACTTATCTCACCCAATGTTCATTGATCTCCACCCTCCATGCACAACTCTCCACAATTGATCAATGAAAATGAGGAGTGATCAATGTTGTGTTTTTATTTTTGTTTTTTTTTATAATCCATAATACACAACCCACAAGATCTTTATGATACATACATACATACATACATAGACACATAGATATTTGTGTATGTATGTATATATACATACATGAAAACAACAATTCACTTCCTAAGAGTTTATAATCATTTACAAAAATTAATGTTTTATGAGGCAATGCACCTAAAGAACTATTAGCTCAAAAGAAAGAACATGGTGTTGAAATAGTATGCTTGACATGAGAGGTCCACAAGTGAGGCCGTTGACCAATCTTGAAAATTGGAATATTGAACTAAAAGCTATCCATGATCAAACACCTATGCCAGTGTTTTAAGGTTGGAAACCACTTCAACATCCTTTGCACAGTTTAGAGGTAATGTCATTATGATAGATGCTTCTACAAGGGAATAAACCTCATGATTATGGAATTTACATAGAAGAAGAACTTGCTTCTTCAACTCCTTACACTCAACTCTTCACTAAATTTATTCTTCTAGAAGTGAAAATAGCTACTATAAATTCCTAGGAGCCAAGGGACCTTGAACCTATGCTACATTTTTTGGAGACATGGGATATGTTACTATAGGATTGAGTACTTCATAACATTATTGATCATATAGTGATGCCCTAATGAACAATAGTAGTAGATACTTAGGATGCTCATAGGGAGACTGTGCTAATACATGCATGGTTACATCCTTGGCTTCCATTGCTGGGCTAGTGTATGGAGACTTTATATCCAACTTATTGTTATAAATTGGGGACTATGCTTCATGATTGACAGAGAAGTGATGCATCTGCATATGCAATTTTATCACCTTGGAAAACTATATTTGATCTTGCTAGCTAGGATCAACTAATTGTTTGTTTTTTTGTACTTACTTTGATGATAATTCTATAGGAATTTTTAATCAACCTAGCTGATTAGAAACTAGACACATTTAACTAGGTTATGGCTTTCTTCTTTCTAAAAATATCTTCTATGATATTTTTTTGTAATTTTTCTTGCAAACTCTGCCCATTTTTACTAGTCTATATTATTTTTGTGCTAGATCTTGAGGTAAGTCACTTAGATGGGTTGAGTGAGTTTTAATGTTTTATTATTTTGATTCTAGAATATGTATGCAACTAGATCAATTTTTATGTTGTGATAAGATGTAATAAGAACCTTAAAAATTATCTCTAAGATATACATGTTTAGAAGGAAATATAAAGAGATACATGTTTAGAAGTAAAGAAAAATAACATTTACATAGCCCTTGAAGAAAATCATAGAGAAAAGGCACATAGATCACAAGGGCACACCAATGTTCAAAGCTCTCCACCCTCTTTCGAACGTAACTCTCCACAATCAAAATAAATGGGGAATGATTTATGTTGATTTTCTATTTATATCCATGTGGGTGTTGTAATTATGATGCCAACATAGGTATTGCGATGATGTCAGGGAAAATTGCAAAACAAAACCATGAAAATCACCACAAGTTACATCGTTGTTGCAAATTATCATCACAATTTGACTCCAAATGTTGTAGTGAGTGGATAAAAATAATTTACCAAAATTAATTTGAATAGTGGCTATCATCAGATCATAATCATAGAGGGTGATGAGTGGAAGACAACTTTCAAAATAAAGGATGGTTTATATGAATGGTTGGTTATGCCTTTTCATTTGACTAATGCCCCAAGTACTTTCACAAGGTTGATGAATCAAGTTATAAAGATATTCTTGGGTAAGTTTGTGGTTTTTTCTTTGGATGGCATTTTGATATTCGATAAGACTAAGGAAGAACATCTTGAGCACATTAGACAAGTGTTATAGGGATTCAAAGAGGAAAAGTTGTTGATCAATTTGAAGAAGTGTTCATTCACACAAGAGGAGATTGTATATTTGGTATTTATGATTAAAAATAATGGTTTGAAGATGGATCCTAAGAAGGTTAAAGTAAATCTTTAATGACCTATTGTAATGCCCTGCCAAGGGATCCAAAGAATTTCACTAAGTTTGCCAAACAATTTTTTTTTTTAAAACATGAAAGACAAACCATTCACAACTTATACATAGTAACAGAAGCAATACTAACATCCAACTAAAAGTAATCATAACATAACATAACAGTTACAATTTTTAAAGATTCCTTAACATTGAATCACATCTAAATTAACTATTCATCTACATCACATCCTTATGAAATAACAATGATACATCCAATGTTCATAAATTACATTTTTAGATTGCTCAATCATCCACCATACATATCATAGGGTATGAAAAAGCTTAAAAGAATAAACATCCATGTAAATAAAGTACATCATCATCCAATATTAATCCATGATGCAACAACATAATAAAACCATAAGCCATACATGATACATCATCATAGAAGATATAAACATCCATCATAAAAGACAACCATATATCACAAACATAAATAACTAAGTGCACGGTTCCTCCCAACTATAAATAGCATCATTAGATCAGCATGGATTCTAGCCATCCCTCCGTGCATAACATTCCAAAGAACCAAAGAGATCATTGGTATTATCATAGTAGGAATGTCACTCCTAAAACATCCTACTAACATACAAAGTAAAGCATAAGATAACATCATCTAACATGTGCAAATCATCAATATAAGAAACATACCAGTAATACATCCATCATAAGGTATATTATCTATCATAATGATCCAAGAACATAATGAAGATAAATACCAACCAAGAATACTCTAGCCACAGTGTCTCCGACAAATCTCAAGTGATAAGAGTGGAAAGAACACTACCACCCGACCGCATGGAACCTAAGTGGTCCACTCCCACCGTGCTGAGGAGATGATCTCAAGTCCCAAACAGGCTATCAAAACCACAAAGTATAAATCTCTTTAAGTCCAGGAATCCTAAAAGTATACTAACTCAAAGGTTTCATCACACAAAATTGACATCTATTTCTCAGAGGCACACAATGACATGTAGGAAACCTACTATGCAAGCGAGAAAGTGTCATTGCATTTATCATGTACAAGTTACCTTGGCAGTTAGCTAAACTCCATAGGTCCATACTGATCTCATGCGACCACTAGTATCCTCTCATACTGACAAGGCATACTACGAAATGCACGGTCGCAACAATGCATTCTCTCTACTCCCATCCTAGTACAAGCACTCGAGGCATGGGCGAGAACATCAAAAAAATTATCTTTTTAAGTTCATTTAATCCCCATTTAGTGTGTAAATATTATCACTTACTAACCAAACTTACAATGAGTTATCCGAGCAGTCACTTAGGGCCCCGACCCCCATTGCAAGACACTTCTCGACACTACAAGTAGATTACCTACCCTAAGCTCATGGAATCATAAAATCACCATAGTCCTGTACAAGCGACTATAAAGAAAATCCAAAAGATAATTTCTAAAAAGAATCATCAATTATACATGATAAAAGCATCAAATATCCACAGTAAGAATCATCAAATCACCAAGATAAGAAGCATAAAATCTCCATGAGCATCTAAAAAAGCATCCATAGAAAATCATGACCACAACAGTTCTCTATTGGCAATTGAAGGCATCACTGATAATCATAAGTATCAATTGGTTCTCAATAACCAAAATATATCTCAAAATAAATCACAATATCCATTGGTTCTCAATAACCAAAATATATCTCAATATCATACTGATCAAAGACTCCAAAATGGTTGAGTCAAACATGTCACAACATGACATCATCAAGAAATAAATCCACATTCATTCTCATCACGTCAGCTAGAAATAAACCAAGGATAACTGATCGATGACTCAAAAATGATTAGCTCAAGTGTCTCATACACATACATCTCAACTTCACACATGAAGACTGATGAACAATAACAATTAGTAATACAAACATTTCATAGAGCATACGATCACATTACCATGGTTGGGCTTATAAAGATCGAGACCAAATAAAATCAACATACCATCACATCTCATAACCCCCGAGCCTCTGGTAACAACCTAAGATTGGTCAACACTAGTCAACCCAAAAACTCAAAACAAATAGCACAGAGAATACACAATGCGAACACATGTTTTGGTTTAATAATATCACATGGATGAGTTAAGTGTAGAGGTTTCCAATTATCTATTTGCAAGTATACTTCAAGTGTATAGGATTTACCATTTGACCTACAAGTCAACCCAATTGTTTCCCGATAGCATTATCCTTCCATTATTAAGAATTACATTCTAAAAATAACTTAAGGATAAATATTCACTAAACTGATCATCATTGACCTTTAATTAAATTGGTCTCTATATTTAATCACAATCCATATTCTAATTGATTAACTCTTCTTTAATGTTACTTCAACTTTTCAACATAAATCAAAGATCATTATTCATTTAGGTTATAAAAAAGCTAGTTACTAATCTTCAAATAAGAAGATTATAACTTTATTAAAATGATCAATTAACATAGGTACACCATCCATGACCTATTAAATTCTAATAGTTTTCAATTAGAAACTTAATTAAGTATTACTAAAGTTTGATTCTTTTAATTTAATTGTTATCATCATTGACAACCATATAATATCTAAAGTCATAATTCAAGTCATAAGACTTATCAACTTTGATATAGATAATCTACAATCTCGTTAAAAGAATTATATCAACTAAATATCTATTACATAACTTAATTATTAATTAAATCTAATTAACTCTCATTAATTGATTTAATTAATAATTGCATAACCATAGCAACGTTCCAATTATTATTAGTTGACTAATAACTAACTAGAATTCTGTAAGATAAAAATCAACTATAATTCAATGCTCAAATGATCATATTAATAATTCAATAATAATAATTTGTTAATATCTAATAACAAGCTATATTGGGAATCTTATTAATAAATCTATAATGACCAGATTCATCATACTTTTAATGAATACTAATATTCCCTTGATAAAACAATTAAAACTCTATTATCAATTAAATCTAATTAATTTTACGATTAAATTAACTAGTAGCTATGTCAATAACTATATGATTATCAGCTGATAATAGTTTCGTTCATTAAGAGTCAACTATGTATCATTCCATCAATGTTCAAATTATTACTTTACTAATAAAAATTATAATAAATCTCCAATGTTAATATCTCAACTAAATACCTCCTATGTTGGTTGATAAATAGATTAATTATACTTCTTCTACTATTAACTAATCTTAATTAAATTAGATTAGTTAATAAATCATATAAAAATAATGCATAAAAATAAGATTCTACTAAGGGAAGATTGCAATAATAACTTTAATTCATTCCATGCTTTGATATATTATTTTTGTGAAGTTTAAGCATAAAGAACTCTTGGCTATGGGAAATGGAGAAATATCTGTCTTTGAATAAAACAGTCCCAGTACGATGGCCATATCTTCCTAATAAACTATTGGATCGGGCTGAAATTGAAATATGTTGGAGAGGACCAAGTTGTGCCAATTTTGATTTGAGCGATCAAATAAATTCGATCACGATAAAAATTTATGAATGACTGAGTTCAAGTCTATCCAAGGGGCAGTGACAGGGCAGTTTGTGATGAATTAAGAATTTCTCCTAAAAGGGTAATTGTTCTCTAAATTTACCCCTTCATCCATCTAATAGGTTTGTCCATACGCATCTGAAAATATAATTTGATAGAAAGATTACATCTAACCATTCAAATTTTTAACTTAGAATTTCTATTTTAATTTCAAATCTTGTCTATCTAATTTCACAATATAAATTTGAACCCAAACCTGATTAAGATCTAATTTCTTTCTCATTTGAAATTAGTGTTTTTCTATTATTTTCTTCTCAACCAAATAAAATATCTAGATTCCAATTTCAAATTGTAGATTCAATCACAGAGAGTATTCAGACACATATAACAAACACGATGAAAATAGGAAGAGAAATAGTGCAAAGAGAGTATGCGAATATCACAAGTGCACCTAGACACTGATGCTAAATTTGCCATGCCTCAGAAGTCCATAGAAAATCTCTTCCTTCTCCATCATTCGCAATTCCTCCAAGATCCAAGCCAATCGAATCCTCCAAGTGACTAGAAGTGCTAGAAGAAGAATAGTAGCATGTAGAAACATATTAGGGTGACCGCAAGAAGTTGGACCGCAATTCTGCGAAAGTCAGATCTGCAGAATTGTACTTCTCTTTTCTAAAATTAGGCTTTGGGCACTTGACTCAAATTTTAAAAATTGGGTACCTGATATTTAAAAAGGATCGGGTGCCCGAGCCGCTTAACTATTGGGCACCCGCCTTTTTAAAAATTGGGTACCCGATTGCTTAAAAATCAGGTACCCGATTTGTAAAACTTTTATAAACCACTTTTTTGGCATTTTAGAGGTCATTTTCATGACCTCAAAAATGAGAGCCCACTTAGAGACACATACGGGAGCCCGTTTCTCAGCCCTACCGACTACCCCCTTCCTGCTAGTTTTTGATACACAGGTATTTTAATATGTTTTATACTATTTTACTTTATTTTTTTCAATTTTCAATTTAATATGTATGTTAATTTATTATTTTTTAACTTTTCATAGGTACGTAAAATTGTAAATTTACATTGTTAATGAACTTAAATGTTTAAATTTTTGTATTTGTTAATTAAAATATAGTTTCGTAAATGTTTATTTAAAAAAAAATTATTTTAGATGTTTTGAAATGTATTTAATTTATGTATTTATTACAATGTTGAATGACTAGATTAGATGTAAATTTATTGTTTAAACATGTAATTTTACAAATAAATATAACCTCGACCTAAAACCATATAACCTCGACCTAAAACCATATAACTTCGACCTTGTTTTAACTATTTAACCTCGACCTAAAACCATATAACCTTGACCTTGTTTTAACTATAACCTCGACCTAAATTTATTGTTTAAACTATAATCGCGACCTAACCATATAAATAAAACCCTAAACATATTATAAAATACTTAATCACATAACAACTGGCCAAGGGATCCAAACAAAAAACTTATAGTATTTAAAATGATTTTACTTAAATTGTATTGTACTTTGTGTCATGGATCAAAAATGGATGATGTAAACTATTTTATAAATGTATATTCTTTCAGCCTTTCATACCCTGTGACATGTATAGTGGATGATTGTGCATTCCGAATTAATTTTCCAAGTGGCATTCGGAACAAATGTATATAAATTATTTAAATGGATTGAACAGAAGTAGTTAATATGAACTTTCATGTGGACACGTTATTTATTTTACTTTTAGTAGTTTATAATTATTTAAAAATGAAATATAAATGTGCTCATTAAGGAATGCAATCTCTTATGTTTTTTATAAATGTAAATTATTGTGTGTATGTTATTGCTTGCTTGGTAAAACTTTTGATTAGTTCTTTGGATCCTTTGGCTAGGTGTCATTTAGGATTAGTTCTATAATGTCAATTTGTATTGAATTTAACTCTAATTATAACCCTTACTATCATCTTAAACTAAGTAATCTTAATTTGCTAAAACCTACACCAGGTAATATATAAATAATTAAATAACTTTCCTATCTTACCTTGAGTACTAATTTTATAAATGTCAAACCCTAAGATTGAAAGGTAAACCTAGCCCTTAACTAATTAATATTATACTTATAAACCAAATTGAACTAAACCAATATCATAAACCTAATTATATATCCCAACTTAAGAGTAGAAACCTTGAATTTAACCTTAAAAATCCTTTCCCCAACTATTAACCAAATTGAACCATTACCCTAGAAGATTGAACCAAGTTAAATGTTGACCTTAAGACTAAACCAAATCACCCTAAACTAGAACTCAATAATATATTGATCACTTTAAAACAAAATTCAAACCTAACTTTTTTGAATTAATGTTGGTTTTTAATCTAAAAGCCCTAACTATAATTCTATATCTAAAACCAAATTTAGCACTTTAAAACTTAATTCAATTTATTAACTCTTGTCCTAATTGAAACCTAAGCATGTAAACCTAATCAAATAGTACAAACCAAATTGAACCCTAATCCTAAAACTAATTAAACATTGATATCAAGGTCTCAAAATGATACATCATAAAAAAAATAGAAGAGACTTGAACGAATCAAGCATCTAATTAAGTAACCCTCCCTGACCATCAAGAGGTGGAGGTGTTCACATTAGTGCGAGTACGAGCCCGGACTAGACCCTTAGATGGGTAGCCTAAATATTTATTACCTTTGTAGAATGGAAGGCCACATAACAAAATATTGCCTTATTCTATAAAAAGAAATACCCACCCCCTAGTGATATATATAGTAAGGTCTTTTTCCTAATTTTACTATCAATCTTTTTGGTTAGAAGACAATGATAGTTCAAAATGATTTAGAAGATAGGGATAAAATGAGAACCATCATTCCTAGAATGAAGATGCATTATTCCAAGTGATAAACCCATTTCTATCATAAATCAACTCCTCCATCCAAAAAATTAGTAATGAGAAATCCCTACGTCAAGTAATCAATGGAGGGCTCATAAAATTGATCAAGTGATCAACAGAGGGCTCATAAAATTCCTAGGTCAAGTAATCAATTGATCCCCAAGGGGAGATAAGAATCTAATTAAAAATTAGAGATAGGACACTCCTAAATGCGTATCATACAAAATAATTATTGCCAAGGTCTTAGCCTCTAGACTAGAAGATATCCTACCCAAGATCATTAACCCTACAAAAAAGTGTTTTGTTAAGGATATTTATGCATATTGGAGAACTTGATAACCTATTGGAAGACTTTGGATTGAGAAAATTTCTAGGATAGAGTGTAGGCATGCTCAAGTAATTGATTAAGAAAATGTCTACAAAAAGGTGGAATGGAGTTTCACTATGATGATATTCCAAGCCCTCCATCCAATATTAAATGTCAAATGGTGTCCTCTCTTATGATTGGTGTCAAGGTTTTAGTAAAGAAATTAATGGGGTTAGATCATAATTTTTAGGACTCTCTAGATCAATTATGAAAGGGTGTCCTCTTGCATCCTCTTTATTTTTTATTGTTGAACATTGACTCATTACATTATCTCCTTAGAGATAACCAGTTGTCTCTAAAAGTTAGAGGATCTACTCTCCAAATAATTAATAAGTATCTAATGTACATAGTTTGTTGATAATATATTTGTATTCTTTTTAAGCTAGAAGACTGCAACACGAGTCATTTAATGATCAAATTGGACCTCTTTTCTTTGTATCTGGTAGTAAGATTTATGTCTCTACATCTATCTTATTGGGGCTAAATATTGAGTCCCCTACCTTGTGTAGTAAATATGGTATTGGATGGAGATTTCATAATTAAGTGGTTAGGTACCTAGGGATTCCATCTGTAGTAAACCCTAACATATAAATGAAATGTGTCTTTATATCAACAAGAAAATCTTTGGAAAACTCAACAACTGGAACTCTAATTATCTCACTTTGGTTGGTAGAATTCAAGTATGTTAAAAGATTCTCTCCTTGAATATTGTGTGTAAGTTTGTCTTCTTCCTGCTCATTTTAATTAAATCAATTTGGTCTTTCATATAAATCTATTAGGACCATTTCATGGATAGCCAAGGGATTACTTTGGCAATAAAATGGATAGCCAAAGCTTCATAAGGTAATGAATTATGGATTATGATTAGAATTAGGATTATTATACATGGTTAGGGATAGGGTTCACATGTAAATTAGTTCATTACCTGACATGATCTACACTTATAGTTTGCAAGAAGGTTTTCAACTTGGTGCCATACTCTATTTTTGAGATCTTCTAAAATTGCTTTTGTAAGAGATGTTTATCTCAATACCTGTATATGTACATAATATGAGGGTGCTTCCTCATACATATATAATCAATATACTTTACACATTATATGCAACTTCTTATATTTTCACCTTTACATCTTTTCCCCCTTTCTAATGTAAATGCCAAAGGTGAATTTTACATGGTTATTCCAAAATGTGACAAGAAGCCAGAACATACCTTTAGAATTAGTGCCATTGTTTTGTCCCAATTTTCTTGTAACATCTCAAGTGTTTGTGTGCAATGTAATCTAAACTTCTACTGATAATTCTATCATCTGATCAACAATGGAGAAATTGTTAGCATGTGCTCTATGACATGAGTGTTTTTGACACCTTTCTAGAGAATACTTTTTATTAGCCAACTACTTTTTGTAGAACTAAGAAGATAATAGTTAGGATTCAAACTACAATCATAAATATTTTTTAATCAATTCATAATTCTATCTCTAGGCTTTCATTAGATAATTGTAACCTTAACTCTCATCTTAGGACCATAATAAATATCTGATACAGGTAAATATAATTGTAACTAAAACCATAATCCTAGGTAAGTTCTCTAACATTAAAGGATCACAATCATTATAATAATCTTAAGCTTAGCCATCATGAAAACTGTTAACATAACAAAATTGTAAACCATAACCTTGTCATAATCTTAACTTTGTTTCATCCTGAGACATGAACATGTATAATCCATAATGAGTTCATACTTAAAAATTTAGTATTTAATGTTTAATTTGACTTAAGTGTTTAACTTTATTTATAATTTAATTGATATAATTTTAATAAAGATATGCGCATTTATATAGATCTAGTTGATAAATTTTAGATTTAAATTTTATTAAATAGTAATTTTTTCATACATGTATTATGTTGTGATGTATTTTTGATGTGTTTTATGTTTTATGTTGTTTAAATATATATGCATATTATATTTGATGGACCCATCGCCACCCCCTCCCCCTCCCATAACCCCACCTCCACCACCTCCATCTCCACCTCCACCTCCACCTCCACCTCCACCTCCACCTCCACCCACACCTCCACCATCCACCGCGGATGAGCTCTGCGAGACCATGAGGCGTAACCTCAATGACCTCATGAGTGATATAGAGGCTATCCAACATGAGAGGCACCCCCCCTCACCTCCTACGTCTTGCAGATAGCATGCAAGGCATGGTTGACTCCATTCATCATTTTGATGTAGACATCGATTCATTTATATCATGGAGGGAAAGCATGTGTGCCTACTACTCTGATTGCTTATCATATAGAGAGGTTTATAACCTACATATAGGTAAAGGAAATTTTCAACATTATTTTGTAAACCCTAAGATAGGTGAACCAATTAATGACAAGAAGCCTCACATTTCTATTAGGTGGTGTAGACATCCGCGCATAGAAGCACATTTTTGGGAGCAATGGTGGATGGTATTTGACCATCCACCACATGCTAATCATGAGGTGCCCATGTACTTCCTTAGGAATTTATGGGCAGAGTTTGAGTTGGGTTTGAAACCCAACTATTTTGATATGAAAGCATTTCAGGGGGTTGGTAGAGGGATGCCTCAGGATAGGCCTAGGGCAAAGCTAAGTGATAGAATGAGAAACTGCAGGCAAGCTGAGCCCCTTGTACCTCTTCCTGCACCTGTTGTGCCTACTCCTCACCATCATCATGCGATTTCATCTGCTTTTACCCATTTGAGTGCCCTTTCGAGCAATTTAGTACAACAGTGGATGCAGGCGGTACATGCTCCTCCACTTGGACATGTTTGTACTAGCTATGGAGGCATATGCACAAGTCCCTAGAGCGATCCTGGTGCAGCACACGATGGCCATTATACTGAGGGTGCAGATTTTGATGATGATGTATATGTTGCCCATGGTGATGGTAGTGACGAGATAGATGTGTCATCATTTGTTGACCTCATGCAGCAGGGAGAGCCTGGAGAGAGTCAAGAGCAGTAGGTAAAATTTTAATTTCAATATAAATATAAAGTGCACATAATTATTTACTTTCTACATATATGTGTAATTGTATTAACTATATTAATTTGTACTTTTGAAATAACAGAGGATGGATGACACTGTTCCTGTTAGGAGGCAGTATAGTCTTTTTTCGAGACCTACAAATGTTGGCGTCCCTTATATGGTATGCACTTTGAATTACACTGTAAAAATGTACATTCAAATTTGAATTTAATAACATGTGCTCATATGTTCTTTTTTATTTGATTTTGTAGGGATTATCTGCATCTACACATACTGATGTTAGTACAAGTCCTACTCCAGTTACCACTGAGGCACAGACTCAAATACATGCGGTATGAACTTTTGACTGAAGACAAATAATTTGTATTATTTTTATGTATGTACATTATTATTAACTTATAATCTGAACAATTTTGACTCACATGTATATATATTTTATGTGTTTTGATTTTATGAACAGGAGCATGGATATCATACTCATCCATACAGGCCTCGGTATAGTCTATTTTTGACTCCATCTTATGATTATCATGCTAGCATACTTGTAGACACATCTATGACATTGGCTACCACTCAGATATGATATATACATTATATATACATGTTTAATTTATAGTGTATAAAAAATGTAGTGTACAAATTATGTACTTTGTAATTATATTCATGTATATTTATTTTTGACTAAACGTTTATGTATCCATAATTTTAGGAGTACATCACCACGAGTGTTGTTGAGAGCACAAGACTTAGCCAGATGGAGGTACCTACATCATCATTTGAGGTCAGTATTGTGATTTATGTACATAATGTATAGTTCATTATGCTCTAAAACCAAATTAAAAAAATGTATGTATTGTAAATTACAGGACCTCACCACTGCTGCATTTGGTAGTTTTGACAGTGTGCCTCCTCCCGTTACTGAGGGACACCCATCTCATGTGGTATAATTTATTTTATTATGTAGTGAATATTTAATTTATTTGCAAGCTAGATTTTGAGACCCATTTCAATTAAGCAAGTACATGATGAGATGTGCCTCCTGTTACACAGGGTGATACATCTACCTCACAGGGTGTCTGACACGACGAGACGACTCATATTACACATGATGATCCATCTGAGTCCTCTTCGCGTGGAGCAAAGAGGACATTTGATCAGATAGATTAGGTCTTGTACACTTTGTGTTAGGATAGTTAAAACTGTATGTTAGACCGTGTATTTTTTCACTTCATAGATCATGTTATGATGTATGTTAGACCATGTACTATTTTTTTACAATTTCTTATCATGCTTGTGTATGTAGTACATATATTACCATGTTTCACCATGTTTTATGTATCACCATGTTTTATGTATATTCAAACCATTTTCTTTATTTTGACATATTTTATTCATGAACATATGACACATTTTGTAAGTATATATGCAAGATGAGTTATTTTAACTATCTATAGAGCATTATTGGATAAATATCACATCAAATTTATGCATTGAGATAATTCATACAAATAAAATTGACCTACTCGATTAAAAAATGTATTGATAATGTACCTAACAATGTATCATAAGTGATCTTAATGTGTTGTTTGGTAATGTAAGACTCATTATCACCTAATAAGACCTATTATGTGGTAGTAAACATATGAATACCTATCATAACGTATAACAGACAAAATGACTTATTCGGACTCCCATGTCCCCTTAAGACACACATGTATGGATAACGTACCTAACAATGTACATCATGTAAGTGATCTTAATGTGTTGTTTGGTAATGAAAGATATAATGAATACAATGAGTAATGATCTTTAAATTATCATGTGCAAGTCACTTGTTTTTAATATTACAATCAATAGTAATTTGAAACTTCAAACAAACATTAATTTAAACATGCTTGAATGTAAAAGTAATAGAACAAAATAGGAGGTCATTACTTAAATTGACAATTAATTTATAATAATTTATCAAGTGCACATACCTTTAACTTTCAAATAGAAGTAAACTCTCATTTTTGAATTAGTTTGTACAACATATTTCACAATATATGTAAGACAATGTCAATGATATATTTATAGTTCACTGAACTCATTTGAAACATAAAATTGGTTGAACGCATCTCTTCAAATGAGGTCCTATAAAATAAAAATGTAAAACAAAAACACACATGTTAATAAACACATAAATTAATATTCAAGGTATCTGAACTATGTAAATATATATGTGTAATTTGTATGTACTTACTATGTGAAATTTCACAAGATGTTGATGTTTGATCTACTTTAACACTTAAATTTGCATAAATTGTAATTGAGACCTGAATAAGACGTATATAAGTTCTCTAAATTGGTATTGACAACACAAACATACATGTAATTAAATTATATAAGTACATATATATAAAAATAATACAATAATGAAAAAACTTACATGTGTTTGATTTAAATGTAGTCATACCACTGTACCATCTGCATCCTCTCTCTTTTGCAATGCATCTATGATTGTCTCGTGCTTGTCCATTGAAATTGTCCATAATACCTTATTGGCGGGTCTCCCTTTGTACCTTTCTAATTTGATATTTTTTGCCACAACCAAATGAGAATAGTGTAAAATCTTCTTTTTGGTTTGGTAGTCTTCAAATGCTGGCAAACCATTTCTTCTTGTTAGGTATCTACGTAGCCAGGTGCCAGCTACAACAACAGACCCGATTGGATACTCAAAACCATCATCGTCCACTTGATGACATGTCATATTTTTCTTAGGTTCCACACATCTAGCTAGCCAATACTCAGTCTGTTCATCATTATCACTAGGTGCAATAACAACATAAACATGTCCTACAAGATAAGATAAAGTATAGAAAAACTTTAATCACTCGTGTACATATGAAAATTATATAAATTGAAGCATGAGATTGCAAAAAAATCTAATTAAATTGTGCATACCAGGTTCTATGAGGTCTGAAATACGATCATAGTCTTCTGATGCAAAAGTAACATTTTGGCCTTCATTTACTATATCATCTTCAAAATGCGTGTTAGTAGGTGCTAATGATCTTTGTTGCCAATCTTCAACCCATTCTGTATTCTCACATTCTTCCCATTCACCTGCAAGACAAAATTGACAAAAACAAGCAAGATCCCTAATCCATATAGTCCAAGTGTTAGAATTTGAACTCCTAAATGAATTCCATTTAGCTGAACCACTAATTGTATCACAATCACATCTTGAAGGGATATTATTTTCTTCAACTAGGTAGAAGAAACGTTTGATTGTAGAGTTTTGACTTGATCCCGTGTATAAATATTTGTTACACCATTCGACAATCTCATGTGCATTTTTGAATTTAGCTCTTTCCTCAAATTTTAATTGCTCTTTCCTAAGGGCTCTCTTCACACATGCACCAGCACCATCATGTTTTCCTTTGCCATGTCCAGCCTCAAAAAAACTCCACACATGTTGGATGCTAGTTTGCTTATGTGTCCTACTCAACCAATAGAGCATTCTAGCATTCTTGAATTGTCTTGTACAATTATCTGACCATATCCAATGTTGTGTCATTTGAATTTGTCTCTCTTTTAAATTATCATAAAAGACCTTGAAACAATATTGGACAAACTCAGATGAATGGAGTTTATTATCACTTAAATAAAAATGGTACTCTCTCAATATTTTTTGATCCTCCTCTGTACTATCAGGTGCATGCCTATAAACTATATGAACATAAATTGTTACTTGCATTGAATTGTAATATTGTGGTTGTACCTCTTCTTGCGGTGCAATCGTGTAGTTCTCTGCAAAGTCAACAACTGAAAGTATAGTACCAATTGGAAATGTATTCTTACATATGCGAAATTGTCCATCAAGCCATCTAGAATATTGAGAGTGTTTAACATATTTTGGTATGATCACACTCTTAAACTCATCCATAAATACATGACAACTAACTTTATCTGTAACTAGATCACACCTTCTTCCAAACTTCCCATCCTTCAATGGATATTCAATAGTTTTGAATCTTTTTACCTCAACTAATTGTTGTCCAAAAGTAGTCAAAGCATTTTCATGCAAACATTCATCTAACAAAGAAAGATTGCCGCACATATCACATGTACTAGAAAGAAATGCATTGAAAAGAAAGTATTGATCATTAGGTGGCTTACAAAACAAACCTGATATGAAATCTTTTATAGTTTGAGGTGGTATTTTTATACCACATTCTTGCAACATTTCTTTACTATGCATGGTACCATGTATAAATTGAAATACATCATAATGGTAACGAAATTGAATATGAGTTTTACAACAACATGTGATTCTTTCCTTGTTAATCCTTACATACCATGGTTTACACTTTTCAAAAGATCTTTGACTAATGGTAATATTTAATACCTTACCATCTACAAATTTTTTAAACAATTCAGTTTGAGTCATGTCCAAAAGGTGTTTAGGATGTGGATCACATATTTTTGGCCCAATTCTCAATTTAAGAACATCTCTTGAATTAGGTGATACTCTTGTATTATCATGCCAAAAATTTTCAATCAAACTTTTGATTTCACTAGTAAGTTTCATATCACATCTCGGCAATCTACCACTAGAAGTCCATAAAATATTTGTTGGATCACATTCAAAGTTAACCCTTCTCTTTATAGCTCTTTCTAAAGTCTTAGGATTCACATTAAGATATCCACTTATGTTGGTAATCAATCTTTTGTCAGATGTTGATTTGTTAACTAAAGCTGTTGTTATTGCTCATCGTTCTGCATTCTTATCTTTAGACCGACTTCTCTTTCTGATAACATCAAAGGCACTAGCAATAGTGGATACAACTTTTTTTAAAGACTCATTTTTATTCTTGGGTTTTGCATATATTTTCAACCTTCTCATTACTTTTCGCATTTTAGACATTTTAATTAGTTGCAACATTAGCTGAAATTGAAACCCAAATTTCTTATTATAAAAAAAATGCCTATACAATCTATTAGCATGTGTCCTAATTTGTCTCCATGAAACCAATCCCTCAAGATTATCTAACACATCATTAGGAATATGAAAATTATGTTCAAATACTTTACTATCATCCTGACATGTTTGTTTAGTAGTTGGTGTTTCTATGTTTACATTCATGCAATTTTTATTTTCAGACACTTTACTATTTTCACTGTTATTTGGGATTTGAATATCATTTTCAAATTTTCTTGGCATTTCTTTTGGGGCAGGCATTTCAATTGGAGTGTTTTGTGCATGATCGTTTGACAATTGCTTCTCATGAAGAAAATCTAAATCATTTAAATTTTAACCTGCTTCTAAAAAATTACCAATTTCATCACGAGAGAAAATTTGAGGGTTTGGAGACACACCTGTATTGAACGCATAATTAGAATGTGCACCTGAATTTTCTTGTATTGGGTTCTCTTCTTTGACTTCTTCATCCATCATGGTATCTTCAATGTCTTTCTCCTTTGAGACATTGTTTAAGTCTTTAATTCTCTGTCTTCTCTCTCGTTGACGTTGTGCTTCATTCTCTTTATTTGCTGCAATCTCCTCATCTGTCAAAACTCTTGCTTTCTTCTTTCTTCATTGTTTTGATCCCATATTTGCACCAATTTTGAATTTGAATCAGTAGCCTGCAAATTGTATAAGAGGACAAGAAAATAGAATAAGCGTGACGAAATTTGGTGTTGTAGGTCGAAACTATTGTTCAATCATTTCAATCATTGAAATTGGGTCGGTGGGGCAGCTTTTGGGACCCAACGGGTACATCAGAAATGGGTATCCAATTTCTTAAAAATCGGGCACCCAATTTTTTAAAACTCGAGTATCCGTTTACAAATTGAGTACCCAATTTTTAAAAAGTTGGTATAACAGTTTAAAGAAATCGGGCACTCGATTTTTGAATTACAAATCAAGTGCCCGATTCGTGAGACATGAGCGAGAATTTGACATGGCTTCCGACTTTTGCATGGGGTTTTGCCTTGGGGAAAGGCATGGAATAGGCTTGGTCCCACCAAGCTATGCCTTTGTACTCCTTTTTTTTTCTAAGGCATTTAATCAACAATTTTTGATATTGTCATAATTTTTTTATAGTCATTCCTATTGAATTTTTTAATGAGACAAAAACCCATTATAGGTCTTGCTGTTCTAAATTCAAAAATGTAAACTTTATAGTGTTATTAGTTTGTTTTCTATTTTTCCATTATTTATTAATCAAAACTATCTCCTAAATGTTAAAAAGTGACATTCACTAAAACTTTAATAACTTTTTTATTTTATAATTTTTCTTAAATTAATTTATATGTCATCAATGTACATACAATTCTTTTGATGGTAAAAAAAAAAAAATTTGAAAAAAGTGAGATTTTGATCAAATTATGTGGTCCATACACGAGAGGTTTTAAAATTTACCTTTATAGCCAATTAATAATCAATAATAAGAAAATTATTTAATAAAAAATTAAGAAAAAATATTTTCATCAATCTTAGGTGTATTGGTTAACTCCCTTTAAAAGGATTTGCAAAAATTCATTTATTTGTGTCAAATTATGGTGTCTGTACACGAGCATGGTATGGTCCTGAAATAGGCATTTTGAAAAAGTGATTTTTAAAGGTCCATACCAAAAAAAAATCTATCATATGGGTGCACAAATAAATTACATATTCAAAAACTAGATTCCGAACACTAAAAATTTTATTTTTGAAATTTTTTAATATTCAATCTCTAAATACCTCAAATTTTGACATCAATTGACAAAAAAATTTAAAAACAGGAAAAACACTTCCACTTTTTGGCCAAAAGTGAGACCCAACTTCTTGCACTGACCCATGAGCATATGAGCCTCTCCAATGCATGTAAGCTTTGAAGCTTCAATTTTAGCTTGTAGCTTGTACCTTCCATTAAGCTTGTCCAAACATACTAGGAGAGCCTCTATTTAAAGGCATCTAAGATGCATCTAGAGTGTCTCTAGAAACAATTAGAAGATAAGCATGACAACCAAGCATGAGTCTTCTCCAACCTTCTAGATGAGTCTCAAGGTTGTAGACACCATGTGCTCAAATAAAAATGCTAACTCCTAAGTGTAGACAACTAGTGTATTCTTAGAGTGCAAACTCCAGTGTTGTCTACATGACAACTCTTGAGAATTTGCCAACTCCTATGTGAGAAAATATTAAAATAATGCACATTAATTAATTTAATATTTACTTTTACTCTTTCCAATTTAATTAATTTATTTGTTAAATCTCATGCACTAACTTTAATAATTCCACTTTTTAATCTTAAAAAATTTATATTTTAATCACATGAAATCTAGAATCTTTTAACAATTTAAAATATATTTTCCACTTTTAAATTTTATTTTCCAAAAAATAAATTGCTAAAATTTTAATTAGCTTTAATAATAATATTATTTAGTCATTTATTTAAAAATGAACTCCAATATATATTATTATTAAAATAAATATTGTCACATTCCAAATTTAAACTTTTAACTTTTATTTCCAAATTTAATTATTTTATTTAATTAATTTCTCAATTAATTAAATAAAATAAATATTAAAATACCATATTAATTTTCCATTTAATTAAACCATTAATTAAATCTTTTAATTAAGCTTAATTTATAGAAAATACATCAAAGACTCATAAAATAAAATACATACAAAATCAAACCAAGGGTTAATATCATGAATTATGTCATCTGACACATTCGGAGGGTACTCAACTATGGCTTAAAGGGTTGGAATTTAGACTTGAGAATTTATCTCCCCTCTCTTATCATTGAGATAATGTGATAGGGTATGCTCATCTTGGCAATTCAGGGAAGTCGATACCTGGTACCTGCAACTTGCATAAAAACCATGCATGTACAAACAAAATATATACTGACTAAACAAGCAATGGCAGGAAGTGGTGCATCGTGTAGATCCTGACTAGCAGGTGACTACGACTCGCTTCCTTAACCACATCAGACATGCCATACAAAGGCAAACACGCAAAGCAAACACGCACACTATACACATGCAAGTATGGGGTAAGTATCCATAAGAAAACACATATGATAATAAATCATCATACTAATCATCATTAATAAATGCAAACATTGAAAATAATCATCATGCATACGTGAAATATAAAGTCTAAGTGATCTCATCGCATATTAACTGAATTCATAACATAATATCTGAAACTCTCAAAACAGTACCACTAACCATCAACATAAAACTAACCCTAAAAGAGTTCAGTAATGATAACAAAATGCGAACTAGGGGCAGACAGTACATCCACCCCCCCTGGAATTAGGCTTACTCTTGGAAGCCTGCAAGAATGAAAAAAAATAAGATACTCACTATGTGGTTCTCATTGAACCCTTTCCTCCCTACAGGGGGATATGATTCCACTAGGGATATTACAACACACTTAGAGCAATATGATTATGGTTTAATAGTAAACCGAAAACCACATTTATCCAACATCCATTCTTTTAACAACTACTAAAATAGATCCCCTAATACATTCTAAACAAGAGCAACATAATGCACACACAAATAATCAAAGGCATACTACCTTAAAACATAGATAAAATGATACATGTTTTGCAACTAGAATAAGTTTCAATTTTCAATTTTTCCCATGTTTAGGTTTAAGAAGAATTTTCCATTTTGAAAGCTCAGTGTTGAAGTATGAAAAATATGCAAGTAACAGTTCTAAGTTCTATTTCAGTTCACCTAGTTTCAAGTTTTAGTTTGAAAGAGATACACATGATAGTTCAAGTTTTCATTTTGTTCAACTAGTTAACAACTAGTGGCATTCCAATATACCCAGAGCTCCCAATGTTGAAACTCAGGCTTTGATACCTATACTTGAGAATATGGGGTAGGTAAGATCATTTCATAGTTTGGAAAGTCTCCATAAAGAGTTCATAAGGAATTTCAGTTCTATTTGTAATACTATGAATAAGACAATGAGAGGAGGTAAAAGGGATTTCAAGTGGACACATGGAGGTGATAAGAGTTTTCAAAATTTGAAACAAATGTTTGTTGAGTTACCTCTTCAGAATTTGAAACAAATGGTTGTTGAGTTACCTCTATTGGCTTTACCTAATTTCAAAAAGGCATTTCAAGTTGAATGTGATGCAAGTGGTTGTGCAATAGGAGTTGTGTTGAGTCATGAAGGTAACCGTTTTTCTTTCTTCAGTGAAAAGTTGAATGATGCTGAGAGGAAATATTTTGTGTATGATGAAGAATTATACACTATTGTTCAAGATTTGAAGAAGTGGAGACATTATTTTCTTCCTAAAGAGTTTTTTCTGTATACTGATCATAAGGCTTTATAGTACTTGGGAATTCAACATAAGTTGAATCATAGACATATGAAGTGGGTTGAGTACGTGAAAAGTTTCATATTTTTGATAAAGCATAAGAGTGGAATAGATAGCTAAGTTGAAAATGCATTAAGAAGAAGATGTTCTTTATTGACTAAGATGAAGGTTTAAGTTCTTGTCTTTGATGAGATTAAGGAGTTGTGTAATACTAATCTTGATTTTTTAGAGGTGTGGAGAGAGTACAAAGAACCAAATCTATCATCAAGTCAACCAAGTAAGTACAATGAGTATTTTATTCAAGAAGACATGTATTCAAAGGGATTACACTATATATACCAAGAAGTTCTATGAGAGTTAATTTGATTAAGGAAAAGTATTGTGGTGGATTGGTTGGACACTTTGGTATTGATAAGACTTTAAGTTTGCTTAAACACAAGTAATATTGGCCTCAGATATATAACGATGTCCAAAATTTTGTAAAGGGTTGTGGGATTTTTCAAGTTAGAAAAGGAGTAAGTAAGAATACTAGGTTGTATACACCTAGTTCTATTCATGAGAAACCTTGGAGTTACATTTTTATGGATTTTTTTCTTGGCTTACCTAGGAAAGAAAGAGGGCATGATTCCATATTTTCTATTGTGGATAGATTTTTTAAGATGGTGCATTTCATAATATGTAAGAAGAAATCAGATGTAGTACATGTTGACAAGTTCTTCAAAGATATTGTTAGATTGCATGGGTTGTTGAGAAGGATTCTATCTGACTGAGGCAAGATGTTTGTTGGTTATTTTTGGAAGAATTTGAGGAAGAAAATGGATACTAAGTTGAATTTTAGTTGTACATTCCATCCATAGACTAATGGATAGATGTAGGTTGTGAATAGAAGCTTGTTTAATTTACTAAGATGCTTATTGGGGATAAACTGAGTAACTAGGATATGGTATTGGCACAAGCTAAGTTTGTATATAATAATTTTGTGAATGGGAGTAATGGATTTTTTTTTTTTTAGATTTTTCCTTGAATGCAACCTAGTTGTATATTAGATTTGAGGATATTTCTAGAGAAGAGAAGAGGAGTGCTAAAGGAGAACTATTTTCTAATGTCATGAAATCTTCACAAGAGGAAGTGAAGTTGAGTTTGGAACAAAGTATTTAGAAGTATAAGGAGAATGTAGGCAAATCTAGAAGACACCATATTTTTGAAGTTGGAGATGAGGCAATGGTTCATTTGAAAAGACAAAGTTTTCATGTTGATACATATAGTAAGTTGAAAATGAAGAAGTTTTGTCTCTCTAGAATCTTGAGGAACTTTGACAATGGTAATGCATACATGAAGTTGAGTTACCTAATGACAAGAATATATCTCTAAATGTTTCTTATTTATATGAGTATCATGAGGTAGATGATGAAGTTGTTATACCAAGTGATTATCCTAGGAAGAAGATTGAATATATATTGGACCAAAAAGTTAACAAGAGTACAACATGAAAAGATTACCACAAGTATTTGATAAAGTGAAAAAATATGAAGATGCTACATGGATTTATCATTCTTAGATGGATTTATCTTAGATTGTGACACCTTCATGATTTAGGAGAATAATTTCTATCAACCTTGATTTTATGATGCAGGAGTAGGATTTTCTTTCCTACTTTTCTTGTTATTTTTCAAAAATATAACTTTGACTGAGTTTGAGTTCTAGTGTTGATCGAGTTCTTGTACATGTCGAGTGCCGATATTTACCAAGTGTTGTTTTGGCCAAGTCTATTTGATAATCATTATACATGATGTTCAATTGTGTCTAATTCCTTCTTTGGCTAATTTTTTCTATGCTTTAATTCTTTTATGAGCCAACTTGTTCATATATTTTAAGTTGTGCATTTAATATAAGGATCATGCATTAGGATGCATGTAGACCATTATGTGGTCAACCTTATCTATGTGGTAATCTAGAATCTTCTATAAGCTATTTTGGAAAGTATAAGTTAAGAGTATATATGTAGGTTTTAGAGTGGGAGAACATGTAGAAGAATCATAGAAGTTAGGGAGCTAGAGTCTAAATATATGATCACATATGTATCATGTTAGATGTATCATTGTATTGGTAGGTGTTATCACAAAATTTTGCACTCATGTAAATTTTTTTAACCTAAGGACAACCTTTTAAAACATGGAAACAACCTCCAAGTTGTGGGAGTTGAATTGTGAGGTTGAGTCTCCAGAAAAGGTTGATTCCCTTTACTATTAGGGTACACCTAACTACACTTGGAGAGGAAAAGGAAGAAGGAATGCATGAAATAAAATCTACATAATCTAACCTAAGGGTTGATGCACCAAAATAGAGTGTTTAACCTTATCTCTACCCATAAATGCAAAGTTAACTAGTTATAACCTCAAAGAATATAGATTCAAATTTTGCTTAATTCAATAATCATATGTAGATCAGACAACAAAAGAATACTATTGGAAGAGTCTTCACTTAATATCATTCAAATGTCAAAAGTAGATACAATCATGCAAATTATAGAATATAGACAAAAACATTAATTGGAGGCAAAGAGAACTTACATAGTATGTTAATGGCTAAAAGAGACCTAGTAGAGGATTATAATGGCTCAAAGGCATGAGAAATTATAGTAGTACACATGGAAGCAATACTAGAGAATTAGAGAAAGATCAATCCTTACAAAAATTATGAAATATACCTTTATAGCTCAGGAATATCTAAGATATCTTCTCCTAGAAGCCAAGCTCAACTACTACCATTACGTGTGTAGAGAACAATCAAGACAATCCAAACAAAAAATCTGATCTAGTACACTTGTAGAGGCATGAAAATCATGAAATTCTTAATGGTTAATGTTTAACTTTAACCATGATATGTAGACCATATCATGTTTAACTAACTGCACCACCTTCAAACTTAATCATGACGATTATAATATTGTTAGTTCTAATTGCAATGAAAACTATGTCCACCAAATTGGGTCCACTAGGACACATGGAAAATCCTTGCTATGTCTCTATAGCTAAAGATTGATCATTTTCCCATAATGACATAGTGAGAGATGTCGATCTTCCTCCATTTGACAACCTCAAAGGTACACCCGAGCTATTAATGCACCGACCAATAGAAACATGGTCCTTTTCCAACCTGTCTGACACTTTGTTTGCATCACTTATAGCCTAGAAGTACTTGTTGCTTTGTCACATGAAATAAAGAACATGCAACTCTGTAAAGTGACAAAGCGATAATCATGGATGATCCTTGATCTAACAATGAGTAGAATGTATTGAAGCAATTGTACCACACCTTGTACACTCATACCTTAACCAATGAAAAACCAATGAACTACCAATATATTTTGACAACTGCCCAACTACTCTGATAGGAAAGGGGTCCACTGAGCCATCACTATATCACATGAAATAACTACCTTGCAACTCTGCAAGGTGACACAACAATAATTGTAGATGATCCTTGATCTTATAATGAGGAAGTTGCATGATGAACTCTGCCAAAATTGAGGAAAGAGGGTCCACCATGCTACATGTCCATTCATCACTATGTCACTATGGATAAAGAACATGCAACATTGCAAGGTGACATAGCAACAACCTTTGATCTATTTGCATCAATTGGTAGATAGAACATGAGCCTGGAAGGAGATATTAATTGTGCATTACTTAAGAACTAAGGTATAACCTAAGATTTTAGTATAAGGTATTTCTATGCCCCATTTTATTTGAATTTTCAAATATGTGAATGTTACTATGTTCAAATCCAAATATGGAAATTTTGGTAGGAAGACGAAAATGACCAATAGTTGTAACCCATAAGGCCTCACAACTGGGCATGTTTTCTAATCATTTGATGAATCAATAAGTTATTGTAGTTTCTCTCTCCTTGGTTTGATAGTTAGGTGTGCCTCTATCCCTAATTACCCAACCTTCCTTGCATTACCTTCATTCATCCTTCCTTTTTACAAAAGCCAAAAGGTCTCCCTAATTTGTTCTTTCCCCATCCTTCCTTTTGCCAAAAGCCAAAAGGTCTCCCCAATTTGTTCTTTCCCTTGTGCCAAGGTCTCACCATGTTTTTTTTTCATTAAATTTTTTTTACTTACTTTCTGTAGTCCTCTTATTAGCTTTCTTAGAATTTGCATCATCTTAGTGATTGGTCAACCCATCCTTCCTTAAGATTTGGATCTTGATGGCATCTATTATGGTGTAGGGGCACCTACCTGGGCTAAGGAAGACCTAGGGATCCCTTTAGGATTTTGTGTTGTAGTGGTGCCAACCACACTACCAGGTGAATAAAGGGACAACTATAGTTCTAAGAATGTAAGTGCTAGGTTTGACAAGCCCAAATAGATCAAAGTTGCTCTTAATTGCATATTAGGCAAAACTAGTTATTTTGGGGCCAAGAATGGTAGAAGGTGGTAAAATAGAGGTTTTTGTGGTCATTTTTGGATGGTTTAATTTCTAGTTGGACATTACACAAATTTTTATGGCCTTTGGAGCAATTTTGAGGGTCTAACTCAACAAAATGCAAAAGTTGCTCAATTGTTGTCAATGTTGTCAATGACAACATTGACAACTTTTCTTGCATTTTCTACAACTTTGTCAATAACAGCAGATAAATATCTAAAACAATTAGAAGTTCTCATGGTAAGACTATATGATTCCATTATCAACTTGTTCAAGGGGTTGGAGAGGTTTGTCATTGGACTGTACAGATTGAGAAGCAAGTTCTTGGTAATAATTTTATGCTTTTAAGTTCTTTTGGCATGTACATGGATTAGACTTGGATATTTTTAGATTGGAAGTGTTAAAGAAGGTTTATTTGAGATTATGTACAAAATTATTTTTTCATTTCATAGGGTTTTGAGAATTTGATTATATTATTTAATTTTCCACTAGTCTACTATTTTGAATTAGGCTATTTGCAAGAATGGGGTCATAGGGCTACTTCCCATCATAGATTCTATATGACCTTTTGGGATTTGGAACATGACTCCATTTATATATTTTACAATGAGGATAGGGCCTTGTAATTCTATGGAGCTATTTTTGAGGTGATGTCCTAGGCAAGTCCTAATAACTTAGTTAAGGATTTAGAGAGGTTGAATGTTTGTGACACTACAACTAGAGCTTGAAATTAGTTAGGGGTTTAGAGAGGTTGAATGTTTGCAACACTTTAAAATAAAGCTTGGAATATTTTAGAAGATTTCATAGTGTAACCTAAATCCTAGTGGGAATCATTGAGGGAAGCCCAAAGGAAGGAAAAACCATCTTTGTGCCAAACCCTTAAAGCCCTTATTTTAAGGCTAGAATTGTGCTTGTACTATATAAATAGATTCAGAACCTTAGATCCCAAAAAACATTAAGGTCTCTAAAAATGGTGTCTAGATTGGTGGTTTATTCTACCCCTTGTTAAGGGTTTTTGCAAGATATTTGGTTTTTACCTTAGTTGGAGGGCTAATTGCTTATAGCCCTATTACAAGAATTTGGATGCATTCTGGCTTGGTTGGTGGAGCTTGATTAGGATTCTAAGTTTGATTGTGATTAGGGACATTGAAGGGAGTTCAAATACCTTCCTAGATGATCATTCATCCATTTGGAAGATTAAATTAACATTTGGGGTTACTTGTGATGGTGGTGAGTTATCAAGAAACTTTGTTCTAGCTAGTTTATGTATACCTAATGAATGGTTTATGATCTCTTGGATAGAGTCCTAAGGAGTATAGGGTGAGTAGAAACCCTACTTGGTTAAGTGGATGACCTAAGGAAACCTTAAGAGAGCTTGGAGGAGTAGCAAGATTGGTTTTTACATTAGAGAAAGTTGAGGACTTGGGAGTGGTTTATGTCTCTAGCTATTGGAGAGTTAGTGGGTGAGTCTAGTATGGTCACTAATGCAGAGCTAGCTAAGGAAGTTGATGAGAAAAAATGAGAAGAATAGATTCCTTGAAGTAGCCTTGGAAGAGGTGAAGATAAAGTTGGATGAATTTGTTGATGAAACTCAAAAAAAGGAAGAAGAAGACAATGAGAAGGGTAAGGAGGAAGAAAAATAAGATGTTGTACATGAACCAGACCCTATCTTGAATGAAGATCCCTTCTTGAAAGCCATAAAATCCCTAGGAGGGAAAGCTTTGGAAGGTATGCCAATTTTTAGTGGAAAGATGGATATAGATGTAGTGCTGGATTATTTGGATGAAATGGAGAACCATTTTGACTGTGAAGGGGTGTCAAAGGCATAAAAGGTGAAGGTGTCCAAGTCAAGACTTAGAGGCTCAACCTTAACATAGTGGAAATATGTCCAAGATAAGAAAAACAACATGGGCAATAAGCCTATAGCCAAATGGAATTTCATGGTTACCAAGTTGAAGGAGAACTTCCTACTAGAAGACTTTGAAATACAACTTCACAAAAGAAGATAAGGACTGAAAAAAAAAGATTTAGATGTGACCTCTTATACAAAGGAGTTTCAAATGCTATGCCTTAGATCCAAGAAGTAAGAGGAAGAGCCAATAAAGGTGGCTAGGTACTTTAGTGGTTTGAAGTGGAATATCCAAGAGGAGCTTAGTTTTTGGGCACCTACTATAGTTCAAAGGTGTCATTAGCTAGCTTTAAAGTAGAGGAAAAGAGTCAAAGGAAAGGGAATTATAACTTCAAAGATAGAGGCAAGGGAAAAAATTAGAGAGGACAAAGAGGAGGATACCAAGGTGGAGGCAATGAGCAGAGGAACTAAGGTGAGACTAAGCCCAGCAAGAAAACTATTGAAGGAAGTATTAGAATATAAGGTAGGCTAGGTTAATGAGAGTGGGGGGGTGAATTAGGAATGAATAAAAATTTAACTCACTTATACAATTTATCCTTCATATATTATTTTGTTGTAATTGCATGCATGAAATAATGAAAGCAATAAAACATTCATAACACTTTGATGCAAGATATGGTGACCCAACAAACCTCCAAATAGAAAGTAAAACTAGGGTGGGGATGATACCCACAGGCTTTAGTATTGTAGTATAAAGTTGGCTAGTTAAGGATTACAATTGACCACTTGTGGTGATCTGCACTCTTAGGAGCAATAAGGACTATTAGATCTGCATTGTTAAATTAATTACAAACATACAATGAAGTATTCACTTTGTTAGGAGATTTAGCAAAAGACTATTAAGTTCACCTAGTTACCAGTTAAAGGATTGTGTTGATGAACTTGTTAGAATGCATCAGTGGCTGATCTCTAATTGGAAACTTTGATTTTCTGAATGGGATTTCTTGAATTACAATGATGACCTTACTGTGATAGATAGGTCTCTACTATACCATATGCTGCTTGTATCCTTCCTCAATATGCACTCATCTACTTCTTACTTCTTCACATACATTGATTAATCATTTGGATATGATATAATATAGTACATATATATCAATCCACTTAATTACATTATGAAGTTGGCTACAATAAAAAATTCATCATAATTCACAAAGTCGGCCCATTGTTGGTAAGATAATTGCTTATATGTTTCAAGCACTATCACTTAGTTGATTGATGAAGAGGATTTGATCAACAAGATGTAACAAAAGTACCTAGAGGAAAGGTCAAGTTATGCTTATGTATTGAAGTACAAGAATCAATTAAGATAGTGGTAACATAATGTATTGATGATCTACCTAAGGTTAAAAAATGATTGGCTACACTTAGAAAGTTTAGAAGAAAAAGGTTGGAAAAAGATAATTTGCTAAGCTTGAGCAAGTTGATAGAAGGTGCTGAGCAAAGTTAGTGCAAGCTGAGCAAAATGTTAGTTGGAGTTGAGTGAAAGAAATTTCTAGTGGATACCGAGAAAACTAATAGGTGCCGAGCAAGTTAGTAGATGCCGAGCACTACTAAAATCCAATTGACGCTGAGTGATTTTATAGTAGAAGTCGAGTAACATAGTATGTGCTGAGCATCAATAAATTGATAATGCCGATCTATTGTATTATGATAAAGATCAAAGATTCACCAAATAAAAGTTGACAAGTTTGTTTTCTTGGAACTTGTAAATTAGGAGGAAGATAAGATTGATATGGGGTAGATACATTGTATCCTACCTAATCCATTGAAAACCATAATTTTTGAGATGGATAACAAGTGGAAAAAAGAGTTCTAATTCCATATATGTAGGGATGTCTAGTCATGAAGCAAAGTTGGTTGTAGGTCAGAGAGTTTTTGGAAGCAAAAATATGACAAGGAGAAGGAAGAGGGTTTGCTTCATCAGGTGACCCAAAAGAATAAGTCTACAATGGAAAGCTAAGCAAGAAGGCTAGAAGAGGATGAATGCTTGAAGTTGAACAAGCTATCAGAGCTACAAAGATTGGAAGCCAAGTAGAGTTGAGGACTAAATAGTGATTTGTATCTGTAAGAAAGGCTATAAGTTGTATCAAATCAAAACTCCACTCTTACTTTCTAACAATTGTATCAGATTAGGCTAAATCCTTTGGAGAAAGGTTGACTTAACAGTCATTGGGAAATCCTTTATTAGGGGGGCATTCCAAGTGAATGGCCTAAAGTCATCTAACAAGGCTCACTTTTTACAGGGTGATTGAAATCCCTTAATAGGGTCACATTTAACAGTGTGTGTTGTAACCTTTAATAGGGTTGGCCTTTAACAAGACATCACTTTAGAAGAGGGAAAAAGGAGTAGCATGTTACTGGTGGTTTTCCCCACATTGGGTTTCCACATTAAATCATTGTGTCAAGTGTGCTGATGGATATGTTGTGTTTTATGCTTTATACTTCTACATGTTAATGTTATTGTAACATATCAGTTTTGGTTAACACACAATGAATGCATGCATGGTTAAGGATGTCATATGGGTTAACTAAATTGTAAAAAGTTTTATTTTTTACATCTAGACCTTGAATAACTAATTCACCCCCCCTCTCAGTTATTCTAAAAGAACTCCAACAATTGGTATTAGAGCATAGTTGCTTAAGAGGATTAGTTTTAAGGTACTAAAAGAATAAAGATCAGGATGTCAAAAAGAGAGGTACCCAAGGTACTAAAAGCATAAATTTTGATGAAGATACACCTTGGAGGACTTGGAAATTATGTACAAACTCGCATTATAGTAGAACATGTTGATTTAGTAGGAGCCCTAACTATTGAAGACTTGAAGAAAAAGAAAGAACACAATTAGGCAATGTTGGAGATTGCCTCTTCCCTAAGCTATGCTAAGTTTGATGATATCAAAGACCTTAAAAGTGCAAAGTAGATGTGGGATGCCCTAGCTACCCTCTATGGAGGAGACAAAAATGTTCATAGAGCCAAGTCAAAGAGTCGAAGAGGTAAGTTTGATGACATGAGAGTGGAAGAAGTTGAAAAAATTGTCAATATGTTGCTAGAATAAAAGAAGTTGTTAGTGTAATAAAAGATGAAACTTGTAAAATAGATGATGATATTGTGCTAAGGAAAGTATTGAGAACATTTTTGCCTGTATATGCCATTACAGTGTCTGCAATCTAAGAGTTAAGATGTATGCCAGGAAATGATCTAACTCTTGAAGATTTGGTAGGAAGACTCACTGCCTTTGAGTTATCTAATTTTGACAACTACAGACCAGAAAGTATTGAATTGGCTTTCAAAGAAAAAATTGTTACTAAAGGATTTTGAGGAGGTAAAACCAAAGAAGAAGAAAAGAAAGATAAAGTATGCATCCAGTGATAATAGTACAAATGAGGAAGACATTGAACAATTGGAAGCATTGTTGGCCAAAAGATTTCATAAAGGAAAAGGTAAATTTAAAGGTAAGTTTCCTATCATTTGTTTTAATTGCAATGAAGTTGGCCATATTGTAGCACTATCTACACAGAAGAAGAACTTCAAGGAAGGGAACAAGCACAAAAATAGAAGAGAATATGATGGAAGAGACTATAGAGACAAAGATAAAAAGTCAAGCTACATTGCTAATGAATAGAATTCTGATGAAAATGATGATGAAGTGGTATATATTGCAATGAAGGATGAATTAGATGAGGATGAAGCTACTACACTTATAACTTGTATTAACAAGAATGATAAATGGATCATTGACAGTGGATGCTCACATCACATGATTGGAGACAAAAATAAGTTCATTACCTTAACTTGTCATGATGGAAATAGTGTAAGATTTTATAATGATGCACCATGTTCAATAAAAGGAAAAGGGTCTATAAAACTTACAGACAAGATCTCATGTGACAATGCTTACTATGTTGAATGATTGAATTATAACTTGTTGACTATGTCACAATTGAATAATTTGGGATGCAAAGTTGATTTTGAAAACAAATCAACCATGATATATGATACAAATGAAAATCTGATTGGAAAAGGTGATCAAACTAGGAGTAATATGTTCTATTTGGATATAGAAGATGCTACTTGTCTTATTGCAAAATTTGATGATGTATGGCTTTGGCACAAGAGATTATGTCATGCCAATTTTGATAATTTGATTAGTATCAATAACATGAATATAGTTAGAGGTTTTCCTAAGTTGAAGAAACCAGAAAATGTAATGTGCAAACAATGTCAATTAGGCAAGATGACAAAGTCAAGCTTTAAAAGTAAATCTTATACCTCTAAGGAAATACTTGAAATTATTCAAACTGACTTGTGTGGACCTATTGAGGTGAAAAGCAACAAAGGAGATAGGTATATTATGCTAATTTTTGATAATTACTCTAGAATATTGACAATCATGTTTCTAAAAAAAAATTAGATGCCTTTCAAATGTTTAAATGGTACTTGGCAATAGTTGAGAAAGAAATAGGTAAGAGCTTGAAATGTTTGAGATCAGATAGAGGAGGTGAATTCACTTCACATGAATTTGAGATGTTCTGCAATGATAGAGGAATCAAGAGATAGACATCAACACCAATGACCCCTCCAAAAAATGAAATTGCTAAAAGAAGAAACTGGTCAATAATGGACTGTGCCAGAACACTTATGATGGAGAAAAATGTTGCTCTAAAATATTGGAGAGAAGTTGTACATACTACAATATAGACATTGAACCATGTGCAAGTAAAGAAAGGTACTCACTCAACACATTTTGAATTATGGTATGGTCATCCACCTAACGTGAAATATTTTAAGGTATTTGGAAGAAAATGCTACATTCTTAAAGATGTTAGGAGTGGAAAGTTTGATGCAAAGAGTGAAGGAGGTATATTCCTTGGTTACTTCACAAGAAGTAAAGCATATAAGTGTTTAATTACTAACACTAACAAAATTGTGGAAAGTGCAAATGTGAATTTGGATGAGTTTATAGAAGCACATGAGGTTGAAGCTACAAGAGAATCAAAAGACTACAAGGTATTTGCATACTATTATGAAGGAATGCCTATTGAAGAAGATGTTACAAATCATGTAGCCAGTCAATAGTAAGTTTCAACAACTGCTGAGTAACATCCTATGAGTGTCGAGTTGCATTGAGATGTTGAGTTGCATTGAGATGCTAAGTTGCAAAATGAGGAGAATACACAATCTGACTTTGAGATTAGAATACATGAAAGAGATGCTAAAATACCTGATAGAGATGCACATTGTGATACTGAAGCTAAGAGATAGAATGCAACCACAATAATTGAGCCAAGATTATCCGAATATGTTAAAAGACACCATCTTGTAGATCAAATCATTGGAGACAAAGGTACAAGGCCAATGACAAGAAATAGGTTGAGGAGTGAGGCATGTTTGTTAAGCATGAAAGAACCCAAGATAGTGAGAGATGTAGTGGAAAATGATGTTTGGTACAATGCTATGGAAGAGGAAATTCAACAAATAGAAAAGAACAAGACTTGGAGCCTAGTTCCTAGACTAGAAGACAAGAATGTGATTGGCACAAAATTGGTATTCAGGAACAAGCTAGATAAGAATGGTGAAGAGATAGGAAACAAAGAAAGACTAGTCTACAAAGGGTATACACAAGAAGAAGGAATTTACTATGGTGAAACGTTTTCCCCTGTTGTAAGGATGGAAGGAGTAAGAATTTTGCTTGCTTATACTGCATACAAAGGTTTCAAAGTTTACCAGTTGGATATTAAGTGTGCATTTCTGAATGACATTTTAGAAGAAGAGGTCTACATAGAACAACCAAAAGGATTTTTGGGTAAAAATAATAAAAACATGGTATGTAAACTACACAAAGCCCTATATGGATTAAAAAAAGCACCAAGAGCATGGTATGAGAGACTTCATACTTATCTTGTTAAGATTGGATTTGAAAGGATAGATGATAACAAAAATTTATACATGAAGATAGATGAAGAAAAAGGTATACTGTTATCTAAATTTTTTGTTGATGATAGAATATTTGGAGGACAAGATGCTTTGTGTAAAGATTTTGCAAATCAGATGAAGCAAGAGTTTGAAATGTCAATGTTTGGTGAGATCAAATTCTTTGTGAAATTACAAGTCTATCAAATGAAATATGGTGTATATATCACTCAATCAAATTATGTCAAAGAGATATTGAAGACATTTGGACTTGAGGATTCAAAACTAGTAAGTAAACCTATGGTAGCAACACTCAAGCTATCAAAAAATGATGAATCAAATAAGGTCAATCAAACATTATACAGATCCATGATTGGCAAATTATAATATGTAGTACATACCAAACCTAATATTGCATTAGCTATGGGGATAGTTGCTAGATTCTCTATTAACCCTAGAGAGAATCACTTGATGGCAATAAAAATAATAATGAGATACTTGAAAGAGACAAAAGAGTATGGCTTATACTATAAGAAGAATAAAAAGTTTGAATTAAAAGCCTAAACTAATGCTGACTGGTCTAGAAATATTGTAATAGAAAGAGCACCAGTAGAGAAGCATTTTTCTTAGGCAGAAGACTTGTTACATGGACAAGCAAAAAGAATTTTTTTACTTCCCAATACACTATTGAAGCAGAGTATGTTGCCATTGCTATCAATTGCACACACATTGTATGGATCAAACAACTACTAAAGGAAGTGAAGGAAGAAATCACTGAACTAGTAACACTTTATTGTGATAAAAAAAGTGCTATAAATATATCAAAGAATCCTATAATGCATACAAAGACAAAGAACATTGCAATAAAGTATCAGTATGTAAGGGAATTGGTTCAAGACAAAGAGGTGAAGATGGAATATATTAACACAAAGGAACAAATTGCCGATATCTTCACCAGAGCATTACCTAAGGATGCTTATGAGTATTTGAGAGTTAAATTAAGGGTGATAACCCTATCAAAGGCCATGTAAAAGAAAGAGGGAGTACCCTGCATCAAACAAGCTAATATTCATTTCATACAAATTGATGCAGTGGACCTTACTTTATGAAGTTGCCTAAAGTAATTAGAAGAGCTAGAATTTCAAATTAGTCACAAGCAAGGTGATAGAGGGAGAAAATTGAAGAGCCTACAAAAGCTTATATCTACACATATAAAAGATGCCAAGTGTTGAGTATATGTCTATGGAATTGTTGTCAAAGAGGGAGAATGTACAATAAACTAATCAAGTGCTTACTAACCAAAGAGGGAGATTATCAAAGTAGATAATCAAGGGAGAAAGTACAATGCACAAGAGGAGTGAAGAAGAGTTCATAATTAGAAGATTAGAAGACTGAAAGTAATAAAGATGGAGAACATAGAAAGAAAAAAAGGGAGTTTTTTTGTTATTCTACTGATCCATGATAGAAGAGAATCAGATAAGAATGATATTTTGTAACCTAAAAAGCAGTTGCTAATAGAGGGAGAAGTGTTATTCATAAGATTTCTTTTTGGTATTGCCTTATTGTTTAACCTAGTTAGTTTGATAGAACAAGATGTTCATCATTTGTTTGACTGGTTGATTAGTTTGGTTTTCAATCAATGTTAAAGAGGGAGATTGTTGATATATGATTGAAAAGATCACTTGAGTAAGAAAATGTTGAAAGAAGACTGTGTGTTTTCAATCATTGATTTTTCACTGATGTCAAACCTATTACATGTTGGTAAGATAATTTCTTATATGTTTCAAGAACTATCACTTAGTTGATTGATGGAGAGGATTTGATCAACAAGATGTAACAAAAGTACCTAGAGGAAAGGTTGAGTTATGCTTATGTATTGAAGTGCAAGAATCAATTAAGACAGTGATGACATAATGTATTGATGATCTACTTGAAGTTACAAAATGATTGGCTACACTTATAAAGTTTAGAAGAAAAAGGTTGGGCAAAGATCATTTTCTAAACTTGATCAAGTTGATAGAAGGTGCTGAGAAAAGTTAGTGCAAGCTGAGAAAAAATTTAGTTGGAGTTGAGTGAAAGAAATTTCTAGTGGATGCCGAGTAAACTAATAGGTGCTAAAGCAAGTTAGTAGATGCTGAGTGATTTTTAGTTGAAGATGAGTACTAGCAAAATCCAGTTGATACTGAGTGATTTTATAGTAGAAGTCAAGTAACATAGTATGTGCTGAGCATTAGTAAATTGATAATGCTGAGCTGCTACATTATGATAAAGATCAAAGATTTTCCAAATAAAGGCTGACAAGTTTTCTTTCTTGAAACTTGTAAATTAGGAAGAAGATAAGATTGATGAGTTAGAGGCATAGAATCTTATGTAAACCATTTTGAAGGTAAATTCAAATGGATTCTAGGAGCAGTTTCTAGACAAGACAAGATATGGGGTAGATACATTGTATCCTACCTAATCCATCAAAAACCCTAATTTTTGAGATGGATAATTAGTGTAAAATAGAGTTCTAATTCCCTATATGTAGGAATTTTTAGTCATAAATCAAAGTTGTCTAGAGGTTAGAGATATTTTGGAAGTGAAAATATGACAAGGAGAAGGAAGAGGGTTTGCTTCATCAAGTGACCCAAGAGAAGAAGTCTGCAATGGTGAGCTAAGCAAAAAGGCTAGAAGAGGATAAATTCTTGAAGGGTGAACAAGCTATCAAAGTTGCAAAGATTGGAAGCCAACCAGAGTTGAGGAATGAATAGTGATTTGTAATCTACAAGAAAGGTTGTAAGTTGTATTAGATCAAAACTCCACTGTTACTTTTTAAGAATTGTATCAAATTAGGGTAAATCCTTTGGAGAAAGGTTGACTTAATAGTCATTGGAAAATCCTTTAATAGGGTGAAATTCCAATTAAATGGCCTAAAGTCCTCTAACAAGGCTCACTTTTAATAAGGTGATTGAAACCCCTTAATAGGGTCACATTTAACAATGTGTGTTGTAATCTTTAATAGGGTTGGCCTTTAACAAGGCATCGCTTTAGAAGAATGCAAAAGGAGTAGCATGTTACTAATGGTTTTTCCCAAATTAGGTTTGCACGTTAAATCATTGTGTCAAGCGCGCTGATGGATATGTTGTGTTTTATGCTTTATACTTCTACATGTTAATGTTCCAGTAACATATCAGTTTTGGTTAACATGTAATAAATGCATGCTGGTTAAGGATGTCATATGGGTTCATTAAATTGTAAAAAGTTTTATTTTGTACATTTGGACCATGAATAACCGATTCACACCCCCCTCCCCCAAGTTGTTTTAAAAGAATTCCAATAGGTTGAAGTTGAAGCTTGGTCCATACTGATTGCTTCAAGTAATACGAACTCAATCAAAACTGTGTGATTTAGTGAATACTGAGAAACTTAGTTGGTATTGAATCACTCGATTGACACTACATGACTTGGTTAATAATGGATTCTCTTTATTAACACTATGAGCTTGGTAGACACTAAATATGCTTGGTTAACACTATAGAGCTTAGTTAACACTATATACTGCCTTTAATGCTCAATATGTATTGTATAACTTGGTAGTCACTATAATTTGTCTCAAATGCTTGGTAGATATTGTGAAGCTTGATATGAACTACAATTTGATAGTTTAGCTCACTAGCAACTAAAATACTTGGTTAAAACTGCTAGATGAATGATAATCTTGGTAGCAACTGTAGAGCTAGGTAGAAATGTAAGCAACTGACAAAGTGTTAAGTCACTAATAGAAAAATTGACCTTAATGTCAACAATCTCCCCCTTTGGCATTAGTGACAAAAACACTTATCATACCAAAAATTTGAATTCTCAAAATTAAAAGTCAAAAACTTCCTTTATCAACATTTCATGCCTTCCACTTAGTTATGAATTACTATTGTTGTCGCTTGGTAAAATACTCCATTTTTTCTAATTTTTCAAAATTGCTTTTGTAAACATATTTTTTGCTCAAATTTACATATATCTGCATATTACTACTCCCCCATACATATATCTAGAGTATGATAATATTCTATATACATATAATCTTCTTCTCCCCCTTTATTAATAATATTCTCCCCCTTTTTGACATAAATGCCAAAGGTGCAAAAATATTTACAAGTTAATACGAAAACGTGACAAGAAATGACTATGTACCTTCAAAATGATTGACATGGTCTTTTCCCAATTCTCTTGCAATACCCTAGTTGCATGCAAAGATATCTGTATCTATGTCGACAGTTCCATCATGTGGTCAACTATGGAGAAGTTATTATCATGAATGAGTGTCTTTGCATGTTTAATGTGATTTTGTAGTGCATCCATGTTTAAAAGAATCATGCCCTAAATTTTTGCAGGTGTAGCTTTAATTCTGGCTTCTTCCCTTAACAACTCTTCTTGTAGATCTATTAAGTATCTGATCTTTGTAAACTATGCAGAGCTATAACTAGGATTAAGTGAAAACTAATGTGCACTTGCCTTCATATCCTCATCTATCTTGGATAATTTATCCTTAATTCCTAAGTAAAGATAGACATGTCACTCAATTTGACAAATAAAGAAACAACATTATTGAGAAATGTTTCCAATGTAGAAAGAATAGTAGATAGTTCTACTTGATCTATAGCTATCTTCTATGATACTTGGTCCAAAACTTTATTTTCAAATTTTCTCTTTGCTCTCTACAGGAGTTTTTCTTTTCCATTTAGTTCTTCATTTTACTTGTGAACAATTTCAACTAACTAATCCAAAATGGGCTATTTCTCATCAACCTCAATGTTCAAAGCATCAACAAATATGCTCTTTATATCTTCAAGGACTTGATTTTTATTTTTATTTTTCCTCTCTTCCCTAAGCTTCTATTGCTTAGCCCTTTTCTTCCAAAGTTATCCAAGGGTATGCATTTGATCAGGAGTGAGGTTAGAGGTATCCCAATTTGGAATAACAATGTCCTCATCTAGATCAATGTCTTCCTCTTCTTTACCCTATTCTATTGGAATAATAGAATGAACAATTTATTTTCCCTTATTCAAAAAAATACTGCTCGATTGAGATTGAATCTCAATTGTCATTATACTCACCATGGTGGAAATAATAGCTAAAAAAGTAGGAATAACATCTAATGTACTAACAGTAGAAATAACATTAACAATAGGGATACCTTGCTATTTCTCAGTCAAGCTTGATGCAAGCAAGACTTGTTGATGGGTAGATGAAGTGTTAGACACTTCAGTCATGGAAACATTGGTAGAGAAATTCTAAACATTGGTTGGGTGCTAGGTGATCTAATTGTAACCACAACCAACTTGGTAGAAACCTTTTCTGAGCATGATTACACTAAGGCTTTGATCAGAGAATGAGGAAAGGAAGTCATAACTTTTGTTGCAATATTTTTTGCATCATATTGCTTAATACTCTAAATTTCTAGAAGACTACCTCTAGTAGATTCTTGTTCTTCTTCCTCATTAGCATCATTAAAATCTACATTGTCTATTTCATCATCTCTAATTCCACTTCCTCTTCCACATCATCTTCTATAGCATCTTTTTAATCTACTTGCACAACAAAGGCACTAGGCTTGTGCATACCATAGATATTTTTCCATGTGGTAGTATTAGACTTTACCACAAATTCAATGCCCTTTAGCAATATTAGACATGTACTAAATTTAGGTGTAATCTTCTTCTCAATTTTTTTAATGATTTCTTGACCTCTTTTTCATTGAGACTAAGCATAAGCTATCTCAAGGATTTTTTGTTGATGTCTTTTGCAACTTTCAATATATTATCCCATCGAGGTTTGACTGCTTTCAGAATTACATCAAGAACTTGTTGTGTTAACTCATCAAGTGAGTACTTCCACTTACATAATTTTTCCACAAGGGCATCCTCAATTTTCCTTTTCTCCTCTTCATTCCTACTCTTATACTTAAGAGTTTTAAAACATGTCATACCTATTCCCTATTCCAATTTCTTCAATTTTTCTTAAAGGGTAGGGGCAAACCTCTAAAATATAATTCGTTTAGCTTTAAATCTTCTTCATGTTAATCTCAAATTTGCTTTGACATATGAGTGTCCATACACTTAAGTCATTTACAAGCTAGAACTCAGTTCATGCCAAACAAGTAATGCATGCCGAGCATAACATGCCAGATAGTGCATCTTGAGTGAGATACATAGTATGTGCCAAGTAAACATCTAGTGCCTAGTCACTCAAGTGTCAAGAAATAGATGATGGTGAGTGATTTAGATTCTAAGTAACCAATGGATTCTTAGTTGTTTAGATGCCAACTTACAACATTGAAGTTGTAGTTGATGCTGAGCATCAGGGACTTCTAAAGTTTTGACATAGTTGTTTGTAATGGCACAAACTACTATGTAAACCATTTTGGAGCTATCTTGAGGATTTTTTTTTTCAATCCTAGATGATATGGATGAATCTTAATTCTAAATACCTATGTAGTATTGCACTCAGTTAGAAAAAGGGAAGGATTAAGCGACAATATGGGTGAATCATAATCGTTGATTCATACCTAACCCTAAGTCACCTTGGTCTTCTTAAGGAGGATAAATCCTAAAATTTTTAATTATTATGGAAGGAGTAAAGAGAGAAGTTTTCATGTGCAAACAAATTTTTTTTGGTGAATAAGGTATTGTGAATTGAGAAACATTGTAGAATCAGTTAGAAGAGAATAGAGAAAATATGTTAGAGGACAAAAGAAACACATTTGATTAAAAGAGGACCAAGAATACATGCAAAGAGGTGATATATTATCTGGCAATAGGGTTTTGACCATAGGATCATTACTAAGACATTCTAATAGGTGAATCAGTCAAATGTTTTAATAGAGTAGTCTTAACATGCTATTGTAAATCCTAAAATAGGGCATTTACTTCATTTTAAGTCCTTTTACTAGGCATACTTCTAATAGTGTTTGGAAATCCTTTAACATGGTGAGATCTAATAATCTAGT
This sequence comes from Cupressus sempervirens, assembly GCA_028749045.1. Lineage (NCBI taxonomy): Eukaryota > Viridiplantae > Streptophyta > Pinopsida > Cupressales > Cupressaceae > Cupressus > Cupressus sempervirens. The sequence continues at coordinate 262,166,707 of CM053785.1, read as the reverse complement.
AAGCCTTTAATAGGGTAGACCTTTCACAAGGTAGATCATGTTTCATGATCAAACATTGTAACCTTCATTGGATACACTTTACAACTGTAGTAGTGAGGATTTGTGGGTGTCAACCCCACCCTAGTTTTACCTTCTCATTAGAGTTTTTCTAGGTAATAATATTTTATGTCATATGTATGAATGATTATATATTTTCACACTATGGATGTATATGTTTATTTTGATATTTTAGTTTACATGCACAATTGTAAGATGTATGTGTGGTGAATGATGTTCACAGGTCACTTCCATAAGTGCAACAAGCAAGGACATCAAGAAAATGAATGTATATCATGAACATAAGCACACAAAGGTTTGACTTGGATACTAATATAACTATCAGAAGTATGGACATAGAGCATATGAGTGTAGATCCAAGCCCAAGTGGTCATCAAAGAAGTAAACAAAGGTAAAGCACAATGACAAATTTTATAATTGGAATTATATACTAGGTATAGTTGTCACTATTGTCAAGAGTATGGACATGTTCCTAAGAACTACATAAGAACACATTTAAAAAGTGATTATAGTAGATAGTTAAGTTAGACTGCATGTTTTAGTTGCTTAAAGACTAGTCACATAAGCAAACATTGTCCAACAAAGTCAAAGGCACCAAATAGTGAGTTTAAAAAAGACAAAAGGAAAGGAAGATGTTGAAGAAGTCAAAGTGCAGATGAACAAAACATGGAAGAAAAAAGTAGATTGTAGTACATCAAGTTCAGATGGGATCACTTCACCTAATGGGTTAGGTGATCACATCAACCCCAATTAACAAATAAAAAGGTATGTGTGAAACTCATATTTAAATGACATATCATGCATCAATTCCAAGAATTTAGTTCTAAAAAGATTATATATGCATGAAGACAAATGCAAATTGTTTTTTAGAACCTAGTAGAAATCTTTAAGTTTTGTTAGTTTTAATGTTGCTATCATACATGTAATGTTTCACCTAAGCTATTGAGTGAAATTTAGTTGATGCCAAGATATGTTAAGTGATATTTTTCACCAAGCTCTTAGTCATTTCCAAGCATGAAAAAATTACATTGAAGTTGAGTGAGTTAGAATTGCTACTATTATTGAGCTTATAGCTGTGTAAGTACTAAGCATTAATTATGAAGCTTTGAGGGCTATATAGTCAATTTTAGATTCATTTGACATAATTTGAATTTGGAGAGAGCACAAAGATCTTAAGAAGAATTGGAGAGATTGTTCCAAGCATTTAAAAACTAAATTCAACCACTATTTGATACCTTTCATCAGATTTGTGAAGGTATTTATCATGTGTCAAGCTACACTATTTGAATTTGTGCAAACCCTAGGTATCAAATATGACATCTAGTTCTTTTGTTGCTGAGGTTAAAGAGGGAAAGAAAGTATTAATTTTTTAATTAATTAGTAATGAGATCAGAACACCAAGCTTTGAAGTAATTCCTGACATTATATACAAACAAGACCTATTTGGTGCGTTATCCATAATACTACCACAAGTTTTAATGATTCAAGATGTAAGATGTTGCTACACATGCAAGGTGGGTAGCATAGGTGATATGGAGATAAGAGACCTATATGGTAAATTATGTGAAAATGGAATATTGAAGGAGGAATATAAGATTTTAGAAATAAAAGGGTTAACTTGTGCCCTAGATTTTCCCAACATTTTTAAAATAGAGTGCATAAAAATTATTTTGAGTAGGATCCATGACAACTCAGTGTGGTTAGAACATGGAACTATCAAGATTACCAAGAGGATTGTGCAAAGGGTAACAAGGTATCCAACATTAGATAGACCTACGACCATGAGAAATGATGCAAAAGAGGTTATTGAGAAAAACACAAGGGTGGTGTGTAAGAAGAGAGAAATGACAATTGACACCATCATAGATCCCCTAATTACTTTTGTACTAAGGATAATTGCACATAAATTATTTCAATCTAGTAGATTGAATAGTGTACCTTGCATTTTTGTTGACATAGGATATAGGATAGTTAGGAAAGATTATTCTTATGACCTTGCTAATTTGTAGTTACATTAGTTATCAGAAAAATTGGGAGCCATAAGAAAAACCAAGAGTGCACAGTGCAAGTTTGGTTCAATACTTGTATGTAGATTTTTCTATGTGCATAATACATTCCCTTATTTTGGTAAAGTTGCGTTGAAGAAAAATAGATCTATTGTAGTATAGATAGGAGAATACATTGATCAAATTGAAGAAAACTTCAAGTCTATAATGACTAGCTACTTTGAAGACATTAAGAAGTCAATGAAACAAAGACATAGGATCTCAATGTCACTAGTTGAGAAGCATTTCAATGATGATTGCTTTCCAGTTGATACTAATTTCACATATGTATAGGCTATAGTTCCAAGGGTGAGATGGATAAAGCCTCTAGGTTATGCAATAAATATGGATGAGGCATCTACAATAATTAATGTTTTACTAGCTAAAAAAGTAGATAAGGAGGCTACAACTTTTGGTAATTATGATGTAGCCAAGTCAAAGATAACCATGGATTTTTAGAAAAAATCTATAATAAGGAAAAAGAACAATTTTTTAAAGAATCTCAAAGAAAAAAATGGTGAAGGGACAGAGGAGGAGGAGGAGGATGAAGAAGATGCTGATGATGAAGGTAAAGATGCACCTATCCAAGCACCATTGACCACTACTCAAGGTCAAGGAGAAGCCCAAGGTGGAGAGGAAGCTGAACTTGATGAAGGTGCCAAGGGAGAAGAAGCCAATGATGTACCTTTAGCCAAAGAAAAGAAGAAAATAAAAGCTAGCAAACCAAAGAAGAGTGTAAAACCTACACAACCTAAGCCTACGATTCCTACCACCAGGGCCAGCACAAAGGCTACTACTAAGAGAGTTGAAGATGTGGAAAATTCAAAAGGAAAGAGAACTATGATAGCTACACATATAGATGAGTCTAAGAATAGACAAAGGAGAAAGTATATTGCTCCAATTGAGTTAGATGAAGAGAGGACAAAATCTGATGACAACATCCAATTTAAAGCAATAAGTCATTATCCTTCTTCTGATTTGGACAACTTGTGTGAGAATATAAAAAATAATGCTAACTTATCTAGATTCACACATGTTGAGTTTGACAAACTTCGAAAGATTGAGATGAACCAAGTGGAAAAGTCAATATATGCCATGATGCAAACATTTAAGAAGAATTCAATTGAGCTTCACAACTCCATACCTAAAAGTCTCTATGATAGAGTTTATTAAAAAATGATGATATAGTCTCACTATAGAAAGAAAATCAAAGAGGTTACACTTTCTCAAGTGATGCTAGAATTAGATAAGGAAACAATGTCAAAGGCCATTAACAAATATAAAGGGATATTTTGTACTAAATATAGAGCATTCAATATTTTGTAAAAGGACATTGAGGGTGTTGTTCAAAAGTCCACTCAGATATGGAAGTCAATATATGGACTGATAAAACCTAAGGTGATTAAGTAGACACATGTTGAGGTAGGTGAAGAAAAAGGTGAACAAGAAGTAACTAAGGTTAATAAAGATGATCAAACTGAGAAAGATGCACATGTAGAAGGCATTGAGAAAAATATAGATACACAGGAAACAATTGAAGATGAGCAAAAAATAGAATAGATTATACCAGATACAAAAATGCCAACACTAATACAATAAAGATAAAGGATGTTTTTGATACTATAGCTCATAACATCAATCCCCTAATAGAGGAGGACCACCACCAAGGCACAATTGTGTAGTCATCCTATATTGGTGCATATAAATAAACTTGAGAAGGCATAAAAGACATCTACATAGGAAAGAAAATAGAAAATAACTAAAACTCCTTAATTCATTGTGGTACAACCTACAATGGCCATTGTAGTGTACCAAAGAAAAGAGACAACAATGGAAAATATCAGCACAATGGTGCAAAATGTGTTATGAAAAGAAGCTTCTATAGAAGAACGAGAAGGGAGACAAGCTCAAATTGGTAAGGAAGATACTTCTATACCTACAACACAAACTCGAGATGCAATTGAGATTGAAAAGAAAGAAAATAATAGAATTGAAGAGTTAGTCTTGAATACCAAACCTCATGAGAAATTAGCAATACAATCTTTGGTTACTTTCCTAGAAATTGCTACTCCTCCAATTCAAGCTCTTCATAGGCTGAGTGTAAAAGCTACACCACTATAGTCATCAAGGCTTAGTCCTAGCACATCCAAGATAGATGAAGTTACATAATATGATGATTCCAAATTGGATGAGGTGATTGTGTTGTCATAGTTTGATCTTACAACAATTACTATTGAGAAGATGACCATACTTTAGGATGCTCTTGCAAGGAAAAAGTGCCAAGAACTACTTAGAAGAGAGCATAGGTAGAAGCAAGCATTGCAAGATATCGAGGAAATATTTCTTGATGAATTTGGATTTCCTACACCTATAGAAGACAAGCCTATCATGGAGCAGTTGACAAATATAGTTGAGAAGATAAATGATACAGACCTAGATTCAAATGTTAAGCTACTTGAATGGTCCAAGAGGAAATTTCAAAGCCAAGTCAATGAAAAGATATCAAGTGCCATTGCACTTAGTCAGTTTGAGTTAGCAACCAAGATTGATAGTGTAAATAAAATTTTAGAGAACATTTTCTCACTTTACACCAAGTTGTGTGATAGAACTTTTTTCACAAAAGAAGTGCCACCCCATATTTCAAATCTTGGAGGGAAATATGAAGATGATAGGTACTACTCTACCCAATTCTCTAGCTCAGAGTCAAAAGGATTGCAAGAATTTGATGAACTCCCAAGGTTAGTTGGAAGCCATACATGTTCAAGATGCAAATATTCAAGCTATACTGATAAGTATCCAATACATGCTGACCCCACACATGGACATACTACATAAGGAGCTAGCCTTTGCAAAAACATTAATGCAAAAAGATCCTCATCTTTCTACACATGGAAGCTTAGTTCACCTTACTGTTGAGTTTCCCATCCAAATCAATAAATTGAGTTAGCTTGTGATAATTGGGATGCAACTTTGAAGATCATACTTGAGGTCCATAAACCTTTCTTGGACAAACACACAATACGTGTATAGCCCTTTGACCTAAGTGCCAAAAGGGGGGAGAAATAAGTAAGGGGGAGAAATTAAATTTTGAGAGTAATAAGAGTAATACATTTTTTGAGAGAGATAATGACTCCAAGGAAAGAAAAAATACAACTTTGAAGGGGACCAAATAAAGGGGAGTCAAAGATGGAAACATAGTATAGTATAACTCAGCATATGCACATTTACTCTGTAGGAGTATAGGTTCCTATTCAGAACAAAACAATCAACTCAAGGTTATAAGATGTTGAGGTATGATTGTTAAGTCAACTTTTTTGCAAAATTTTGAAATTTTGTACATATATTGGTCAGAGATATTGAGTATCTAGGTTATGCTCATAAGTTAAGATCATTCATGCATGACCAAGTGTTTTTGCCACTCATGTAAAAGGGGGATATTTTTAATCATAGATTAGTTTTTGTTGAGATAATAGGTGCTGCACACATTGCATAATATTTTTATATTGTATTATTTTATTTAATTATGTAATGTTGCACCTAGATAGATGTGCAACATGTAAAGATTCCCATGGGATATACTTGATGATTTGTATTGTAACATTGTGATAATATTTAATGTAATTATTTAATATTGGGAAAAATAATTAAATTTCCAATATTAAATGTGGAATCAATGGGTTATGTAGCACATGGTTTATGTAATACCACTTGGTGGTTTTGTGGGTCTTGCTACTATATAAGTAGCCACAAGGGTAGTTTTTGGTGTGTGAGTGAGAAGGAAAAAGGAAAAAAGGCAAGAGTTGAGTGGGACAAGGCTTGATAGGTTAGCCAAGGGAGCATTTGTGGAGGTTGGAAGCATAGCACGGGATGTGTAGATTCATGCTTGTTCATGTAGATTGCTCAGTTGCTGCTATAGATTTGAAGGACTTCCATGGTTGTATTGCAATAGTTTTTTTGTTGACTAATACATGGTGATGGATGATTTTGGAGGCTAGGTTTTTCCCTCAATGAGGGTTTCCTAGGCTATATCTCGTGTCACTTTTTTTTAGGTATGTTGTCTATTCTCTTTCATGTGGATTTCAATTGCATATATATGTTAGATCTATTATGGGTTATGTGAAAATGGTTATATTCTTTGTTGTAAGTTTCTTTACAAGTGGTATTAGAGCTATAGTTTTATTATTGTAACCCTAGATTGAATCCATGGGAATACATGAGAGGATAAAAGAAAGGGAAATATATATGAATTATTTATTGCATATTTGAGGGTTTTGGGGTTTATTGTTATGATGGGATATTGGTAGATTTTGGGCATGTGAAATTGTTGGACAAAAGGGTTTTTTGAATGTTTTATTTAAATGAGGGTTTTAGGGGGTGGTTGTAGAAATGACCTCCTGGGTAAAAATAGACCTTTCCATTAGATCTAGCTTGACATTTCCATAAATTTGGATATATAATATGCCCTAATTTGGCCATGCTAAGAGGAAATGAAAGAGGTTTTTAGTTTCTACCTGTGATGGCTATCAAATTTTATCCCATTGAAATTTTCATCACAAAAAAAAGAAATTGTAGTGAAAATGGTAAATGACTGTCTTAGTAAAATGACCATAAATTTTTCTCAAGATGTCAGATTTCAAACTTCGTATAGGCATTGGAAAGTTAATTCAGAGCACTACAACTTGGCGTAGGTTTGTGATTTTGACATTTTATTAGGTTTTAAGAGCCCAAAAGTTAGATATTATTTATTTTGAGCACACATTAGGGCATAACTTGGGCATACAAAGGCAAATTTTGGACTTGAGTAGTCAACAAAAAGCTCTTGGAAAGATCTACACATTGGTTTAGATTTGGTGCAAGTTTTTCATGGCTTATTTGGTGATATATTGATCTAAATAGTTTATAGTATATATTGACTATGGTAGCATTGTGAGTTTATGGCATTATATGTTTAGAGATTTGGATTTAATGTCATTTTTTACTTAGTTCATATTTTAGATTGGTCTCATGATGATATGGTTATTAGTGTTTGGTTTGGATATGTATGATGACTTGTGGGGTCTACAAGTTGTGCAATGTTGTAAGTGGTCTATACTTATAGCTTGCATTTATAGCTTGGTTATGAGTTGTCTTTGCCCATTGATCTTTCATTATTGATGCATATTCAAATTGGTGGCTTGGATTTGGGTTGTCTGTGCCCTAAGTCAAATGATTTGCTAATTTTTATTCATGTAGAAGGGATGAGATGTTGTTGCTAGGTATAGTAATGGTGGAGAATTGTGGTTGACTATTCTATGCTGACAGGTTGGATACATTGAGATCCAAATGCTTGGTTCATGGATGTGATCATGGTGCTGTGGGTTTTGGCATGACATGATTGGATATATAGGTACATCCTTGATGTTCATTGGTTTAGATTCTTGATTTGGTTATGGTGGTATATCTTATTGGTCGAGGATCATGGTTATTTGGTTTCTTTTGAGGGGCTCATGATATCACTAATACATTTGGCATTGATTTGCGACGGCTATGTGCCGCAATTATGACAAAAATGTGTCGCCACTGCGACAGTAATAGATGTCATTTTTTTTTAGTCACAAATTATGACATCTATCCTATACTATTGCAATTACAATGCATATTCGTAGCTATGCAACCACTTTATTGTGACATCAACACTGTCACAATTCTTGTTGCTAACATTGCAATTGTGATGAAAACCTCAAAAATTGTGACAGTAGTTGACCACTTTATTGTGACATCAACACTATCAAAATTCTTATGGCTGACGTCACAATTGGCATGGGAACCCCAAAAATTGTGACAGCAATTGCCATCACAGCTACAACAACCTCATCGCAATTCTTGTGGCAAACATCACAATTGTGATGAACACCCAGGAAATTGCAATGGCAAATGATGTCGCTGCTACAACAACCCCATTGCAATTCTAGTGGTGGACGTTGCAATTGTGATAGATACAAAGTAAGACAAAAAAAAAAAAAAATTCCTCAGTTATATTTAGTTGTCAATACTTGCCCATACTGACCACCCCTGCCAATCAGTTGTTAATATAGTTATTTTTCCATATAGGTGAGGATTGCTAGGCTAGATTGAATTGATAAAGAAGGCACTAAAAAAACATTACAAGAAGAGTTGGAGTGCAAGATTGATAACATAAGACAAAAAGTGGAGTTATTTGTAGTCTTATCCAACTCATGACTTAGAGCTATTACAATTAGATCCTTCTTCTTCCTCACACACTTTTCACTCATCTCATCATAGTTTTATCCCTTGGGATAGAATCCTCCATCATCATCCTTTGTATTACCACATGTTCATTCCTTTGCATTTTTCAGAAGTCTTTAGATCTCAATAAATACTTTGCATCATAGAATATATTTTATCTCATCTTTAAAAGGTCTTCGAACTCATCTTGCACTTTCCCTTCCTATCACATCATCTTGCATACCACCCTTAGGTGCATCATCATTTCATGCCACCCACCATACATCAAAACAAAAATAAAATGAAGAAGAAAGACATGGATCTAAATCCTAATATTGGTGTGGAAAGCACAAAACTCAGTCCATAGACCGTCCTAGTGATATCTGAGCCACCTCCCTAATAGATAAATGAATTGAGACCTATAGCATCAATCTTAGAGGTTTTCATGAACCAACTAAGAAACAAAATCCTTATCAATGTCATTATTTCCACTTGGCCCATGGGGATTACGATAATAATGTATAAACCCACTTGAGACAATGATAGTAATTCATTATTGAAAGTATTCACACAATTGATGCCTGAACAAATATGCTGCCTAGGTGAGAAGTAGTCTTGAGAAGATATTATGTGGCCTAGCATATGGAAGTATTTGCTTTGGAGAGCTCACTATGCATGAATCTACCAAAATCCAAACAAATCCAAGAGAGCATTGAGCTATTCAAGTTATTGTTGGGCACGAAGTTCATTGAGCTAGAAGAGGAGACATTCCTAGCCACTACAGCTTGGCATAACCTTGAAATCTAGTTGATGGGGTTTATGAGGTGTGATACAAGAATTGTGAGACTTGACACTATATTTTTTCTAGATAGATCATAATAAGCTTGGTTAGGGATATTCCTCTTTGATTGGGAACAACATGAGGAATACTTATCACACCTCTCATTATGAAATGATGGTCTCCTATGTTACAAGAAGCTCCTTTGTCAAAATTTTAGAAATATATGAGGAAAGAATAGACTTTGTTGAAAGAAATGTTGGAAGACTTGCTTCAAAGACTAGGAACAATCTCACAAAACATCTGGAAATTTTATATGGTCAAAGTATGAGACAGGTGTGGACGATGTCGAGAGGGATCTGCAATCTCTGAATAGGAAATGGAACCTACCTTTCCTGAAGATAAAGTGGGTCTTAGTTTCTATCTTGGATATGGTGCAAAGGAGACACACTCGTTCCCCTCTAATCAGGTGGTGCTCAGTCTAGCAACAAATTCGAAGTGATCCAACTCTAAAATACTCCAGGGCAATGCGGAGGGCATGGCTCCAACATCAACTCAGGTAAGAGGGACATAAAATAATGCCATCACAGGTCTCCAAAAAGTGTTGCAAGTAGAAGGTCATCTAAAGGCATAACCCACCAGGAGGGATCATCCAAATCCTCAAGATGTATTACGTATACATGTCGAGTCTAACGTGTCCATTCAATTCCTATCGAGAAGGGAGATGGGTGGGAGCATCCAAGGAGAACTAGTATGGTGAAAGATGATCGATGTCAATCCTGATCAAACTCAGTAAAATAGGGGCCTAGGTATACTAGGAATGAGCCTTAGTCATCCCCACTGAGCTAGCAATGTCCATAGAGGAATGGTAAGCAAGGTATGAGTATTTGTGTCAGCCCTCTACCGAGTCCGCAAAGTCTCTGAGATGGTGAATGAACCAAACTAAGTAAAAAATGGTGCTAAGCTAGAAAGGGTGTATTGGTGTTCTTTTTGGTAAAGAACATACCACGTAGATTTAAACCTGATACCAAGAAACAAAGACTAGGAACATGCCTTTGTCGTGGGCTTCCCTGCCTGGGTCTCTATTGTTTTAGCTCTTGAATTCCTCCTTCATTCTTGGAGCCCATGCATTATTGCATGTTGATAACCTCTAGCAAAAGCATACAATAGATATTCAGGGATTTCAATGTAGTATTCAAATATTATTTTGGCTTGAAAAGTCCATCTTAGCACCTCCAAATATTTGTCACACACTGCCCCTCTTTAATAGCATTGGCTTCTACTATCTTAGCATTTTGAGAAGAAAACTTATTGTCGAAAATCATTTCATGCTGATCTTTGTTGGGGGTAGAGAGGTCTTCTGCCTGTGAATACCCCTCACTAAGTTTTTTTTTTTAATACCAACATTTTCTCTACTTTTCAAAATTTAGAGGCAGAAGATCATCAAACCAGAACAATAGTGTTGCCATTAAGGCCAAACTCCTGGAATATACTATCTCTGCAAACCTTAATACCATCACCCTCTTCTTATTTCAGTTGATTAGCTAGTCCTTATTCCAACTCTTTATGATATAACATAACAGTAATGGCAATAGAGTATGTAAGGAAAATGCCTACCTTTTGACCCTATAAATGGACAAAATGCCTCAATCTTGTGAGTGCAACACTTTTCTCATTCATGTCAACAATTATGTGTATCTTGCATTTGTTGAACTCTAATAATGGTAATGCTCCTGGTGAAGGATTGTAGTGATTAAAATCATTATCATCTCCTCTTCAAATCTTTGACTTGCACAAATTTTCAATAGCTTGATGGAATCAATCAGGCCCCAAAGTGGGTCCGACTAAAAAAAATTTTGGTTTTGAAAAATTGACATGGAAAAATTATCCACTAGCCACCTTGTACTAATTGGAAACCAATTCGATCGCTAAATTATCATTTAAAACTCATTTTCACCTCTTCTTGTCCAACTGTCAATTTCATGTCAGGAGGCCCGTTGACTGCTTTTAAAAACTGACCCGGACAACTAGCCAGGCTCTAACATCTGACCCACTGATTCTTTGCTCCACATACTTTCACCTTGTCAGATCTCATCTCATGAAGAATTTGGGGTCAAAAGATATTGACCATCAAAGTCGCCCCATCAGAATTACCTGCACCAAGACATGTCAGAATACCATAGACTGGGTTTGGATTTGGCTTGGAAAACTAGGCAAATGAGCACATGGGGAAACGAAAATTGGGAGACTGATTCTATGTCATGAGGTGAATATGAATATGCGATTTGGGTTCATGACGCATCACAGGGTGCAAATGGCGATCAATAAAAGTAGGCTACTCAGAATTTAATAGACTGGACATGCTAACAGAAAGCATTTTTTGTGAATGGAATTGACCTGGAAAAGTGTGCAGACGGATTCATCACGACTTACAAATTGACACACTTGGAGTAATTTTAGTGGAAAATATAGGGGAACACACTATTAAGTCCTACCAATCATAGATTAGGAGTTAAAATTCCACGAACAAGGCTACTACTCAATTTGCACTTGCTAACACCAGCAAAAAGTCAGAAATTCCATTTGGAATTGCGTTTGAAAATTGATCATACAGATTCGTCAAGACTTAAAAATTGAAACATAGAAAGTCTTTGACATCTACAATGCAATGCAAAAGGAATTTCATCATTTTGATCAACTGGTCAAAATTTATGGCACGTCAAACAGGGCTTTCCAGAATTAGGCGCAAAGTGCAAAAGCATGACACATTTAAACTACCAACTTTGAGGGATTCAAAACCTAGTCAAACGGACTCAAAATGACTTGAAATCTAAAAAATAGATTTTTGGGTATGGACACCATATAATATCAAAATGGAAAGTCATGATACATTTCTGGGTGCGAGATATTCACTGGCAAACACAGCCTCCCATCGTTGTTGGACACTAGGGCAGAATTGCAAATTTGACAAATGCTTGAAATAGGACTTCACCAAATAGCTCAGAATGATGACTTGTCTTCATGGAATAGGTAGACAGGCTGTATGGAAGGTGTTAGAAACATTGAACACCTCTGGGGCTTCAATGGAATAGCCGAGTACAACCAGGTACATATGCATTTTAAAAGCGTTTAAGGGCTTGATTTTTTTAGTAGTGCTAAAAATTGACCATGCAATTTTTAGCGCCAATAGGGTGAGCCCCAAACTCGGCCAAAACAATACTATCTAGAGTGTAGCAGTGGAAATGGACAATTCAATGGAGGAAAAGGGTCTACACCCGCTTGATCAAGACCAAATCAGAATCAAGAAGAGATAATCCCCAAACCACCACACCAAAAAGAATAATGGGTCTAACTAGAGAGTCTAAGAGAGATAACTTCGACTTAGTATCTTGGAAGTGGTGTTGAAAGCACTATTTCTTTAAAAGGGCAAGGAGTCCATGCCCTTGGCCACTCTAGGAAGGTGGGATGATCTCATGCTAAAATGGGGTCTAGAGAAATTGACCCAAGATAAGTGTATGAGGAGACAATCTCAATTTGTTGACCCAGGAAGTTGAAGTGAAGATGCAAGGTCTTCAAAAAAATGAACATCATAACCCAAGTCTTGCTCAAGTTCACCACCAACTAGCATTGGTCGCAAAATGAGGCCAGTTCATCAATAAGCCTCTGGAGCCCCTCCCAAGAAGAGGCCAGAAGGACCACATCATCTACAAATAGGAGAATGGAGATCAGAACCCAATGCAAGTAGAAGCCATCCTTGGGGAGAAAAGCCTCATGGAGGGAGACCTCAAGCTCATCAATATAGATGCCCAATAATGTATGGTAGAGAGAGCAGTCCTACTTCACCCTGATGGTGTTGTGAATCGGATCTAAAAATCCCTCCAGAGTCCTAAATCTACCAAACATTGTCTCATAGAGTCTCATAATCACTATCCCTAGTATATCTGGAGTACCAATGTCTCCAAGTCTCTGAAAGAGAGCCCCCTGAGGCTTTGAGTCAAAGCCCTTGTGAAAGTCTACAAAACAATAGTAGACTTTTACAGTACAATGTCAAGCCTCCTCAATAGCTTGCAAGGTTAAAATGTGATCCACAGTCTAATAATTTGCATGGAGTCCCATATGTCCTATAGTACAACACTATTTCTTATCAAGTTGTCAAGTAAGAATAATGCTCAAAATTGTGGCATAAAGCTTGGCAAAGGTATGCCCGATCATGATGGTCTTATAGCTGTTGGGGTCCAATGCTAGCCTAGATTTGTGAATCGGTTAAATCACGTGCCTCCACCAAGAAGCATGGAAACTAGTACACACCACCCTATTGAAGAGCACTAGGAGGATGGAGCACATAATTGGAATACCAATCTTTAAAAACTTTTCTTGAAAACTATCCTTGTTGGCAGCTTTGCTACGTCTCATAACTCTGACGGCCTCACAAACTATAGATGGAGTGAAAAGATGGCAATGGGTGGGGGAGGTAAGATGAGTGGATCATTGACCAAGGATATCATAGAGAGTAGAGGCATGGGAAACCAGGGAGTGCCAATCAAGGGTGGAAGGTAGGGGAGGATGGTGAAAGAAGAAAGTGTGCTAGAAGGATTTTGGGTTGTGGGCAAGCATGTCGTAGATGGATCTGCACTGTTAAGCCACAAATAATCACTTCCTATGATGAATAAGGCGATGATATCAAGAGCCCATCTGAGTGCACAAGGGAAATGTGCAGCAAAAGATGCATGCAAGGAGTGATGGAAAGACTTACACCCAACATTGAACCAAATATTAATAGGACATGATATTTGACTAGCGTAGCCAAGGGGGGAGGAGGTGTGGTGGGGTATGGAGAGGATGGCAGATTCCCAGGTACCATCAGCAACTAGATCAAATAAGAATGAGGCCTGGGAGGGATTAGTAAAGCAATTTGGGGGGATTAGTAGAAATAAAATTATACCACTTGTAAAGTTTAAACAAACCAACATATTAAGAAAAATAATTCTAAGTAGGATGTGCTCTATTAAGATGCATCTAGTTTAGAAGCTTATTTATGGTGTAGGAATATGTACTATGTTTACCTTCTCCCTATAGATTTAGAACTCCTTATAGAGGTCTAAATAGTCTTTCTAGTTCTTGGGAAATGTTGGATTGTAACTATGACACTCATATTAACATCCTTAAATGGAGATAATTTTTCCTCAAAACAATCACTTGTTCCGAACACATCCGTACATGATTCATCTATTGTTCTTGGTAAGGTTCTTCTTACTTGAGTTTCTTGCTTCACTTTCACCTCATGTTTAATCCTCTTTATTCCTACATGTGCTTCATTTTCTCCATCAACAATTTAGGGTGCACCTCTGAGAGCAGGACCTATATTCATATCTCTATTACTGAATTCAGGAGACCAATTAACAGTATTTGAAAACTTGATTAGCTATTAAAAGTTCTTGTTTGCTAGAGACACTTGAAAGATTTTCACCATTCTACCCATAACCTCCAATTGTGTAAACAAGACCATCAAACACTACATAAGAAAATTCATAGTGCGCCACATTCATTTATGTTAGTTTGCTCCATCTAGCACATAGTCCAGTACCAAGGACTTATCAATCTAGCATTTCCTTATGCTAGAATGGAGTTAAAGCCTAAAGATATCTGAAGTCCAATCATCTCACAAACTTAAAACTATCTCATCTTTAATGCCATAAAACATAACTATTTATCTAATTTTAGTTACATTCAATTCACCATAATACCCTACAATAAATAAATTCCACACATAGGCTGATATGTAGTGAAAAAAGAGAAGTCAAGGGGGATAGAGAACTCTAATATTCAAGTCATTTACTACCCAATTAATTTGGATTATCTCCCGCTTCAGATGATCATCACCTAATTCCTTCAGTCTGGGCCTCTCCTAACAAGGCTTTTGTCACCTCATAAGGATAAATTGGATCAAGCTATCAATTTGATTGTTGCTTCTTATATGTGAAACCTAGCTCTTCACTCAATTAGCCTACAAATGAGGAAAACAGTGTGTACCAAGACAATTATATTACAAAAAAAAGGAGGAAGAAGTCTGGCTAGAAGTCACTCTCTCTTTCATGTATGATTTGTTAGCTCAGGACACCAACAAACATATCCTAATAACAAAAAGAAAAGGAAAGTAGAAATAGCTTCAATCACTTGGGTGAGCCACACAGAGAATGTAAGCATGTGCACCTATAGAGCACGTACACCTACAGTGAGGTTTCATTTATCCTCTATTGGGAAATATGCACATATGAGTAAAGAAGGGACTAGAAATCCTTTGTTCACTGATTGACTATGAACATAGTTATATAAATGGGCTTGTATTGTTCTCAGAGGTAACAATGATCGTGCATTTGGTATAATCTTTGTGTGAATAAAAACCACAATACTTGCTAGATTCAACATCCTACCTTAGTCTTTCTTTTTTTTGCACCATGTTGGGAGCTTAGGAATAGAGCACAATATTGCTGAATAAAATGCCTCGTGAATTTCTAGCCAAGCCAAAATAGAGCACGCAGCCATAGAAGTTGTTGGTGCCCACATTTACACTTTCCCCACTAACTCTGTATCACACATTTTTTTGCATTAGAAATTATATTTTGTTCATTGCAAAAATTGGATTTTGACTTGGACGAGACAATTGAACCACCACTTTTTTTTTTCGATCTAAACAACATAATTTTTGATGGAGGATCTACTAGATCACCTATCAGCTAATAATTTCTGGAGTGGCAATTTTTAAATCAAGTATTCTTTCATGTACTCAATAACTAAAGAATAAAAATAGCTTAAGTTTAGCTTGTGGGAAATGAAATTTTTATTTAGTGGATATGGGCCTAAAAGAATTGCATTGGAGTTTGAAGAGCTTGGGATTAAAAAATTAGTACAACTGAAGAATAAAAATAGCTAAGTTGGGCTTGTGGAAAATGAAATTTTTATTTAGTGGATATGCTTGAAGAAATTAGAATATCTTAAGCTTTGGTGGAAAGAATTTTAGTGTGTTGTGTTTCTTCACTAACAAAAATAATCTAAGCTTGTTAAATTTCTTCAAAGATTATAATAAAATATTTTGAAGTAGGAACAATCAGTATACTATGTAGTGTAGGTAACATTGATGTGCCTAGAAGCCTTTTGTTTTTAGCATAAATAGATTTAACATAAACTATTAGTCTATTAATGAGGAATGTAGACCTGCTTGGACTTGTTACAATCCTAAAAACTAGAACCAATTATTTTTTCCTTTACTCACAAGGTTATAAAAACTACCATAACCAAAGTCTATTGGGCAACATATATTATAATTAATGAATTTTGGACATTTCTAATGCTACTTTAAAAAATATCATCAAAAACACAACTTTCATAATTAATCAAAGATGTTGATGAGTGACAGTTGCCTTTGACTATTCGACAATGCTTTGTAGAAAAATATTCATTTTAATCCTTCTTTTATAGATTAAAATTCCATAGAAAAGCACATCTAGCTATCTATCTCTTCTAGAAATAGGTTTTGAAAATATATTAAAAATTTATTTCAAATTTCTAAGGAACAGTTTTTGTGCCACTGTTGTTTTCAAATTCCTGCCTAGACTAAAAATCACAACATTAAGTACCCATTTCTCATTTAATCATGGATTGGGGTGATTCAAATTGGGGATAGTAGATCCAATGTTTAATTTCCACTACAATTGGGTTTCGAAGAAAATAATAATTGGTTGAAAAAATGTGCCAATGAACTATTAGGAAATGTGAATTTTACTAGTGCAGATTTAGGATAGATAGTCGGTATTGTTGGCACAAATTTTTCATATGACATAAAAATTGAGTGATTCAAATTGTTTTATAAACTATATTCATAAGAGAATATGCCTTGGAACCAGATTTTAAAGATTCAACAATTTGATCATCCAAAAATTGATTGTCCTAGCTCTGTCACCACTCTCGCCCTGAGTTTCCTGTATGACATCTACTCACTATTTTGACCATATCTTTAAAATTAATTTATGTTTCAATGTAGCCTTCCAATTCAATTGTGTGCACCATCCCTAATTATTGAGTGGCAAAAACCATGTCCATATTAGAGACATCTTATAGAAAAGCCATTGAAACTAAAACCCAGACATTCCTCCAACCCCCTAAACATCTCTAAGGAAGTTAACATCATTTAAAAAAATTTACTCTCTCAAGACAAAGGAGAGCAAGGGACTACCTTGACAGATGAGAACAAGGACCTCTAGGCACTTGACTTGTAGGAAAAAAAAACATAACCAAGATGAGGGTACTCCATCAAGGCCTTTTAGTAGAGGCATTCAACACCACCAGTTAAAAGAAAAGATGAATGATGTTGGGGGAGGGCATATATTGTTGCAATAATGTGAGGGGTGACTCAAACTAATTCGACCATCATTGATCCTAAGAGGCAATGGTGCACAAACCTCCCAAGAGCATGGGATCATCTTAAGAAACAACTCTATACATGAAGCTAGGTCAAGAGATATGTCATCTCTCTAAGGAAATAACTTCTGAAGCTAAAAGTTTCATGTCTACCTCTAGGAACATCACATTGGTTATACTCCTTTTCCTTAGACATGTAGCTTTTCTTACTATAAATCATACAAAATGGGGCTCCTATCATTGCCTTCTTTTTTGAGAGCTTTGGGCATTGACTGACACATCTTCCCTTCATTCATGACATTTCTTTTTCGGCTTTTCATGGATGAATTTTATTCTAGCATCTGTAGTAGATTTGTGCTTGGCTTTTCTCTTGACTTCTAGGATCAACCAATCATCATCAAATAATTTTGGCAAGTTTGTTATCAGTAGGCCTAGTGTTTGGTTGAAGTCAACTATTAAACTATTTTTAGCTTGATATGGTGTTATTTTTAGATTATCTCTTTCTTTCTTAATGAACCCTTGCATGATAGTGGCACACAAGAAGGATAAGTACTACACCAACTATTTTCTTATTCGTGTTTGGAGTCTATTGGGTCAAATTCTCTGCACATACAATTGCTTGCTCATCATTCAATTCTCTGTCAAATAGATTTTCTTCAATGTCACCATCCACATCCATTGTTTGTAGTTTGTACAGACAATGACACTAGATGTACAGATTGCCTAGTTGTAATATGCAACAACAATAAACAAGTTATTGTACAAGAAAAAAAACAATAAAGAAATTCAACAGGCACTGTAGTTTGACAGTGCACACTTGGAACACCGATGTAGAAACCATATTTGATCACTCAGGTGTTGAAACACTGATCCAATATATAGTCATAATGAGCAATAACCAAATATCAAAGAGCATATCTATGAAACTAATCTATTTCATTTTGATACTTCTCAAACAAAAATAACTTGGACAATGGTATATATAACACCATGGAAAACATGAATTCACTTGTACCATTTCATCATAGAAGCATGTACTACATGATAATGAGTCATAACTGAGAGGTAGAAGCCAGTCATGCAATGGTGACAAATTGATTTTCAATTATTAGCTATGAGAAAAAATCCAAAAAGGCATGAATTGGAGAGAAAACTCAAAAGCTTGATAGAAAGAACTTAAAACAATAGATTGTTTCAAATCTTAGTACAACCTCAACGATGAACACAATTCAAGAACAAAACTTATTTATTGACCAAAAGAATACCTTAGAGCTTCTCTTAGATTTAGATTCCTATGTAGATTTACTATTATTTGAACTAGACATTGATGGCCAGGCATGGTTCAACATAACTTGAGTTTCTAAGCCTAACTTTCTAACCTCTGAAAATGGAAGTTCAAATGTTGATCTCAAAAAATTAGTTGAATAATTGACCCGCAATAAAAGAAAGTGAGAAAAATTCATATACATATTCTATTAAAAGTTTGAAGACATGAGATTTCTACATTCCATCAAGTGAAAATTGAAAGAGCTTCTAGCAGTAACTGTGTAGACATTTTTCAATCTAACTAAATCAAATTAAAATAGAAATTATGTTAAAACACCATACAATTAGAAGTTACAGACTGCACAACATTTTTGTAGTAATAGAATCTGGACAAAATCGTAAACCATATCTAATACAATGCAATTACATACTTGGGTCTTCCCAAACAACTAAGTGGTTGGTCATGACTAAAAATTTGAAGTATAGGATCAAACATTGTTGGTTAGAAAGGCTTCCTAGCTTCAAACCATCCAATCTCATGTTCATTTTTTTCCAGGACTGAATCCCTAGGTTTCTCCTCTTGAAACTCGTCCAAGAATTAAACAAATGCCTCAAGTGTCAGATAGCCAACCTATTGGGGGAAACTAAAGCTTTCAGGGTGAAACCAATCATGTTTGTTGAAAAACATTTTAGCACTTCAAAAATAGTAAGGACACAGTTTCTACTCAATATAAATATCATAGAAAATACTATCATATGCTTACTAGGTTTTATGAGCAATAGAAAATCCTCATTTCTACTAAGCATGCCCGAGTGACAAACTTGTATTAGACTAGTAATAATCTCTAGGATATCAATAGATCACTACAAATTACTCACCTAAAGGTAGATGCTTGTCTCAAATTGGCTCTTTGGAGCATATTCATTAAAAACCGAAGCCAAGGAAGCGATTGTTACCTACAGTGTTTCCAAATAGATAAGAATGGTACCGTAAGAAATTAGAGTTATGATAAAATAATAATCTTGCAATTGTTTATGCAAGCTAAAAGACAGTTAGATAAAATAATTAGTTGTCTTACAAAATCCTAGAGTGAAAACAAATAACTATATTATTTTGGATTTTTTTAAATTAGAATACTAACAATATTTTTATCATACTTAGAAAGGGAAATTAAACTATAAAAATTGTAAAATTATATAGCTTCTATATACAATTGGTATGAAAATCTTACTCTATGGCTATGTTGTTTTCATGTAGTGAGGAAATTGTATTGTAAATTTTAAGAACTTGTACACATGCATCAATCGTAAGTTGATTGTATGATAATGTAGGGTAGACACACAAAGGTTTTCTCAAGTGTCATCACAAGTATCTGTACTCTCATTGCCTTTCTATCATTGCATGAGATCCAATGAAACATAAGGACTCATTGTTTCCCTAGTTAATTATGATAATCATATCATTGGTGATAACACAGTCCCAAGATAGTGCTGAGATCCAAGGATGCAATAAAAAAGCTACAAGTTTAGAACTTCATGACAGTTCAAAGCATGAAGCCTTAAATGCATAGGACAACAGTCTAAACATAGGACAAAATAGAGAAATATTTAGTATCTTATTGAGCTTCACTTTGTTTTGAGAATAGTTTAATATTCTCTACTAAATAGGGCCAACCACGTGAAGGTGGAAGATCATTTGGCCCCATGCCCCACCCCCTAACATCACTCTACATTCCCTGTTAACATCTAACATTCATTCATTCTTTCAACCATTAATAAAATGTAACATTCAATCAATATCACATGATAAAATTCATTAACACATTAGATTTGTTAACATGCAACATTCATCAATATTCTACATTAACACATAATTCATGAACATTCATTAGCACATAATTAAATTCATTGAGACATAAAATTCAGTCATTATCAATTAAGGTATGTAGATGAAAATCATTTTTTTTTTCTTTCTATTTATTTTTTCTATGTAAGCTCTAAGAGGAGCATCAGTGTCATCATCAATTCCCCCCTCATCAGTTGTTCTATTCTCTTTTCTTGATGATCTCAAATTCCTATGCTGTTGCAAAGGGGGTCCTCTGCAACAACAAATAAAAGAGTTAAATTAAAAATAATTTATTATAATTGTTACAAGTATTTAATTATTTTAAATAACATAACTATGGCACTCTTTACCTAATCTGACCACATCATTTTGTCTAGACTCAATGTCAACACACTCATGAGCATCAACCCCTCGATCCTCTACAGCTGCTATACCAAATGTTACGTTAATCCAAACACCAATTGCAATTACATATAAACAATTTAATAGAAAATGTATACCTCCACCACTGGGATGCACATCATGCAAACCTTTAGCATCCATTGATTGTATAGAAGGATTGTGAGGCTACATTCCAAAATCCTATGCATTGTTATCATTGCTTGCTTAAAACAGATATACTCACTTTATATTGGAACTTAACATCAAATAGACTAATTGGTAAAGTATTCAATTTGAAATAAATTTCATTTAGCTTATTTACCTGTGGCTCAGATGCATCATTATTAGAACCTTCCACACTAATTTTAGCTTGTAGCTATTCAACCACAGCCCTATATCCTTGTTGGAATCCAATTCTCTTATCCTCTTCTATGAGGCAACTCTTGAACTCCAAGCCTTGCATTTTTGTGTGGTATGGTGAATTTTACTTGCATTGTTTCATCAACCAATGGAGGGTAGTTAAAATATCAAAAGGAAATGGTAAATAGTTAGCAGGGTTTCCAACCCTTGCTACACCTTATTTTGGTCATGTTGGAGTTGTTTTAAACTTTCTTTGGTGTTTGGGAGTCCTAGAGGATCCAATTGCACTCTTGGTTGGGTGTGTAGAATAAAGGTCAAGTGTTGCAATCTGCCCTGTGACTGGTAACAAAAAGTTTTCCTTAGACCTAATTTGTTTTGGGTTGTGTTGATGTTTGTTTTGGTTTCCATTTAGGTTAGAGGGTTGGAGTTGTCCAAAACACTTGGTGTCAAGGTTGGGTGTATGAGGCCTTGAATGGTACAAGGGAGAAGTAACTAGTATGCAGCCTTATGTGATGAGTTGGGTCCATGAATTAAAGGAGCAGTTGTAATAGCATATTACTTCCTTGTTTGAAGGTGAATCAAGCCTTGAATGTTCTTGTGGAGAATAAAGGATTGGGGTGATAATGTGAATTGCTCAGTTGTTCCAAGGTGCTAGGAGTTTGTTGGTGCTTCCAAAGCGTGTTACTCTGCATCATATATTGGTGTGGAGGAACACTGAGATCCAAGTTGAGGATCAGGAGTATAGAAAAGCTAGTCTATTCTAGCATTTCTCATCACATTATATAAAAAATTTGATACAATTTTTCATTTACTAATACTTGCAACTCTTGCTTGAAGTTTCAAAAAATCACCAGAGCCGAGCTTGTGTGTCTCGTGCTTTTCTAGTCTTGCCTTTGTTGCCTTTGATGTGTTAGGCAATCTATAAAAAGTTTGAAATATGTTAGATAGTATAAATATAGAGGTTAATTAGTACATAATTAGATTCTCAACAGTATCACATACCTTGTTGTACTCTCCACTGGTGTAATATTATTTTTCTTGTTAGCTTTATACTTTTCATCCAAAATAAGAGCCTGCCACTCAGCCTCAGGAACATAGGGCGGGCGCACATACTTGGGGTTATCTCGTAATTTTTTTCTATATTGGTCCTTAATATACTTCAAACATAAACCAACTTTTTCAAGGAGCTTGTTTCTCTCGAATGCATGAGGTCCAAAGAGTTGGGTCATGCTCTCTATAAGATCATCCTTCAATGGTTTGTCTTGGTTATTCCACCTTTTAAGTAAAAAAAATATGTTAGACTCATAAATGAAGTGAAGCTACCTTTAATATAGTTCAAGAAATGGATGAAAAGGAAAACTATTATAGCAATGATATGAAATCAAAATAGTGGTTTGGGGTTTTAGTTAGGATATGATGTTCCACTAGGTACGCAAGGTGGGCCCGAATATTCACAAACACTCATTATCAAGTTTTCTCCAAAAAAAATCATTCCCTACAAAACAATCATGGGATCATTAGTCAATGAAGAGTGATAAAAAACTAAATTACTATTATATCACTATAGAATAATAATAACTTTCAAGTACCTAGAACTTTGGCTACTTTTAATGGAATGCCTTCATCATCACTCACGATCAATATGACATCCTTCACCGTTCCCATACTAGGAACCTAGGAACATCCAAGAAATGATGCTGCAGCTCCTATTGCAAAAAGTTTCATAAGTTTCATAAGTCTTTTTCATGAAGTATAAAAGAACAAATGATAATTGATGTTAAAAAGTTGTAAAAAAAAACTGTTTGTTGCTATCATAAGAGAGAAAAAGAGGGATTTGTGTACCAGTAGATGGTGCAACAGTCAATGCCTATAAGATGCGTGTTGTCAAATCAGCAATCGAAAAGAGATTTGTGGTTGTCTTGGATGGAGGCGGCATCATCATAGGATTCAATTGATTTGAAGCTGAAGAATAAAATTGTTAGAACATGCATAAATATAGAACGCGTGGACTAGCATGGACAAGATTGTTAGAGCATTAAAAAAAGGATTGTTCGAGCATGTATTGTCAATGATTATGATCATTCCTATATATATTTTGTGGAAAAAAAAAGTGGGGAATGGAACATGTGATCTACTTGAACCACTTGCAGCACCCACATCATGGGAACGGGGCTCGAAATCATGCAAAAAACTCTATAAAGACAATGCATCCATATTTTAATTAATGCCATAAAAGAGCATAACATAAAAACCATTATTGAACTCTTGTTATAATTAAAAATTTCATTAATACTTACTTTTAACATTTCAAAGGTGTGTAACAACTCAAATCCGCTATCTTTTATTTCTTGAGTAGTAGGCTTTATGGTTGCCAAATGTATAATTTCTCTGCCAATTTTCTTTAGCAACTTTTTAATCGAACCAATCAGGTCATCGGTCTTTGCTAAATCAATATGGAAAGGGTCCTCCTTAGGGGGGGCTGCTGATTAGGGACTGTAAGTTCCTTTCCCTCCCTTCAACCACTGGCCCTCTATGGCAAAAATAGTATTAGTATTATTAAAATTACTCCAAAACAATGAAGAAAACAACATTAAAAAAATAACATTTTGCTTCTATCTAGTTTGCACAATTACAATGAGTTTTACCTGCTCATGTGTAGATGAGCTAGGAACATCGCCAGCATCCCCTCTAGGCGGTTGCTCCATATTGTGCCCCTGTGTCAAAGATCAAGTATAAAAATGTTAGCCAAAAATTTATTGACTAAATGGTATGTTGGAGTCATTGATTAGAAGTTGGTTTAATAGTATGTACTACCCCCATGATAGTAGCCTCGTTTGTATCTATGCGGTTCAAATTGTAATCAATAAGAAGTTCTTCCCTTGCATGTATTGATTTTATCACACAGATGAATACATGATTTCCCTCACACACCTCAAATATGCAATTGGGTTGCTTTATAGTTGACCTCGGTCATGTACTATTTATAAAACCCATAATATTCCCTATTTCTTTTGGCCTTCCATCAATGTATATAGCCACACTTTTACTTTCATTATTGTCTTGCTATTGTATATCATTTTTTGAGAGCGCATACCTATGCATACTTTTTTAATATTGAACAATATGCATCCAAATTTTGTAATCGTAACATGGTCCAACATACTCCATCAATTAAGAAACTTTTTTGTAAGACACCTTTATGCTGTCCATAGAAAATAGGCCCAAACCACATAATGATGATGGTGCTATGCGATATATCCTCTTGTTAACACAAAAATCAGTGTTTATTGGAGGAAGGTCCTCTTCTATTCCTATAATTTCCCTCACTCGAGGAAGACACTTCTGACAAATACCTATTCACTGGTACCTGCAAATGGGAGAGATCTTAGAAGACATCAATCTTACTATTGATAACTATATTAAATAGATTGTCTATAAGGAGTATTGACTTATACTTGTCGATCCATGAGACTGTGCGGGATGCTCCTAAAAGGGGTTCAGTTTCTTGCAAATGTAATTCAATTATTGTGAGCATAATCACATCATAATCATAATCACATCCATCATAAGAATCACATAAAAATTAAAAACATTAAAAGGTACACAATATAACACTTAAATCAGGCTCACATTATAAGCCTACTAGGGAAGTAGGCCTAGTGAAGGGCTAAAATTGGGTTTTTGTATCAACTGATGAGTTGAGGGCTTATTCACCTTGGGGACATGCTATTTGAAGTTTTTTGATGTGTGTGGAGGTGGAGGAAACACCTAGTTAAGGTGAATTCAAGTTTGGCACCTATTAAGGCATTGTGAGCATTTGATAGTTTGTTGATTAGATTGCTTGGATGAATCCATTGGATGGATTGAGGGACATTCATGGGATTATTCCAAAGATATAGAACCTAAGGTGGCATAAGGATTTGGTGTGCACTCTAATAGGTTATGGAGTTGGCTTGGATCAAGGAGAGGGATCTTATGAAGATGCTTGGTTTGTGTTGTGAGAACACTATGGAAGTCCCTCTTGTTATGAATGATTGTAAATCCACCTAGGGTCTCTGCATCACCTACAGAGGTAGAATTATTAACCAAAAAATTGGGTAAGCACTTATATTATGTTTTCCCTATGAATTTTATTCTAGGTACAACTCCCTTTTATAGATATTTAATGAATTTCCTTTTCTAAACTAAACACTTAGAAATGCTTTTGACTTGAAAGAAAATAAGGCTCAATATAGTCATGCATCAATATATGTTTTAAATAGTTTTATTTAATTAATTTAGATTAATAGTTAATATAGATTAGCAATATTCTATTTGTAGTTGAAACTTGTAGCTTTTAAATAGATAATGAATAAACTATGTAACCATATATAAGACAAATATATTTCTATCAAGAAATGAATATTAAATAGATTAAGGATTGATGATATACCTCTAAATTCCATCATCATCATCCTCATCGTCATCGTCGTCATCATCATCATCATCATCATCATCATCATCATCATCATCATCATCATCATCATCATCCTCATCATCATCATCGTCATCATCATCATCATCCTTGCCATCATCGTCGTCATCATCGTCATCGTTGTCGTCATCGTCGTCATCATCAACGTCAACATCATCTTCATCATCATCATCATCAGTAGCAACATCATCATCATCATCATCTTCTTCTTCTTCATGAAAATTTTTCAGGAACATCATCCAATAATTGTCGATCGTGATCACCATCTACATCATCTTCTACTTCTTCGATATCTTCTTCCTCCATCGCATTATACTTTATTGGCCTTCCTCTCGATTCATGTCTAACAACAAATGACCAACCCAGTTTATGTGGAACATCTGAGTAAAATACCTGCTCACATTGGCTTGGAAGAACATAGGGCTCATCCCCAACTAGCTCAAATGGCCTTGCATTAATCATTGTAAATCCATTATCATGTTCATTAATATTTCTATCAGGATCATTTGGATTAAGTCATAGCCTGTACCATTTGACAACGAAGAGTACTAATTTGAAGGAACTAAAGTCACACTGAAGTATATCATCCAAAATGCCATAGTATCAATTTTCAGACACTCGAGGATGTAAGTCATTTCTAGATGAAATATGAGTCACTTGAAAGACTACAGTTATTCCTGAATCGCAAGTTTTCTTCGTGTCATCCACCACTTTGATGCAAAATTTTTGACCATTACAAAACATAGCCTTGTGGTGTTTAACTTGTAATAATATGTGAAACATGTCAAAATTATTGTATCATGAATTAATAAACATACAGGTGATTAATAAATTTGTACGTACCTAAAAATCTCTTGAACCACGTGCTAAATCTATTTCCCTTTGCGTAACATTGGAATCTCCATTACGATGAGCTTCTTTAACCAATGAAGATACAACTTCCCATGTTAATGTGCGACCAGAATGTTGACATCGTTCAATCCACACCATCACCCAATCAAGATTTTTTGTAATATACAAATGTAGTGCATCCCACTCTCGAGCACCTGTACAAAAGAAAATAGACAACTTACAACCGATTTATTTTGAAGATTAAGAAATAATTTATTACAATAACATCTTATAATTTATTACCTCTCACTTTCCTCAATGTACCTTTCTCCATCAAGTACTCCCTTTCTAATTTTTTAAAAGGTTCGAGATCCCAAATGCGATCTACAGGGATATTTGATGCAAACTTAGGAAGATATTCAGTAATGTACACCATAGTCTAGTATATCATATATCCCTCTACCATAGAACCCTTAGGATGTGCTCTTTGTCAAAGCAAAGCCTTCAAAGATTTCAAATGCCTCTCAACCATCCACATTGACCTAGTGTGTATAGGTCCACACAATTCAATCTCCTCAACTAGGTGTATGAGGTAGTGTTCCTGTGCATTGAAAAAAGTTAGAGGTAGACACTTTTGCATTTCACATAGTAAATGAGGAATTTTTCTCTTCCAATAGTTTATATCTTCTTTATGGATTTCTTTAGATGACAACCTCCTAAATTGAGAGATTCAAGTCACAAAAAATATATAGATATGAGACTTTACAAAATAATATAAAATAGATTACATAGCAAGAAAAAAAATCACGAATATAATAAATATATACAACAAATTGAAAAGATATTACTGCTTACCTCATGTATTTTCCAAGATTGTATATCACTTGTTTGATGTTATTGTTGAAGTGCTCTAGGAGAGATAGAGGAAGCATGTACTACAGTAATTATAAACCAATCATTTCATTATTTTCTAACATAACATAATGAAAAATACATGTATTTTATGAATATACTGTAAATACAAAAGAACATAACTTACCTTGACGAAAGTATGCCAATCATGTGTTTTGAGCCTTGGCCCAAATTCACTTTTTTTTGATAAGAGATCGTTTATGTTCGCAGCAAATCCTATGGGAAATCAAATTTTTCGTATGACTTCTTTTATGGCATCACTTTGTTTCTCCATTAATAACCAAGGAAGGGAACTTATATTAATCTAATCTTTGTTGCTATTTGAGTGAATGAAATTCTTCAATGCATGATTGGATTCATGAATGTCATTACAAATTTTGACAATTTTTTCTTTGTCACGCCTTCCATCTAGTATTTTCCACAATGTCTCTATTATATTCTTTCCAATATGCATAGTATAAAACAAATGCACAATTTTTAAGTGCTCATAGTAGGGCAACCTACTAAATTGTCTGGGATAGCTTTTTAGTCCCTTTGGAAGGTACTGCCTTGATGACCTTCACAATCATCAATTACACAATTAGTAAAAAAAAATCACAATAGAAATATATAAATTACAAACATAAACCATTAGGTGGAATGGCATTACCTCGATGATTAATTCTATTATATTCCAACTTCCATAGGTGAGGTGTCATTCTTCATGGCTTTGATGTAGTCTCTTCTTTCCCATTGAAAAGATGTTTTTTCGTACTTCGATACTTATGATTCCTGTGGAGGAAGTGTCTACACTCATCAAACACCTGCTTTCCTAAACTTTTTGAATGATGAGATTTCATCTTTGGACCACAAACTGGACATGCAAATTTTCCCTTTGTTTGAAGACTTACAAGATAATGATATAATTGGATTATTAAATATGTTGATTTTTATAAGTAGAATTATCGCGCGCAACTTGAATTCACTATAACATACCACAAAAATGTGTTAGCCCTGGGGCATCATGTATTGTCCATGCAAGTATTGCATGGAATTGAAATTGTCTTTGTCTTATTGGTCTAGACATGTCATACATAGTGACACCGTTCCATAACTTCACAAACTCATCGATAATAGGCTCAATATATACATTCATATCTTTTACTTGATATTTACCTAATTGAATGAACACTATCATTACATAATTATTGTGACTATTTTACTGCAAGATTTGTAAGTACATGTAAATTAATAACTATCAAGTGATAAGATACCTGGAGCAATCATTTCCAACATAATGTTCTCCCTCTTTATTGACATCCATGGAGGAATATTATTGTTGGTAACAAAAATAGGCCACATCGAGTAAACAGATCTCATCTCTCCAAATGGATTGACACCATCCGCTGCTAATGAAAGCTTGAGATTACAAGGTTCTTCTTTGAAGTGTTGCCACTTTTTCTCTATGTGCATAAATGTCGAACCATCCATAGGGATTTGACTAATGTCATCTCAACTTCTATTGCATGCATGATAATCCATAAATTGAGCCAAGCTACTACACCTAAATAATTGTCGCGTCTGTGGAATAATTGTGACATCCGCAAAGGAATATTATTGTTGATAACAAAAATAGGCCACATTGAGTAAATAGATCTCATCTCTCCAAATGGATTGACACCATCCACTGCCAATGAAAGCCTGAGATTACAAGGTTCTTCTTTGAAGTGTTGCCACTTTTCCTCTATGTGCATAAATGTCAAACCATCCATAGGGATTTGAATAATGTCATCTCAACTTCTATTGCATGCATGATAATCCATAAATTGATCCAAACTACTACACTTGAATAATTCTCACATCCGTGGAATAATGGGGATGTAATGAAGAACCTTTTGAGGCACCTTTTTTGTTAGTTGATCTGTTCAATATCTACTCATATGACATACAGGGCATTGTGTTGCAAATTCATGTTCTTTATAACATATAATATGATCATTGGGACAAGCATGTATTGCTTCATACTCCATTCCAATATCTTTCATAATAGTAGATAATTCTTGATATGAGCGAGGTAGAATATTTGATGGTGGTAACAGAAAATCACCTATCAATCTATAGAAAAAATATAAGTTGTTAATATAAACAATATTAGTGGTACATTATTCACCCTTTGTTAACTATAAAGACATATATGACATACCTTAACATACGCGGCATTGTTATGTTGGATAAACCATTCATAACATTAAAGTTCAACAACAACAATATAGCAGATAGAAGAGTTATTTGAGAGTCTTTGTATAGGGGCTTGTATGCCTTCTCAAGTAGAGGTACATCGAGGCTATCATCATCATCATCATGATCAGATATGCTTGGACTAAATGTGTCATGGATCAATGTATTTATACCATCATCTTCAATTGTGTTTTCTAGCACATGATCTTCATCTTCCATGGGATCATTATCTTCACCTTGGATATTCGCACCTCCATGTTCCTCCACTTCAAAAACCATTTTCTTCAGATTGTTGCGGTTCATATCATGTACTTCCTTGGGGAGATCAACCTATATAAAATTGATTAACATAAATAAACCATGATAATCAACTCATCATCAAGTGATTTCATATGTATATAAATTGTTAAAATGATATAATGAACAACTTACTAGTGGATGATAGTCATTGCCCCCTTCAATGTGACCCTTCTCCCTATAATGTCTCTTAACTGTTTTGATTAGCAATATTATACGGTTTAAGCGCTTACAAATTTTTCAAGGACAATAACATTTTCCACCACCTTTTCTTTTCAAGTTAGACCACAATCTAGCAATTGTCTCCCTATTTTGTTCTTCACTTATATTATCTGACATGATCATTCTTCGCAGGAAGCAAAAATTGAGCTATGAAAACTTCGGTCTACAACTTTCACAAACTAAGAAAAACTATCAAAAGTACACAAATCTTCTTAGACCTAGCTAAATACTTTAATATTTTAAAAATACTTTCTTTGACTTTATTCCTAAGACATTTAACCCAATCACCTTTTATAACATTTAGTCAATTGCTCTAAGAAAATTTGTGGATAAGATTATTTGTAAAACTTTGACCAACTGCCTAAAGGTATTATTTCAAGAGACCTTACAACATTAAGCCACTAAAAGCAATTTCAAAACATATAAGCTAAATGTCTAGTTAAAATATATATTAGATTAAAAAATATACAATTTTCACACCCAAGCGCGCAGCTATAACTCGTGCAATGACCTTCTTGCTTAGCTGTAGAAGCTCTCCAACAATCAAATTATACAAGCTACAAGGCCTAAAAACAATTTCAAAACATATAAGCAAAAAGGCAAGACATATTACATGACATGGCAAAAGGAACAAAATTTACAAGCTTTAGCAAGACATATTAAATGACATCATAATGCTAGAGAGATCATAATTATATGAGTCAAACATAGTCATGAAAAAGAACATAAATTAGTTATTATATGCAATTAAAAGATATATAGTTAGATAGGGACATCCATAGGGCATATTGAACCTTGACAAAATAGTTGCTTGACACATCTTAAGTTGCTTTATCTTATGTATTATCTTTATAGACACCTAATATCAACATGGTGAACTAATATCAACCATTTTGTAAGACTAATTAATTCCAATGTTGATTCAGACATTGTGTGCTATATTAGACCTTCTTCACCCATTCATGCTTGGACCATAAATCTCTCCATTCCCAAATAATCTTGGTACAAATTGCCTCATTCCCCTTGATTGTTAATGTTTTTCCCAGAAGTAAGGATAAATAGCAACAAAGAACACAAGAAAGGTACAAAAGACACAAGATATTTATTCTGGGAGAACACTTTGGCTTGAAGGGAAAGAACCAACCACACTAGGAAAATATATCTTTTATTGATATAAAAATGTTCAAGTACAATGCTTTCAACTTGATACGTTATCTCAACACACAAAGTAGTCACATATATATAATTGAGAGACTCTTCATATCACAACCAATGTTCTCTTCAATTTCCAAATA
Organism: Cupressus sempervirens; assembly: GCA_028749045.1. Lineage (NCBI taxonomy): Eukaryota > Viridiplantae > Streptophyta > Pinopsida > Cupressales > Cupressaceae > Cupressus > Cupressus sempervirens. The sequence continues at coordinate 262,135,086 of CM053785.1, read as the reverse complement.
CAAGTCTCTTCATATTTCCAAATGCATGACACATGTCACTTCATATAATATTATCTCAAATATCCAACTATAAACAGATTCCATAGGTATTATCTCAATTTCAATACATAGAGAAAAATCAGAGATAAAGATTTCTATCACAGCTAAAATCTTTAACATTTCTAATGCTAGAGTTCATTGCAAGAAAAAAAAAGTGTGTGATACAATGTTTTTAAGGTTCGATGCATTAATAAGTACAAAAAAATTACATAAAAAAAGCCAAGAGATTGCAATAAATTGGGAGGAAGAAGAAACCAATGACTGTGTACAACTTTATTTGTGAGCATTTACAATAGGTTGCTAGGAGTAACTTAAACCTCACCATTCGTCTCTATTGAGATTATGCAAATGCCTATTAATTTCAACAATACCTCTTAATTTCCACTTGCAATAATATTCTTCCTTATGGAGAAATTTGGTTTTTTCTAAATCAATGTGGTATTTTGTATTGAAACAATGCTTAAAAGTGCATATTAGTTTATGTATTCATGTGTAATGTCAGCATTATGTTCTTTATTCCTGAGAGAAATAAAGTGGATAGTTTCTCCAATATTAAGGGAACCATATGAACAATCAATTCTATAGATAGCTAAATTGAAAATTCACAAGTGGTTCTCTCTAGACTCTAATCCTGCATAGCAAAGATCACATTCCTAATCATCTAGTGAATTAGGCATTATATTGATGCTTTTTCTTAGTCCAATTCTCTAAACCCTACATTGTGACTATCAGGGATAAGTTATTGTTATTATATAATCTTGTGATGGTGTCTGTTAAATCATAGAAAAAATTGAAAGACTTATACTACATTGACTATTGCTATTGTATTTGCAGGAATCTAATTCTCCTTTGCAATCAAAGATTACCTCTAATGGGGCAGACCATCAAGGTTTTAAAATGATGGCTCACCTTCCTGATCAAACACAACCTACTATTGCACCTCCATTTGTTATTCCCATGCAACCATCTCATACAGATACCCCAATCAAACATTTTCAAGAATATTCCCATGGGATTCCAGCAGTTAAACAGTTTGTACCTCAAACCTTTAATAGTATAGAATCTAATATTCAAGGTTCTCCAATTTGAGAAGAAGGTGAAGTTTGTGAATCAAAACTGGATCCTGATACAAGAAGGTGACTTTTGATACTGCAAAATGGCCGAGATACTAGGAAACATAATTCAGCTGATCCTCCTATACCTATTAAACCATTGCAAATTTTAGTACCTCCAAATCAAGTTCCTAGTGGATGGCTTGGAGAAGAAGAAGAGATGAGTCCTAGGTAACTTACAAGGCCAACTCAAGGACTACTTGTTCAGTCTAATTCTCTTTCTTTAGAAAAATAAATTCAATAGCCTTCTTTCAATCATGGTGTTGAGAATTCTCCTGCAATTGATAGGTGTCTAGGTGAGGCTAAAATGTGACTTTTTGAGGAGGTGGGCATTTTAATTGTTGCTACATTCATGTATTGACTAGTATGTATTTGCAATTTATCTGAAAGTGAATTTGTTTGTAAAGGACTTGCTTATTAAAATTTCCTTTCCAATAGGGAATTTTTGGAGATGGTAGAGTAAAAAGTAATCATATGGTTCCAGATTCATTTTCTCATTCATGTATTTATTTGTTAGGAAAGATTTTAATATTTGCCCAAATATAGAAAAATTCTTCTTCTAATAACTATCATTTTGATTGCTATTATTTAGTAACTTTATTCTTTACATTTATATTTTTATTCCCATGTATCCATGCATGTATATTGGATGTGAAGCATGTGGCTAATTTTGACATCCTCTAATAACTTGGCTCAACCTTTAAATTAATATTTTTCAGAGCTTGGTAACATAACTGCTCTTAAGAAGAAAAATATCTATGTTGATCATGTAGTGTAGGAATATGCACGCCCTCTTTACTGAAGATCTCCGGTTTGAGTTTGGATTGGATTAAGGTTGTACAACATGGTGAACAATAGATAAATGAAATATCCCCTTGTGGAGTCCTACAAAGGGGGTCTCTCCCCCAAATTGGTGTTTCATGAGGTAGCGACCATAAAAGGCTACACAAAATCAATTGGTGCCAAGCTTGACATAAATTAGGTGTTAGAAATAGAAAAAAAGTCAGATGAAATGTGAAGCAAAAATTCAGTGGAATTGCGAGTTTTGCAAAATTTATTTGTTATTTTTAGAGAGAGATTTGACAAGCTTAAGTTAATGTATATGCAATTATAGTGCAAATTCTAGTTCTGACTTGTATATGGAAATGTTGGTGGATTTTTTAAACCAAAGGTCTTATTTTGATTGAGCTAATAAGAAGATGAAGAATCTTCCATGAACAAAGTGCCAACTAATAGCAATCCAGGAGGAGGAAACATACTCAATGCTTCGAATGCTATGAGAGTTTTACAAGAAATTGTAATGACATGTGGAACAAAGGTATTCAACTGGGATTTGTCACACTATCATTTTCTTTGTATCATGATTGTCTTTGTATCTTGTTAGCTGCTAGATTTTTGATTAGCTATTTCTCAGGTGGAATTTAATTCTCTTTTGGATAAGACAATGGAACTCCAATTTACTGTGGAGGTTAGTTTGCTAGGTTGCTGGCCTTTATAGAAGGAAAATAGTGCATAACAAATGAGTTGGTTCTAATTACATCCCCATGGAAGTTATATTAAGTTTAATTTAAAGATAATGTGTTCAATACTGCAAATTGATTAAATTAGTGCTGACATTATTTATATTTGTTACAACAATTCTTATTGAGTTCATGTCTTGTTTAGTGGAGAAAAAGTAAGAGCAGGTATAGGTAGAATAAAGAAGGAAGAACAACACCGAGCATCTAAGGAGGCTTTTAGATACATGGAAAGTAAGTAGCAAAGTTTCAAAGCATCTGAAGAAAGAAGCACACACTGAACATCTGGAGATGTAAGTCAATGTAGTTTGGAAATTCTAGAAATATTTTCTCTATATATTTACAATATTCCAAGCTTTTGAAGAATAAGGGATAGCCACATTATTTTATTTTAGATTTGGTAATTTAGCAAGTAGCTATCAAAATTGCAAGGTGATTGTCTCCTATGATGTTGCTAAATTTATATACCTTATGTAAAAATATTTCAAAAAAAATAGTATTGTTATCTACAAGTAATCTATATCCTGATCAAGGATAAGTTTTCAGATTGAGTGCAACCTTTCCTAATAATAAGGAATAGCCACATATTTCATTTTAGATTTGGTAAATAAACAAGGATCTGTTGCAATTGTAAAGCTGCAGGCCTTAACATATTCTATTTTTTGGTTAAAAAATTCATACCTTATAACTTTTAAAAATTAAAATAGTATTCTTATCTGAAATGCAATCCGTATCTTGATCATGTTTCAGTTTTCACATCTAGTTCAAGCTTTTCCAAGAAAAGGAATAGCCTTATTATCTCATTCTAGATTTGTTAAATAAATAAGGATAAAATAGTATTCTTGTCTAGAGAAGAAATTTATATTTTGATCATGGGTCAGTTTTCATATTTTTTTATGCAGGAGGTAACTCAAAGCTCTCAACTTGGCTACATAGACTTAAATTTAAATTTAGTTGTATATTATTCTTTGGTGGTCAATTTCCTAATATTGGTGCTTGAAGCCCTTTCAAAAAGTGATATAGTTGTATTTATTAGGTTCGATCAATGTCTTTCCAGAAAAATGTTTTGTTCTCTCTTTCTAGTCAATATTTGTGCTAGAGGTGCTATATTTGATTCTGAGCTAACCTGGTTCATGGAAAATTGAACAATCAAGTGAAAAGAAGCTTAGTAAAAGATGTAAAAATTGATTCCTAGCAAGTCTTAGATCATTTTGTAACTTTGGGGTAGGAGATTTATTCAATTCCTAGCTAACCTGGCCCATAGATAATTTACAGAGAAAAAATGCCATATCATTGTAGTACAGAAATTCCACAGCATTTGCAAAGTAAATCTAATTAGTCCACAATCTAAGTTGCAAAATATGAGACAGAAATGCATGATGTAGATCCATTTCTAAATGCTTGTAAGGAACTTGGAGCTTCAGAGGAATATATAGTTGAGAAAGTAATGCCATTAACTATATTAATTTAGATTGTTCCTACTGCTAAACATACTTCTATGCTCTATCCCACTTTATCAGTTTTATGCACTGCTAATGTTAATACATGAAAAGAGATGCTACATATCTGTATCTTATGTGACCTTCCCCTACTACTAAAGTACCTAAAAAATAGTTAAATAAACCTACAATCTTGCATGATATCCTCTGTTCTACACTTGTTTTTCATAACCAAAGTGTGAAGAAGAAACTGAAAAGAAACAATGCTTAAAAATAATTAAATTGAACAACAATACCAAGCAAAAAGTTGTTTGTTGACTATAAATCCAATGTCATTCACTATTTTCTAGATGGCTTTCATTACTACTACTAATTTACTCATAATTTTCTGCAATCCTTCTTATAACAATAAAAAATGATTTCACCAAATACATAATGCATGTTAGAGTTGAATAAAACATTTGATAGATTGACCAATTGTCTCTTGCTTCAAGCATAAAATTTACATAGAGCAAGCATAGAATTTAGAAAGCATGCACATTATAGTAGTAGTTGGAATGTTTTAAGATCAGTCTATTGTGTGATAAGATGGATATAGGCAACACAATGTGGTCAAGTATCATTTGCTGAAACCCAGCCTTCATAAATCTCTCTCAACTCTTTCCCACAACAAAATCCTCTCATGAATTTAAATGTCGTGGTCTCCTCTTTTGCATTAGTGAAGGAAATCCTCAAAAGGGGTGATCAAAAATTTGCAAAAAGAATCACTCTATTTGTAATCAGATATCTTGCATATTTGACCACTCTAATATTCATTTAGACCTGTACAATGTAAATGTCAACTCTTTGTATTTCCTCATTGGCACTACAAAAGACAATCTATTGCACAATTTTAAAACCTAATCCCTCTCGTGGGTTCTAAATAGACAGTTCCCAATGAATATATCATCCAAAAAAAAAGAGGTATGAAATAAGAAAGGCAAATTAGGAAACCCCTACACATAATGTAAACAGTGGTGACATGAATATCACATAACATTCTAAAGCAAAAGAGGATTGGACATGACCTGTCATTTGTGATTAATTCTAGTTGGTCAAATTTCTTGCATTCTTCAGCTGCAATAATGTACAAGAACATATTCTAAGCAAGAAGTACAAAATGAAAAAAAGAAATGTAACCTTACAAAGAGCTTCATTTGATGTTGTTTCAAGCATTTATTTTTATCATATGATATAATCAAGAAGTGGATAACCAAGGAAATTGTTAACAAATGGAAATTGATAAAGTTAAGTAGTATATTGTATCTATGATAAGGATGTCTTTGAACATTTGATTTGAAAATCACCCAATTCAACTATTTAACAATCAGTAAAAAATTTCCACTTTATCAAGGTGAAGCTTTTGACATGGATTTAAATCAACTAAAAAAATATGTCAAATTCTCTTACAGACTTGAAGCAACCTTACAAGAGAAGTGTGGATACTCACAAAATAATACAAGACCTATGGAGAAAAACTGAGCAAACCCTATAGGGGGTTGGCCTGGGAGGCTTTCTACTTTGTTTGCTTCTTTAGCGGCTCCATTGCTCCCCTTCACTAGCAAAACCAAAGCCACCTTAGTCCGAAAATGGCAGGTCACCTCAAAACCAAAGCCACCTCACCTCAAACTTGCCCTTGCCTCCATCTATTGACATTGTGTCTGGTAGCGGAATGGGTTAATGTTGTATAACAAATGAGCAACGCTATCCTTTTTTTTTTTTTCTCTTATATCCCGTTAGCATTGCATTTATGATGTCGTCGGGCTATAATTGAAAAAAAAAAGCCAAAAACACATTACATTTTCTTGCCGTCGCAAATTGGCCCCTAATGTATTAGTGTATGCACTTTGAGTTCTTTGATGGTTTGATGCCTTGGTTGATTCTCATGGTTAGAGGATGGTTTTTCATCATGATGTCATGGATAGCTTGGATACACAATTTGGTGATAGTGCAGGATCAATTCCTAGTTTGGTTTGTATCTTCTTGTGTTTGGAGATCTTTGTGTTCACTTGGTACTGATACTTTCATTTTGTGAGTGTAGACCTAAAGGATATTTATGAAGGAGATGGATTATATGGTACCATAGGTAAATTGGTACCACAGTTGAGTAAGAGTTGTGGGTATTGATATATTTATTGAGTGTTTGCAAATGTTGGAGGTTTATCTTAGATCTGGTTGTTGTAGAAGCGTCTTTGACATTTGCATGGTGCACTTATTATCTTCATGGTGTGTGAAGATGCTTAGATCTTGAAGACTTATGGGGTTCTTCATTATCTTCATGGTATGTGGAGATGGTTTTCTTCATGGTGTATGGCGATGGTTGTATCTTGAGGACTAATTGGGTTCTTGGTAAGGTGTGGTTTGTGCTTTCATTTGACATGTTATCCTTGGTGTGAGGATGGTTTCATTTTTATGTCATGGTATACCCTTGATACACATTTATATTTTTGACATATTATAGTATTTTCATATGGAGCATATTGTCTCTTTGGTTGAGATGGGTTCGATCATGCTGTCATGTTTATGTTCCTGAGGCCATGGTTGGAACTTTGGCATTGTTCTTGGTATTGAGTATATTGATCATAAGCTATATACTTCATGATATTTCTATGTTGCATTTGGAGTTGGCATGGATTGATTGGTTACAGGTGCTCATGGATACTTAGAGATGGTGGTGATGCTGATTTCTCTTGGATTAGAGAAGTATTTTTTGGAATGGTTGATGGTTTTAGTAGGAAGTCTGAGGGGCATTCACTTGATATGGACTTGAGAGGAGATTATTCTCAGATGAGTCTGGATTGGAGACTTGGATATCATGATAAGAATTCTCATTCCCCACTCTTTGTCTACTCAGCACATTTCTACTTGAGAGGTATAGCCCATTGTTTCTCTTAGGTGCATTTTATTTATGCTTATCTTTCATAGATATGGATCTTGAGTTATGGTACATGAGTTAGTTCTAGAGGGTTCATTTTGTGAGATAGTTTAGCATTGGTTATCTCCATTTGCATATGTTGTTATGTTGGTTGAGTTTGGGAGATGGTTTTATATTGGGCATATTCCTTGGATTAGGAATGATTTATGAGATTGATCTTCTTGTGAGAGGCTTACATCTATGATTAGTTATATGGTATGGTTTGGGTGTTGTTGAGGCTTCTTGGTTGGGGTTTCATGGAGGGGATCATACTTGCACAGTTTACATCTAGAGGTGTGTGTAGAAGGACATGATACAAGTTATGATTTGCATGGTTTCTCTTTGGTCTTGGTTATCTTCTTGGATCACTTACATTGGATTTGAGATTGGTTAGAAATTATGATCACTGGCTTGTGCTCATGTGTGTTATGTGAGAGATGATATAGTTATTCCTTTATCTCTTTCCTCTGTTGGTTGTGGAGAACTTGGGAGAGTGGTTGAGACTTGTTATGAGAGTTGTACTTATAGATTATTGGATTATGTATTGTGGATGTCCTTGAGACTACATGGATTCACTTCTTTAAGATGTCATGAGTGGATTGGTTATAGATTTGACATTATCTTTTGCAATGGGAGCTTCTTGGTATATATGTGATAGCTATTTCTCTTGAGGCTTTTGATTATAGGTTACATATTAGAAATGTTGATGATGTGAGATTCACTTGGTATATCTTTGGAGGTATGGATATTTGGATGAGTTTGACACTTGCTGTGGGTGTTATTTCAGCTATGGATATTTTGACAACTATGGATACATGTGATTACGTTTGGATCTTCTTTTTTTTGTGCTTGGCATTTCAATTGGTATAGGATTTCATGATCTTCTAATGCAATAAGTTGGGTGGCTTTTTTTTTGGATGACTTCTATGTATGTCTAGTGGTAGTGGCATAATAGGAGTTGAGACCATTCATGTTTGAGATATTGGATACTTTAATTTTTTTGCGAGTACTAGGATGGAGCACATGGTGTACTTTGATCCATGATGGTGGATGTGCTAGGAGGGATTGTTCCCTTGTTCATTTATGTGGCTACAGATCGACCCTATACAATGTATACAACAAGTGGGAGATTTTTGAGATAATATGTGTTGCACACATTACATGATATTGTTATATTGTATTATTTTATTTTATTATGTATTGTTGCACCTAGATGGGCATGCAACATGTAAATATTCCCATGGGATATACTTGATGAGTTGTATTGTAACATTGTGATAATATTTCATGTAATTATTTAATATTGGGAAAAAGAATTAAATTTTGAATATTAAATGTGGGGTCAATGGATTAGGTAGCACATGGTTTTAGCACGTGCTTTACGTAATACCACTTGGTGGTTTTGGTAAAGCTTGACTACTTGAATGTAAACCTTGTCATGGTCAACCATAAAAACAAATATCATAATCATAATATTCTACTAGTTTCCTTGGTATCCTATATCTACTTTTCATTTTCTCCTTAAATTTCTCAAAGTAATTATCCATATTATTGTCAAAGTTGTCTCCCATCTTTGCTATAAATTCATTGATTTGATACAATATTGGAGTATCTTTCTTCCATACTATAATTCCTTTTGAAGGAAAAAAAATTGAACATAGAAGAATAAACATGTCAAGAGAGAACCAAACATACATCGATTGTTCTTGGAGACTTAGAAACTCTCCATGTTCTTGTTCAATTGATTTAGGGATAACTCAGAAAGGTTAGAGGATAAATTGTTCTTTACCACCTTGTGTAGCAGGTCAACTGCTTCACATGATACATTATTCAACTAGCTTGAAATATGGATTTTGTGAGCTATCACATGGATGCCAAACTTTAATTCCATTTCAGTTACACCACTTAGTTTCATGCCTCTTCCATCTAATTTGGAAAGAGTCCATTTTGCCAATTCAAACTGACCTAGGATTTTTGTAGTCTTAGCTTCGTTCAACATGGGTAATCCAGTGTATCACCTTCTTGGTTATCAAAATAGGTTGATCCAACCATAACTACATGTTGTGAACATGGCTAACCATGAATTTTATCCACTTCACTTGAAACTACCTTGACATATGCAAAATATGCATCAAATCCTTTGTTTCCAAATGTTTGTGCTTAGATTTATGAACACCATCCATGTAGAGTTCTTTTAATGCCTCATTCATCTCTAGGGTTCTTAAATCTTAAATATAATAATGATAAAATAATAAAATATCATGAACAAGGAGTGCCTTAGGTTCTATTTGGGATTGCGTTCTAGTAGGTTTGAGTTCTTCTGTAACTGCTAGACTCAATTTGAATGTGGGAGCCTTGCAATCAACTCAATGAACCAACATCTCAAAAGATTTCTTAACTTTTCTACTAGAAGATGTCATTTCTTGGTAGAGTCTCTAACATAGGAGGAATCTTTAACAAAAACTAATTAAATCACTTGGGGGCTCTAAATTTTCTGTTTGCTCTATGGTATGAAAATTCATGATGAAATAATGCTTTCAATTTCCACCTTTTAATGAATTTTAGTCTTTTCAATCGCCATTAATGCTTCGTACACATATTCTCTTGGTGACATGATGTCCTCCAATTATTTTTCTCTTTAATGCTTAGAAGACACCTTCAACTCAGTAAGAACTTCAACAAGATACAAACCTCAAACTTGGCAAGGTTACCATTGCTTGGTTTGAACTTGGTATTTGGTACAATCACCAACTCTACATCTCTATCTAGAAAAAGATATGCAACCTGACTTTTCTTAGTAAGGTTTTTTGACTCGACCTTGCTCGGTAAGGTCTTGAACTTCCATCATCATTTGGTGATCCTTGTGCATCTTAATGTCAATATAGATCTTTCTCCTTGCTAGATGGAACTGATGTTAGATGACTTCTTTTGAATCATAGTTCCAATGATCTCCATAGGGAAATAAATTGAAATGGTTGAGTCACCAAACTCATTGACATTGGTGTCAACAACTTTATGACTTTGGCTTGCATTCTTTGGAGATTTTTGTACCCATTGCTACCTCATTTTTTTCTGATGTTGGTAGCTTTAACTTTCTTTTCATCTTCAATCCTACCTCTATTCATAAAATTATTGGCAAGATGTCCGAGTTCTATACAAACAAAACATCTCTTTGTAGTGTCTCTTTTCCTCATGTGATGTTTTACACAATTTTGTCCAATGTGCCCAAAATCACAATAGTGTTGACATCTACATCATGTGTTGTAATCGCATCCAAATATCACTTTCACAATTTGTTCTACAAGGTTCTACTTCTTGGTTTTACACTCTGAAGATTTGTGTCCTTGTTTGTTGTAATTGTGACCAATAATGTGGACAATGCATGGTGTGTGTAAAATATAAAGGTGTGATGAGTAATGCAAGTATTTATCAGCCCTTACTAGTCCCAAATAGGCCATGGTAATGTGTGAGAATGGATTTCATAGTAGATGTACCCAAGACCACAAAAGGATATGACAGTGTCTATGTAGTTGTTGATAGGTTTAGTAAGATGGGACACTTTACTCTATGTAAAATAAAAATGATGCAAGCCACATTGCACACCTATTCTTCAAAGAGGTTGTGAATATTCATGGAATTCCATTAATTATAGTTTTAGATAGAAATATGATATTCATGTGTCACTTTTGGAAGACCTTATGGAGAAAATTTGGTACAAATATTTTATTTGGATCAACCTACCATCCTCAAACTAATGGCCAGAATAACATGGCTAACATGATGCACATAATGATAGCAAGAATAGGACCACATTGAGAATTCCATTTGAGATTGTATATGGGATGCATCCAAGGGTTATATGAGTTGAGAGATCTTGGAGGCATGGAATATAGGAGTAAGCATGCTGATGATTTCTCCCAAATAATGAAGGAAATAAAAGACCAAGTGAAAAATACCATCTAAGACAATACAAAAAGGCTAAAAGTCAAGGTAGATGAAAGGAGAAAGGACATTTAGTTCTCCATTGGAGATTATGTAATGGTGTACTTCAACAAGGCAATATTGTAGAAAGGTGTACCTACTATGTTACAAATGAAAATAGTAGGACCTTACAAGTTCATAAAAAAATATGGTGAAAATGCATAAAAGGTTGAAATACCATTAGATTTGGGCATATCTCTAGATCTTAATGTGCAAGACTTGGTTTAGTTCAAAGGTTTATGGCCTACTAATGCTCACAATAGTCAAGGACTTTAGGATGACTTGGAACCTACAATTTTCCACCAACAAGTTGGAAGATGAAAATTTGTTAGAGTCAAGAGTTAAGAAAGCCACTAGGAATAAGGAGTACATGTGGAACACCTTGTCAAGTGGAGACACAAAATAGACTAAGAAGCCACATGGATCGTTGTAGTAGACTTCAAAAAGTTGGGCATCAACTCAGACCTATTGTCCACAGGAGTGACATAGATTTTTCTCTATGGTAGAGTATGGTGTAGGGGCACCTAGGTGCCATAGGTAGTGGTTCTATCCACATGAATAGGTGAATAAAGGGACTAATTTAGTCCTAGGAATGTAAGTGTTAGGTTTGACAAGCCCAAATAGGTCAAAGTTGCTCTTAGTTCCATATTAGGTCAAACTAGGTGTTTTGGGGCCTAGAAGGTTATAATGGTCAAATATAGGTTTTGGTGGTCATGTTTTAATGGATTAAGTCCTATTTGGACATTATAAACAATTTTATGGCCTTTGGAGAAACTTTGAGGATCTAACTCAACAAGATGCAAAAGTTGCTTAATTGTTGTCAATGACAACATTGACACCTTTTCTCGCATTTTGTGGAATTTTTTTAAGAATAGTAGATAACTATCTAAAAAAATTAGGAGTGCTCATGATAAGCCTATATGAGGCCATTCTCAACCTGGTCAAGGGGTTGGAGAAGTCTTCATTGGACTATACAGACTAAGCTGCAAGTTCTTAGTAATAGTTTTATGCTTTTGAGCTTTTTTGGCATGTACATGGATTAGATTTTCATCTTTTTAGATTGAAAGTGCTAATTAGGTTGATTTTAGATTCTTTAAGACTTAGTTTTCCATTTCATAGGGTTTTGAGTGTTTGGTTAAATTATTTTGTTTTCCACTAGCCTGCTATCTTGAATCAGGTTGTTTGCAAGAATGGTGTCATAGGGCAACTTCCCATCATATATTCTATATGACCTTTTGGGATTTGGACCATGACTCCATGTACATATTTTATAGTGAATATGGGGCCTTAGAATGCTAAGGAGATAATTTTGAGGTGATGCCCTAAGAAAGTCCTAATAACTTGGTTAGGGATCAAAGTGCAGAGAAAGTGGATTTGGAGAGGTTGAACATTTGTGAAACTTAAACTAGAGCTTTGAATATGTTAGAATATGTTTTGGTGTAACCCTAATCCTAGTGGGAAGTATTAACAGAAGTCCTAAGGAAGGAAAAACCATCTTTGCATTAGACTTCCTACCAAACCTTTAAAACCCTTATTTTAAGGTTAAAAATGTGCCTATACTATACAAACAAATTGAGAACCTTAAATCCCCAAAATCCTTAAGGTCTTTGAAAAGGGTGCCTAGATTAGTAGTTTGTTCTAACTTTTGTTAAGGGTTTTTGCAAGATATTTGGGCTTTACCTCAATTGGGGGGCTAATTGCTTATATCCCTGTTACAAGCATTTGGATACATTCTAGCTTGGTTGTTGGGTTTCAAGTATGATTGTGATTAGGGACATTGAAGGATGTCCAAATACCTTCCTAGATGACTATTCATCCATTTGGAAGGTCAAATGAACATTTGGGGTTACTTGTGATGGTAGTGAGTTAGCAAACAAGTCTATTCTACCTAGTTGATGTACACTAATTGAATGCTTTAGGATCTCTTGCATAGAGTCCTAAGGAGTATAGGGTGACCAGAAGCCCTACTTGGTCAAGTGGATGACCTAAGGAAACCCTACAAGATCTTGTGAGAATAGAAAGATTGGTTGTTACATCACAATCTTACCAACAAGCTATCAAGATTGCCAGCTCAGATACCACTATCATATTCTTGAAGGCTATTGAAACCCTAAAAAATCAAGATGTTAAAATAAACTACCCCACCTACACATTGTGTGAGTGTATGCTAAAATTGGGAGGTATTATGGTGTTTTAATATTAGTTATATAGTGAGAGGATGTCAAAGGTATACAATGATTACTTAGAAGGTGTAGGGAGTAAGGGTAGAAAGAAATTATGATGGTGGGAAGGTATTGTACGATGGAGATAATGATGTGCTACAACTATCATAGGGAGAGAGGAAATAATAGTTTGATTAGGAGGTCAACAGGGGTATCGTATGACAAGATGGAGAGAGGGGTGAGATGTACATGGTATAAAGAAGAGAGAAAATAGATACACAGTGAGAGTGTGATTGCAAGTCATAGAATAGCACCCACAAGGAGGGAAACATATCTTCACCATATATAAACAAACATTGTATGCTTCTAGCAAGGTCAAATTGAGAGTAAATTGAGATAATGATGTAAATAAGGTATTCTTCAAACACATGAATATATGCCAACACAAGTATTTGTAAATCATTCAAGTAATATATTTTTGTAGAAAAAGATTACACTCCAAATGTATTAGATCTAAAGAAAGGTATTAAAATGGATGGAATAGGGTTAGGGTTGATACCCACCAAAACCAAGAGCCAAGTAGGGAAGATCTCTCGCTTCCAAAATGGTGAACAACATAAATTTCCAACAGGAATTCACATATAATAAAATTATCCAAATTATATGCCTAAAACCACCTACAAGATGACCATATAAAAGGCTTCAAGGAAGCTTCCTAAAGGATTACAAAAACATCAATAGGCTGAAAATCTACAAAAAAATAAATTAAAGAGTTGTCTCGAGAGATATTGATTGTTGGCCACATACCAAAAATTATTGCTTAATAATATTTGGGACATCACATAAACAAATTATTGGTAAGATGACACCAAATAGAAAAAAATTCTTTGGAATTTGATTCGTATTTGGTCTTCTCAGTAAGATCTATACGAATAGTATAAGGGATGTTGTATTTATTGATTATAGTTTCCCACAAGTTAACATCAATAGAATTTAGGAAAGTTTCCATCATAACTTTCTAGAATATATAATTAGTTCCATCAAATAAAGGAGCTCTTGTAAGATAAGAACTTTATTCTTAAGCTATGATAACACTTCCAAGATTCTAGAATCAATCCCTAGGAGAGACCTATACGAGATCCTATTCTCACACAAATAAGACAAATGACCTTTTGACCAAGTATGATTAATGAACTACCTTCCCATATGAAAATAAATCTTGTGAATATTTATGCTTTAACCAACACAATTAATGGATTCAAATGCTTTAGTTTTAAAAACATAGACTATATCAAGATGGAACAATGAAATATAAATATCTTAATGAAGGAAGACTTAAATGTATCACAACTTTGACATATGTATTTTCAAAGTGGGAAACCCTAAAAATCAATTTAGTTTCATCATAGGGAAGAAAAACCATTCTAATCATATATCTTTATTTATTCATAGACTTAAAAATTATTAAAATTTATTTAGAAACACCAACTGCAAGGAGTACCAACCCCTATCTCATGAAGTAATTGAAATAATATAGAATTCTAGTGAACTCATAAGTGCATTAACAAATTGCATTCATAAGACCTTAAAAAATTTACAACAATATTATATTCAATAAAATCAATCAAATATAATATTTAATGTAGATACATAGGAACACACTTTGGTTTTCATGTGATAGGGTTTTCACAAATTCTTCTTTTATCTTTTCTACAAAAACTTATTGTGTTAACCCTCTTAAAAATTCAAAATCTAAAATTTCTATCATAAAAAAGAATCTTATTTTGAACCTATAACATATCTCAACCATATTCTTTCACAACCAAGTAACCAACCTTGATTAGGGTTAATATAAAATTACTATTGAACACATCTTATTATTCCACGCTTTAATTGAAATCTATGTTGTGGTTTAACTAGAACTAATACTCATTTTGAGTAAAAAGAAGAATGAAATTCAAACCAAATCTTTCAAAGTATCATGTTGAGACAAACACTCTATTTTAACTAAAATAGTTTAATACTTGCATGCTTGTGATTTAAGAATGATAACAAAACCACTTCTTCCTTTTCTTTTAAACCAAATCTTCAACCTTTCTCCAAACATAAATTGCTAATCATTTCAAAAAAGATACTTCAAACCTTAATTCATTAGTAGAAAATTAATTAATATTACTGATGTGGTGAAAAAATAATGAACTTGAATAATTCACAAGACATTTACCAAATTGTTTGAATCACAATATAATTTGCATTCATGTTGAGGCTAGATGTATATAACTCAAATCTAGAATGAGCCATTCTTTGGATATGTCAAGAGCTAAGGAAAGAATGTTCATGGTCGTTTCTCAAACCTTAGGATTTTGGGGATAAAATTTGTTTTGTTCCTGATTTTTGTATATGCAAATGCTTCAAATTAATTGAATTTCTCTTTAAATCCACTCATCAAATCTAGAGTCCAAGTGGTAGAACAATGACCACAATATGACTTAAAGTCATTTTTTTATATATTAAGCATCTACCAATATAATTTTTCCATCATAAGTAACACTTATTTCACTAAGGTAAATACCATATTTAAAATAACCACCTTTATACTATTAAGCAAAATCGATGACCCAAAAAAGAAGAAGTTGAGCTCATGCTAGCTCACATCCTGATGGGCCCATGTAATCATTGCCATCAAGGAGCAATAAACAGGAAGCCAACAATGCTATGACATTTAAGAGGTAGAATTTTTAGGAAACCAACAATGCTATTAGGAGACTTTTCTTGATGAATGGACCTTTTCCATTAATTACAATTTAATGATACATATTCACAAAAAAGGGTCTAGGGGATACAAGATTACCATGCGAGTTCAAACGACACATGGTCAGATTAACAACTATTCATCAAAAAAACATATAAGAAAAAAGAAGAAAGCCTTCAGGCTACAATAGTAGTGCCAACCGAAGGTGGGTCTTTATCATCATAACCCTAGAAGTCTTTGGGGATGGAAGTTGGCTCAAGGGGAGCCCAACCATCATTAGCAATAACATCAACATCTTTATCTCCCTCCACCCTAGGTAGAGAAATGACTAAGTCCAGTTAAGGGAAAGCCCATTTAGGGTCTCATTGCACAAATGACCAACCTACATAAAGGGCATCAGGAGGATCCACCAGGGACCAACCTAAGTCCAACCTTTGTGGAGATGAGGCCAAGCGGTGACGACTGACAAAACCACCACTAGGAGAACAACAATGAGGCTATGATCGGGGAGTGTGCAAGTGGCATGTAGATCTACTATGTCTCATCAATTACCACAAGGAGGAGTTTAGTCACTAGATAAAGCATCCATAGGCACATGGGAAACCATACAAGGCACATTTCCCTAATGAGCTAATAACTCCTATAGGTGAGCCACCTCCATTGTGACTTTGTCAGTTCATACTTGAATCTGCATCATGAAATTATTACAAATACATGCTTTAGAGTATAGAGCAACATGTGTATCAAGAAACTTATGAGTGAATAAAACAACATTATGGTCCTTCCAAATAGTTAACAAAATCTCCACTCTAAAAGCATGCCAAATCTGGGCATATCTAAAAGGAAGCCTAGGTGGATCTCCAAGCACAACCATATGCCAAGGAAAATCTTCTAGATGGAAAGGCTTGAAAAGTCATGGATCTAGAGCCAATAGTCATAGGCTCTCCTGTAGAACCAAAAAATGTGCAGGAAGCTTTAACTAACCACGAAAGGGGCATCTAGGATCTGGGACTCCTAGATGTCAGAGTAGAGGGCCTAAACCTTGGAAGAGGAGGCAAAGTGAGAAATCTTGGGCTCTATAATGGTAGAAAATCTAAGACTTTAAGTCTTATCAAAAGAATGCAAATGCCAACATTAATTGAAAGTATCAACCATCAGAAGATGTGGCACCAGCCACCAATAACCTAGCTTTGGCTTATAACTAGTCATAGGAGTGGCAAGATACCACTAGCAATCTTCCACCATGGGCAAGATGAGTAAATACAAAGCTTGTGTAACAAATTGGGAGGCACCGCAGAAACTAGAAGATCAACTGTCTGTCGATCTGCACAAATAGGCTTGAAATGCACCTATAGATCCTCCCATGAGCAAAGGCTCATAGGAATCCTGGAAAATAAATCCATGGGAGTTTTGATACCCCTTCAAAATAAATGCAGAGCACTGGCTCCTTGAATCTTAGCTAAAGGAACACCATGAGAAGCAAACAAAGATCACCAAAGGTTTTGCTAGTTCATTGAGAGTGTAACTCACTTAGAAGTTTCTCATTTAATATAGTTATTGATGGTAATAACTATTATTAATTGAAAAGGTTCCAAGTGAGTTTTCACTTAAAAGTACTTTTTTTCTTTTCCTCTAGGTTTGCTATTCAATGGCATAAAACCCTTTGTTATAGATAATCTTTCTTTTTAAGTTTTTGACCATTCCCTTTTCTTTTCAAGTCTCCCCCGTGGAGTTGTAGAATGTTGTCCTCATGTGGATTGATAAGAAGCCAAAATAATGGATCACTAAGCCACTCTCCCTTACAAGAAAGTTTCAAATTTTTTCTAAAGTGCTTGTTGCTACACATTTGTACTACTCTTCTTGCTAGGCCCCTTCCAAAGCTTCATACCTCAAGTTTGAGCATTTCCTCTAGACTTTCTCTGGGCCTTTGACGTTATTCATCATGGCTTTCATAGAGTGGCTTGGGATTATTGTTGATTTCCCAATGACTTTGGTGGGCTTGAGCTTCTCTCCACTCACAAGCAGGGGATTGTGTAAAGTGGGTCATTCGGGCCCTCAATAGAGATTAGGCTTGGAAATTTTGTTAGAACACTACATTTCTTTAGGCTATTAAGAGACTTGATTACTAATTAGTTCTTGGTTCCTTTCTAGATTGTCTGAGTCTAGTACCTTATGTAAGAACTCAGATCAATATAAGTCATATAAATGTTTCATATCAATATTATTAATGCTAGTCTCAATGTCAATATAGTGTGATTGCAAGTGAGAGGCAATTTCTAGTAAAAATAAATCTTGATCTAATATATATAAAATTATTAGTTTAGTTGAGGTTAGATAATGATAATCTACTATAAATTTTAGTAAGATAAAAATAACTATTGATTATATTATTCATTCAATTTGATCATCTTATATAATACTTATAAACTAGGGTTTGATAGTGTTTGACTAATTAATGTTGATGTGTTAATAACCATTTGATTTTTTTCTATTAAGATACTATAGATTAAAAATTAAAGGATACATTTTAAGATTAATATTTCATGATATATATATATATATATATATATATATATATATATATATATATATATATATATATATATATATATATATATATATATATATAACATTCAATATTTTTTACATAAATTTAACTATTTGTAAGTGCAAACTCAATTGGAAGTTTCTCATTTATTGATAGTTATTACCATGTCAAAACTAACTTTAAGAGTATAACTTAGGTTGAAGGATGGTTAAGTGATTCCATAAAAAGTATTTATTACATTGTTATCGAGCTAACTATTGTAAGGGATGGTACTTTTATTTATAACTGATCCTAGTATTACTACTATAATAATTACCTTAATATAATGTTATCACTTGCTCTTAATTCATGATTATTATTATTTATTTCAACCAATCAATTTTTTTTTTTTTTTTTCATTTTAATAATGTTTAAAAGTGAAAATTTTAAGTTCTAAAATCATTAAAACTATTTTACATTTATTTGATTGGTTGATATACATCAGGTCTTATAGGAGAGATTTAAAAGAAGCACTGCCCATTATTGTATAGAAATATTTTAGGATGCACGTATATATAAACATATAAATTATTTTAAATAATTTTTCAATTTAAATAAAAGATTTATGTACTAAAATACAATTAAGTTATAATAGAAACTAATGTGTTTGAAAAGGAGTTGAGATATATAATTTGTATGAATTCAACTTATTATAACTACATGCTTAGAAGAATAGAAATTTAAAAATACTAATTTTATCCACTTAACATTTATAAAAGACTTACCAACTTTAAGTGATATTTTAGATTTAAGGTTGTTAGGTGTTAACATTTCAATGCTATGATTTCATAAGATTGTAATGGTAACAAATGTAAATCTTTCAAATTTTTTGTAAAAATTGATAAATAATTTTATTTTTATTAATATTATTTATAAATTATTTTCGTTTTTAGTTTATTATTATTATTTTTATTGACAATGTGAGGTTTGACCATGCTAATGCACCGTTGTACTATGGGTGGCTTAAGAAATTTGATTCTATAAAAAAAATTCCTTGCTTTTAATATTTAATATTTTTGAACAAGACTATTAAATTGAAGGACACCATGTAAACTTCTATGTCTTTGTATATTAAACTACAACTTTTTGACACATTAGTAGATATCAAGAAAACTACAATCTTCTCTACCTAATTTACTTCCATGTGAAGTTTCAAACCTACACCTAGAAATCTCAATATTTTAATCTAATTTGTTTTTGCACATAGAATTTACCATATTCAAAATTTTAGAATAACTCAATTTATGTACTTGATACTTCCAACACATTTTAAAACTAAAATTAAATTATAATTCAAAAAATTATAATCAAAATAGTGAAAATGAAAGGAATACTTTTACTTACTATTTTCTATGCAATTATTTTTGTTTCTAAACTCATAAACTTTTATCGCAAATACAAGTCACTTATTTTTAAACACTTTTGACAATAACAATAATATTAAATTTTGGATAACTAGTGGAATGATAATATTAAAAAAAAAAAATGTTTAAGAAGGTAATTGTTGATATAACAGATAAATAGAACGTTATATATACACAGCCAATCCCAACTCACTAGTTATAATTCAAAAAATTATAATCAAAACAGTGAAGAATCTTGGTTCTAAATCAATGTTTTGATATCAACCGATGGATATTATATTTAAGATTTCAGAGAAGGGGGAACGTGCCATTATTGGTGCCAAAAATGGCACAAAATACTTGGAATTAGATGCGTTGCCGGTTGGGAGATAGTGTTGGTTTTGTTTCTTTGTAATGTCTACAGTAGGAAGCCAATCAGCATGTAAGGGAGGCACTTTTTATTTCTGCAAATATGAAGGGGCTGATGGCATATAGAATGTAAGTACATTTTAGATGAGATCAAGTTATAACATAGTATTATTTTCTTTTTTTCTTATAGAAAGACGGCTTAAGTCGCCCTTACTTTCATTTCTTCTAAATTAAAATATTTTGGTTGCAATAAATCTGATGTGGTTGTAGCTCTCATGTCTTCAAAATTAAAATATATTTTGCTGAAATAAATCTGATATGGCTGTAGCTTTCGTGCCATCTAAATTGAAATATTTTTGCTACAATAAATCTAATATGGCTGGAGCATTGACGCCTTCTAAAATAAAAGATTTTTGATAAATCTGATATGGCTGTAGCTTTCATGCCATCTAAATTAAAATATTTTTGCTGCGATAAATCTGATATGACTGTAGCATTCAGGCCTTCTAAAATTAAAAGATTCTTGCTGCAATAAATCTGATGTGACTGGAAAAATAAAATAAAATAAATAATTCAACTTGGTTCTAATTGTTTGTCTTCCACCATATGTAAGGTCTATTTGGCTGTGGGAATATAAATATGGGAATAGGAATACTTATTCTTGAATAGAAGATGGGGTTCCTCCCAATTTGTTGCACAAGTTGGGAATTCACTCATCGCACCCATGGTGGAAAGATTGGAAGTGGTACCCTGCCACTCCAATGACCAGTTATAAGCCTAGGCTAGGGTATTGGTGACAGGTGCCCCATCTTCCAATGGTTGACACTCTCAACTAGTGACAGAATTTGCATTCTTCGCATAAGACTTGGGGTCTTAGATTTGCCACTATCTTGCATACCATCACAGAGCCAAAGATTGCTCACTTTGCCTAGTGTCTCATCTTCTAGGGTTTTCAGATCCTAGATGCCCTTTTTGTGGCTGGCTTGAAAGCTTTTTGCATAACTTTTGGTTTTGCAAAAGAGCTTAGAATTACTGGCTTTGGATTTATGATTTTTTTAGGAATTTTCATCCAGAGGCCTTCACTTGGTATATGGTAGTTTTGGGTGATGCTCCTAGACTTCCTTTTAGATATGCCCAGATATGGCATGCTTTTAGAATGGATAATTTTATTTACAATATGAAAAGATCATAATGCTATATTATTCTCTCACAACTTTCTTGGTACTTATGTTGCAATGTACTCTAAAGCACATGTATGTAATAATGTCATGTTGTAAATTCAAATACAAACTAACAAGGTCACATTGGAAGTGGGGAAATGCCCCTTGTACGGTTGCCCTAGTACCTCTGGATACATTTTTTGATGATCGTACTCCTCCTCGTGCTCACTAGTGAGGCCAAAGTAGTTTTGCTCACTGCTCACAAATCCCCATGTTGTGGCCTCGTCGTCACTCTCCTAGTGGTGGATTTTAGGGCCGTCAATGCTCAGCCTTACGTCCTTGGAGGTTAAGCTTGGGCTGGTCCTTGGTGGCTCCCCCTACTATCGCTAATGTGGGTTGGCCATTTGCTTCTCATGACCCCAAGTGAGCTTTCCCCCAACTGGATCTTACCATTTCTCCGCCTAGAGCCGAGGAAGAAAAAAAAAGATGATAAAGATACTATTGCTATTAACGGTTGGACTCCTCCTGAGCAACCACGAACCCCATGGATTTCTAGGGTTTTGATGATAAAGACCCTCCTTTGGTTGGTACTACTCTTGCAACCTAAAGTTTCTTATTTTTTTCTTATATATGTATTTTGATGAATAGTTAATTTCTGGCCTTGGGCCATTTGAACTCATAGGGTGATCCTATACCCCCCGGCCCCTTTTTTGTGAATATGTATCTTTAATATTTTAGTTAATGAAAAAGGTCTATTCATCAAAAATATGGCAATTGACATGAGGTTGGATTGCATTCATATGCATTACCAAAATCATCACCAAGAATCAATACATTTTTCTAGTTCATATTAGTTACAATTGGGTTTGGTGGTTATTTTTAAAATAGAGATTTCATACTATTGATGGCATTAAAAATATTTTTTGCATTGTAGTGCAGTTGCAATTTGCTAGCTTCTAGTGTTGTTGAGGATGCATACACAAATAGAAGTTGCGATGCCAACTAAAGACTTAGAGTGGATGGGAAGGAAGGGCTAATGATAGAAACTTTGGAAGTTGAAGAGGGAAGGACAAAAGCACTAGATGGGATCAGATGATAGACAAATTAAAGATACAATTCATTCCCATGGATTATAATCTTGATCTACTAAAGAAAATGCTAGGGATGAAGCAAGCAAGAATATATGTTTAGGAGTATAATGAGGAGTTCTATCTAGCTCTCATCAGAAGTGGCCATGTAGAATATGATAAGGAGAAAGTCACCTATTATCTTAATGGGTTAAGACCAACTATTTAGGAGGAGATGAGTTTGGTTTGAATGACTAGCATTGAGGAGGCATACCCATTTTTCTTAAGAACTAAGGAGAAGTTGAGCAAAATGTTTGATAACAAGAATAGTAGCAGAGGTCCCAGTGAAAGACCTAGAAGACAATTTTATTGAGGCCCAAATGATGATCAGAAGAACAAGCGAGAGGCAAGCAGTAGTAGTTAGAACTAGAGGGGAAATAATTTTCATTTTTTCCATGATGAGAATAACAAATATTAGAGAGGAAGGGGGTAAGGATATGGAAGAGAAGGTTGTCTTCAAAAATGTTTCACTCTAGAAAAGAAGGGCATAGAGTATTTGAATATTCCTAGCACCAAGGAAGGATAGATTAGAGAACAAAAGACTGGGACAAAGTTGCGAATATTGATAAAGATGCCAAATCATCCCACTCTAAAGATGCTGAAAGAGGAGAAGTTCTAGTTAATAGGAGAGTCTTGCTGAGTGGAGGGAATGAACCTCATCAAAGGAGGAGTTTGTTTTACACAACGTATAAATGTGAGGACAAGTGTTGTGATGTGATCATTGATAGAGGAAGCACTAACAATTTGGTGATAGAAATGTTGGTCACAAAGTTAAATCTCAAGAGGTAGAAAAATTTGCATCCATATTGTATTTCCTTAATACTACATTTGGACCTATTTTATGATGATAGGAAGCCATAATTGTGATGTCTACTCATTTCCCTAGTGATAAAACCACAAATTGGCTCCCATTACACTAACATCAAATGTTTTCTATCACAAATTATGGTAGTGAGGGCATTCATCATAATTGTGACAGGAGATAGAGTCATAGCTTGCAAGAAGGGAGGGACAAGAGTTCATATTCATGATGTTACAATTATGATAGTAGTTTGTTTTAATTATGAGAGTTAAACTTTGACTTTAACATTGCAATTGCTATGTATTTGTGACAAACGGTTATCCATCAAGACTTGGCATTGTAATTGTTGAATTATTAATTTTTTAAATTTTTGTGTGATTTTTTGGGCTGCCAAAGATGACCCTTGTGAAATAGTGAATTTCACTATTTTGAAAAGACAAGAAAGCAAGCCCTATGAAGTAATGAAAATTTCTATTTAGAAAGGAAAGAAAGTAAGTGTTCTGACATTTTAAAAAAAATCTATTGCAAAAGGTTGGCTTACTTGCCTTTTTGAAATAGAAAAAATGGATAACACAAAATGTTAACTACAACTTTAGTGTGTTAACCTACTACTATTTATATCACCTAGAGCCCATGTAAGAAATAGGAGCTCTAAGTATGAAAACAAGACATTTAATGTAGAATATGAAAAGTCAATCACCCCATTCCAAAGTTTGATGACTAAAGAGTACACACCAAATCAATAAGTACAATATGAGAATTTAAGGTAGAATATAATCAAACAATAATCTTTGTCCAAACCTCATGGTTAAGGAATAAATACCAAATCAATAGATAGAATACGAGCATTTAATAATGGAGATGATTAAGTGAATAATATGAGTTGAAACTAACAATGGGCATGACCTTTATGGAGAAAGAGTACATGAATAAAACTACAAAGTTGTGTCACCTTTTAGGCTAACTTATCAGAATGAATGAATTTGAGCATTTCTATCTAAAAATCAATTTTGTTCAAACATATGATCGAGATAAATTCATTCTAGCTTAATTAAATATGGTCTTAAACTTTTGTAATTGGAATGTCTATTAAATGCATATTTTATACTAGTTTGCATCCAATTACTAAAGATATAAAATTATTTCAGAAAAGTGGCATTTCAATAACTCTTACTATTTTTTATGATATTTTTTTAATGACACATAAACACCATTTTATAGATCTCAAAGTGAAGAATATTCTCATATAGAGTTTATATTTTTTTAATTAGATATAGTATATTATAATTAAAAAATTCTACAAGCACATAATTTAACACTAAAAAAGATGTCAATTTTGAGACAAAAAATATATTAAATAATATCAAAAAAATTTAAAAATTATATGACATTCTAGAGGAGAGAGTCCTCTTCTAGAATGTGTAATTTTTCTCCTAGTTAGAATATATTTGTTTTGAAAAACATGGCAAGAGATAAAAACTATCAATTTTGGGTGAGTTGAAATTTAAATCATTATAAAAGAGAAAATATAGGTCTAAAACATATTTTTATTTTTCATTGTTCTATATATTAATGTTATCTATGACATAGCCTAAGATCAAAGGGAAATAGGTTTATTTCCATATATTTTTGTGGCAGGAACTAGACCACTAATTTTCAATGTTTTTTAGCTGCTAAAATATTATCTATGAAAATTAGGAAAATATATCAATTTTTATTCCAAGTAATTATTAAAAATTTTGATCCTAAACTTAATCCATTTCTACACTTTTTATTAGTTTACTTCATTTTTAAATTCAAAATAATAATACTAATTGTATGTCATTGAAGGTGAAGAGTTATAGTTTTGTTAGTCCTTTCCTTTAGAAAAGAGTGACATAGGTTTGTGCTTTTACCCACTGTATACCAAACTAATAAAAATAGTATGAGCATTTAAGTCAAGAAAACATAGTGTG
Source organism: Cupressus sempervirens (assembly GCA_028749045.1). Classification (NCBI taxonomy): domain Eukaryota; kingdom Viridiplantae; phylum Streptophyta; class Pinopsida; order Cupressales; family Cupressaceae; genus Cupressus; species Cupressus sempervirens. The sequence goes on along the minus strand of CM053785.1, from coordinate 262,109,788 downwards.
GAGTTGTAAGCACCAACATACAAGAAGAATATAGAGCATAAGTAAATAAATCTTTCTAATTTTGATGTTTAAGATGAATACAAACCATAAGGAAGTACAAAACTAATGCAGGTAGGCTATAAAAATCATAAATCAATCCTCTCAGTCTTAAGATGCATAGTTTCAATGCTTAACTTTGCAATATTACAAAAATAATTGATAGCAGAATAATGATTATGTTACTGGACAAAGGGAAAAGTGAAGAGACTTACAATTTATTCTTCATTGTGACTATGGATAGCCATTGTAAATATTTCTAAGTTCTCTGTGTTGCTGCCTTTCTCATTTATCCTATAGGGGAAATAAGGGTACTATGAAAAAATGAAGCAGTGAAAATGCAAAAATTAAGCTTAAAGAGAAATAGGGCATAGAAAATAAAACAAAACTTGTGAAGAGGGTGTTTAGATTTTTCCATTGTTCAAAACTTCATTTTTTTACCACCTCTTAGGGTGTATGACAAGGCCCAACACAAAGTTTGTCAATATTTTCACAAGGTTCATACACCCGTATATCACATGAAGCATCAAATCATTGTAAAAGGTATTGTTTGAGATTTTACAAGAGAGAATGATATCTACGATAGAAGAAAAAGTTACACAAAATTTATTACTTGCTAAAATACATGCAAAATCTTTAGAAGAGTTTGATGTTTAATACTTTTTTAAATCACAATTTCAAATAAAATAGACATTATTGCATTCTTATGAGCTCATAAATACAAAGAAAAATATGTTGTATAGCAATGCTATAGGAATATCTTTTAAACTTGCCTCTGATAAGAAAAATATGCCTGGTAATGTAAAGATTATAGATTTTTGGTGTTCAATTTTGGTATAAAAATTTCAGACTCACCCATGAAGACCTTAGATGCCCTAAATGGGCTTTAAAATGGGGTTGACTGGAGCTTGCAAAAGCTAGGCCTTGTATGGCAATAGCCAAGGATTCTGAAAAGTGATTATAATAGAAAATTAGAGCAATGGCTCAAAAATTATGGCCTTCCAAAGTTAGGGTGATGAAAATTTCCATAATAAGTGTCAAACGTGTATTGGGCCAACTCTATATGTAATTTAAGAGTTAGTCAGTTTCAAGGGTTAGGATTTGATATCTAGAAACCTCCTAGAAGTATAATAGTGCCTATTTAAGGAATGCCCATATATTGACTAGGACAACTCTAGGTGATAGTTCACAACTTTGTACTGCAAATTATTGTAAGGAAGGTGCCCATGTGGGTTTGCATATTGTATTTCAAAACTCTAAAATTCTGCATTTGTGGCAATAATAAGAAGCACATATTTTGTTCTCATATTTTTTTGTTATTTCCTTATTTTTGTTATGTGTCTATGGTATCAAGGGGAGCACCCTTCATTATAATTGTTATGTAATTTGAATGCAATCTATAAAATTAGCTAGCTAGTCATTAGGAAAGTTTTGTTAGGAATAATGTATTTCTTTATTTTAAATACATCAATAAAATATAAACTTTATTATTCTATAACAAATATAAGTTAAAATAATGGTTGTATTGATTTTTGCAATTAAAAATAGTCTTCAAGTGTAATGTAAGTTATAAAAATTTCAATGTATTTGATAAAGTTGATACTTTAGTCTTGGTGATCTTTGGATGTTATAGAAGATAAGTGTGGTTATAGTAATTATGATGAAAATGTAGTTTGTAAGTTATGGAAAAAATAAATATGGTCGATTGTCTTGTCGAAAATTTTCATCCTTATTTGTGTTGTGAGAGGTAGTCGAGACCTTAAGGGCTCCTCCTAGTTATTATTTTGAGTTTATGTTCAAGCAATTGTGTAATATTCTTTCATCTTTATATTATATGTAATGCTCTCTCTCTCTCTCTCTCTCTCTCTCTCTCTCTCTCTCTCTCTCTCTCTCTCTCTCTCTCTCTCTCTCTCTCTCTGGTAAAATTTAAGAAACCCCCTCTAGAAAAAGATGTAAATTATTGGCAAATCTTTCATTATTTTAAAAAATCAAATTATTTTTATTAGTGAATCTATCAATTTTTTTATTTTAAATATTATTTACATTGGTGATTATTTTGGAATCATAAGTTTTGAGTAGAAATTATTGGTGAATTTCAATAATAATAGGAAGTTTGTTGATTGTCATGAAATATTACAAATCAAAATTGAACATGTTTTATCTCATGGAAATTACGAGAATAAGTACATTATATTTTAAATCTATAGTGAAAACTAAATATTGATAATATATCCCTATAGTAACTAATATTTATGATAATTATTGGTGAATTAATTTTAATTTCTTTGATAATATATAATATTTTTGTGAAATAGATCTAATCATGTATCAAATATTGTAGTAGATCTCTGAGTTTAATTTTTTTAATAAAATAAATTATTGAGTATTTTAAATATTTTAGAACTAAATTTATTAAAAATGTGGCAATTTAGGTTGTATTAAATCTTAAATTATTAGCAAAAACTCTAAAATTTGTAAAATTATGAATATTCACCACTAAACTCTCTCTCTCTCTCTCTCATTTTGTCATGCATGTATTTTAGGAGCATTGATCAAGGGCTCTAGAAGATGAGTTTTCCTTATGTGCACTAGAGGCTACAAGTCTTTTAGGTTATATTTTTGTATACTTCCTTACATTAAATTTGAAATTTTGCACTGCAATTTCATTATGTTATGATATACTAATATTATTGGAGCTTAACCATGTTACATGGGTTAAGATGATATATAACAATGAGTTTCTTCATATGGATCCAAAAGAGGACTTCTACTTGTAATATGTTGCACCTAGAATTATGACTATGTTTTGGAACCTAGACAGTTGCTATGTTATTCTCATAGTCATAATTTTATATTGTGGATGATCTCCTTGTTATGAAGACATTATGGATCCTTTTGGTTGATTTATGTTTATGCTTCAAACATCATTTTAATGGTTTCTATAATAATGATAATTTTATATGGATCAATTTGAGATTATTTTTTACTCATTCTTTGTTAATTTGGAGCATAGAAGGGTCTTGTTACATACATAGTGTGAATGGTGTCTCACAATTGGGGTGGAAGCCAAAGTGGCCAGTCTTGGAGTTTTTAACCAAGTGAAAATTTAATAAAATTTAATTGTGTTTTGGATCTCAAACTAAAAATAATAATAATGCCTCACGCATGTCTAGAGTATGAATGCACTCTTCTACGAGGATGGGTTGGGAAGGCATGGCCATCCATGGGGCATTGATCTAGCAATGGTTTAGAGAGTTTTTAATTTTGATATGATATCCATCTAGGCGCCAAGTCCAAAGAGGCTACAAGGTGGCACTAGTTTGGAATCATGATGGTGACACACTTCTTATGAGAGATATTGTAGGTTTCATTGATAAAGAGTGATTAGGTTAAATACATTTTTTTTCCTATAAAAGTTGTGAGAGTATATATTGAGTAGTTATGTTTTATTTATTCAAGGTAATTGGGAAAGTGTTCACATTCAAAGTATTTTTTGAGTAGATTCTAGAAATATTAAATTGTTCTAAAGGTTTGGTAATATTAAAATTAGAATAGTAGAGGTGTCATGGTTCATGGTTGTGCTCAATGGACTTCAAGTTTGAGATTGTTGGGAATATGAAGCCCCGCAATCAAATGACATTTCTCATTTTCATCTCTTCATTAATAGCTACATATGGATGTATAAATAGATATGGGGAGACAATGAATGTATTGTATTGGTTAAAGGTTAATAAGACATTTCCTTACTTTGAGGGTAAAAGTAGAAAAAATTTGCAAAATCACTATAAATTTTTGGTTATGTGTTTTGTCTATTGTTTCTTTCAAAGTCTTAAATATATTACTTATCTTTATCTACTGAATCAAAACTTACATAGAGATGAATATTACCCTATTCTCTTATTAAAAAAAAATTATAAATTGTATTATATAAGAATAAAATTTTGCTAATAGACAATTTTATGCCAAAAATGATTAAAATTCATACTACTATTACTTTACAAATATCATAATATTTTTTGCTAATATCATTTCAGAACACTTCACAAACTTTTTATTTCATTGCTCAGTTAAATAAATGATGTTTACACTAGGCAAAAGCCTACAATGCATTGGTAACTTGTGAGCCTCTAATGTGGGAGGTCTTGGGTTCAAATCTACCTTCACTTAACATATAATAATAATTAATTCCAAAAAAAATAATAACTAATCTAGGCTTCGGCTACTTACGAACTAATTTTCTTTTAAAAAATGATCTTTACACCATTTTAATTCTAATGCTATATGAATATGTTTTATAATTTTTAAAATAAACTAACTAAAATATTTTGAAAATATATATACTCTATCAATCTTCTCATACACATTATTTTAGGAAGGATCAAATTTTCTAGATGTAATATAAACTATAAAAATCAATGACTTTCTTTGAGTTAGAAAGATACATTTTCTCCTTGATGGTGAATATGTCATAATATCTACTCATTAAATATTGAATGGTGCTTGGAGGGGGATTCTTTAGATTTTTTGTAATTTGTGAGTGGCATTAAGTCATTGATTTGTCCCAGATTTGGATACTCTTAGGCAGGGGTCCCATTAGTGGGGCTTGAGGTCTAATTTTTAGTGAATAAAGGTCCCATGAGAAATTTTTTGGGGGGCTAGAGATTATTTAGAATCTTTTCCTCCAAAATAAGAGCCCCTTTTTTTAGCCATCTTAAATTGAGCAGGTGAAAAAAAGGTGGGCCTAGAAATAGCCCCACCAACTCAAGGAAAAATTATGTCACATGGTAAGTTGTGCTCGTTCTTTCCCACTAAAAACAAAGTTTTTACTTTAAAAAATATTTTTAATTTTTAAAATCTTCTCAACTTCCACAAATATAGTACCTAAATTTTTTAAACCATAATACATGGGACTACTCACCTTTAAACATTCCTAAAAAACTCTCGGTGACCACCCGCTCTATTTTTAAGGAAGCCCACCTCCATGGAATAAGAGGTGGTATTCACTAACTAACTTTGGATCAGAGTTCATACCATAGCTGACCTTTCTTTAAGCTTGTTATAGAGGGTTAGGAAGATGTTCTAATCAATGTGGCCTAGTTCGGTGCATCAAATCTCTATACATTTGTGTTGAAATGAGGAATTCTTTAGTTCTCCTTGTTATTTGAAAGTCATCAGCTTTTGTGCCACCTATTCTTCCATAAAGGATGATGATGCCATTGTATTTACACAAAAGGGGAGAAATGTCAATATTGTGATGTTAAAAATCTATAATCACACTTAGCAAGGACCCTAATAGATGAAAAACTAAGTAAATATAGTAAAATATTGACCATAAATCTCTTAAGAGTTTGATTTGTGTTGTAGTGCACCTAGCGTACCTGCATAGGTGCACAAATATGCATCTAAAACTCCTATTCATCACGATGTGCATAACTATACACATGTGAATGTGTGTATTTTCTTTAAAAGGAGTTTGGTTTTGGTGTGCACATGCACACCTTTATAGGGTGTACATATGTGCATGTGCTCACCTCCAAAAGGTGGGGTTTATACCTTAGACAAGGTTGAAGGTTTGAGAGAAGGCTAGTAGAGTGGTGCAAGAGTAGACCTTGGAGAAGTGTTAAGGTGTAGTGGCGAGAGGATAATCAAGAATAATTGAGGAAGAAAGATGGGAGGTTTATGTAGACTTGGGGGGTCTTAGTGAACACATCCGTAGGTGTGCACCTTTTTGAGAGAGAGAGAGGTGTGAGCATCTACGCATTTAGTGTACATTCAAACATGTGCATGTGTGCATATGTACACTTTATGCACTTTGAATTTTGAAAACATGATTTTTTGCACCCCTTCAATACTCAAGACTTCTCAATCGACCCATGAGTTTTGATCTAGACCAAGAGAAGGTTCGTAAATGACAAAAGCATTTGATTGGGTGTCTCATAGAGGACTTTATACTAGGGGTCCAAATATTGTGACTCAAAATGAGGCATGCATTGTGAGACCATAACAAATAGCCCCAACCAAAGGCAAGAAATGACAAAGACATTTCATGAAATGATGTGTGCATTGTGAGACCACAACAAGTAGCCCCAACCAAAGAGAAGAAATGACAAAGAAATGACATCTATTTTTTAGTAGGTACAAGATTTTTTTTTTAATCTAAATGCCTTGGCAAAGAAATACCTCCTCCCTAAAATTGAATCTAAATCAGGTTGTCTTTATAAGAATTTGTCTAAGGGAAAAATTCACCCAGGAACTAAGAACTCAAACACAAGCACATAGTAGACCAAAGAGAGAGAGAGTACGATTAGAATAATAATGTATTCAATAATTCGTTCATCATGAGAGTACAATAGGAGTGCTTGAATATAAAGGCGTCATGAGAGCATAATATCTAATCATTAAATATTGAATGGTGCTTACAGAAGAGAGATTCTTTAGATTTGTTGTAATTTGTGAGTGGCATTAATTCATTGATTTGTCCCAATTTTGGATACTCTTAGCTTTACTCCACTACGGTCTTAAAAAAGAATATTATTATGCAAAGGTCAAATATATTGCACCTTGTCTGCAATATCCATTCATAGATTTGTACAACTGACGATATAAATCTACTGTTATCTGAACATCAATACCCACTGCAAGTCTTGCATATCTATAAATCTACCTTCACCCCCAACCAATTTTTCATACTATTTCAATTATTTTCTTCTCCTTGTATTGTTGAGATCTAAGCTTGTGCCAGGAAATGGAAAAATTAGATGCAAGAGAGCAGAAAAATGAAGAGAAAATAAACGAGCAGAAGTCCATAGACTCAAGTGAAAGTAAAGAAAAGATAGTGGAGATAAGTGAAGCAGAGCAGCATGTCAAAGAACTTCATCTTACAACCACCTCTGTAGATTTCTATTTATCTTTATATCTAATATATTCTTCAATTGGATTTTGTTTTCAGACTTAAAAGTATTCAATAACAAGAAATTAATATCACTTCATTGTATTATTAAGTCTAGAGGCTTTCTATAGTGGCAGCAATCTTTAATGTAAACATTTTTCATTTGAAAAAAAAAAGTTTTTAAAAATAATTTTTGTACATACTTTTAATATTAATTTGTCTTTTATAAATTTACAACAGACTTCTTAAATATGATATTTACATATACTATTGTATATATAAGTAGATGATTTTGAACCTATTATACTCATTTAGAAAGTCTTTTGGAAATGAATATTATGGACATTCTTTTATCTTATCATATTATTTTTTACGTTAATTTCATGTAAATTTTAAGAGTCAATTAGATTATTTTTTATAGAGATCTTTGATCATTTGTTAAAATATTTACTTTAAGATTCCAATTAGTTTCACTTTGGTGTGTGTATGTGTGTGTCTATATATATATATGTTTGTATGTATGTATGTAAAAAAAGTAATTGATATCATCAAAAAAAGAAAAAAAAAATTATTTAGGATTGTCAGAAATAAATTATTTATTTATAATCTTAAGAGAAATATAAACTTCCTATATACTGAGGAGCAGCTAGATGCATTCCTTGTTATCGCTATGGAAAAGCCCAAACACTCAACTGAAACTGAAGGAAGGAAACAATAGGTAGATTTGATGGAAAATATTCATGTGTGAAGTTATAATAGTGGAGACAAATGAAGCAAAGATGGGTAGTGGTGTCATTGCTATAGCTGAAAAAGAGGATGAAGAACCCAATGATGGAGAAGGGAAAACCCATCACAAGGTTTTAGTGACGTAACTCCATCTTAGAAGAAGTCTTTTGGCTGCCTCTGTTGCTTCTCCTAATCTCTTCATCCAATTTTTCAAATTGGGTTACACTTATATATAAGATTTCATAAATTAATTTGACATAGTATTTAATTAGTAAGTTTTTACTATATTATATTATGTATATATTGTTTAACATTCAGGACATCTCTGTATGTAGGATAATGATGAAGAAGATCGAGAAAAAAAATGTTCTTAATTTTCCTCGAGTGTTACGTTAGATGGAAAAATAGTTTTCATCAAACCATCTAGCTGCTCTCTTGCATTTGTTTCGGCCATTGCTTCACACAAGCAAAGAACTCAAGAAAAATGACAGAAGAAAGTGGTAGAGGGAGTTTGATAAAACGGTTAGGGTTTCTTATTAATTCTTACTATAGTTTTCAATCAACTAGTTTGCATTAATCATTGTTTTGGTAGTCGTGCAGCTTTCAAAATTTGCTCTTTATGTGAAAAATAATTAAAATTCATACAACTATTACTTTATAGATATTGTAATCTTTTTTACTGATATCATTTCAAAACACTTCATAATTTTTTTATTTTATTGCTCACTTAAACAAATGCTCTTTACACCATTTTAAGTCTAATGTTGTATAAATATGTCTTATAATTTTTTAAATAAACTAATGAAAACATTTTGAAAATATATACACTATCAATCTTCTCATATACATTCTTTTAGGAAGGAACAAATTTTCTATACGTTATATAAACTATATAAATCAACGACTTTCTTTGAGTTAGAGAGATGCATTTTCTCCTCGATGGTTATGTCATAATATCTAATCATTAAATATTGAATGGTGCTTACAGAAGAGAGATTCTTTAGATTTGTTGTAATTTGTGAGTGGCGTTAATTCATTGATTTGTCCCAGTTTTGGATACTCTTATCTTTACTCCACTATGGTCTTAAAAAAGAATATTATTATGCAAAGGTCAAATATATTGCGCCTTGTCTGCGATATCCATTCATAGATTTGTACAACTAACAATATAAATCTACTGTTATCTTAAAATCAATACCCTCCACAAGTCTTGCATATCTATAAATCTACCTTCACCCCCAACCATTTTTTCATACTATTTCAACTATTTTCTTCTCTTTATATTGTTGAGATCGAAGGTTGTGCTAGGAAATGGCAGAATCAGATGCAAGAGAGCAGAAAAACGAAGAGAAAATAAATGAGCAGAAGTCCACAGACTCAAGTGAGAGTAAAGAAAAGATAGCGAAGATAAGTGAAGCAGAGCAGCATGTCAAAGAACTTCATCTCACAACCACCTCTGTAGATTTCTATTTATCTTTATATATAATATATTCTTCAATTGGATTTTGTTTTTAGACGTAAAAGTATTCAATAACAAGAAATTAATATCACTTCATTGTATTATTAAGTCTAGAGGCTTTCTATAGTGGCAGCAATCTTCAATGTAAACATTTTTCATTTGAAAAAAAATTGTTTTTACAAATAAGTTTTGTACGTACTTTTAATATTAATTTGTCTTTTATAAATTTACAATAGACTTCTTAAATATGATATTTACATATACTATTGTATATATAAGTAGATGATTTTGAACCTATTATACTCATTTAGAAAGTCTTTTGGAAATGAATATTATGGACATTCTTTTATCTTATCATATTATTTTTCACATTAATTTCATGTAACTTTTAAGAGTTAGTCAGATTATTTTAATAGAGATCTTTGATAATTTATTAAAATGTTTACTTTAAGATTCCAATTAGTTTCACTTTGGTAATGTGTGCTTGAACCTCCTCATGTAGACACTTAATATGTTCAGCAAATTCCTCAGCTTCAGCACTTGTCCTCTCCCCTTGTTCTATCTTCCTTAGCTCTAGTGCAGTCCTTGGGCTACTCCCATATACAATTTGGAATGGTGATTTTCCAGTACTTCTATTTATAGAGTTATTATAAGCAAACTCTGCCTGTGGTAGAATCAAATCCCATCCCTTGGGCTTATCCCCAACTAAACATCTTAACAAATTGCCCAGACTTCTATTTACCACTTCTGTTTGGCCATCAGTTTGTGGGCGATTCATGGAACTGAATTTCAAGTCGGCTCTTAACTTTTTCCACAATGTCCTCTAGAAATACCCCACAAATTTAGTATCTCTATCAAAAATTATGCTCCTTGGAAGACCATGTAGTCTTACAACCTCTTTGAAAAACAAGTCTGCAATATGGACAACATCATGAGTTTTGTGGCATGGAATGAAATGTGCCATTTTGGAGAACCTATCAACCACCATGAATACTGAGTCATTACCCCTTTGTGTCCTTGGAAATCCAAGAATAAAATCCATACTTATGTCCTCTCGTGGCCTTGACGGAACAGGAAATGGCTGATATAGGCCATTATTGTGACTAAACCCCTTGGCAACTTGACAAACCTGGCAACTCTGTACAAACTTCTTCACATCCTATAAAATTTGAGGTGAAAAATAATGTTCTCTAAGAATGGCAATGATCTTATCTCGACCAAAATGTCCTGCCATCCCTCCACTGTGTTTCTCCTTAATCAGATTTTCCCTCATGGAACTCCTTGGAATGCACAATTGACTACCCTTGAACAACATGCCATCCTGAATCAAATAGTCTAACCACTTGGTTCTATCTACAACAACAGGCTCTTTACAAGCTTTCCATGCTTCAACAAAATCAGGATCCTCAGAGTTCAAATTCATGAGTTCATCAAACCCAACTACTTCAACCTGCATTATTGTAAGTAACAACTGTTTGCTACTTAGTGCATTTGCAACCCTGTTAGATTTTCCACTTCTATGCTTCAACACAAATGTATAGCTCTGCAAGAACTCTACCCACTTCATATGCCTCTGATTCAATTTACCTTGGCTATTTAGGTACTGTAATGCTTGATGATCAGTATACAAAACAAATTCTTTTGGAAATAAATAATGCCTCCATTTCTTTAAGGCCTAAACTATTGCATAGAACTCTTGATCACAAATAGAATACTTCTTCTTTGCATCATTCAATTTTTCATTAAAATATGCAATAGGCTTACCTTCTTGGCTTAATACAACCCTAATAGCACTGCCACTAGCATCACAATCTACCTGGAAAACCTTTTTAAAATCTGGAAGTGCCAACACAGGCTATTATGTTACCTTCTTCTTTAGTAATTCAAAACTTCTCGTAGTTGCTGCAGTCCATTTGAACTCTTTTCTATCCCCTCTTATTGTATCAGTTAGGGGTGCACATATGCCACTGAAATTCTTAATAAACTTCCTATAAAAACTAACCAGACCATGAAATGATCTTACCTCAGTAGCATACCTTGGTGTAGGCCATTCCAAGATGGCTTTTACCTTCTCTGGATCCATTTTGAGACCTTCAGGTGATATAACAAACCCCAAATAGACTAACTCCCTTTTTGCAAAGATACATTTCTTCAGATTAATTAATAGTTTCTCTTCCCTTAGCCTTTCAAGGACACTACAAATATGAAGTAAACGTTCTTCCAAAATCTTGCTGAAAATTAAAATATCATCCAAATAGACAATAACAAATTTTCCCAAGAACTTCTTAAGTACCTCATTCATGAGCCGCATGAAGGTGCTTGGGGCGTTCGTCAATCCAAAGGGCATGACTAACCACTCATAAAGACCCTCCTTGGTCTTGAAGGCTATTTTCCACTCATCTCCTTCTCGAATCCGTATTTGATGATAACCACTCTTTAGATCTATCTTTGTGAAGTATTGAGCTCCACTCAAGCAGTCCATAAGGTCATCCATCCTTGGCAAAGGAAACTGGTACTTGATGGTTATCCTATTTATAGCTCAAGAATCTGTACACATCCTACACTCTCCATCCTTCTTTGGTGCAAGTATTGCAGGTACTGCACATGGACTCAGGCTCTCTCGAATCAAGCCCTTCCTCAACAGCTCCTGAACCTGTCTATTTAGCTCCTCTGTTTCAGTAGGAGTCATCCTATGAGCAACCTTGTTAGGCAAACTAGCTCCTGGAATTAGATATATCTGATGACTGATTTGCCTTATTGGTGGAAACCCATCTGGAACATTATTAGATATAATATCTCCAAACTCCCCTAGTAAATCTGAAACTTCAAGTGGTATTTCACTACTACCTTCTTTATCTTTCCTAGGAATCAAAGCATAGCACATATGCTGATGTTTCATGCCATCTAAAAACTTTCTTCCATCAACAAGACAAATCCTAGCACTGCTACATACCTTTTCACCTTCCTTTTTCATGGGCTTCAATTTGTGGCAAACTCCATCCTTTGTCAAAGAGTATGTGTTTGCATGTCCATCATGCACTACGTGTCTATCAAACTGCCATGGTCTACCCAACAATAGATAGCAAACATCCATCGAAATAACATCACAGAGAACTTCATCATGGTAACTCCCAATTTTGAATTTTACTAAACATTGTTCACTTACCAGGACGTTATGATCATCTTTTACCCAAGCAATCCGATAGGGCTGGGGATGTTTCTCCCTCTCGAGCTTCAACTTAGAGACCATCTCTTCTGATACCAAGTTATCAGTGCTACCACCATCAATGATCACGTCACGAAATTTATCCTCACACTTGCATCTGGTATGGAACAAACTCCTCCATTATCTTGGTTCAGTCTCACCACTTAGTAGGACTCTTTCATTTACTAAGGTCTCTCCTCTTTCTGCATCCTCTGAATGTGATGATTGTGCATCCTCATCCACATGAGCAACCCTAGCTTGGCCCTCAACTCTCCTATCTATCCTTCCTTGTCATTGAGGGCATTCAAAGGCACAATGACATTCTTCATTGCAATGGAAACAGGTACCACAGAAGCCTCCTCTTCCTTGTCCACGTCCTCTACCTCTTCCTCTTTGATTTCCAAAGTCTTGGTCACGGGAGCTGTTGAAACCCTCATTCCTTTGGTTCCTGCTAGTACCCTCATTTTCATTTTTCTTTTGGGTTTCATTACAGCCTCCAGATGATCTACCGCTTCCCCTTCCTCCTTGATCGTACCCTCTTTGTCTTCCTTCAAACCTTTTATTCAGCTTCTCTTCAACTCGCAGGGCAAACTGGTATGCCTCTTCAATGCTGGTCGTTCTTACCAAACTTAATTCCTCCTGGATGCTAGGTCGCAACCCACTGATATAATGAGCAACCTTCTCCTTATTTTCTTCTGCATGCCCCGCTCTAATCAAGAGTCTGTAAAATTTCTCTATATATTCTTGGACTGATCTTCCTACTTGCTTTAACCCATGCATCTTCTTAAACAAATCAAGCTCGTAGTCCATAGGAATGAATTGCTTCTTCAATTTGTCCACCATGTGATCCCATCTTGTGATCTTCTCCTTTCCTCTTCTATTTCTTTCCAATTGAACCTCTTGCCACCAAATTTTGGCATGGCCTTTCAGTTTGGCCTTTGCAAACTTAACCCTATCTGGGTCCCTTATATCCTCATACTCAAAGTATTCTTCCAGTTCATTGATCCAATCGATCAACTCATCTGGTTTCAGATTTCCTGAAAATACACCCACTTCAATTGTGGGTCTTTTTCCAAACTTAGCAATGGCCCTAAAAAGCTTTTCCTCTGCATGATTTAGAACTTCCCTGTCAAATTCCTCTTCTGGTCCTATTACTTCTTCATTTTCATCCTCACTGTTGTCACCTGCGGCAACATTTGTTCCTCTATGGAGCTCCTCTTGCAATTCTTGTACCTACCTTTGGAGGGCTCTAACCTCCTCAGGATTAATAGCTCTAGCCCTTTCACCATGCTCTCTTCATGGAGACATCTTCTAACTCGATCCCACAACCACACAGTCCTAGTGCAAACTGCCTCATAGTCGGCGCTCTGTCTACACACTCAGGAAAACCAGCTCTGATACCACTTGATGGGGACACAACCCAAGAACAAAATGGAAACAACAAAAAAGGGAAATTGTATTAACTAAGAAAATAAGCTAGTATAAATAGTACAGAGAAAATAAACTTCAAGACATGCCCTAAGGGCTTACAATAGCATAAATCTGGAGATAATTTCTCCTTTCAGTACCTCCTCTCAAACTCCACTCCGAACTACCTTTTACAATGTCAGAAATCTCCTTAAATAGACCCCGAAGGGTTAAGGACTAGGAGTACATTCTAGAAAGTGCTAGTAGGCATCCACCGACCAAATAGAAGGTTCCAGAAGCTGCGTTAGAAGTCGGTGCAAATCTAGAAGAATCCAGAAATGGTAACCGAACTTCTGGGAGGCATAACTTTTGAACCGTAGCTCCGATTGACGAACCGTTTACATTTTCAAAAATCTCTCAAAGCACTCTATAGCCCTATGGACAAGATTTTCTTGTCACCCATTTTTCGGCCATTTTTGAGGTCATTTAATGCCCCTAACCTGACTTTGAAGCATTCTTAGGAGGTCTCCAAAACCTGAAAAATGCAATAACTTTCAAACTGTGGGGCCTTTTGACCTGATTATTTTTTTGGAATGCTCTAAATCACAATTACATTCATCTGGCCAATTTACACCTTCTAGGTCACCAAAATGATGGCCAAATTGCATGCTCCTATTTTTTCAGGATTTTCTAGCACACTGATAGTTGAACTGTGAGAGTTGGAACCTTTATTTGACCCAAATGGGTATCCAAAAATGTAAAGACATGAAATAGAAAGTAAGTCTAAGTACATTTTTTTGGGTGACATAGGATTACCCTTATACCTCTGGATGCTCCTGCATCACCATCTCAGAAGAAGTTTTTCGGCTGCCTCTGTTGCTTCTCCTAATCTCTTCATCCAATTTTTCAAATTGGGTTACACTTATATATAAGATTTCAGAAATTAATTTGACATAGTATTTAATTAGTAAGTATTTACTATATTATATTATGTATATATTGTTTAACATTCAGGACATCTTTGTATGCAGGATAATGATGAAGAAGATCGAGAAAACAAATGTTCTTAATTTTCCTCGAGTGTTAGCTCAGATGGAAAAATAGTTTTCATCAAACCATCTGGCTGCTCTCTTGCATTTGTTTCCGTCATTGCTTCACACAAGCAAAGAACTTAAGAAAAGTGACAGAAGAAAGTTGTAGAGGGAGTTTGATAAAATGGTGTCGAGTGAAAGGAGATTTTAGGAGATTTGCGCAATTGACAATATACTTGTCCTCTTAATGCGTGCTCAGAGGACAGGTATATTGTCAGTTGTGCAAATCTCCTGAAAAGAATTTGGCAATCACAGGCAACATGGTCAATGTGTCTGTTAATGGGCTGCTATGCATGAAAATTACAGAAATGCTAATTTCGGTTTTGCATGTTAACGTTACCTTTTCTAGGTCATCCATGGAGTAATGCTCACTATATCCCCAATTGGAACAAATCAGTAACTAATGCCATTCATTAATTACAAGGAATCTTTAAACTCTCCTTCAGAGAGTTGGATATAATATTAATAGAAAATGGTTAGGGTTTCTCATTAGTTCGGACTATAGTTTTTAATCAATTAGTTTGTATTAATCGTTGTTTTGTAGTCATGCAACTTTCAAAATTTTCTCTTTATGCTATGCTCTGTCAAAGTTTAATTTGATTTTCTATTATTCTATTGGCTATGTCCATTTTTGCTAGGAGTCTTCTCATTTTTTCTAAGGAAAAGTTAAGTGAAAATGAAATTGATTTTTTCAATTAAGTGTTATATTTCTATGTTCCGTGTCAAGTTTATGTGTTTAGTAATTTTAATAGGTTCCATTATGTAGCATTGTAATAGTAAATATTCTAATTTCTTTCATTTTTTTATTTTTTATCAAGATCCATAATCATGGTGTAATTGTCAACATAATGTAAATAATGTAAAATATTTGTTATTAATTTTTTAGATTATTATTTAGAATTGAATAAATTTTATCTTTAATATTTTATTTTTATAAAATAATTGAAGATTCACTCATTTTCTAGTTTTTAAAAATTATTACATTTTAAATCATAAATAATAACTATTAAATTAAATTATTTATTTAAACATTTTTACATAAATTTATACACTTTTAAAAATTTTTGTAAATTTTTTAAAAAAATTCTCTATATCTTTTTAATTTTAACTCTCTATTTATATTTATATTTATTTTTTAATTCTACTTTCATAGTCCAGCTTGTAGAGCTCTTGCTTTCTTGAGAGATTTCATTTTATTTATATATAGATTTTTTCTATAATAGACATTAGTTATGTTTCACTTAAATATGGTGTTATTACTATTGAGGGGTTTTATTAAATCTTTTGTTTATATTTTAATTATTTTATCAAGTTTTCAATATTGTTTAATTTGTCAAAGATTGAATATATTTTAAGAAAATTAGAAAATTTTATTTTATATCCTTTTAATAATAAGTTAGAATGTTAAATCTATCTTTCACAATTATCCTTCTAGATAAATATTAATGTAAAATAGCTCATTAACTAATAGAAAATAATATACAATCTAAAATATAATATCATTTAATTTTACCTAAATAATATTTTTGTTTTTTTTGCAATTTATATTTCTCAAATATTATTTAACAAATAAATAAATAAATAATAAAAATATAGAATTTAAAAAAAAAAAGTTACTTGGATATGTAGTAAACATATCTAATTTTACAATCACTCTTTCATGGGCAATATTCTTCTTTATTCTTGAATTTCAATTTCTATTTAAATCTATGATAGCTTAGGGTTAAGGAGATCAATAATTTCTAGGTGGCTAGTGCTCTCAAGGTCTAGTTTCAATGTAACATTAAAGTTGGAAATGTAGAGGTGTGATGTATTACACCTTGGGTTTCAAGTTGGAGATTGTTACAATAGGAAGACCAATGGTTAGAGGACCTTTCCCATTCTTGTCTCTTCATTCATGTTTGCATATGTGTGTATAACTAGATATGGGTAGATCATGAATGCATTCTATTGGTTAAAGGTTAATATGACATTTCCCCACTTTGAGAGTGGAAGTAGACAAATTTTCCAAACCAAAATATATCATTTCTTATGTGTTTTGTCTAATGTTTCTTTCAAAGTCTTAAATATATTTATTTCTTAATTAAAAACATCATTTCTTCAATGGTGAAAGATATAGAAAATCTGGTGAATCAGGATGGGATGAGCACCCTTGCTAGCACAAAACAAAATTAATACAATGCTAATGAAAAATAATTTTGAAGAGGAGGAACCAAGAGAAGCCATTAGGTTGGTAGATTATGAGGAGTAGATTGACCATGATGTGTATATCTCTCCTACTGATGTAGAACATAAGGGTACAAGTGTTATTCTATGAAAAGGGATAAATCTTTCTCAAAAGAGAAATAAATAAGGTAGGAAGTAATTCCAATGTCAGATATTGTAGATGAGGATGACCTCAATGTTAAACTAACCAAGGATGAGATTAGAGACCTGGCTATTGATCCTCTCCATGGTGTCTTGGAAACTGCTAAAGCTATCTCCCTATATTCTCTTAGGTTAGATAAATAGACTTTTCACTCCATCAAGATGTTGAAACTATAATTCAAGGCTCTTGAGGGAAGAATTGAGGAGATGTAGAACAATAAGGTTAGGAAAAGACAGAAGGATATTTCCATTGAACAACAAGGGAAACACGAGATTATAGATGAATTGAAGATGAAGATAGATAAAATGGAAAAGGTTAATGTAATTTAGTTTAGTGTTTAAACAGAGTGTGAGCCATTCACTCCATGAAAAGGAGGTGAAGTTGGTGCTTGACCTGGAGGAGGTTGAAAAGGATGAAGTTGAGGCTAGTCCTAGTAAAAAAACTCACTCAACACTAAGAAGAAATAGAAGAAGGAGACCCATATTGACCACCAAGACATCAAACATGTCATATAGAAGATAAAAGGTACTGAGCAAGAACTAAAAGAAAAGGTGGAATCTCTAGCCTACCTTGTTCCTCATCTTGTTTTCTCTTTTTGGCTTCATTTGTTCTTTTTAGGCTATTAGCTTTTTTCTTTAGTTGCTGGGTTTGGTGTCAAGTTAAGCTAGTTTTTTTAGAAATGGTAATACATGTATCTATTGTTTCTTAACATTTTTTATTTTTTTGTAAAAAATTTGGAGTTTTAGGTCCTCTATAAAAAAACTTTTTTTTATCCTTAATAAAAAAATATTATCCAATGTTATTATTAATAAAACACTATAAAGCCACTAGGAATAAGGAGTACATGTGGAACACCTTGTTAAGTGGAGACACAAAATAGACTAAGAAGCCACATGGATTGTTGTAGTAGACTTCAAAAAGTTGGGAATCAACTCAGACCTATTGTCCACGGGAGTGACATAGATTTTTCTCTATGGCAGAGTATGGTGTAGGGGCACCTAGGTGCCCTAGGTAGTGGTTATATCCACATGAATAGTTGAATAAAGGGACTAATTTAGTCCTAGGAATGTAAGTGTTAGGTTTGACAAGCCCAAATAGGTCAAAGTTGCTCTTAGTTCCATATTAGGTCAAACTAGGTGTTTTGGGGCCTAGAAGGGTATAATGGTCAAACATAGGTTTTGGTGGTCATTTTTTGATGGATTAAGTCTTATTTGGACATTATAAAAAAATTTATGGCCTTTGGAGAAACTTTGAGGATCTATCTCAACAAGATGCAAAAGTTGCTTAATTGTTGTCAATGACAACATTGACAACTTTTCTCACATTTTGTGGAATTTTTAAAAAAATAGTAGATAAATATATAAAAAAATTAGGAGTGCTCATGATAAGCCTATATGAGTCCATTCCCAACCTGGTCAAGGGGTTGGAGAAGTCTTCATTGGACTATACAGACTAAGCTGCAAGTTCTTAGTAATAGTTTTATGCTTTTGACCTTTTTTGGCATGTACATGGATTAGATTTTCATATTTTTAGATTGGAAGTGCTAAGTAGGTTGATTTTAGATTCTTTAAACTTATTTTTCCATTTCATAAGATTTTGAGTGTTTGGTTGAATTATTTTGTTTTCCACTAGCTTGCTATCTTGAATCAGGTTGTTTGCAAGAATGGTGTCATAGGGCAACTTCCCATCATATATTATATATGACCTTTTGGGATTTGGAACATGACTCCATGTACATATTGTATAGTGAATATGGGGCCTTGGAATGCTAAGGAGCTAATTTTGAGGTGATGCCTTAAGAAAGTCCTAATAACTTGGTTAGGGATCAAAGTGCAGAGAAAGTGTATTTGGAGAGGTTGAACATTTGTGACACTTAAACTAGAGCTTTGAATATGTTAGAATATGTTGTGGTGTAACCCTAATCCTAGTGGGAAGCATTAACAGAAGCCCTAAGGAAGGAAAAACCATCTTTGCATCAGACTTCCTACCAAACCTTTAAAACCCTTATTTTAAGGATAAAATTATGCCTATACTATACAAACAAATTGAGAACCTTAGATCCCCAAAATCCTTAAGTTCTTTGAAAGGGGTGCCTAGATTATTAGTTTGTTCTAACTTTTGTTAAGGGTTTTTGCAAGGTATTTGGGCTTTACCTCAATTGGGGGGCTAATTGCTTATATCCCTGTTACAAGCATTTGGATACATTCTAGCTTGGTTGTTGGGTTCCAAGTATGATTGTGATTAGGGACATTGAAGGATGTCTAAATACATTCCGAGATGACTTTTCATCCATTTGGAAGGTCAAATGAACATTTGGGGTTACTTGTGATGGTAGTGAGTTAGCAAACAAGTTTGTTCTACCTAGTTGATGTACACTAATTGAATGCTTTAGGATCTCTTGCATAGAGTCCTAAGGAGTATAGGGTGACCAGAAGCCCTACTTGGTCAAGTGGATGACCTAAGGAAACCCTACAAGATCTTGTGAGAATAGAAAGATTGGTTGTTACATCACAATGTTACCAACAGGCTATCAAGATTGCCAGCTCAGATACCACTATCATATTCCTGAAGGCTATTGAAACCCTAAAAAATCAAGATGTTAAAATAAACTACCCTACCTACACATTGTGTGAGTGTATGCTAAAATTGGGAGGTATTATGGTGTTTTAATATTAGTTATATAGTGAGAGGATGTCAAAGGTATACAATGATTACTTAGAAGGTGTAGGGAGTAAGGGTAGAAAGAATGTATGATGGTGGGAAGGTATTGTATGATGGAGATAATGATGTGCTACAACTATCATAGGGAGAGAGGAAATAATAGTTTGATTAGGAGGTCAACAGGGGTATCGTATAACAAGATGGAGAGAGGGGTGAGATGTACATGGTATAAAGAAGAGAGAAAATATATACACAGTGAGAGTGTGATTGCAAGTCATAGAATAGCACCCACAAGGAGGGAAATGTATCTTCACCATATAGAAACAAACATTGTATGCTTCTAGCAAGGTCAAATTTAGAGTAAACTGAGATAATGATATAAATAAGGTATTCTTCAAACACATGAATATATGCCAACACAAGTATTTGTAAATCATTCAAGTAATATATTTTTGTAGAAAAATATTACACTCCAAATGTATTAGATCTAAAGAAAGGTATTAAAATGGATGGAATAGGGTTAGGGTTGATACCCACCAAAACCAAGAGCCAAGTAGGGAAGATCTCTCGCTTCCAAAATGGTGAACAACATAAATTTCCAACAGGAATTCACATATAATAAAATTATCCAAATTATATGCCTAAAACCACCTACAAGATGACCATATAAAAGGCTTCAAGGAAGCTTCCTAAAGGATTACAAAAACATCAATAGGCTGAAAATCTACAAAAAAATAAATTAAAGAGTTGTCTCGAGAGATATTGATTGTTGGCCACATACCAAAAATTATTGCTTAATAATATTTGGGACATCACATAAACAAATTATTGGTAAGATGACACAAAATAGAAAAATTTTCTTTGGAATTTGATTCGTATTTGGTCTTCTCAGTAAGATCTGTAGGAATAGTATAAGGGATGTTTTATTTATTGATTATAGTTTCCCACAAGTTAACATCAATAGAATTTAGGAAAGTTTCCATCATAACTTTCTAGAATATATAATTAGTTCCATCAAATAAAGGATCTCTTGTAAGATAAGAACTTTATTCTTAAGCTATGATAACACTTCCAAGATTCTAGAATCAATCCCTAGGAGAGACCTATACGAGATCCTATTCTCACACAAATAAGACAAATGACCTTTTGACCAAGTATGATTAATGAACTACCTTCCCATATGAAAATAACTTTTGTGAATATTTATGCTTTAACCAACACAATTAATGGATTCAAATGCTTTAGTTTTACAAACACAGACTATATCAAGATGGAACAATGAAATATAAATATCTTAATGAAGGAAGACTTAAATGTATCACAACTTTGACATATGTATTTTCCAAGTGGGGAACCCTAAAAATCAATTTAGTTTCATAATAGGGAATAAAAACCATTCTAATCATATATCTTTATTGATTCATAGACTAAAAAATTATTAAAATTTATTTAGAAACACCAACTGCAAGGAGTACCAACCCCTATCTCATGAAGTAATTGAAATAATATAGAATTCTAGTGAACTCATAAGTGCATTAACAAATTGCATTCATAAGACCTTAAAAAATTTACAACAATATTATATTCAATAAAATCAGTCAAATATAATATTTAATGTAGATACATAGAAACACACTTTGGTTTTCATGTGATAGGGTTTTCACAAATTCTTCTTTTATCTTTTCTACAAAAACTTATTGTGTTAACCCTCTTAAAAATTCAAAATCTAAAATTTCTATCATAAAAAAGAATCCTATTTTGAACCTATAACATATCTCAACGACTTTCTTTCACAACCAATTAACCAACCTTGATTAGGGTTAATATAAAATTACTATTGAACACATCTTATTATTCCATGCTTTAATTGAAATCTATGTTGTGGTTTAACTAGAACTAATACTCATTTTGAGTAAAAAGAAGAATGAAATTCAAACCAAATCTTTCAAAGTATCATGTTGAGACAAACACTCTATTTTAACTAAAATAGTTTAATACTTGCATGCTTGTGATTTAAGAATGATAACAAAACCACTTCCTTTTCTTTTAAACCAAATCTTCAACCTTTCTCCAAACATAAATTGCTAATCATTTCAAAAAAGATACTTCAAACCTTAATTCATTAGTAGAAAATTAATTAATATTACTGATGTGGTGAAAAAATAATGAACTTGAATAATTCACAAGACATTTACCAAATTGTTTGAATCACAATATAATTTGCATTCATGTTGAGGCTAGATGTATATAACTCAAATCTAGAATGAGCCATTCTTTGGATATGTCAAGAGCTAAGGAAAGAATGTTCATGGTCGTTTCTCAAACCTTAGGATTTTGGGGATAAAATTTGATTTGTTCCTGATTTTTGCATTTGCAAAATGCTTCAAATTAATTGAATTTCTCTTTAAATCCACTCATCAAATCTAGAGTCCAAGTGGTAGAACAATGACCACAATATGACTTAAAGTCATTTTTTAATATATTAAGCATCTACCAATATAATTTTTCCATCGTAAGTAACACTTATTTCACTAAGGTAAATACCATATTAAAAATAACCACCTTTATACTATTAAGCAAAATCAATGACCCAAAAAAGAAGAAGTTGAGCTCATGCTAGCTCACATCCCGATGGGCCCATGTAATCGTTGCCATCAAGGAGAAATAAATAGGAAGCCAACAATGCTATGACATTTAAGAGGTAGAATTTTTAGGAAGCCAACAATGCTATTAGGAGACTTTTCTTGATGAATGGACCTTTTCCATTAATTATAATTTAATGATACATATTCACAAAAAAGGGTCTAGGGGATACAAGATAGCCATGCGAGTTCAAACGACACATGGTCAGATTAACAACTATTCATCAAAAAAACATATAAGCAAAAAGAAGAAAGCCTTCAGGCTACAATAGTAGTGCCAACCGAAGGTGGGTCTTTATCATCATAACCCTAGAAGTCTTTGGGGATGGAAGTTGGCTCAAGGGGAGCCCAACCATCATTAGCAATAACATCAACATCTTTATCTCCCTCCACCCTAGGTAGAGAAATGACTAAGTCCAGTTAAGGGAAAGTCCATTTAGGGTCTCATTGCACAAATGACCAACCTACATAAAGGGCATCAGGAGGATCCACCAGGGACCAACCTAAGTCCAACCTTTGTGGAGATGAGGCCGAGCAGCGACAACTGACAAAACCACCACTAGGAGAACAATAATGAGGCTGTGATCGGGGAGTGTGCAAGTGGCATGTAGATCTACTATGTCTCATCAATTACCACAAGGAGGAGTTTAGTCACTAGATAAAGCATCCATAGGCACATGGGAAACCATGCAAGGCACATTTACCTAATGAGCTAATAACTCCTACAGGTGAGCCACCTCCATTTTGACTTTGTTAGTTTGTACTTGAATCTGCATCATGAAATTATTACAAATACATGCTTTAGAGTATAGAGCAACATGTGTATCAAGAAACTTATGAGAGAATAAAACAAAATTATGGCCCTTCCAAATAGTAAACAAAATCTCCACTCTAAAAGCATGCCAAATCTAGGCATTTCTAAAAGGAAGCCTAGGTGGATCTCCAAGCACAACCATATGCCAAGTGAGATCTTCTAGATGGAAAGGCTTGAAAAGTCATGGATCCAGAGCCAATAGTTATAGGCTCTCCTGTAGAACCAAAAAATGTGCAGGAAGCTTTAACTAACCACGAAAGGGGCATCTAGGATCTGGGACTCCTAGATGTCAGAGTAGAGGGCCTAAACCTTGGAAGAGGAGGTAAAGTGAAAAATCTTTGGCTTTATAATGGTAGAAAATCTAAGACTTTAAGTCTTATCAAAAGAATGCAAATGCCAACATTAATTGAAAGTATCAACCATTAGAAGATGTGGCACCAGCCACCAACAACCTATCTTGGGCTTATAACTAGTCATAGGAGTGGCAAGATACCACTAGCAATCTTCCACCATGGGCAAGATGAGTAAATACAAAGCCTGTGTAACAAATTGGGAGGCACCGCAGAAACTAGAAGATCAACTGTCTGTCGATCTGCACAAATAGGCTTGAAATGCACCTATAGATCCTCCCATGAGCAAAGGCTCATAGGAATCCTGGAAAATAAATCCATGGGAGTTTAGATACCCCTTCAAAATAAGTTCAGAGCACTGGCTCCTTGAATCTTAGCTAAAGGAACACCATAAGAAGAAAACAAAGATCACCAAAGGTTTTGTTGGTTCATTGAGAGTGTAACTCACTTAGAAGTTTCTCATTTAATATAGTTATTGATGGTAATAACTGTTATTAATTGAAAAGGTTCCAAGTGAATTTTCACTTAAAAGTACTTTTTTCTTTTCCTCTAGGTTTGCTATTCAATGGCATAAAACCCTTTGTTATAGATAATCGTTCTTTTTAAGTTTTTGACCATTCCCTTTTCTTTTCAAGTCTCCCCCGTGGAGTTGTAGAATGTTGTCCTCATGTGGATTGATAAGAAGCCAAAATATTGGATCACTAAGCCACTCTCCCTTACGAGAAAGTTTCAAATTTGTTCTAAAGTGCTTGTTGCTACACATTTGTACTACTCTTCTTGCTAGGCCCCTTCCAAAGCTTCATACCTCAAGTTTGAGCATTTCCTCTAGACTTTCTCTGGGCCTTTGACGTTATTCATCATGGCTTTCATAGAGTGGCTTGGGATTATTGTTGATTTCCCAATGACTTTGGTGGGCTTGAGCTTCTCTCCACTCACAAGTAGGGGATTGTGTAAAGTGGGTCATTCGGGCCCTCAATAGAGATTAGGCTTGGAAATTTTGTTAGAGCACTACATTTCTTTAGGCTATTAAGAGACTTGATTACTAATTAGTTCTTGGTTCCTTTCTAGGTTGTCTGAGTCCTGTACCTTATGTAAGAACTCAGATCAATATAAGTCATATAAATGTTTCATATCAATATTATTAATGCTAGTCTCAATGTCAATATAGTGATATTGCAAGTGAGAGGCAATTTCTAGTAAAAATCAATCTTGATCTAATATATATAAAATCATTAGTTTAGTTGAGGTTAGATAATGATAATCTACTATAAATTTTAGTAAGATAAAAATAACTATTGATTATATTATTCATTCAATTTGATCATCTTATATAATACTTATAAACTAGGGTTTGATATTGTTTGACTAATTAATGTTGATGTGTTAATAACCATTTGATTTTTTTCTATTAAGATACTATAGATTACAAATTAAAGGATACATTTTAAGATTAAGATTTCATGATATATATATATATATATATATATATATATATATATATATATATATATATATATATATATATATATATATATATATATATAACATTCAATATTTTTTACATAAATTTAACTATTTGTAAGTGCAAACTCAATTGGAAGTTTCTCATTTATTGATAGTTATTACCATGTCAAATCTAACTTTAAGAGTATAACTCAGGTTGAAGGATGGTTAAGTGATTCCTGAAAAAGTATTTATTACATTGTTATCGAGCTAACTATTGTAAAGGATGGTACTTTTATTTATAATTGATCCTAGTATTACTACTATAATAATTACCTTAATATAATGTTATCACTTGCTCTTAGTTCATGATTATTATTTTTTATTTCAACCAATCAAATATTTTTTTTATTTTTCATTTTACTAATGTTTAAATGTGAAAATTTTAAGTTCTAAAATCATTAAAACTATTTTACATTTATTCGATTAGTTGATATACATGAGGTCTTATAGGAGAGATTTAAAAGAAGCACTACACATTATTGTATAGAAATATTTTAGGATGCACATATATATAAACATATAAATTATTTTAAATAATTTTTCAATTTAAATAAAAGATTTATTTACTAAAATACAATTAAGTTATAATAGAAACTAATGTGTTTGAAAAGGAGTTGAGATATATAATTTGTATGAATTCAACTTATTATAACTACATGCTTAGAAGAATAGAAATTTTAAAATACTAATTTTATCCACTTAACATTTATAAAAGACTTACCAACTTTAAGTGATATTTTAGATTTAAGGTTGTAAGGTGTTAACATTTCAATGTTATGATTTCATAAGATTGTAATGGTAACAAATGTAAATCTTTCAATTTTTTTTGTAAAAATTGATAAATAATTTTATTTTTATTAATATTATTTATAAATTATTTTCATTTTTAGTTTATTATTATTATTATTATTGACAATGTGAGGTTTGACCATGCTAATTCACTGTTGTACTATGGGTGGCTTAAGAAATTTGATTCTATAAAAAAAATTCCTTGCTTTTAATATTTAATATTTTTGAACAAGACTATTAAATTGAAGGACACCATGTAAACTTCTATGTCTTTGTATATTAAACTACAACTTTTTGACACATTAGTAGATATCAAGAAAACTACAATCTTCTCTACCTAATTTACTTCCATGTGAAGTTTCAAACCTACACCTAGAAATCTCAATATTTTAATCTAATTTGTTTTTGCACATAGAATTTACCATATTCAAAATTTTAGAATAACTCAATTTATGTACTTGATACTTCCAACACATTTTAAAACTAAAATTAAATTATAATTCAAAAAATTATAATCAAAATAGTGAAAATGAAAGGAATACTTTTACTTACTATTTTCTATGCAATTATTTTTGTTTCTAAACTCATGAACTTTTATCGCAAATACAAGTCACTCATTTTTAAACACTTTTGACAATAACAATAATATTAAATTTTGGATAACTAGTGGAATGATAATATTAAAAAAAAAAATGTTTAAGAAGGTAATTGTTGATATAACAGATAAATAGAACGTTATATATACACAGCCAATCCCAACTCACTAGTGAGCCAATCAGCATGTAAGGGAGGCACTTTTTATTTCTGCAAATATGAAGGGGCTGATGGCATATAGAATGTAAGTACATTTTAGATGAGATCAAGTTATAACATAGTATTATTTTCTTTTTTTCTTATAGAAAGACGGCTTAAGTCGCCCTTACTTTCATTTCTTCTAAATTAAAATATTTTGGTTGCAATAAATCTGATGTGGTTGTAGCTCTCATGTCTTCAAAATTAAAATATATTTTGCTGAAATAAATCTGATATGGCTGTAGCTTTCGTGCCATCTAAATTGAAATATTTTTGCTACAATAAATCTAATATGGCTGGAGCATTGACGCCTTCTAAAATAAAAGATTTTTGATAAATCTGATATGGCTGCAGCTTTCGTGCCATCTAAATTAAAATATTTTTTCTGCAATAAATCTGATATGGCTGTAGCATTGACGCCTTCTAAAATTAAAAGATTTTTGATAAATCTGATATGGCTGTAGCTTTCATGCCATCTAAATTAAAATATTTTTGCTGCGATAAATCTGATATGACTGTAGCATTCAGGCCTTCTAAAATTAAAAGATTCTTCCTGTAATAAATCTGATGTGACTGGAAAAATAAAATAAAATAAATAATTCAACTTGGTTCTAGTTGTTTGTCTTCCACCATATGTAAGGTTTATTTGGCTGTGGGAATATAAATATGGGAATAGGAATACTTATTCTTGAATAGAAGATGAGGTTCCTCCCAATTTGTTGCACAAGTTGGGAATTCACTCATCGCACCCATGGTGGAAAGATTGGAAGTGGTACCCTGCCACTCCAATGACCAGTTATAAGCCTAGGCTAGGGTATTGGTGACAGGTGCTCCATCTTCCAATGGTTGACACACTCAACTAGTCATAGAATTTGCATTCTTCGCATCAGACTTGGGGTCTTAGATTTGCCACTGTCTTGCCTACCATCACAAAGCCAAAGATTGCTCACTTTGCCTAGTGTCTCATCTTCTAGGGTTTTCAGATCCTAGACGCCCTTTTTGTGGCTAGCCTGAAAGCTTTTTGCATAACTTTTGGTTTTGTAGAAGAGCTTAGAATTACTGGCTTTGGATTTACAATTTTTTTAGGCATTTTCATCTAGAGGCCTTCACTTGGTATATGGTAGTTCTAGGTGATGCTCCTAGACTTCCTTTTAGACATGCCCAGATATGGCATGCTTTTAGAATGGATATATTATTTGCAATATGAAAAGATCATAATGCTATATTATTCTCTCACAACTTTCTTGGTACTTATGTTGCAATGTACTCTGAAGCACATGTATGTAATAATGTCATGTTGTAAATTCAAATACAAACTAACAAGGTCACATTGGAAGTGGGGAAATGCCCCTTGTACGGTTGCCCTAGTACGTCTGGATACATTTTTTGATGATCGCACTCCTCCCCGTGCTGACTAGTGAGGCCGAAGTAGTTTTGCTCACTACTCACAGATCCCCAGGTTGTGGCCTCGTCGTCACTCTCCTAGTGGTGGATTTCAGGGCCATCAATGCTCAGCCTTACCTCCTTGGAGGTTAGGCTTGGGTTGGTCCTTGGTGGCTCCCCCTACTACTGCTAATGTTGGTTGGCCATTTGCTTATCATGACCCCAAGTGAGCTTTCCCCCAACTGGATGTTACCATTTCTCCCCCTAGAGCAGAGGAAGAAAAAAAAAGATGATAAAGATACTATTGCTATTAACGGTTGGACTCCTCCTGAGCAACCACTAACCCCATGGATTTCTGGGGTTTTGATGATAAAGACCCTCCTTTGGTTGGTACTACTCTTGCAACCTAAAGTTTCTTGTTTTTTTCTTATATATGTATTTTGATGAATAGTTAATTTCTGGCATTGGGCCATTTGAACTCATAGGGTGATCTTATACCCCTTGGCCCCTTTTTTGTGAATATGTATCTTTAATATTTTAGTTAATGAGAAAGGTCTATTCATCAAAAACATGGCAATTGACATGAGGTTGGATTGCATTCATATGCATTACCAAAATCATCACCAAGAATCAATACATTTTTCTAGTTCATATTAGTTACAATTGGGTTTGGTGATTATTTTTAAAATAGGGATTTCATACTATTGATGGCATTACAAATATTTTTTGCATTGTAGTGTAGTTGCAATTTTCTAGCTTCTAGTGTTGTTGAGGATGCATACACAAATAGAAGTTGTGATGCCAACTAAAGACTTAGAGTGGATGGGAAGGAAGGGCTAATGATAGAAACTTTGGAAGTTGAAGAGGGAAGGAAAAAAGCACTAGATGGGGTCAGATGATAGACAAATAAAAGATACAATTCATTCCCATGGATTATAATCTTGATCTACTAAAGAAAATGCTAGGGATGAAGCAAGCAAGAATATATGTTTAGGAGTATAATGAGGAGTTCTATCTAGCTCTCATCAGAATTCGCCATGTAGAATATGATAAGGAGAAAGTCACCTATTATCTTAATGGGTTAAGAGCAACTATTTAGGAGGAGATGACTTTGGTTTGAATGACTAGCATTGAGGAGGCATACCCATTTTTCTTAAGAACTAAGGAGAAGTTGAGCAAAAGGTTTGATAACAAGAATAGTAGTAGAGGTCCCAGTGAAAGACCTAGAAGACAATTTTATTGAGGCCCAAATGATGATCAAAAGAACAAGCGAGAGGCAAGTAGTAGTAGTTAGAACTAGAGGGGAAATAATTTTCATTTTTTCCATGATGAGAATAACAAAGATTAGAGAGGAAGGAGGTAAGGATATGGAAGAGAAGGTTGTCTTCAAAAATGTTTCACTCTAGAAAAGAAGGGCATACAGTATTTGAATATTCCTAGCACCAAGGAAGGATAGATTAGAGAACAAAAGACTGGGACAAAGTTCCAAATATTGATAAAGATGCCAAATCATCCCACTCTAAAGATGCTAAAAGAGGAGAAGTTCTAGTTAATAGGAGAGTCTTGCTGAGTGGAGGGAATAAACCTCATCAAAGGAGGAATTTGTTTTACACAACGTATAAATGTGAGGACAAGTGTTGTGATGTGATCATTGATAGAGGAAGCACTAACAATTTGGTGATAGAAAAGTTGGTCACAAAGTTAAATCTCAAGAGGTAGAAAAATTTGCATCCATATTGTATTTCCTTAATACTACATTTGGACCTATTTTATGATGATAGGAAGCCGTAATTGTGATGTCTACTCATTGCCCTAGTGATAAAACCACAAATTGGCTCCCATTACACTACCATCAAATGTTTTCTATCACAAATTATGGTAGTGAGGGCATTCATCATAATTGTGACAGGAGATAGAGTCATAACTTGCAAGAAGGTAGGGACAAGAGTTCATATTCATGATGTTACAATTATGACAGTAGTTTGTTTTAATTATGACAGTTAAACTTTGACTTTAACATTGCAATTGCTATGTATTTATGACAAACGGTTATCCATCAGGACTTGGCATTGTAATTGTTGAATTATTAATTTTTTAAATTTTTGTGTGATTTTTTGGGCTGCCAAAGATGACCCTTGTGAAATAGTGAATTTCACTATTTTGAAAAGACAAGAAAGTAAGCCTTATGAAGTAATGAAATTTTCTATTTAGAAAGGAAAGAAAGTAAGTGTTCTGAAATTTTAAAAAAAATCTATTGCAAAAGGTTGGCTTACTTGCCTTTTTGAAATAGAAAAAATGGATAACACAAAATGTTAACTACAACTTTAGTATGTTAACCTACTACTGTTTATATCACCTAGAGCCCATGTAAGAAATAGGAGCTCTAAGTATGAAAACAAGACATTTAATGTAGAATATGAAAAGTCAGTCACCCCATTCCAAAGTTTGATGACTGAAGAGTACACACCAAATCAATAAGTACAATATGAGAATTTAAGGTAGAATATAATCAAACAATAATCTTTGTCCAAACCTCATGGTTAAGGAATAAATACCAAATCAATAGATAGAATATGAGCATTTAATAATGGAGATGATTAAGTGAATAATATGAGTTGAAACTAACAATGGGCATGACCTTTATGGAGAAGGAGTACATGAGTAAAACTACAAAGTTGTGTCACCTTTCAGGCTAACTTATCAGAATGAATGAATTTGAGCATTTCTATCTAAAAATCAATTTTGTTCAAACATATGATCGAGATAAATTCATTCTAGCTTAATTAAATATGGTCTTAAACTTTTGTAATTGGAATGTCTATTAAATGCATATTTTATACTAGTTTGCATCCAATTACTAAAGATATAAAATTATTTCAGAAAAGTGGCATTTCAATAACTCTTACTATTTTTTATGATATTTTTTTAATGACACATAAACACCAGTTTATAGATCTCAGAGTCAAGAATATTCTCATATAGAGTTTATATTTTTTTAATTAGATATAGTATATTATAATTAAAAAATTCTACAAGCACATAATTTAACACTAAAAAAGATGTCAATTTTGAGACAAAAAAATATATTAAATAATATCAATTTTTAAAAAAAATTATATGAAATTCTATAGGAGAGAGTCCTCTTCTAGAATGTGTAATATTTCTCCTAGTTAGAATATATTTGTTTTGAAAAACATGTTAGGGGATGAAAACTATCAATTTTGGGTGAGTTGAAATTTAAATCATTATAGAAGAGAAAATATAGGTCTAAAACCTATTTTTATTTTTCATTGTTCTAGATATTAATGTTATCTATGACATAGCCTAAGATCAAAGGGAAATAGGTTTATTTCCATATATTTTTGTGGCAGGAACTAGACCACTAATTTTCAATATTTTTTAGCTGCTAAAATATTATCTATGAAAATTAGGAAAATATATCAATTTTTATTCCAAATAATTATTAAAAATTATGATCCTAAACTTAATCCATTTCTACACTTTTTATTAGTTTACTTCATTTTTAAATTCAAAATAATAATACTAATTTTATGTCATTGAAGGTGAAGAGTTATAGTTTTGTTAGTCTTTTCCTTTAGAAAAGAGTGACATAGGTTTGTGCTTTTACCCACTATATACCAAACTAATAAAAATAGTATGAGCATTTAAGTCAAGAAAATATAGTGTGGAGTTGTAAGCACCAACATACAAGAAGAATATAGAGCATAAGTAAATAAATCTTTCTAGTTTTGATGTTTAAGATGAATACAAACCATAAGGAAGTACAAAACTAATGCAGGTAGGCTATAAAAATCACAAATGAATCCTCTCAGTCTTAAGATGCATAGTTTTAATGCTTAATAACTTTGCAATATTACAAAAATAATTGATAGCAGAATAATGATTATGTTACTAGACAAAGGGAAAAGTGAAGAGACTTACAATTTATTCTTCATTGTGACTATGGATAGCCATTGGAAATATTTCTAAGTTATCTGTCTTGCTGCCTTTCTCATTTATCCTATAGGGGAAATAACAGTACTATGAAAAAATGAAGCAGTGAAAATGCAAAAATTAAGCGTAAAGAGAAATAGGGCATAGAAAATAAAACAAAACTTGTGAAGAGGGTGTCTAGATTTTTCCATTGTTCAAAACTTCATTACTAGACCACCTCTTAGGGTGTATGACAAGGCCCAACACAAAGTTTGTCAATATTTTCACAAGGTTCATACACCTGTATATCATAGGAAGCATCAAATCATTGTAAAAGGTATTGTTTGAGATTTTACAAGAGAGAATGATATCTACAATAGAAGACAAAGTTACACAAAATTGATTACTTGCTAAAATACATGCAACATCTTTAGAAGAGTTTGATGTTTAATACTTATTTAAATCATAATTTCAAATAAATTACACATTATTGCAGCCTTATGAGCTCATAAATACAAAGAAAAATATGTTGTATAGCAATGCTACAGGAATATCTTTTAAACTTGCCTCTGATAAGAAAAATATGCCTGGTAATGTAAAGATTATAGATTTTTGGTGTTCAATTTTGGTATAAAAACTTCAGACTCACCCATGAAGACCTTAGATGCCCTAAATGGGCTTTAAAATGGGGTTGACTGGAGCTTGCACAAGCTAGGCCTTGTATGGCAATAGCCAAGGATTCTGAAAAGTGATTATAATAGCAAATTAGAGCAATGGTTCAAAAATTATGGCCTTCCAAAGTTAGGGTGATGAAAATTTCCATAATAAGTGTCAAACGTGTATTGGGCCAACTCTATATGTAATTTAAGAGTTAGTCAGTTTCAAGGGTTAGGATTTGATATCTAGAAACCTCCTAGAAGTATAATAGTGCCTATTTAAGGAATGCCCATATATTGACTAGGACAACTCTAGGTGATAGTTCACAACTTTGTACTGCAAATTATTGTAAGGAAGGTGCCCATGTGGGTTTGCATATTGTATTTCAAAACTCTAAAATTCTGCATTTGTGGCAATAATAAGAAGCACATATTTTGTTCTCATATTTTTTTGTTATTTCCATATTTTTGTTATGTGTCTGTGGTATCAAGGGGAGCACCCTTCATTATAATTATTATGTAATTTGAATGCAATCTATAAAATTAGCTAGCTAGTCTTTAGGAAAGTTTTGTTAGGAATAATGTATTTATTTATTTTAAATACATCAATAAAATATAAACTTTATTATTCTATAACAAATATAAGTTAAAATAATAGTTGTATTGATTTGTGCAATTAAAAATAGTCTTCAAGTGTAATGTAAGTTATAAAAATTTCAATGTATTTGATAAAGTTGATACTTTAGTCTTGGTGATCTTTGGATGTTATAGAATATAAGTGTGGTTATAGTAATTATGATGAAAATGTAGTTTGTAAGTTATGAAAAAAATAAATATGGTCGATTGTCTTGTTGAAAATTTACATCCTTATTTGTGTTGTGAGAGGTAGTCGAGACCTTAAGGGCTCCTCCTAGTTATTATTTTGAGTTTATGTTTCATCTCTATATTATATGTAATGCTCTCTCTCTCTCTCTCTCTCTCTCTCTCTCTCTCTCAGGTAAAATTTAAGAAACCCCCTCTAGAAAAAGATGTAAATTATTGGCGAATCTTTCATTATTTTAAAAAATCAAATTATTTTTATTAGTGAATCTATCAATTTTTTTATTTTAAATATTATTTACATTGGTGATTATTTTGGAATCATAAGTTTTGAGTAGAAAATATTGGTGAATTTCAATAATAATAGGAAGTTTGTTGATTGTCATGAAATATTACAAATCAAAATTGAACATGTTTTATCTCATGGAAATTACGAGAATAATTACATTATATTTTAAATCTATAGTGAAAACTAAATATTGATAATATATCCCTATAGTAACTAATATTTATGATAATTATTGGTGAATTAATTTTAATTTCTTTGATAATATATAATATTTTTGTGAAATAGATCTAATCATGTATCGAATATTGTAGTAGATCTCTGAGTTTAATTTTTTTAATAAAATAAATTATTGAGTATTTTAAATATTTTAGAACTAGATTTATTAAAAATGTGGCGATTTAGGTTGTATTAAATCTTAAATTATCAGCAAAAACTCTAAAATTTGTAAAATTATGAATATTCACCACTAAATTCTCTCTCTCTCTCTCTCTCTCTCTCACAATCTCATTTTGTGATGCATGTATTTTAGGAGCATTGATCAAGGGCTCTAGAAGATGAGTTTTCCTTATGTGCACTAGAGGCTACAAGTCTTTTAGGTTATATTTTGGTATACTTCCTCACATTAAATTTGAAATTTTGCACTGCAATTTCATTATGTTATGATATACAAATATTATTGGAGCTTAACCATGTTAGATGGGTTAACATGATATATAACAATGAGTTTCTTCATATGGATCCAAAAGAGGACTTCTACTTGTAATATGTTGCACCTAGAATTATGCCTATGTTTTGGAACCTAGAGAGTTGCTAAGTTATTTCCATAGTCATAATTTTATGTTGTGGATGATCTCCTTGTTATGAAGACATTATGGATCCTTTTGGTTGAATTATGTTTATGCTGAAAACATCATTTTAATGGTTTCTATAATAATGATAATTTTATATGGATCAATTTGAGATTATTTTTTACTCATTCTTTGTTAATTTGGAGCATACAAGGGTCTTGTTACATACATAGCGTGAATGGTGTCTCACAATGGGGGTGGAACCCAAAGTGGCTAATCTTGGAGTTTTTAATCAAGTGAAAATTTAATAAAATTTAATTGTGTTTTGGATCTCAAACTAAAATAATAATAATGCCTCACGCATGTCTAGAGTATGAATGCACTCTTCTACGACGATGGGTTGAGAAAGCATGGCCATCCATGGGGCATTGATCTAGCAATGGTTTAGTGAGTTTGTAATTTCGATATGATATCCATCTAGGCGCCAAGTCCAAAGAGGCTACAAGGTGGCACTAGTTTGGAATCATGATGGTGACACACTTCTTATGAGAGATATTGTAGGTTTCATTGATAAAGAGTGATTAGGTTAAATACATTTTTTTCCCTATAAAAGTTGTGAGAGTATATATTGAGTAGTTATATTTTATTTATTCAAGGTAATTGGGAAAGTGTTCACATTCAAAGTATTTTTTGAGTAAATTCTAGCAATATTAAATTGTTCTAAAGGTTTGGTAATATTAAAATTAGAATAGTAGAGGTGTCATGGTTCATGGTTGTGCTCAATGGACTTCAAGTTTGAGATTGTTGGGAATATGAAGCCCCACAATCAAATGACATTTCTCATTTTCATCTCTTCATTAATAGCTACATATGGATGTATAAAGAGATATGGGGAAACAATGAATGTATTGTATTGGTTAAAGGTTAATAAGACATTTTCTTACTTTGAGGGTAAAAGTAGAAATTTTTTGTAAAATCACTATAAATTTTTGGTTATGTGTTTTTTCTATTGTTTCTTTCAAAGTCTTAAATATATTACTTATCTTTATCTAGTGAATCAAAATTTACATAGAGATGAATATTACCCTATTTTCTTATTAAAATATAATTATAAATTGTATTATATAAGAATAAAATGTTGCTAATAGACAATTTTATGCCAAAAATGATTAAAATTCATACTATTACTTTACAAATATCATAATATTTTTTGCTAATATCATTTCAGAACACTTCACAAACTTTTTATTTTATTGCTCAGTTAAATAAATGATGTTTACACTAGGCAAAAGCCTAGAATGCATTGGTAAGTTGTGAGCCTCTGATGTGGGAGGTCTTGGGTTCAAATCTACCTTCACTTAACATATATTAATAATTAATTCCAAAAAATAATAATAACTAATCCAGGCTTCGGCTACTTACGAACTAATTTTCTTTTAAAAGATGATCTTTACACCATTTTAATTCTAATGCTATATGAATATGTTTTATAATTTTTAAAATAAACTAACTAAAACATTTTGAAAATATATATACTCTATCAATCTTCTCATACACATTATTTTAGGAAGGATCAAATTTTCTAGATGTAATATAAAGTATATAAATCAATGACTTTCTTTGTGTTAGAAAGATACATTTTCTGCTTGATGGTGAATATGTCATAATATCTACTCATTAAATATTGAATGGTTCTTGGAGGGGGATTCTTTAGATTTTTTGTAATTTGTGAGTGGCATTATGTCATTGATTTGTCCCAGATTTGGATACTCTTAGGCAGGGGTCCCATTAGTGGGGCTTGAGGTCTAATTTTTAGTGAATAAAGGTCCCATGAGAAATTTTTTGGGGGGCTACAGGATTATTTAGAATCTTTTCCCACAAAATAAGAGCCCCTTTTTTTAGCAATCTTAAATTGAGTAGGTGAAAAAAAGGTGGGCCTAGAAATAGCCCCACCAACTTAGGGAAAAATTATGTCACATGGTAAGTTGTGCTCGTTCTTTCCCACTAAAAACAAAGTTTTTACTTTAAAAAATATTTTTAATTTTTAAAATCTTCTCAACTTCCACAAATATAGTACCTAAATTTTTTAAACCATAATACATGGGACTACTCACCTTTAAACATTCCTAAAAAACTCTTAGTGACCACCCGCTCTATTTTGAAGGAAGCCCACCTCCATGGAATAAGAGGTGGTATTCACTAACTAACTTTGGATCAGAGTTCATACCATAGCTGACCTTTCTTTAACCTTGTTATAGAGGGTTAGGAAGATGTTCTAATCAATGTGGCCTAGTTCGGTGCATCAAATCTCTATACATTTGTGTTGAAATGAGGAATTCTTTAGTTCTCCTTGTTATTTGAAAGCCATCAGCTTTTGTGCCACCTATTCTTCCATAAAGGATGATGATGCCATTGTATTTGCAGAAAAGGGTAGAAATGTCAGTATTGTGATGTCAAAAATCTATAATGACACTTAGCAAGGACCCTAATAGATGAAAAACTAAGTAAATATAGTAAAATATTGATCATAAATATCTTAAGAGTTTGATTTGTGTTGTATCACACCTAGCGTAACTGCGTAGGTGCAAAAATATGCATCTAAAACTCTTATTCATCACAATGTGCATAACTATACACATGTGAATGTGTGTATTTTCTTTAAAAGGAGTCTGGTTTTGGTGTGCACAAGCACACCTTTATAGGGTGCACATATGTGCATGTGCTCACCTCCAAAAGGTGGGGTTTATACCTTAGACAAGGTTGAAGGTTTGAGAGAAGGCTAGTAGAGTGGTGCAAGAGTAGACCTTGGAGAAGTGTTAAGGTGTAGTGGTGAGAGGATAATCAAGAATAATTGAGGAAGAAAGATGGGAGGGTTATGTAGACTTGGGGGGTCTTAGTGAACACATCTGTAGGTGTGCACCTTTTTTAGAGAGAGAGAGAGGTGTGAGCATCTACGCATTTAGTGTACATTCAAACATGTGCATGTGTGCATATGTACAGTTTATGCACTTTGAATTTCAAAAACATGATTTTTTGCACCTCTTCAATACTCAAGACTTCTCAATCGACCCATGAGTTTTGATCTAGACCAAGAGGAGGTTCCTAAATGACAAAAGCATTTGATTGGGTGTCTCATAGAGGACTTTATACTAGGGGTCCAAATATTGTGACTCAAAATGAGGCATGCATTGTGAGACCACAACAAATAGCCCCAACCAAAGGCAAGAAATGACAAAGACATTTCATGAAATGAGGTGTGCATTGTGAGACCACAACAAGTAGCCCCAACCAAAGAGAAGAAATGACAAAGACATTTCTTCATCAACAGGCATTCTTCTAACATGTTTCAAGTGATGACTAGATTTTAAATTTTATAGGCAACTTTAAAGTCCTTTGGAAGCCAAAACTTTAGACTCTCAAGTTCATAGGCTCAGTGTGTTCTTATTATTTTGATTCCCTTTGATGTCTCAAAGTATCATCTATCATGAGTATCTAGAAACTTTGAAAAAGTCTTTTGCTTCATCGGTATAGACATTGGAAATTATTGTAAACTTGTTTATCCATCATCAAATCACCAAATGAGAGAATAAGTTTTGAGGGCTCTTGATGATTTATCAATTCATTTTCTTTGAGTCTTTGGTAATCTTCTTTAACTTACTTCATGGAGCTCGTGTTTTTCCACTTGATTCTTCCTTGAAGTCTTTTCTTTCATTTATAGTATAACAATTCCAAAGTGTATATCCCTAAATTTAATTACCTTTTATAATTTTTTGGAATCTTTATATGTAACACCTTTGTGATTATTTTTTCTACCCTAACCATATTTAGATTATCTGGCCAAGGTACTGGTGTTCTTTTCTAGATTGATACTTAGTTTGATAACTCCTGTGTTCCTCTTTCAATGATTTTTTTAGGAAGATCTCATGCCAAATAGTGATCTTTATAGGTGTCTAAAGAAACCCTTTATGTCACCTAGTAAGTTTTTAATTATCCCTTGCTACTGCCAAATTAGATTTGAAGACAACCTAGATGATCAATATTTTACATTTGCGAAGTGTTGAGAGCAATCAATCTGAGGTTCTAATTTTAAGCAAGAAGTCCTTTACAAATGCAAGTCACATCTATTTTTCAGTAGGTACAAGATTTTTTTTTTAATCTGAATGCCTTGGCAAAGAAATACCTCCTCCCTAAAATTGAACCTAAATCAGGTTGTCTTTATAAGAATTTGTCTAAGGGAAAAATTCACCCAGGAACGAAGAACTCAAACACAAGCACACAGTAGACCAGAGAGAGAGAGAGAGAGTATGATTAGAATAACAATGTATTCAATAATTCATTCATCATGAGAGTACACTAGGAGTGCCTGAATATAAAGGCCTCATGAGAGCTTCTAGAATGCATAGAAGTTAGAATCATGATATGTCATACAACCAAGCACATGTCTACTAGATATGGGTTATCCTCCATTAAGCATGAAAGTAAGTGCAGTGATGAGAGGATAAGCCTACAAGGGTGGGACATGCCAAATAGTTGTGTACACACCATGTGCTTAAATAGAGTTGTGTACTCCTGTGTTGTCTACATGACAACTAAAAAGGTGTGCAAACTCCTAAGTTTCTCACAAATAAATAATAATTAAATAATGCAAAATAATTAAATAATGCAATAAACCTAAGTAAAGTTAAGTAAGTGTAAATAGTAAAGTACATATCTACACCAACACCCCCCTTAAGTGAAACTTAGGGGAATGCCCTTAAGCTTACAAACTAGGATTAAGATGCACAATGGGTCTTGGCTACTAGGCCATGTTAGGTACCAATGTACATAATGAAGATGCAAATCTCCCATAAAGCGAGGAAAGAGGGAAAACCTCATGGGAAAAACCATTCCCCAAAAGAGAGATAAGTAAGGATGCATCGATCGATGGAGTACTCAAGACCCCCCCCATTATGACATACATCCAGTATATACATAAGAGAATGAGAGAAGGAAGAGAGACATAATAAGCTCCCCCTCAAAAGAAGAATGCCAATAGGTGAAAGCTGCTCTGATGAAGAAGTTGGTCCAGGAATGCAGAAAGGTGTTCCTCCCCTTAGGAAGAAACAATGGAAAAGGTACAATCTTGAAGATGTATGATGGCCCTAAAACCTACTCAAGTATCTTTGTACTGATGGTGAAGTTCACCCCTTCCAACTATGCTGAAAAAAATGAATGCAGATCTGGCAAGGATGTCTGTTGAACTTGTTCCACCGAACCATCTATCTCCTCTAATGACAAAGAGACCCCCACTAATTTTCATTCATAAGGATCCACAATCATGCCAACCTGTTCAGACTGATCATGTAGAGAATGGACATGATGGTCAAAGTGAGCCCTCACAACAACTATAGAAGAATCATCATCAATGAGAAGATGTAAGTCCTCAAGTCTATCTCCCAAGTCAACTAAAGCTGGAGTTGGAAGATGAGATGTACCATGCTCTGTTGGACCTTTCACTATTGCAATATAAGCACACAGAGTAGATTGATGTGACCTCTCACTATAACTATCGATAGAACCCCATGTGTGTGAACCTGATGAAGCACTATCATTGGTGTCACTATCAATTTCCATTGTGTATGATGTGTGGAGAGGAGTAGAGGATAAGCTCAGAGAACTTTCCTCAAAGTGAACATCCTTCTCCACAAAGATCTCATGAGTCTCTAGATCCATCAGTCTATAAGCCTTTGCATTTTCTTCATACTTGATGAAAGTACAAGGCCTAGGTGTCGGTGCCTTGC
Source organism: Cupressus sempervirens (assembly GCA_028749045.1). NCBI lineage: Eukaryota > Viridiplantae > Streptophyta > Pinopsida > Cupressales > Cupressaceae > Cupressus > Cupressus sempervirens. The sequence goes on along the minus strand of CM053785.1, from coordinate 262,069,405 downwards.
AACTCCTGGAGGAAAGGTTTGCCCATGCTGGACAACTGAAGACTCTAAGATGACTCACAACCGGTTTTCTTCCGCACCATGCCTCAAAAGGAGTCTTTCCATCTAAGGTTGGATGAGGAGACCTGTTAAGTATGTGAGTAGCACTACTAAAGGTTTCAACTTCAAGTGTAGGATCAAGAGACTTGGCCTTTATCATGCAACTTGCCATGGTCTTGAGAGCTTAATCCTCATAGCTGCAACATTTTTCTTGTGTGGACTGAATGCTGGTGAGTTCTGAAGATCAATCCCCTTAATTCTCCAAAATTTCTTAAGTCTTCTATCTACATATCTGTTCTCATTGTCCACCCTTTGTACTTTGATGGCTTTCCTTGACATGTGTTCAACATGAGTCTTAAAGTTTTGAAGCTTATGGACCACTTCATTCTTGTGATGAAGGAAGAAGACCCAAGTGAATCTCAAAAAGTCATCAAAAAATGTGAGTATATAGTGGCCTTGGTTGACTGAAGTCACTGCAAAGGGTCTTGCTAATACCATGTGAACTAGCTGAAGAACAACTGGAGCTCGAAAGTCTTCCCTTTATCATACTTCTTCTTGAGATTCTTATCCACTGAACAAGATGAACACTCTTTCTTAGAAATGTTGATATTAGGTAGACCTTTAACCATGTGTTTTGAGAAAAGTTGCTGAAGAGAGCGAAAGTCAAGGTGACCAAACCACTCATGCCATAAGTTGTTTGAAGTAGAGTTAGTTAACAAGGCTTGAAAAAGACTCTTCGGCACAAAGTGGGAGAAGGAGTATAACCTCTTGTCATCATTGACTTTCCCCACTGCTACCAATGAATCATCTTTAAGACTTCACACCATCACTGAATTGGGAAGGAACTCAACCTTATGACCATCTCCAAGGTGAGTGATTTGGTAAATTGATAGGAGATTGGAGCTTATATTTGGAACATAGAGAACATCTTTGAATTCCCCATCTTCCATTTCAACATGTCCTTTCACTTCAACTTCCATCTTAGCATCATCTCCCATGAAGATGTGTGGTACCATTGACTGCTTTAATGAAGAAAATTCTTCCCTTGAAGAACCCATGTGGTAAGAGGCACTTGAGTCAAGTATCCATTTCGAAGAAGAACTTAAGTTTTCCATAAGTGTTTGACCTTTACCTTTTGAAGAGGTTGGAGTTGAATCCTTGGAAGTACCTGGTACTTGAATCTTGTTCTTCTTGAGTAGATTTTCTAACTCATTGATTCTTTTTGTTTTGCAATGATGCTCGTCATGATTTGGCTTTTTGCAATATGCACAAAATAGTTTGTCCTTCTTTTCATTACTTCCTTTCTTGTTTGAGGAAGAACTGCCTTGTTGAGAGGATGATTTTTGTGTCTCAAATTGTGTTTTCTGCTTCCACTACTTCTTGTTGTTGTTGTTTTTCCCCCCTTAATTTGATTTGGAATCATCACTAGCCACCAAGGCTTTGGTCTTAGATGACTTGAGAAGTCCAAAATCCACCAAGTGAGATTGTTCAACAATCAACATGTCTGCAAATCCATCAAAGGAAGGCTTTTGGTAAGCGATCCCATGGTTAACCTGTAATGTATTAAAACTTGAAACAAAGTTGGTGTACTCAGAAGGTAGCATCTTTAGGATGTGATGAATCAACCTGACATCCTTCATGGGATTTCCACAATCTTTTAGAAGTGCTCTATACTCATTGAATTTGATGATATAATCCTGAATTGTGTCATAATTCTTAGGATCCAAGAGAAGTAGATCATCTTCAATATGAAATCCCTTTTCTTCATCCACTTTACCATACAACTATTCAAGTTTATCCCAAGCTTCTTTGGATTCTGAACAATTTTTAATGTGAAAGAGAAGATCCCCATGTACACAACTCCTAATTGTACCTAAAGCTTGTCGGTCTAGATTTGTCCAATCAATGAGTTCTTTAGCATCAGTAGGTTTGGTAATTGTACCATCAGCATACAAACTATATCCTTTTTCCATTAATCTACTCCATGCAATGTCTTTCCATGTAGAATAGTTGCGTGAAGTTAAAGGAGGACATTTAAAACCCATGATGTAGAAAATGAAAAGAGCACAATAGAGAGACACAAAAAACATAGTACACACCCCCCCTTTTCACTCAATCAAAAGACCCCCCAAAAAAAAAGATGCTTTGGTATTTTATAAGTAGTGTGTTTACAATGGACCACTTGTCAAAATGAACAAAGTGGACTTTTAGATTTTTCTTTTACAACTACCTTATGAGGCTTAAATCTATCACTTAAGCACTGTAGCTTAGTTTTTACAACAATTTTGAAAAGAATCAATGCTGTACAATGCCAAAGAAGGCCTAATTCTGAAAGTGAGAAATTTGTCCACACAAACCTAGAATCTAACTTTAGATTTAAAAAGTAGACAAAAAAAAATGCACTTTCAAAAAAAATAGAACCTAAAAAAGTTACCAAATGTGCCCGTACAGAGCTTCTGAAGTTGCAAAACATAGGATTATGTAGGTACAATTTCCAAAAAACTCAATTTCTGCAAAATATGTTTACCAAAACTAGAAAAAAACACCACCACTGGAAAATTTAGGAAATTCTACCTGATTTCAAAAAAATTACACTTGAATCGGAGTCCAGATGTTGAAGTTACAAGCTTGCAAAGTCAGTCTACCAAACTGAAAAGCAATTTGAAGAGGGGTCTGGAAGGAAAATTGTGAGTCTAAATTTGATTGTCAAACATTCGTCATTGCAATTTAAAAATGGCTTGCTTTGATGGTCAAATGGTCGTCAAGTTTAAACCAATGAAAATATGATGTCAATAAAAAACATGCCTTGTGCTAACGTGGTAGACTGAGTTGGCCTCCATACTGTATGGTCGATACACATGTAAAAAAATATGACTAACATGGTAATGTGCAGTGGCTATCCATGGGATTACGTGGCAATACTGGGATGACGACATGGCAGATCGTACACGCGGTAGGGTTTGACCATGGACGTGGCAGGAGGAAAAAGCAGCTGCAGGTCTACAGTGAAGAGATGTCCACGTGTTGATTGCAAGATGTCCTACATGGGGTTTTCAAACACTAACTTTCGAAGAATGTTAAAACGACCGTTGGGAAACCAAATCTGCGCTAGGTATCAAAACAGACGGCCGGAGAATGCTGTTGGATGGAGTCTACGGATGCCTAGAAATGGAGGCACTGGCGAGAAAATACTAGTTGTTGCCAAAAATTTTCACTAGATGCCAGGAAGTTGCTATAGTCATCGTGGTCACCAGAGCTTGAAAAAATATGTGCCAAAAATGGATCGAACAACTATCAGGATATGCGAACAACAGTAGATTGAGAAGTCTATGGGCAGGGAGTTGAATACTGTCACAGTCGCTAGAGATCCTCACGGGGGTTTCTTTGACTGAGACCACTGACACCAAAAAAACTTCAATGTGTGAGCTATCAAAATTCCCAAACTCTATGGGTGGGGGTATATAATCCCACATTGATTAAGGATGAGTTCTGTGCACTTTATAAATTGCAAAGCGAATTGGGGCTGGAGAGGTGGGCTCTACCGCCAATGGAAATTCTGAGCTGTCGGAATGAGTTTTGTGGACATATGCTGACGGATGTAAATAATTTTCCCACTCCTAGCAAAAACTTGACAAATTTAATAAAGACCCTGTGAAACAATTAATTCCACCCTTTGAAAATGTTAGATCCAGGTGTCACAACCCGAGTTTGCTGAAATTTTTTTCTCTGCTAGTGCCCGTAGGGAACAAATTTTGAAAATATGACAAAAATTATAGAGAAAGAAATGATAGATCTGAAATTAAATTAAATCATAGATCTATGCAAAATGACCATACCCATACTGCAAATTGGGCATTCGAGTTTCAATTTGCAAATATTGTTTGCCTCACGATCAACTTTGGGCCAAGGTAGCCGAGTTTATAGTCGATTTTCATCGGTTCAACATTTTGGATGCAATGGCGACGTCAGATCTTTCTCTAGAAACTCCCAATTTTTGCAGTACTCCGAATTTAGGTTGAGGTGATGAAGCAAGCAAGAGGGCTCAAACGGTTTGTGATGAGAAAGTCTCCAAGTTGCTTTGATACCATGTAAGAATTTTCCTAAGGGCAAAATTCACCCAGGAACTAAGAACTCAAACACAAGCACATAGTAGACCAAAGAGAAATAGAGAGTATGATCAGAATAATAATGTATTCAATAATTCATTCATCATGAGAGTACATTAGGAGTGCCTAAATATAAAGGCCTCAGGAGAGCTTCTAGAATGCATAGAAGTTAGTATCATGATATGTCATACAACCAAGCACATGTCCACTATATATGGGTTATCCTCTATTAAGCACAGAAGTAAGTGTGGTGATGAGAGGATAAGCCTACAAGGGTGGGACATGCAAAATAGTGTTGTAGACACCATGTGCTTAAATAGAGTTGTGTACTCCTATGTTGTCTACATGACAACTCAAAAGGTGTGCAAACTCCTAAGTGTCTCACAAATAAAAAATAATAAAATAATGCAAAATAAATAAATAATGCATTAAACCTAAGTAAACTTAAGTAAGTGTAAATAGTAAAGTACCTATTTACACAAACAGTCTTGATTATACACCAAGAAGGAATCATGATTATATCCAACCACAGATCAACAAGAAAAGAAACACACAACTAAAAGAAAACACACATGGTGAAAGAAAACACACATGATTTTTTTAGAAAAAGATTGGAATTGTTTTCTATGTTAGGCTTCAAAACAATGTTTCAAAAACTAGCCATTAACTAGTAATGGGACCAATTCCCTATGTAAAGAATTTAGGCTAAATGTATTTTCTCCCAAATCTCCACAATTAAATAAGGAACAATCCACAAGGATTGGAACTTCATATAACTACCTAATTTTTCTTTTTCCTTGTCCCAAAGAAGAACAAGGTTTGATATTATGAAATATTTGATCATGGCTTGCTTGTTGAACCAACGTTTTATGACAACCTAGTGTTTTGACATATATTCTAAAGTTGTTATCCTTTTCTCATCCAATTCTAAGAGATTCATCAATTTGATTTGGAGCCTGTTAGCATCCTCAACATACCCTCTCATTAATTTCAATACCAAAATTTTGAGATTGAGTGGGAATACTAGTTGTTATCCATAGGCTAGTAGAAATATGGATATTCCCAAAGCATTCTTTATCTTGATTGTGTCTTCCCATAATGCATATTTCAATTGGGTATGCTAATTTTTTTTAATTTTATATGAGAAAGAATTTTATCACTGTAATCAAGTTTTTATTGGTGGACTCAGCCTTGCCATTTTCACGGGGATAGTAATTGGATGAAAACTTGATTATAACTTGATTGTACAATGCTCATTAAGAAAAAATGATGCAAAAGATGAAGCATTATCACATACTAGGAAGAATGACATTCCAAACCTAGTCACAATCTATTTTTATAAGAAGTCACTAAACACTTTTGCTGTATAATTTCAAAAAATTTCAGCTTAAGTCCACAATGTTATCTATACCTATAAGGACAAAGATATGTTCTATTGATAATGGTGGGTTTCCAAGACTAATAAATTCCATCCCCTACTTGGTAAAGGGGCATAACTTGAATATTGGTTGCAATGGCATAGATAATTTTCTTTCTCTATTGGCACTTAATTGATAGGTCTAGAAGGAATATACATGTTCAAACATGTCTTTGACAATTGTAGGCCAAAAGTAACCTGATCTCAAAATTTGATGGGCTGCAACCTTTATTGATTCATGTCCAGTTTTGTACTTGTCATGATATTGTTCTAGTACTTCTCATTCTTCTTGATGTCCTAAACATTTTAAATATATCCTCTCATAGTTTTTCTTGTAAAGTTTCCTATCCTAAAGCATGTAGGATTCACATTTCATCTTGAGTCCTCTACATTGGGAAATATTCATCCATTGAGGGTATTGATTTTGCAAGAGGCAATACACAATATATTGATACCAAACATATATTGTTATCCCTTCATTAGTGTCTACTTGAGACAATATGATTTTCTCTTCATTATTTTTTATCCTCTTATTGTCATCTATGTTCTTGGTTAGCCCCTATCCTCTTAGTAGCTTCATTGGTTGAATTTCTAAAGTAAATTCTTGTAATATAGCCATCCATTTTCATCTTCTTTCATGTAATTTATTTTGCATCAGTAATGATTTGACTATAGGATCTAGCACAATAGAATATACCTCACTCCTGAGTATGTAATGGTAAAATTTCTTGACCGCCTTTATCAGGGAAAATGATTGTCAAGATTGGAATACCTCAATTCGACATTCTTTATTGGGAAAATCATGCACATAAAAGGTCACTCATCTTCTTTATCTTTATTTTATGTGAGAATTCCTGCACATGAGTGTTTTGAAGAAAAATAATATATTTTGAAAAGCAACTCATAATTAGGACTTACAAGTATTGGTGCAGTGGAAATAATTTTTTTTATATCTTTGAAAGATTTATTGAATTCAAGAATCCAATCAATATTGGCTCCTTGACTTAATAAGTTTTTGAGGGTAAAAACTATCTTGGAAAACCCTCTAATGATTTTTTGTACAAAATTAATCTTCCCAAATAAAGATTTAAACTTTGTGTGACTATGGGGAGACGATAACTTCAGAATTGCTTCTATCCTCTCTGGATTAATGGATATACCAACTTTAGAAATGATGTGATCTAGTTGCTTTCCTTTGGTAACCTTGAATGAACATTTCTTGGGGTTAACAAATATACCATATTTGTGACATCGGTTGAAAACTTGTTTCAGATGAAAAATATGAGTACTCCAATCTTTAAAAAAGATAGTTGGGTCATCAATATAGATAACTATACATTTATTTATCAACCCCTTAAATGCCTCATCTATTTATCTTTGTAATGTGCCTCCTACATTGATTAATCCAAAGGGAATCCTTATGTAAGAAAATGTTCCCCATTTTGTTGGAAATGTAGTCTTTAATCTGTCTTCCTCATCTACCATTACTTGGTTATATCATGAATATCCATCTAGCAAAGAAGTCATCTTAGACCCATTTATAATTTGTAATACTTAATCAAGTGAAGCAAATGGGTAATTATCTTTTTGGGATGCTTGGTTCACAA